>JAHRHZ010000283.1:46028875-46099158 GCA_024137785.1 Ginglymostoma cirratum
TCCAGCCCCATGCTTGTTATCTCGGATTCTCCAGCATCTGCAGTACCTTTTATCTCTGACACTATTTCTAGAGCCACTTCCTTAAGTACTCTGGGATGTAGTTTATCAGGCTGTAGGGATTTATCCACCTCCAATCCCATCGGTTTTCCCAGCACCATTTCTCTACTAATGTTCTTCTCCCTTAGTTCTTCCCTCTCACTAAATCTTGCATTCTCCAACATTTCTGGTAACTGATTTGTGTCCTCTTTTCTGAAGACAGAACCAAAGTATTTATTCAGCTGCTTAGCCATTTCTTTGTCCCCTGTTATACGTTCCCCCATTTTTCTCTGTAGAGTACCTACATTTGTCTCCTTCTCCTGAACTACCTATAGAAACTCTTAGTGTCAGTCTTTTAAGTTCCATGCAAGCTTGCTTTTGTGCTGTATTTTACCTTTCTTAATCAATCCTTTAGTCTAAACTGCTCCCAGTCTTCGGACATATTATTTTTCTTGGCCAACCTGTATGCTTCTTCCTTGGATCAGAAACTATTTCTAATTTCCTTTGTAAGCCATGGATTGGCCGCCTTGCCCATTTTGCTTTTGTGCCAGACAGGAATAAACAGTTGCTGCAGTTCCCCCATACATTCCTTGAATGTTTACTATTGCCTGTCCACTGTTATCCCTTTGAGTAACTCTTCCTAAACTGTCAAGGCTAATTCATGTCTCATATTTACTTAGCTTCCTTTAGTAAGATTCAGCACCCTTGTCTCTGAATCAGCTACCTCAGTCTCCGTCTTGTTATGGTTGTACAGCGAGATTGGCAATGATTCCATTCTCATGACTCAGTTCCCAGTCTAAGATGGCCTGTTCTTTAGTTGGGTCTTTCACATATTGGCCAGGAAAACCATCCTGCATGCACTCCAGAAATTCCTCCTCTACGGCATTGTGTCTAATTTGATTTGCCCAATCTACGTGCAGATTAAAATCACCCATGGTAACCAATGTTCCCTTATCACGTGCATCTCTAATTGCCTGTTTAATGCTAATCCCAACATCACTGCAGTTTGGGGGTCTATATATAACACCCACTAATGTTTTTTGCTCCTTGGTATTTCTTAACTCTACTCATACAGACTGCACGTTGTGAGAGCTAATATCCTTCCTCACTATTGTGTGAATTTCCTCTTTAACCAGCAATGCCATTCCACCACCTTTTTCCTTTTTGCTTATCCTTCCTAATATGGAATATGCTGGGACATTCAGTTCCCATCCCTGGTCACCGTGCAGCCATGGCTCCATTATCCCAATTATATTGCACTCATTTACACATATCAGCACAATTAGTTCATCCACTTTACTGCAAACGCTCCACGCATTAAGGCACAAAGCCTTTAAGTTTGTCTTTTTAACATTGTTTGTCTCGCTTTTATTTTTCTCAATAGCCTTGTTTGAATTTTGTCATTGGTTTCTCTGGCTATCACCTTTCTGATTCCTATTACTACCTTTTGGTTTTGTCTTTGCTCCCTCCTCCTCTGACTCCTTACATAGGTTCTCATCCCTCTGGTATATTAGTTTAAACTCTCCCCAACCGTTGTAGCAAACACTCCCCCAAGGACATCAATGCTGCCCAAGAGTAATCTATCCAATGTGTACAGGTCCCACCTCCCGCAGAACTGGTCCCAATAATAGATTTGTTAAGCTAGTGTCATTCAAAGAAAAAAAATGTTAGATTGTATACAGTATGTGATAAAGGGATGCATAGAAAGTAACAGTAAGATTGGGCAGATCAACATAGATTTATGAAAGGGAAATCATGTTTCACTAACCTGTTAAAGTTTTTTTTGAAGATGTACTTGGCAAAATGAGTAAAAGGGACTGAGTAGATGTTGATATGTTTAGATTTTTCAGAAAACTTTTGATAATGTTCCATATGAGCTTATTAAACAAAATTAGTATATGAATTGAAGAATATTCTGGAATAGTTTGAGCACTGGTTAACGGACAGAAAATAGTGTCAGATTAAATAGGTCATTTTCAGTTTTGCAAGCAATGACTCTCACAGTACTGCAAGAATCTCTTCTTGGGTCCCAGTTATTCCGAATCCATGCAGTTGATTTTAATATGGGGCCGAAGTGTAACAAGTCCAAAATTTGTAGGTAAGTTTGGGATATAGAACACAATGTACAGAAATGCAAGGTTACCCATTTTGAAAAAAAAACTGAACAAGTATTTCTTAAATGGTCATAGGCTACGAAGTGTTAAGCTTTGAAGGGACTTGGATATCCTCAGTCATGAGTCGCAGAAAGCTAACATACTGGTAAAGCAAGCAGGTGAGAAAGCAAGTCATATATTGGCCCTTATTACAAGAGGATATTAATATGCTACAATTAGTAGAATTCATACCACACTTGGAGTATTGTGAAGATCTGGCCTCCTTACCTCAGAAAAGATATACTTAGCATAGTGGGAGCACCAAAGGTTCACCAAACTAAGTCCTGGGGTGGAAGGGTTGTTCTGTATTGAAAATTCAATGGACTGGAACTTTGTTCTCTGGTGTTTAGAAGAATGAGAGGTGATTTAATTGAAAAATGTAATGCTCTTGCAGTACATGACAGATCTAAAAGCAGGAGATATGGTATCAAAACAAAGAGTAGGCCATTTAGGATTGAGATGAACAGAAACATCTCTCATGCTGGTGAATTCTCTGCCCAGAAGATTGTGAACATTGAATTGTTGAAAATATTCACAATTGAGATTGATAGATTTCTGCATAATAAAAACATGAAAGGATTTGTAATAGTGCAGAAAAATAGTGTTGAATTAGAAGATCATCTCATTGAATGGTTGAGCAGGTTTGAATGGCTGAGTAGCCTCTTCATTTCTGTTTAAACTGAAATCCACGTTTTGATTATTTAACAGTAAAGCAAAAAATGAAATTCTGTCCAAAATGAGATAACATATTTTGGGAGGGGCTAAAATCCAAGGAAGTGAAAAATCAACGGGAGGATACTGAGCAGTGTGGAGGAAAAACAGGCCCGAGGTGTTTATGTCCACAGATCATTAATTACTACGGGGCAGATAGATAAGATAGTTGAGAAGGCGTACACACCCTTTTCTTAACTGAAGTAGGATATATACTGAGACTGAAACTGTAAAACAATGCTAGTTAGACTGTGACTTGAGTGTTGCATACAGTTGTGCCAGCACACGACAAGAAATGTATGATTGTGCTGGAGGGTTGCAGCAGAGATTTTCTTGGATGCTACCTGAATTGGAAAAGCTTTTAGTATTGAACTAAGGTTGGATAGCTGAGGCTGTTCTGAATAAAATTCTGTGGCGCCTAGAGAAAATAAATAGGGACAATTTATTCAACCTAGCAGAGATAAAAAGCCAGGAGCATAGATTTCAAATAATTGGTGGATTGGTTAAGTAACATATTTTCACCTGAATGGTGGTAGGGACTAGGAATTTTTTTCTGAAGAAGGGTCTAGGCCCGAAACGTCAAGCTTTCCTGCTCCTCTGATGCTGCTTGGCCTGCTGTGTTCATCCAGCTCTACACCTTGTTATCTCGGATTCTCCAGCATCTGCAGTTCCTATTATCTCTGGTGGTAGGGACTAATGACTCGCTTTTAAAAAAAATTGGTGGAGGCAGAAACTCACCTTTTTAAAATGGTAAAAATCGTGTTTTAACAAGTACTTAAATGTTTATTGTACGGGAAGTTGAGACAAGATTGTCATTGAATGGCATGGAGATGATGGACTGAAAGGTCTCCAGTATCTTAAATGTCATGATTCCTGTGAAACTGGTTGTACAAATCATCAAGCCTTGAACTTTAAAGGAGCACAAACTTTTTAATTAGCTAAGGCAGATATGGTTTAACACACACAGCAGAAAACTGGATGACAAATTCTACAAGAGAAAATATGGTTTTGAAAAGCTAGTATATGTTCTGGAAAATGTAAAAATTTTGACATGCCTGTTGTTTCTTGTAGTGGAGGAATTTATGCATCTCAGTTATTGAGCTTAGGAGCAAATGGCATTAAAAATGGGAAATTTGTAGGTGGTTTGGTTGATAAAGAGCAATCCTTGTAATAAGATGTCCTGTTTAAAACCTCAAGTGTTGACTGTTTTCGGTTAATTCAATATAAGCCTTCAAAATTACAAAATATCCATAAATGCTAACATCTCATTTTTGTTAACACAGGGTGGTAATCCTCGGGTGGAGCTGACACTTTCAGAACTGCAAGAAATGGCTTCTAGACAACAGCACCAGATTGAGGCCCAGCAACAGATGTTGGTTGCCAAGGTAGATACTAAACTAGCTTTTATATTCACTGGATTTCAGAAGAGTGAAGCGGGATCTCATTGAAACACATAAAATTCTGACCAGGCTAGACAGAATGGATGTAGGGATGATGTTCCCCCAGCTGGGTCTAGAACAATGAGCCATGGTCTCCAAATACATCTTTTGATTATTTAAATGGTGGAACATTTAGGACTGAGATGATGAGAAATTTCCTTATCGGAGGATGGTGGCCTTGTGGAATTTACATAAGGTGGTGGGCAAGTCACTGAATATATTAAAGAAAGGAAAGCATTTTTCCGGGCGGTATGGTGGCTGAGTGGTTAGCACTGCTGCCTCAGAGTAACAGGGACCTGGGTTCAACTCCATCCTTGGGTGACTGTCTGTGTGGAGTTTGCACATTCTCCGTGTGTCTGCGTGAGTTTCCACCAGGTCCCACAGTTTCCTCCCACAGTCCAAAGATGTGTACGTTAGGTGGATTGGCCATGGTAAATTTCCCTTAGTTTTCAGGGATGTATAGATTAGGTGTGTTAGTCATGGGAAATGCGGGTTACAGGGATAGGGTAGGGGAATGGGTCTGGGTGAGATGCTCTTTGGAGGGTCACTGTGGACTTGTTGGGCCTAATGGCCTGTTTCCGCACAGTAGGGATTTTGTGGATTCTGTTTCCAGACACTGAAGCATAAAGGGCTATGTGAACAGGGAACCAAATGGTTTTGAGATAGAGCATCAGTCATAATATCATTGAACAGCTGAGCTGGCTCAATGGGCTGAATAGCTGACTCTTGCTCCTATTTGCCATGTTCCTCTTTAATATCTGACATTTGTTAATGAAGAGCTACTGACCCTAATCTCAGTTTCCTGCACTAGATCAACAGGTCATGGCTGTTCAAGTAGACAATCAAGTACTTGTTCAATTTTGTTAATTGCTTTTGCTTTTGCTACTTGACAACATCCTGGTTGTAAACCTGAAGATTTGTGCTGCAGATATAACTAGGAGTCTGATTGAGCAATCTGGTGCAGCAGCAAAACTGGCAGCTGTGCGACAGTTGGTGGGATTGTTCAGATATGTCCTGTCCACAAGGAACAAGATAAATTAATACAGCCAGTTTTCACTCCAACAATCTAATGTCAATCATCAGCAAATATTGCTCCAACAATCTAATGTCGATCATAAACAAAGTAGTGAAAGGTGTTGTTGGCTGGGCCATCAAGCAGCACTGAAGCAGAAGTAGCTTCCTCTCTGCTGCTCGGTTTTGGATTCCTCCAGGGACACTTACCTCCTGACCTTAATACCTCCTTGATCCAAACATGGACAAAAAGTTCAACTTAACAGGTGAGCTGAGAGTGACTGCCCCTGACATCAAAGTAACATTTGTACAGGTGTAGCTTCCAGGAACCTTAACAAAATGAAGTGGATAGAAATTGGGGAAAATTTGGCTGTTTGAGTCATAGTTGGAACAAAAAAATGACGGGCCTTCCAACAAGCACAGTCATTGCAGTCTCAGAACATCATTGCAAGAATTCATCAGAGTGTCCTAGTTAACACTTTGAGCTGCTTCAGTGATCTTCCCTCCTCTTTAAGGTCACAACTGAGGATATGCATGGGATTGCACAGTGTATGATAGTAAATAACTAGAGGTCGAAATGCTAGGTGGACAGTCTAGTCAAATAGCTTTGTAGCCAAAGTTTTAATTCACAAACGACAAAATCCAATCTGACTGATTTGCTTGTTTCCCATGTTTTGATATTTCTAACCAACCTGTTCAGACACTTTGTAACATGTTTATGCACCCAGTTCTCACCCAATTATCCCTTAATTAATATTAGTACCTTCTTATTAGATTAGATTCTGGAATAGTTCCTCCAGATTGGAAGGTAGGTAACGTAACCCCAATATTTAAAAAAGGGAGGTAGAGAGAAAACACGGAATTGTAGACCAGTGAGTCTAATGTCATGTGTTGGGCCGATGCTTATAAAGGATCCCTTATAAAGGATTTCATAGGGCACTGAGAAAACAATGGTAGAACCAAATACAGTCAGCAGGGATTTACAAAGGAGACACAGTGCTTGATAGATCTACTGAAATCTTTCGAGGATGTTGACTAGTAAAGTTGATCAGAGGAGCCAATGAGTGTGAATTATTTGGACTTTGAGAAGGCTTTTTGGGCAGAGTCCCACATAAGACATTAATGTGTAAAATTAAAGTACATTGGATTTGGGGGTAGTATATTGAGGTGGATAGAGAACTAGTCAGCAGACAGGAAACAGTAGGAACAAATGGGTCTTTTTCTCAGGGCAAGCAGTGTTCAAAGGGGTGCTTCAGGGTTAAGTACTAGGGCCCAGCTGTTCAGTAGATATGTTAATGATTTTGATGGGGGAACTAAATACAATAACTCAAAATTTTCAGGTCTCTCAAAGTTGGGTGCAAGGGTGAGTTGTGAAGTGGATGCTGTGATGTTGCAGTGTGATCCTTGACAGGCTGAGTGAGTGGGCAGATGCTTGGCAGATGCATTATAGAGTGGATAGTGACGTTGTCCACTTTGGTAGCAAAATTGGAAGGCAGATTATTATTTGAATGGCTGTAAACTGAGAGAGGGAATGGTCAGTTGAGACCTGGGTGTCCTTGTGCACGAGTCTCTGAAAGTAAATGCGCAGGCGCTGTAAAAAGTAAAGGCAAACTGTATGTTGACCTTCATAGCAAGAGGATTCAACCACAAGGATATCTTTACAGGGCATTGGTGAGGCTGAACCTGGAATATTGTTTGCAGTTTTGGTCTACTTATCTGAGGAAGTACGTTTTTGCTGTAGAAGGACTGCGTTAAAGATTTACCAAATTGATTCCTGGGATGGCTGGACTGATACGAGAAGTTGAATTGGTTAGGATTGTATCAGAGAAAATAGGTACTGCAGATGCTGGAGAATCCGAGATAACAAGGTGTGGAGCTGGATGAACACAGCAGGCCAAGCAGCATCATAGGAGCAGGAAAGCTTGACGGTTCGGGCCTAGACCCTTCATCAGAAATGGGGGAGGGGAAGAGGGTTCTGAAATAAATAGGGAGAGAGGGGGAGGCGGATAGCAGGTGGATGGTGGAGAGGAGGCAGACAAGTCAAAGAGGTGGGGATGGAGCCAGTAAAGGTGAGTGTAGGTGGGGGGCTAGGGAGGAGATAGGTCAAGAGGGTGGGATGAGGTTAGTAGATAGGAGATGGGGGTGCGGCTTGAGATGGGAGGAGGGGATAGGTGAGAGGAAGAACAGGTTAGGGAGGCGGGGACGAGCTCTATCCATCTATCCGCCTCCCCCCCTCTCCCTATTTATTTCAGAACCCTCTTCCCCTCCCCCATTTCTGATGAAGGGTCTAGGCCCGAAACGTTGAGCTTTCCTGCTCCTATGATGCTGCTTGGCCTGCTGCGTTCATCCAGCTCCACACCTTGTTTTCTTGGTTAGGATTGTGTTCACTGGAATTTAGAAGAATGAGGCAGGATCTTGTAGAAACCTATAAAATTCTAACATGACCAGACTGGTTAGATGAAATTCTTGATGACTGGGGAGTCCAGATCAAGGGGTCATAATTTAAGGATAAGAGGTAAACCTTTTAGGACTGAGATAAGAAATTTCTTCACTCAGTGTGGTGAGCCTGTGGAATTCACTAGCACAGAAAGTGGTTGAGGCCAAAACAGTGTGTTTTCTATAACTATGTTGATATAGCCATCACTACCTCCCTATGCTATTAGGTTGTGGGCATTCATGATGGATTTATTAGTTGTTAACATATTTGCCTTTTTAATTAGAAAATAAATTCGTACACATTCAATGGTACTGGAAAGATGAAGTAATCAAAAAGTATGAAGTGATGGCATATTTCGCAAAACTGAACGTAGTACCTTCTGCTCTTAAGTGTACATTAAAGTTCCAAGTGTATTTTTTGCAGTATCTCTTCATACAGCACTCAGCTAACTGCTGTTGTCCACCCCTTTCATTTCCAAGATTTCTACGTTCTACAGCATCTGTTTTAAAACTGCAACATTAATCCTCTCTCTTTTATCTCTCACATTTTGTTGAATGTAGGTTGTGCTATCATGACACATTATTGTTGTGGCAATGTATTGGCTGCTGAGTTCCTATGAGAATTTCTTCCAAAATATTTCCCAATGTAAACATCATATCTATCATCTCACAACAGCAAGTGTTTCTGCCACTCGGGTTGTTTTGCTTCTGATTGTTTTAGGCTCTCAATCCAAAGGGCAGCATTTACCGTCCTGTGCAAAAAGAAAAGTTATAAACCCTACTGCTCTTCAGAACCCATCTGAAATTTTCAGTGGGGAAAAAATATGTTGCATATTCCTGGCATTTCCCAGTGATAATCATTTCATGTCTTGCTCATCCAAATAATATTTTCCACCCTGAGATTTTTCATAGTTATAAGACAATAAAATATAGGAGCAGAAGTTGGCCATTTAGCCCATCAAGTCTCCTGTACCATTCAGGGCTATTATGGCTGCTCTGATAATCCTCATCTCCATTTACCTGCCTTTTCTCCATGACCCTTGATTCCCTTATTAATCAAAAATCTATATATCTGTCTCAGCCTCGAATATATTTAATGATGGCCCCCTGTGGTACAGAATTTCAAATATTTGTAACCCTCAAAGAAGCAATACCTCCTCTGTCTTAAAAGTGTGACTCCTTATTCTGAGATTATGCCTTCTCATCCTAGACCCTCCCACAGCCTCTCCACATCTACCCTGTAGAGTCCTCTAAGAATTTGGTAAATTTCAATAAGGTTGCCTCTCATGCCTCTGTATTCCAATGAGTACAGGTCCAATCTACTCAACCTATCATCATGACAGTATCCCCATACCTGCTATCAGCCGAATGAGCCGCCTTTGGATTGCCTGCATTTTTTTTTTCCACCTTTCCCTTGATAAGGAGTTCACAGTATTCCAATGTGGTCTGGCTCATGCTGTGTATAATTTCAGCAAAGCCTGCAACTTTTATAATCAATTCCCTTTGAAATGAAAGCCAACATTGCAGTAGCCTTTCCTACTATTGACTGAACTTGAATGCCAGCTTCTTGTGACTCATGGACAAAGAGTCCCAAATCCCTCTGTTCTGTAATCTTTCTCCATTTAAATAATATTCAGCTCAGCTATTCTTCCTGCCAAAGTGCATAACCTCTCATTTACCCACATTATATTCCATCTACCAAGTTTTGCCCAATTTCACAACCTGTCTGTATCCATCTGCGGATTCTTTGACCACTTGCCTTCCCACATATTTTTGTGTCATCAACAAAGTTGGCAAGAGTGTATTGACTTTCTTCCTCTAAGTCATCAGCATATGTTGTGATTAATTGTGACCCCAGCAGTGATCCTTGCGGCACATCACTGGTTTCAAGTGGCAATCCTGAAAATGACCTGTTATCCTAACAGTCTTCTATTAGTTAGCAAATTCTCTATCCATGCTCATAAACTACGTGCAGCACCATGGACTCTTATTTCATTGTGTAGCCTAATGTGTGGCACTTTATCAAATGCCTTCTGAAAATCTAAATACATTATATCCACTGCTTCGCCTTTATCTATCCTGCTTATCTCCTGAAAGAGGTCACAGATTTTTCAGGCATAATTTCATATTCTTAAGATCTCAAAACTGATCAATTAGACTTCGCAATTACTTAATTTTCAGTTTTGGAAGCTGCTGCATTTTTCTGTGAGGTCCTACCATCATTTTCCAAATAAGATTGCTGACACAAAGCAGCATTCAGTACATTCTGCCGAATTTCCAAACCAGAGGATCTTTCCCCTGAAACCTGACTCCCAGTTTTGAGAGTGTTTTCACATTCATTGCTCTGATCCCACAAAAAAATTCGTCTGTGTGTATAATGAAGATGTCTGAAAACTGCCCTTGTTGGTGCTAGTAAAACATGAATCTGCTTTCAACTGAAGATAAAATAAGACAAGCCTTATTGAGGTTTATTAAACTCTAGAAGCATTGTTTAAACGTATTCACATTTACCAAACTTCCAGAATGTCCCCACTGCATTTGTGGCTGTTTTGGAAGGTGAAGAAACACAACTCGTTTGAGTTGATCCTTTTGCAGAAATGTAGTTTTAATAACAATTGATCAACATTCCCAAGTGTTTGTTGCTAACAAAACCAAGAAAAGCTTCAAAATTGCAACCCTGGTGAATCTACTCTATTTTTATATGTTCATTCCCCAGTATCTTTTTTCAAAACATCTTTCTGGCCTTGCTTTAGCTATATGTCCAAACAGTAAATACATCTTCCATGCGTATTCATTTATGTGATAAGTCTCTTGTCACCTACCCGACACCTCCATGTACACCTCAACTTATCACCAGCTTTATGATTTTGTTGTTCAGCAGCTCTTATTAATTTACCTACTAATTTGTTCATTGCCAATAAAACTCTATGATTACATGAGTTCTGTTCCTGCTGATATTCCTGGCCTGTACTATATTCCTTGACCAGTTAATCTTTGCTGTCTATCCTACTTTCTATCTCTTTCTGGACTGTTACTATTTGATCTTCCCCTCCTAACAAAAGGATTCTGATCCAAGGTTTTTCATCTCAATCCAGGTCGTGTTGTCTCCAAGAGCCACTATTTGTATATTATGTTACCATCCCATTGGCCTTACCACCTGCATGCCATCCTGTGCAATCTTTTATATTTTCAAGTGTCCGTCCCTGCTCTACTTTATAGTTGCATTTATCCACTGGCTGCTTTTGGTAAATATCGTCCTCCACATTAGTTTGTGTTTAGTTTTGGAATCCATTAACTGTTTGGGACAATTCATGACTTGGTGTTATTTTGAATCATGCCAAAAATACGCATTGACTACACCTTAGGCATTCCTGGTGTTCATTCTTTTATTGCAAATCCTAAATTCTTGTCAATTCTCAGAATATTTAAAAACATTTCTGTCCTCATTTCCATTAAAGTTCTTTTCTACTGGCTGCTGTGACGGCTCATTGGCAATATTGTGTCCTCCATTTTTTGTCATATGCCCGATTGTCTCATTGCACTATGAACAGTGCTGAAAAGCATTCCTTTCCAAGGACTTTTTTTTAAGTGATTACAATATTTGTTCAAGCAGTTTGTCTTTCTGCAAATTTAACTCTTGTCAAAAACGTTGTCTTTCCTCAGTCTTGATATATTTGCACAGTCTGCTAACTTAAATACTGGCACAGACTGAGGAATTTCCAGCTGAAATTTCTCCAGTCTTGTATATAACCCACTGAATTCCACGATGCATTCAAGGTTTTCAAAATGGCTTTGGACACTTTGGAAGGAAACTAGCAGTGAATATTGCATTGTAGCTATTATCCTGCCACAAGGTAAAATTAATGTGAAATCCTGACTATCTGTTTGCACCCCAAGTGGATTTGGACATTGACTTTGTTCACATCACTGTCACATGTTTAGATCACAGTTATCAGTAGGATATAATCACACATATTGGCCATTCATACCATTTCTCGGGTTTCAAGTTAATGACAGTTCTGGAAACAAAAAGTGCTGAAGATCTCAGCAAATGAAGCAGCATCCGTGGAGAGAAAACAAGCTAGCATTTTGAATCTAGATGACTATTCATCAGAGTTAAAGTGGTGAGGAGGGGGCAGCATTTAGGAAATAGTGGGAGGGGGTGGTTGGAGTGCTGGGGGAAAAAGGATGTTCTTAGTTCAGATTAAGTGATCGGAATGTGAGAATGGCAGAACAATGGTGTGTCTAACTGCCAGACTGGAAAGAACAGACAGTTCCACTGGGGTGGGGAAAGGGGAGACAGGGTGACAGAGAATGTAACAAGCAAAGCTAAAAGAAAGGGAAGGAATGGGTTCACAATTTGAAAGTGTTGAACAGAATATTGAGCCCAGAAAGTTGGAAACTGCCTGGTTTGAAGATGAGATGTTGCTCCTCCAATTTGCGCTGTGATTTGCTGGAGCATTGCAGCATGCCGCACACAGACAAATGGGCATGTGAGCAAGATGGTGTGTTAAAATTACTGCCTGCAGGAAGATTGGGGTCATGCCTTGAGCAAGGACCGGAGGTGTTCTGCAAAACAGTCACCCGGTCTGCGTTTATTTTCTCCAGTGTAGAATAGGCTACATTGGGTGCAGCAAATATAATATACGAGATTGGAGGAGGTACAGGTGAAATGCTGCTTCACCTGGAAAGACTATGCCCTTGGATGGTAAGCAGGGAGGAGGCGAAGGAGCAGGTGTTGCACTTTCTGGGGTTCCGTGGGAAGGTGCTGTGGGAAGGGGGGGTGGTGTTGGTGGTGGAGGAATGGACGAGGGTGTCCTGGAGGAAACAATCCCTGCAAAGTGCAGATCGGGGAATGAGAAGATATGTTTGGTGGTGGCATTCTGCTGGAGTTGTTTGAAATCTTTGAATGCGGAGGCTGTTGGGGTGAAAGGTGAGAATTGGGGGGACCCAATCACGCTGTTGTGAGTGATGGGGAGGGGCAAGAACAGAAGCACGGGTAATTAGTCTGATGCAGTTGAAGGCCCTCTCAACCACAGTGGGCGGGAAACCAAGATTGTGGAAGGAGGCAGCCATGTCAGCAGCACTGTTTTGGAAGGAGGCATCGTCCGAACAGGTGCTGACATAGGCAAAGGAACTGGGAGAATGGGATGGAATCCTTGCAGGATGTGGGTTGCGAAGAGCTGTAGTAAAGGTAGCTATGGGAGTCAGTGGCTTTGTAGTAGCTGGCAGTGGACAGTTTATTCCCCGAAATGGAGACTGAGAGGTCAAGGCAAGGCAAGGAAAGGAAGTGTTGCTTTGTCTCCATTGATGCTGCCAGACCTGCTAAATTTTTCAAGCAATTTCTGTTTTTGCTCCTGATTTCCAGCATCAGTAGTTCATTAGGCTTTTTTTCCTGCCAGGATGTTGCCTCAGCTGGAGCAATGCAGCCGTGAAGAGAGACTAGATAGGCTGGGTTATTTTCCTTCGAGCATAGTAAGGCTGAGGGGGATGTCTGATTGAGTTGTGCAGAGTTCTAAGGTGTACAAACAGGGTACTTGGGGAGAAACTATTACTTTCGTAGAGTGGTCAATAACCAGGGACACCGTTTTAAGGTAAGTAGTAGAAGGTTTAGAGGAAATTTGAAGAAACAATTTTTCATCCACAGTGTTTTGGGTGTCTGCCCTATCTCTGCCTGCAAGGGTGATAGAGACAGAACCCCTCGACAATTAAAAACTGTTTAGATGAGCGCATAGCACCCAAGCCTATGAAGCAAGTGCTGGAAAAAGGGATTGAAATCGATGGATGTTTGACTGGCACCTATACAATAGGTCAAAGGACCTCTTTTTATGCTGTAAAATAATCACTGTGACTCCACGGGTTTGTTCAAGTGAGTCTGAGAAAAGAATTCTCAGAAGAAAATACTAGAGACCAAATTCAACCACAACAAAGAAACCGGAGGTTAAACCTGCTGTGAATCCAGGTGAGGTGAATAAGGTAGCTGAGAGATGTGAAAGGTTTTTGTCAAAAGGAAAGATAACCCCTCTTCAAATAATGCAGCTAAACCCATAACGACATTTAAGAGACAAAGGAACTACTCAAACACACTTGCTGGAGAAGGATGTAGTCTTCCCTCCAAAGAGCACAGTGAAAGGCAACATGTTAATAAATTGGATTAAGTGGAAAGTATATCCTGCTTTTGTTGCACAGGATGCAGCTCGAGTGCGACTTCTGTCTGGAGCAATGGTATAGTAAGAGTTATTACGAAATTACCCGTGATTGAAGTTGACTTACTTCTGAATAATTATTTGGCAAGAATAAAAGTTACAGCTTTGTGTATAATCACTAAAATCCCAAATGAGGTTAAAGAGACAGTTACTGGAGCCCGTTCCAACTACTTTTCCATCCTGCAGTAATTGGAGCAGTAATTAAGCAAAGTCCGTCACCAGAAATCCGAATACCACAAACCGATGTTACGATAGTGGTACCTTTTTTCAAGGAAAAGCTGATTCAAAAGAATAGTATAGTTAACATAACAGTATGGTGAACATATTTTAATTAGTTGAGGCTCAGAAAGCAAATTCAAAGATAAGCAAATTAATACAGGCAGCTCATACTGAAAGTGAGACTGAAGGAGTTCCCATAGTGTTATTTAAAAGCAGAGTTCTGATGAAGTGAAAACATTCTCATCGACCTGTAAATGAGGAATGGAGTACTACCCAAATGTTGTAGGGAGGTATTGCGAGAAGCACATGAAATCCTGTTGGTGCTACATGTAGGAATACAGAAAATTTGAGCATTGATTAACAGGCATTTTACCTAGCCAAGAGTGAATAGGGATGGTGTGAGTTCTGCAAAACATGTTAGGGAGTGAAAGAGCCTCAATACCTACTCTAGTTATGACTTGATTCTTAAGTCTTGTTGGGGTAGTTCTAAAACTATATAGCATCACTCTACGTTGCCACAGCAAATGCATTATGTCAAAAGTTGATATTTCTATAGCTTTTGACATCAGTGGTACGTGTCAGTACCCCTTTTATAAATCAATCTTATAAAGGAATGAAGTACTATCAACCCTGCCAGTATAATTTTCCAATTGAGGAATTAGCTAGAAATCTGTTCTTGTTACTACATTTTCTGTTACTGATGAAACCTGGCTTTTGTTCTTAGTAGCAGTCAGTCAGGCACATTGTCATCTTGGTGGTACCATTGGGATTTTATACACACTGTACTGTCTTTGTCTGTGACTGCTTGTTGTAAAGTGCACCATAATTGTCAGCACATGCTTCTCAATTAAGTCATGCTGCAAACTATCTACAATGGTTTTCAGACAGAGCCATCAGATAATGGTACAAAGTATATGCAGTAACTGATACTGAACTATAAACATAAGCAAGGGCCAGCCATTATCTTTGGCCTTCACTGAGTTGGGTAATACCAGGTGAGGTGACATGGCGTTCTTACTGTCAAGCTCAACGTTACTGACTAGTGAAAAGGGATTAAAAATAAAGTTCCTTGGCCCTGAAGTTGTCAGTGGTTTTACTAACTTTATCCCCTGGCATGATAAGAAGTTTTCAGATCATTAAAGGAACTTAGTCAGCTTTTTAGCTAAAATCTGGGTCCTGCAATGAAATGTCTACCGCTAATCCTGAGAAGTTCCCAAACTAGCAAAATCATTTCAAAACAGAATATCGACAGGAATATTACAGCAGAAACAACTTGCTGTAAGTTAACCAATTAGAACTTTTGAAAATCCTGAATTAAGAATTATAGATTCTTGTTATTGGTGTTTAAGTTTGTGAAGATTTAAGTATGAGACTCCAACCTTTTAGAACTATTATAAGAATAATTCTGGACTCACTGCCACATTGAGAAGTGTATGATAACTAAACATAGTTATAACATAACAAAGTTACATACAATTTTTAAATCTACCTTGAAGTAATTGAATATTCAAACAAGGACATGTGATATAGATTATACTGAATCTAGAATAATTTCTCAATAGTATTATGTGTAAGTCTTTGTCTGAAACTTTAAGGGAAGTTTGGTTTCCAACTTGACTCTGGGGTCCCATAAAGTGGTTTATTTTTGTCTCCCTGGATGCACGTGTTGGCTGTTTTTTTAAAAAAAACAGGTTCTGAGTCTGCAGCAATTAGAAACAAGCTGTTGTTGTGCTTAATTCAAATCTTTCGGCAACAGAGCGTTCTTGAGGCTCATAATAGTCCTTTCTTGCGAGAGATCTACTTCTGAGTAAACAAACTCGCAGGTGCAAGATTAGGAACGGTAGTAAGACCATCTCATACCACCCCCCTCTGTCTACAATACTGAGAACTTGTCTTCAGCAAAATTTCATGTTCTCATACTGCTTAGTTTCTGCTTTAAACTTAATGCCTTAATTGCTCGCTTGATTTTGGAATTTTCTTTTACAAAATTATCTGGTGACTCTTGTACTTGTGTAGGTAGTTGTGAAAACATAAAAGCTAACATAGACATGTAATCACTCACTCAAAGTATAAGTTTAAATAAACAGAATATCCACTTAATTTTACATTTTCATACTTCACTGATCTGTGAACCATTTTGCACTGTGATTTGCTGGATTTTGGAAACAAGAAGCAAGAATACCAAACTGGATTTGCAAGGGAAATGTAAGCACAAAGTCATATTGTTGCCATTCAAGAGAGTAGAACTCTCGGGCAAAATTTTGTTCTTGCCCACCATCACTCTTGATCTGTCATAAATCTGAAACAAGACATTGTTCCACAAGTCAGTCTATCATAATACATAATCTTCACTTTTGGATACCTTGTATTTCTGATGAAGCACAGCAAATGGAGGTTTTTGAAGTGCAAAATTGTAATATTCCAATTTAGGTATGAACAGTGCTAGAAATATTCTTTAATCTGGCAACATCGTCTGTGTTTCTCTTTAAATAGGTACTGCCGAACTTGCTTGATGTTTCTAGCACTCTTTCCTTTTATTTCAGATTTCCAGTATCGACAGTATTCTGCTTTTTGTTTAAATACTCAGATGTTGACTTACCCACTAGTGTAGTGTGCATATTTGTATTGCAAGATTTTAATTTGAAAAAGCAAAATCAGTGATCACCTTGTTTCTTTTCTCCCCCCAAAGGAGCAGCGTTTACGTTATCTGAAACAACAAGAGAGACGTCAACAGCAGTCTATTTCAGAAAGTGAAAAATTACAAAGACTGAAAGAACGTATGGAAAGTCAGGAGGCAAAGCTGAAGAGGATACGAGCTATGCGAGGACAGGTGGACTACAGCAAAATTATCAATGGCAATCTTTGTGAGTATTCATTTCAAATATATTCTGATTTTCAAGCACCTAGCAATGTGGTTGACTCTCAATTGCTCTCTGGGCAATTAGGGATAGGCAATGAATGCTGGCCTATTCAGCAATGCCCACATCCTGTGAATGAATTTTTTAAAAAATTAAGGCCTACCAGTAAAAATAGTAACTTTAATTTGTAGTGTATCAGGACATGGATAATATCATATGCACTATGTGTTGATTATATCTGTGATAACTCTCTGGAAGAGTTCTCCATTTGTTCCTTTTCCCTGTGCCATTTATTCTCTTTTTCAAACATTTATCCACTTTGCTTCCTAGAGGAAATTGTGAATACTGCTCCATTTTGTTTCTGGCTGTGCATTTCACATCCTAACAAGTTTCTGCATTTTGTTTTGAAAAACACTTAACTTCCTTCTTCATTCGATAATTGACAAAATTCAATTAATGATCTCAAGAATAACTTCTGACCAAGAGAGTTGTTTTTTTCTCATATTTACCTTGGCAAAACTCAGCTTTATAAACAAACATTTCGAGTCCAGTGACCTGTTGAAACTTTCTCTCTATGGATGCTGCCTGCTGCCAGATTTGTTGTGTTTTTCCAGCACTTGTTTTTGTTCCAGATTACTAGCATCTGCAGTTCTTTGTATCTATTTTTAAACATCTGTATCAGACCTCTTTTTGTGTAAAACCCAATTTCCCTAGTGTAATATTTAAAACTGTTGTCTCTTCAGCATCTTTTCAATGACCTTGACACCCTGTGAAGTGAAACTCTTATAACTGAACACAGTATTCTGAATGTAATCCAATCAGTGCTTTGGTGCAGCTGCACCTGGATTATACTGTGTTGTTTCGGTCTCCTGACCTGAGGAAAGATACACTTGCCATAGACAGAGTTCAGCAAAGATACATCAGATTGATTCCAGTGATGCTGGAATTGTCCCCTGAGAAGGTACGGTGGAGACTGAACCTATATTCTCTGGAGTTCAGAAGGAAAAGAGGGCCTGTCACTAAACCATAGAAAATTCTTAGTGCTTTAGTGGCTGTCTGCAGAAAGAATGTTTCCATTGGCTGCAGTTCTGCAACCAGGGAACACAGTCTTGGAATAAGGGTAAGTCCTTGAGGACTGAGAATCTCTTTCAGAGGATTGTGAATCTTTGGAATTCTCTACCCCAAAGGAGTCTGGATGTTCAGTCATTAAATAGGTTCAGGACATAGATCTATAAATATTAAAAATCTCAAAGATTATAGGGATAGTGCGGGAAAATGATGTTGAGATGGAAGATCAGGCTCAAGGAGCTGAAATGCCAACTTTTATATTGTATGTTTTCTAAGATCCTTTGTAAGGCTCAGCATTATGACAGTCTTTTCATTTTGCATCCATTGGCTACAATTTAAATCCCTTTGTTCATTGTTGCAGCCTCATTAAATTGTTCTCCTAGTTTAACAATTTTTGTTCTTGAAGCTGTAGTCTTCTGCACCTCCTTTTTAAGGTTTTGCCATTTATTTTGTATTTCCCTCATTCTTTCTATCAAAATATATGGTCTTGTGTAGCTCTACATTAAATTTCACCAAACCTCTTTTGGAATCTTAATCTTTCTGGTGGTTGTTTGGAGATTTTTATGCTAAGTATGAATTTCATTCCTTTTGTTGAAACACTCTTGTTTCCTCAAGCTGTCAAATTTTCAGATGCCATGTAGATTTTACAAATTAAGGGACTTTTTGTTATGAACCATTAAGACTCTAGTATCTCTCTGAATTCCCTCCCCATGCTAAACTTGGGTACTGTTTAGAAGCATGTGGATGATACTAAACTTGGTAAGATAGTGGCACACTTTTGGAAAGCACAGACAGATTAATACAATAGGGAGATGTGGACAAAGTAATTTAATATGGTTATGTATGTAGTGAATTTTGGGAGGAATGTTATGAACGCGGTGTGTACAGGAGCCAAGGGACCAAGGATTATTATGATCTTGAATGAGACCAGCTATTTATTAAAAGAACAAAGCCACAAAGTTCCTCTGTTTAAATAAAAGAATTTTACTGTAGAAAAGTCAAAAGATGTGAATTATTTTGTTAAGTAATCAGTTTTGTTAAAGATAATGAAAATGTGTTGCATATAATTGCTTAAATTCCAAATGAAGCATAAAACTCAATTTTCCTCTCCCCTCCCCCACGCCCCTCCCAACCCTCAGTTATATACTGATCAAAATTTGGATGTTTATCAGCTTGATCTGGGTACTGTTAATAACTTGTATTTGGAATAAGATTTCTTCAGCCTTTTATATATATCCATCAAGGCTGTCCTTTCAAATCTCCTGCAAGTGTTCTAAAGTTGCAAACCTCCTAGCCCCACCCCCACACCCTGACACTTTTCTCATTCTAATGTTCTGTATTTAAAGAGTTTTGTATACAAAATCTCTCTCTCTCGCCGTCTCTCTGTCTCTCTCCTCTCTTACTCTTTCAGCCTGGATATGCCAAAAATGCCCGTCACTGTTACAGTCCTTTAGTTGACAAGCTGTAACCTTTTTTTTTGTTAATACCCAGAATTTCAGCTGAATTCTGCTAAACAAGATGTTTCCTTCAACTTATTCTAAACTCCCAAGCTAAGCTGCTTGAACCAAGAACTCGCCCCTCTACTTGTTGACCCTTTTTTGTTTTATATTGTTCATCTCCCAGGCAACCTGATCACATGAACTATTTGGTAGAGCTCAGCGATTTTTGCTAGAACTCAGCCCCTAGTCCTTAAAGGAACCATTATTCCATATAAAATCGGATTTCTTACCCCCAAAAGCATATAGGGCCCTTACAGGATGCCGATTCACAGATTTGCAAAGGTGGCAGGGTAGTTTGCTGTAGTGGTAGGAAAGCACATCAAATTCTTTGTAAATACAGCCTTTAACCACAAAAGTAAGTCATGCTGAAACCTTTACAAATCTCTGGTTAGGTCTCAGCTAGAACATTATTTTCAGTTATGAGTGCCCCACTTTTTAGGAATGAAAGTTGATCCCAACTATGCTCTAGCCATGATATTTGATGAATCTGAATCCTTCCCCACCACCCCCCATACTATCTTTCTAACTATGCATTAAACCTATCTTACTATTTGTATATTCACTAGCACGTAGCATGCAGAGACATTCTGACTTCACCATTCTTAAAGTTTTACTTTACTTGCTATCTCGTAACTCATTTACAGCTTTTGAACCATAACCTCTGACCATTCACCTTCCCTCAGCAAAACATTATTGCACGAACTCTCTTCTATTCTTTATCGTAACATCCAGGTTATTACAAGCCATTTAGGACTTGTTCGCAATCAAAAGCACCCACCTATACCAGTCAGCTATGTAATTCTTCTTGCTACTGTTGCCCTGCACAACTTACTACTTTGCTACCCATTTGTCCACGAGACCACATCAGTGCCTGTGGTCACTGTCTTCTGAGTTGCCCTCTGTCACAAATTTTCAGCACAGACCAATTCAGTAGTCTCCATATCCCTGGACTGAACCTGCCCTTTTTTCTTTATCTTTGTGGATGGACACGTGAAGTTTTGTCAGGTACACTTGTGAATGATGTTGTACAATTGACCATCTAATTTGAGAAGGAGACTGCGTGAACATCGACAGCCTCAGTTTGGTAGAACGCAGCATTACTGCAAGAGAAATTGCTGAAACATTTGCAATGATGCTAGAGTGTGAAGTGGTTCATCTACCTTAATCTATTCCTGAGATCCTCACCATCACTGAATCCAGCCTTTCGTCAACTTGATTCCCTTTGTCATATCAAGAAATGACCAAGTAGGCTAGATACATGGTAAAGAACGGTGGTCCCCCAAAGCAGCATGGCTACATTGTTGCAAGGTGTGCTCCAGAATCAGCTGCATCTCTAGCCATGCTATTCCAGCATATCTAGAACACTAACTTCTACTTAACAACAAAAATTATACATCCTAACCATTAAAGGCAGCACAAACCCAGTCCTGATAATTACTGCTCTGTCAGCTACTCTGAATTATCAACAACTACAGTTGAGGCCATTGACAGCACTATCAAATGGCATTTACACAGAACTAGCCTGGTCACCAGTATTCACTTTGGGTTTCACAGAGACCACACCTCATTGCAACTTTCTTTTGTGATCTGCACTTAATCGTAATGTCAAAATTCGAGTTGTTCATTGTGCAGTGCTTGACTCCATTCTCAAATGCTCGCATGATGAAGCAGTCTCTGCCCACGTGCAGCAAACTATGGCCACATTGCAGATTTGGCCTTGTAAGCAGAAGTAACAAATGAGTCCCACATTCACTATGCAGTGGAGTTTCGAGCAAGGGAGAATCTAACCGTCTCCTCTTGAAATTCACTGGCATTACCATCGTCAAAGCTTCCACATCTGAGGAGTCCTTGTTGACCAGAAACGCACCTGGACCAGCTACACCCACTGACATTGAGCACAAGTCAGAAGTTAATTATAATATGGCAATGACTTGACTAATTCCTGAAAAGGAATTTTTACTATGTAGAAGACACTGGAGTGAGGTGGAATACTTTCTACTTGCCTGGATGTGTACATCTCCAACAATACTCAAGGCTAAACAAAAGGATAAAACAACCTGCTTGATCACCAACCACCCTAAATATTTACGCCTTCCACTATCGGGGATTATTATGTGTGCAACCAATGAAGATGCACTGCAGCCAGTTGCCAAAGCCACGTCAAAACTCAAACCTGTGAATCTCCAAAGACATGGGCAACAGACCCTTGAGAGCACTACCATTCTGAGTTCTCCTGCAAGTCTTGCATTGAAATGACCAGAAAATATGCCATTGCTTCATTGCTGAATCAAAAGTCTGAAACTGTCTCTTCTGACAGCATTTTGGGATCGCCTTCATCAGGTGGACCACGTTTATTCACCACCAACTTCTCAGAGGCACTTGGAGAGGAACAGTAAATATTGACCATGCAAGTGGTACCATTCCTTATGAATTCCCCTGTTTTTAAGATGGTAATGTCCTTCAATCTGTGTTTGAGGAATCTCTTAGCTTGTCATAAGTGACACATGCCCTCAAGTTCAGGAACCTTCAAGTCAATGAAAAGACAGAGGAGATGGTTTCCTGCATCTTATTGCATTGCATCCAAGAGCTCCTACAACCTATTGGTACTACATATGGGTTCTAGCTGTTTTCCAGCACATTAACTTTAACTTTAACTTTAAATTAGAATATTGTCTTTCTATTTTCTTAAACTTTGGGATTCATTCTCTGCAAATGGTGCCTAAAATAGAATGAAATAGGTCTAGCATATTTTATAGCTAACAAATTTGGAGGTTGCTTTTTTTTTGATAATTCTTTCCCATTTTTCTTCTCATAGCAGCTGAAATCGAACACATTAATAATATGTTCCATGAGAAACAACGTGAGTTGCAGTCGGCTGTATTGAAAGTTGATCAGTTAACGCAGCAACTTGACGATTTGAGGAAAGGAAAAACAAATGGATTGCAGTCTTATAATGGACAAGTGCCAGGACCTGCTGCAGTTGAATTAAAGAAGCTTTACCAAGAGCTGCAGGTAAAGCATGTGACATGAACTGTAGGTGTGGTACCCATTTTTATCATAACGTATCTAGAACCAAAGAACAAACTTTTAGTTCCTATTAAGGGGATTATAAATCTTGACACAAATCTTCTTTGTCGTGGCACAGTTGAATTCTAGAAGTATAAATCTGCATTTAGCTTGATGTTTATGAAGATGGTGATCTTCATTTGATTGAAGATGTTCTTTTTAGAAGCGTAAGATTGTCAGATTTTTTAATAATGCTGTTTCATTGTACTTCCATGTACTTATTTTGCACAATAGTTAAGAAGGCAAACAAACAAAATCAGACTATCAAGTGACTGATTCACTTAAGCCAGGCACTAGGCAGACCAATTGCTTCAAAAAAATTCATTCTGGCAATCAGCCTCACCAATCTGGCAGCATCAATTTAGGATTGGCACTGGCTGCACAACACCAACGTGCTGGGAGCCAGCACCATTAGCATAGGTCTCACACAACAGAAAAGCAGCAATGGAGAAATTTGACACTCCCTAATTTTCCCTGGCCGGCTAAAGAAACTTGAGAGCTTGAGGAAGAGTAGATAAATAGATTATGATATCTAACATTTTCACACTATGGATTTACTGTCCTTTTTAGCTTCGCAACAAGCTTAATCAAGAACAAAATACAAAACTTCAACATCAAAAGGAACTGCTTAACAAGCGTAATGTGGAAGTGACTATGATGGACAAAAGAATCAGTGAACTTCGTGAACGTTTGTGGAAGAAGAAATCTGATGCACGTCAAAAGGAAAACATCCCTGTATGATGTTGATTTCTGTATTTATATCTTAAGATTTTGTTTGTAATTAAACAAATGCGCAGTTCTGTAATGAAAGGCTTGAGTTCTGAACTGCTTTGATTTGTGTTTACAATTCCCTTGCAAGCGGATTTTTAAAACATGTAGCATGGACTCTTGTTTGCTAAGATTTTACTAATTTTTGTCTTGTTAATAAGTAAACGATGATACTGTGCCATTCGTTGCATTTTCTGTTTTCGAGTTATTGAGCAACAGTTGTGATAAAGTGACTGTAATGACCTTCATTAACAGCCATATAATTAGAACTTATTTATCTGTTGTCCATTATTAGCTTCATAGTTTCAAAACATCACACCACTTGTGCGTCCAGAGGACTAAAAGCACAAGCCCCTCGGTTTTCTATTTTTTTAAGTTGCCTGTGCTAATTGGGTGACATATATTCATTAGTCATTTTCAAGCCAATCAAAAGGTAGGAAAATCAGCAAGCAGCAACTACAAAACCAACCAAAACCGCTTGTTTTTTTTCCCCCAAACCTACATTATTTACAAATTAGCAACTGCCTAATAGCAAGCAATCAGATTACTCTATTTATTTGCAACTATCTTGTGAAACTGCATTGTTTTCTCCATTAACTGTAACATAATATAATTAATGTAGGGATAACACAGTGTGGAGCTGGATGAACACAGCAGGCCAGACAGCATCAGAGGAGCAGGAAAGTTGACGTTTTGGATCGGGACCCTTCTTCAGAAATGATTTCTGAAGAGAGGTCCTGACCCGAAACGTCAACTTTCCTGCTCATCTGATGCTGTCTGGCCTGCTGTGTTCCTCCAGCTATACACTGCGTTATCTCTGACTCTAGCATCTGCAGTTCCTACTACCTCTGAGATACATAATGCAGGATATGTTTCCTTGCTGTATGGCTCTATGACTCTATATTCGCAATCTAAAATACTGGAATTTACAGCAGAAACATAAGAGTGCTGAGTACATGTAGACAGTGGGAAGATTCCTAGTTTGGCTGCGTAGGTCACTGTTCTTTCTGACTGCAGGTGCTGCCATTAGTGTCTACTAGCCAGCAGTCAATCTTTGGCATGCTACCTCCTTTCTCTGTGCCCTAACCTCTGAAGTTGTTTTCAGCTTTTTCAACTTGAGTCCTGTTGGACATGCAAAAGCCCCAGTTCCCCAGTATCTCCCTTCTAGCCTACTACAGTGGCATAATCCTCCAACTCAATGTAATAGGAGATTAGCTTGGTTATCCTGATTATAGTTGTTAATTTTGTCAAGATAAAATTATAAAATGCAAATTTATTGTGGTGAAACAGTTGACCTTTCCTTCAAATTTGGTACTGATGTTTGTTTTAAACAAACCTGTTTTTTTTCTCTAGCAGCTGAATCGAATTAATGGCACGCCAACAACGCCAGCGCACTCTAACACCTCTGGTCGTGTGGCTGCTGTGGGGCCCTACATTCAAGTTTCTACTGCAGCTAGATCAGAAAGTAACCAGTCATCACCAAGTGAGATCTTGAAACCTCAGTCACTGACCATATCTAGCAACGGTGGCTATGTGATGACTAAAGCAAAATCTGGTAAGCAGTGGAGTAAGTTGCTTTTTCTACAAGAAAAGCTATGGTCCTGTTCTGAGAGGGAGTAATAGGAATAACAAAGAGTGAAAGCCTTGGAGGTAGACTTAACCCACAAATCAATATCATTGTGGTAATGTCTGTCTACGAGTAATTCAGAGCTTGACTCTAATGATCTAGGGATTTGGGTTTCATTCTCAACATAATAGGTGGTAAAATCTGAATTGAATACAGTCTAGAATTAGATGCTAGTCTAATGGTGATCATGTAACCACTGTCAATTGTCATTTTTTAAAAATCACTAATATCGCTGAGAGAAGGGCATCTGTCTTTGCCTGGTCTAGCCTACGTATGACTCCACATCCACAGGAATATGGTTGACTTTTAACTGCCCTCTGAAATGGTCTAGAGAGTAATAAATTCAAAGGCAACAAGGGATGAGCAAAATGTCAGTCTTGCTAGAAATGCCTAAATCCCATACAAGGGTAAAGAAAAATGTCATGATTGTTTTGCAATGGAACGCATGTACAATTGGTTCAATGTCGATTCCAAATAGATGTAAAATAAGAAGTTTTGTCTGTATCTTTGCCAATTAAAGCAATATTTGCTCGTATGCCCCTCCTCCTTCCATTCCCAAGGTAATATAGAATATTCTGTTCGCACTATTCGCAGCTTTTTGTATGAGTGAGTCTGTAAATAGGCAACCTATTCCTTGGTTTCTGAGTTCTAATTTTGGATAACAAAAGGTGTGAATCAAGTTATTATTTTCTTTTCTTCCTATGATTACGTTATAATCTCCCTGTTCTCTCTTTTTATACTTCAACCCCCTTTAGAGTTCAAAAATCTCGCATTCTCGAGCTTGAATATATTCAGACAATTTATGGCAATTTGAGAAGCAGTTGGTTGAGGCGTAGAATTTTTTCCAACAGTCACATTCATGCTTGCAGAATGGTACCCTTCAAGTTGCATACAATCAATTGACTTTCTAATGGAGAGACACCTTTCTTGACAATGACTAATTACTTTTGTGTGTTGTAAAGGTGGGTCACTTAGACTGAGGTGTTGCAGCAGAAAGATGTATTTGTAGCAGATCAAGTTTAAAATAGCTGTTTAGATTTTAAATTTAGGTATAGGAATCTATAATGCAGAATAATGGGCAAAAAAAGTAACATTTTATCTTCAGGCAGTATCTGCGACAAAATAGTTCACTTTTTGTTTGGAGTGTTTTGTGCTGTATTTAGAGCTGTGAAAGCCGCAAATGTGTTAGACGTTCAGCACAGAAATTCAACATTCTGTTGTTGGAATTTTACAATATTATGCATTGTAAGAGAATCCCTAACTTTAGCTATTCAATAAAGAAACATTGAGTTCATGTTCCTGAATGAGAATAAAGAATACTTGAAATACTCAGCGGGCCGGGCAGCATCTGTTAACAAACATAAACAGTAATTGCTGGAGAAGCTCAACAGGTCTAGCAGCAGCACTGGGGAGAAAGCAGTGTTCACATGAATAGTTGTGGTATTAGCACTGACTTCTGCGGAACTCCACTAGTCACCGGCTGCTATTCTGAAAAAGACCCCCTTATCCCCACACTCTGCCTTTTGCCAGTACCTATCCTCTATCTATGTCAGTACCTTGTCCCTAACACTATGGACTCATTTAGCAACCTTATCTAAGGCCTTCAGGAAATCCAGACAGATCACATCTACTTGCTCTCCTTTGTCTAACTTGTTCATTAAAAGACTTCTAACGAATTTGTTAGCGACTGCTTCCCATTAACAAAACCATGCTGACTCAACCCTATTTTACCAAGATTTTCCAAGTACTCTACAATCTCATCTTTAATAATGGGCTCTAAAATCTTAGCAATGACCAAGGTCAGGCTAATCGGCCTATAATTTCCCATCTGAGTCCCTTCTTGGCTCCAGTGATTCCTGAAAGATCACCGCCAATGCCTCTATAATCTCTTGAGCTATCTCCTTCAGAGCTCTGATGTATGGTCCATCCGATCTGAATGATTTATTTATCTTTAGACCTTTCAGCTTCCCCAGCACCTTCTCTTTTGTGATGGCCACTATATTCATCTCTGCCCCCAACACACTCGAAGTTCTGGTATGCTGCTGGTGTCTTCCACTGTGAAGACTGATGCCAAGTACCTATTCAGTTCCTGTACCTTTTCTTAGCTCTCCATTACTACTCCTCCAGCCTTATTTTTCGGTGGTCTGATATTCACTCTTGCCTGTCTTACCTTTTAAGAAACCTAAAAAAAAACTCTTGCAGTCTTATTTTATATTACTAGCTAGCTTGCCCTTATATTTCATCTTCTCCCCACTTATTATTATTTTAGTTGTCCTCTGCTGGTTTTTCAAGGCTTCCCACTAATTTTCACCACATCATATGCTTTTTCTTTTGGTTTTATGCTGTCCCTGACTTCCCTTGCCATGGTTGCCTCATGCTCCTCTTAGTGTGTTTCTTCTTCCTTGGGATGAATTTCTGCTGTGCTTCCTGAATTACCCCTGGAAACTCCTACCATTGCTGCTGCACTGGCTCCCTTCTAATCAACTGTGGCCAGCTCCTCCCTTATGTCTTTGTAAGTAACCTTTTCTTTAATTCATTTATGGGATTAGGGCATTGCTGGTTAACCCAGAAGGCAATTAAGAGTCAGCTGTGGGTCTAGAGTCACATGTAGGCCAGATTAGATAAGGATGGCAGTTTCCTTCCCAAAAGGACATTTGTGAACCAGATTTTTTCTCATCGCTTCCCCTGACTCAATTGTGATACTGTTACATTTGCTTCCAGATTGTCCCCCTCAAGCTGCAGGGTGAATTATATCATATTGTGGTTACTGCTCCCTCAGGGTTCCTTCGCCTTAAGCTGACTCAAATCTGACTCATTACTCATTACCAAGTCCAGAATTGCCTATTCCTTAGTAAGCTCTGCCACAAGCTGTTCCAAAAACAATCTTGTAGACATTCCATGAATACCTTTTCTTGGGATCTATTACTGACCTGATTTTCCTAGTCCACCTTCATGTTGAAGACCTCATGATTAAGACCTCATGATTATTGTAATAGCACCTTTCTTACATGCCTTTTCTATTGCTCTCATCTTTTTCTTCTTTTGAAGTTCCTCAACTCTACCCACACAGATTCTGCATCTTCTGACCCTATGTCACTTCTTGCTACAGATTTAATTTCATTTGTTATCAACAAGGCAATTCCCCCATCCCCGCCTCACACCCCTGCCTGTCATTTTGATAGGATGCAAAACCTGGATATTTAGTTCCCAGTCCTGTTCCCCCTTACAGACACATCTGTGATGACTACAACAACATATCTGCCAATATCAATCTGCGCTACAAGCCTATTTAGCTATTTTCATATACTGCATACATTTAAGTACAACGTGCTAGGTTCTGCATTGACCGTGCCCTTTCTCATAGTTGCACCCTACCTGTTGTGCCTGAAATTAGATGCCTGACCCTTTCTGTGTGGAGGCTGAGAGAGGATCTGATTGAAGTATTCAGAATTATGAGGGGCATAGACAGAATAGATCATGAGAATCTTTTCCCCTTGGCAGATGTGTCTAAGACCAGTGGGCAAAAGTCTTAAGGTGAGGAGTATACGATTCAGAGGAGACCTGAGAAAAACGTTTTCACCCACAGGGTGATAGCAATACAGAATGTGCTTCCTGGCCCGGTGGTAGATGCTGTTGCAACTTTTAAGAAGCACTTAAGATGCATTGTAGCCTATGGACCAAGTGCTGATAAACAGAATTAGTTTGGTGTTTGTTGGTTAGCATGGACGTAGTGAGCCAAAAGGCCTGTTTCTATGCTGTATGACTCTACGACATACTTTCTGTCCTGTTATTGTTCTGGAAATTTTAATATTTCTGTTTGAGAAACAGTTTAAAGTCCCTGTGACTACCCTATTTAACCTTTCTGTAGTATAGAACTTTGAACCTTTTGCTAATAATTAAAGTATAACTTCCATGGTGAAAGTCTTGCATCGATCAATCTTGTTATTCGAAGTTGACATTTTTTGAAACCATGCACTCTGAACTAAATTAGTCATATTCATTTACGGGTTCCACTCCCTCAAATTGTGGGTGGCATGGGTGCTCTGTGTTAGCACTGCTGCCTCTTGGCACCAGGGATTTCAGTTCACTTATAGCCTTGGGTTAATGTCTTTGTGGTGTTGGCATGTTCTCTCGTGTCTGCATGGGATTCCTCCCACAGTCTAAAAATTTGCAAGCTAGGTGGATTAGCCGTGGTAAATGCGGGTTACAGGATTAGGGTAGGGAGGTGGGATGCTTTTAGGTAGGGTTGGTGCTATTCAATAGGCTGAATAGCCTCTTTCTTCAGTTTAGGGATTGTAAATCCAGGAATCCAAAACCAGTGTTGTGAAAATAAGTTTTTTTTGGGTTGATCTTTTCTTATTCTAAGCAGGTTGCACTGATGTAGGCAAGTGGAGGAGATACAAAAGAGTTACTAGAAGAAGAATGAAGAGTGAGAAATGAATTTAATATCAGCAGTGACTTGCTTATTAACCTCAGATGCTTTGCATTCATATCAATTGGTTGTCCTGTATTCCCTGTTCACTGGATGAAGGCATTCTGATCTGAACTAACGCATTCCAAATTTTTCTCCCTGCCAAATTGCAGGTTCCAAAATTTAGCACCGTTTGAGGTTGCCAGATTTGAGAGAGTATATCTGTGCATCAATGTGTTGCTTAATGTGTTGTTTTTGGTTACTAAACTATACTTTATAGTGGATTCTTTTTTATTCCTACTTAAAAGCAATGACTGAGACTTGGCAGCAAGGGCATCATTAAGAAGTTGAAGATAATATGAAAGTTGACACTTGGTGAAAAAGAAAGCTGTAGACTTTGGGAAGATGATAATAGATTGATCAGGTGGGTAAAGAAGTAGAAAATGAAATTGAACCCAAAGTCAGACATCCATTTGAGGAGGGTAACCAGGCAAAAGAATAAAAAGTGTGCGTAGGATTTTGAAAAGTGCTGTGCGTCAGTGGATCTTAGAAATACATGTCTTTATATCCCTGTAGAACAGGTGGATATGGTGGTTAAGAACCCATAACAAGATATACCCTATGCATCGAACAATAAAAGGAAGTAAGAGCAGGATAAGGAGGCTATGTAAGCTCTGCAGAGAGCACTGTTTAGACCATAGCTAGAACACTTTGTACAGCTTTGCTCACTTCTTTACAGGAAGGATGTGATCACAATGGAGAGGCTACAGCAGGGAATTAAGTGAACGCTGCCAGGAATGGAGAATTTTAGCTATTGAGAAAAGATTGGATAGGCTAGAGTTGTTTTGTTTGTACAATGAGAACTGAGCAGAGATTTATTTGATGTATATAAACTGTGAGAGATTTAAAGTAACTGGCACAAGGATTAGAGGAGAGTTAAGTATTTTTTTTTTGAAAATCTGGTCTGGAATTCGCTACTCGAAAGAGCAATAAAGGCAGAAGAACTCTTATTTAAACTTCAAAAAACACATGATTATGCAATTGACAGCTGGAATATGTAATTAAATGGGACATTTTATGGTAATCAATGAGCTGAATGGCATCCTTCTGAAACTTTTCTGTGTTGCTATTTAATTTGAGAACCGAGTGATACATGATCTTTCACTTCCAAGATTTAAAGTCGAATGCAATCCCAGCTAATGTTACATTCTGTTGTATGCATTCTGTGCAAAGTCAGTTTTACCAATCGCCATACAATTCTTGAGGCCACAATACAAAATTGGTAATTTTGCTCAAGGGACTGAGGAGGAACTAATCTAGAAAATGGAAAGTAATACACAGGATTGACCTCGGGTACATTATTTGGGAAGAAGGTCAGAAGCTTTATTATTCTAAATAGTGCTATATAAAATCTTTGAATTTTTGATGCTGACACTGAGCACTGAAATAGGAAAGAGTTCATTTTTTTAGCATTCAGTCCCTTAACTGGAAGAATTTAAAAGTAGTCTTATTTTCTAAAGTATTGCCCAGCCAACTATTTCAGTCGGCTTATAGAGTCTGATAATGTTAAGCTTTTACTAGTAATTATTCAGTTCATATATTTATAACATCATAGCTTATGTTTGTAACTTCAGTATTTCAGACATCATCTAACCTTTCTCTCTTATATTCAATATATTCTCTTGTTTCCTTGTATTTTACTTTTGCTTTACTGGGTCTTTCAGTGACTCACTCTGCTTTGACTTCTTGGACAGAATCAGATGGCAGTTTGAAAAAGTCTCCAGGCATTTGGAAAGTTTCAGATTTAGACATCATAGTGGATCCAGTTTTAATTTCTTCTGCTACCTGTAAAAAGTCTCCAGATCATAGTGTGATCCACTTGGCAACTTCTGTTCCTGACAAACTACATTGTGAGTCTATGGAACTGCTACTGACTTTACTTAAAGGACGTAATCTGTCGCATAATCTTTTGACTTGCACGTAGTGATCTTTTCTCTTTTTGCCTAGAAGTGACATTTGGAAATTACTTGTTTGTATTTAAAATTTGGCATGATAGTCATAACAAATTTATTATGGATAAAGTAAACTTTATTGTACAGCCACATGTAGATGCAAATAAACAATTGTAGAGTTAAATGTAAATGCTGTATGTACTAATTCAAAAAATACTGAATTAATACATCTTAATCTTGTCTTAAAATGCATTTAATATTTGAGATAAAAGTATTTAAAATTTAAACAAATTAGTTCTACAGTTGTCTGTTTTCTATTTTCTGTTCTGTTATGCATAGATGAAATTCTTAGACACAAGCTGACTGGCTCCTGCGTGATGTCTGATTTGGATGTTGGTCTTGACTCTGGTTCATCCTTGCATTTAAAAAATTATGAAAGCAGATTCTTGGGTTGTACATCTTTATACAATTCTGCTTTTCAGATTGCTGTAATTTGCTATAATTTTAACTACTGCAGTGCTTTAATAATGCTTCCATAACTAAAGCTGGCTTCCTGTTTGAGGATTTTTAATGTTGGTTATACTCAGTCTTTCTAACTAATGCACGTGTTTGTGCATGTGATTGTTGCATGAAGCTTCCGATATGATTGGCTTTTAAAGAGTTATAAAACTGAAACCTTTTGGACCCAATTAACTCCTTGAAACCACATTGTTCACAAAATGATTATAATAGCTTACCATTGGTTGTAGTTGTTTCATGCTGTAAAGTGGTACAAATTCCTTTTAATGCTCCTCTGAATGCAGTGTGACAGCAGTCTTACAAAGGACATGATCTTGTTTTGCATCAGTTAAGATGTGACACTAAATCATATTTTTGTTTAATTGCAACAGGTTCATTTGTGACTGTTGCAGATATGAGAGCTGAGATATATTGAGATATTCGTTGCAGGATGATACTGGGTTATGGAGTCATAGAGTCATGCAGCAAGGAAACAGACCCTTCAGTCCAACCAGTCCATGCCGTACATAATCCCAAACTGAACTAGTCCCACCTGCCTGCTCCAAACCTTTCCCAATCATGTATCTATCCAAATGTCTTTTTAACGTTGTAATTGTACCCACATACACCACTTCCTCAGGAAGTTCATTCCGCACACAAATGACTTTCTCTGTAAAAGATTTGCGCCTCATGTCTTTTTTAAATCTCTCTCCTTTCACCTTGAAACTGTGCCCTGTAGTCTTGAAATCCCCCATTCTAGGAAAATGCAGCTACCATTAACTCTATTAATACTTCTCATTATTTTATAAACTTCTTTGAGGTCACCTGTCAACCTCCTACACTCGAGTGAAAAATGTTGCAGTCTATCCAGCCTTTCTTTATAATTCAAACCTCCCATACCTGGCAACATCCTGGTAAATCTCTTCTGAATCCTTTCCAGCTTGATAATATCCTTCCTATAACTGGGCGACCAAACCTGGATACAGTATTCCAGCAGAGGCTTCACCAATGTCCAGTACAACCTCAACATAACTTCCCAACTCCTATACTCAAGAAGAACTGAGCAATGAAGGCAAGTGTTGCAAACGCCTTTTTAACCACCCTGTCAATTGGTTGACACCCTCTTCAAAGATTTATGTACCTGCAACCCTAGGTTCCTCTGTGCTGCAACACTACCCAAGGACTTACCACTAATTGTACTAAACCATACCCTTTGTTATACCAAAATGCAAAACCTCGTATTTATCCAGAATGAACTCCATCTGTCATTTTTTCAGCCCATTGACCCGTTTGATCAAGATCTCTTTGTAATCTTGGAAAACCTTCACAGTGTGCTATTTTGGTGTCGTCTGCAAACTTACTAACCATGTCTTCTATATTTTCATCGAAATCGTTTATATAAATGGCAAACAAAAGAGGACCCTGAACTAATCCATGTGGAACACCGCTGGTCACAGGCCTCCAGTCCGGAAAGTAACCCTCTGCCATTACTCTCTGTCACCTGCTGTTAAGCCAATTATGTATCCAATTGGCAAGCTCACCCTGAATCCCATGTGACCTAACTTTACTAATTAGTCTACTATGCGCAATCTTGTCAAAAGCCTTACTAAAATCCAAATAAACAACATTTGCTGCACTACCATCATCAATCTTTTTGGTAACTTCCTCAAAAAACTCAATCAAGTTTGTGGAACACAATTTTTCTCGCACAAAACCATGCTGACTATCCCCAATCAATTTTTGCCTGTCTAAATGCCCATAAATCCTATCTTTCAGAATCGCCTCCAATAATTTCCCACAACAGAAGTCAGACTCACAGGTCGATAGTTCCCTGGTTTTTCCTTTCAGCCTGTCTTAAACAAAGGTGCAACATTAGCCACCCTCCCGTCATCAGACATCTCACCCGTAGTTATGAATGGTGTGAATACTTCTGTGAGGAGTCTCTCAGTTTCCTCCCTTATTTCGCACAATGTTCTGGGATACATTAGATCAGGTCTGGGAGATTTACCCACATTTTGTATTCTTTAAGACCTCCCGAACTTCATCTACTGTACTGTGAACTGTTTTAAACGTTAAAATTTATTTCTCTGCATTCTCTAGATTCTATTTCTTTCTCCACAGTAAAAACTGATGCAAAATATTAATTTAGTATCTCTCCCAAGTCCTGGGGTTTGACACAAAGACAACCTCCTTGATCATTAAGAGTCCCTACCCTCTCTCTAGTTAGCCTCTTGCTCTTAATGTATTTGTGCAGTCCCTTTCGATTATCCTTAACCTTATCTGCCAATACTATCTCGTAAACTTAAGATGGGCACAAGATTTTTTTCCTCCCAGTTGCTCTTTTTACTGTTGAATAATCGTCAGCTATGTTGGGTATTTTCATGTGATCTGTTACTTGTCTTTTGATTCCCACTCACTTCTTTAAAAGAAGTTGTCGTAATCTCTCAGTGTTAACTCAACATCTTGTGAAAGTGAAAGATTTACGTTCCAAATCCTGTGCTTTAATTTTGTCCTTGTCAGGCCTTTAAAGAGCTGCTCTTTCAAGGTCTGTTTCCGGAGGCACGATTGTGACACAGCAATTTCCTGCTTCTTAAACTGAAACCAGAGAAGTTAATTTTTAATTAGAAAAGATCCTTCTCGCTTTACAGTCTTTACCAAAATGGATAGCAATCCCATCCAAATAACAAAATAAAAGTTCATAAGTCAAAATAATAAGTTGGGTTCTGTTTAAATGATTTTGGTGATGACCACAGTGGTTCAGTTTTGTATTGTTGTATTTGCTATAACTGCCAGTTTTAAGTAGTATTCTTCCCATGGATAACTGTATTATGAACTATTGCGCTGTAGTGTAGCGCCATATAAACTGAACTAGTTTTGGCTTCCCCAAATTGCATAGGAAGATTTCTCTGTATCAGTGATACACCTATCAAGCCAATCACAACCTTGATGCTGATTTAGCTAATCTTGGCTCAATTAAGATTTTCAATAACCCTTACTGTCCTTTGAAAGAGTTGAGTGTGGACAACTTGGCTAAATACCAATAATTGCTGTCTAATGACATTCACTTCTTTCTCTTACTGGAATCACAAAATTGTTACAGTACAAAAGGAGGCCATTTGGCCCCATGTGTGCGTCACCTGTCTAAATGGGCATCTTTCTTAGTATCATTCTCGTATCCTTTCTTTAGCTCTGCACACACATTGCTCCTTTTCAGATCACCATCTAATGCTGTTTTGAATGCTTTGTTTGTACCTGTATGCATTGCACTCTTAGGCAATGCATTCAAGACTCAAACAGCTCGCTGTGTGAAAATGTCTTTCTTCATATAAACTTTGTTTCTTTTTATGAGTTACTTTAAATCTGTGCTCTTTTGATCTTGACCTTTTACTAAGGGAAACATTTTCTCCCTATTTACTCTGTCCTGACCTCTGATTTTGGAAATATTCATGTTGTCGCAATGGATAGAGTAGTGATGGTTGTCCAACTCCGAGAATATTATCTAGGAGTACAACGGGTCCAAGAAGTAGCAGATGGAGTTTAATTTGGATAAACGTGAGGTGTTGCATTTTGGTAAGGCAGGACTTATACAATTAATGGTAGGGCCCCGGGAAGTGTTGAAATAAAGTACTTAGGGGTGCAGGTGCATCGTTCCTTGAACGTGGAGTCACAGGTATGTAGGGTGGTGACGAAGGCATTTGGCACACGTGTCTTCATTGGTCAGACCATTGAGTATAGGAGTTGGCTGTACAGGACATTGGTGAGGCCACTTTTGGTGTACTGTGTACAGTTCTGGCCACCCTTCTATAGAAAAGATTTACAAGGATGTTGCCAAGTTTGGAAGGTTTGATTTTCAGGGAGAGACTCAATAGGCTGGGGCTCTTTTCCCTGAAGCTTTGGAGCCTGAGGGGTAACTTTATAGAGGTTTATAAAATCATGAGGGCCATGGGTGGGATGAATAGACAGGGTCTTTTCCCTAAAACTAACGTCGTAAGTGTAAGGTGAGGGAGAAAGATTTTTAAGAGGACCTGAGGGGTAACTTTTTCACACAGGGAGTGATGTGTATATGGAGCAAGCTGCAAGAGGAAGTGATGAAGGTGAATACAATTACAGCATTTAAACGGTATCTGGATGGGTATATAAATATGAAGGGTTTAGAGGGATAGCAGCAAATGGGACTAGGTCAGATTGGGATGTTTGGTTGGCATGGATAAGTTGAACCAGAGGGTCTGTTTCTGTGCTATATGACTCTATAACTGCATCTGCAAAATAAATAGTCTATGAAGGCACTATCAAAGACATATCATTGAAATTTTGCAAAGTACGATTTTGTTTCTATTCAGTGGGCACCATTGTGTTATGTACCATTTCCTAGAAAGTAGCTAGTAGTCTATGCTGCTACTAAAATGCAGCCACCATCGAGGGATGCAAGGTGCTGTGGATCAACGTGCTGCCCCTCATTTGAGTCACAAATGGATACTATTTGGAGTGTGTGTCTAGGCCAACTGAATAATAGCTAACAGCTTAATCACAACTTGCACCTCTTGGTCTGTAGCATTGTAGGTTTTGACCGTGTTATGTACATGGATAAAGGGGCCAGCATTTATTGCCAATACCTAATTGTCTTTGAGAAGGTGGTGGTGAGCTGCTTTCTTGAACTGCTGCAATAAATAAACCCACAGTGCTGTTAGGAAAGGAGTTCTAGGATTTTGACTCAGCAACAGTGAAAGAAGCTTAGAGGGAATTTGCAGGTGGTGGTATTTCCATACATCTGCTCTCCTTATCCTTTCAGGTGTTAGAGGCAGAGGGTTTGGAAGGTGCTGTTGAAGGAACCTTGGTGAGTTGCAACAGGTTTGACATCTTGAGTTCTCTTTAAAAGTGGTGAGGATTTATGCCTCCACCACCTTTTTGGGTAATAAATTCCAGATCCTCACCGCCTTCTGATGGAAGAATTGCTCCTCAGTTCTCCTGTAATCCAGCCACCAGTTGTTTGATGCTTATACCTCCTTTTTGTTGACATCTCTGCTAACATCAATAATTCCTTCCTATCCAATGTATCCAAACATCTCATAGTTTTGTGTGTCTCACTGGAATATCCCCTTTGTTGCCCTTGGAACAAAGAAGCTAACTCAGTCTATTCAATGCTATTTTATCACTAAAATGCTTCTTCGTTAGTTGTGTTCTTCTAAATCTCCTCTTGTACCCTTTCTCGTGTGATCATCACTTACTCTAAGCAGGTGACCAGAACCCTATGCAGTAGTTGCAGTTTAAATCATACTGGCCTATGCATCCTGCTTTTATGCTCTAGGTCTTGGCCAATATAGGAAGGTATGCCCTGTGCTTTGTTGACTACCTTATCTACCTATCCTGCCACCTCAGAGAGCTGTAGAGATTTATAGAGATTCTGTTGGATCCCCCTATTTCACTATGTTTTACAAAAGTCTACCATTTAATGTGTATTCCCTTGCTGTGTTTGTTTTTACCAAATGCATTGCCTTGCTTTTCCGGGCAGAATTGCATTTACCACTTTATTAGTCCAGAGAGATCTTCCCCTAGATTATAACTACTTTTTCTTCTTGATGATGTCCTTACGTTTAAGTCTCAATCACTGAAATGAGCACCGTGAATATTTAGGGAATGACTAGTGAGCTCAGTAGAATCCCACTAGAATCAACTTTCTAGACTCAGTTACCCTTTTGTCATAATCCTTTGCATCCTATCAATGGACCAGTTTTGAATCCAACTTGCCTATTTCTCTTGGGTTTCATACATTGTAGACAGGTAGAAAAATAACAGCAAATCAAAAGCCTTGATAAAGTCTGTGAGGACCATCTCAAGCACCTCATCTACACTCCTTGTTGATTCCTAAGAAAGCATTCAATCAAGTTAATCAGACACTACCTTCCCGTGATGAATTCACGCTGTCCTTTACTATCTGTGCATCTCTAAATGACTATTTATAATTTATCTCAGAACTTTTTCCAGTAGTTTGCACACTATTGAGAAAGCAGCTAACTGATCTATAAATGCTTGGGCTATACATGCCTGTAATTTTATATAACAGTACAAAGTTAGCAGTTCCTGCAATCCTCCAGTGCCATGCCTGCGGCTACAGAGGATTAAAAAACAGTGGTCAAAGCATCCACTGTTTTACCTTGGTTCCCTAATAATAAACTGGAAGACATTTCATTTGTGCTTGGTGATTTGTCTACATTCAAGAATGCTAAGCATCTTAAACATAGGGCGGGACTATTATCTCTTCCAATATTTCGCGCTACTTTTTAACTGAAATAACTGCTTTGTCCATCTGAAGAATTTGTTAATGAAGACCCCTATAACTGCAAAATTCTACATTCTATGAAATACTGACCCATCAAGCCAATGGAAGCACAAACTAATGCTTAGAAAATAATATTGCCCTTAATGTTATAGTGATGTATGTTGTATGACAAGTGATATTTAATATTGGTATTTAAAGCATCATTGCTTTTGTGGTATGTCCATCGAGTGGATCATGGCAAACCCACTGCTCTCCAAAATTGCCACAAAACAGCTCAGGATAAAGCAACAGGCAATGTGCCAAGGATCTGCTTCAGGAAGAGGGCATGTGATGTTAAGTAAATGTTAATTCAATATCTGATTAATAGTTTGAAACTAAACTCAACTGTATCCATGTTCCATGTACATTAGTGTCCCCAAAATGACTGCAGTGATGGGGCTTGAACAAAAGTGGTGAATTCTGTCCCTGCCTGCCCAAACTTAAGTGACAGATTGGGCAAGCTAAAGTATTTGCTAGCCAGCTGTGATAAATTTAATTAAAATAACGACTGTTCGAATCTCTTTAAATAGGTTTATTAAACGTTTTATAATTTTTCATTTCCTAATTAGCTCATGATGGAAATTGGCCAACACTCCCACAGGGCTCTGCTACTACAGGGAAATCGCCTACAACAACAACAACAAACAATGACTGGAAGGAATCCAACATGGATACAGTTTTGAAACCAGGAGCTGGATCAAGTCAGACCCTGCCCACTTCCTCAAGCATTTCAAACAATGAGAAAATGGTGGTAGGTTTTGGCAGTATTTCAAAGTGGTCTCTGATCTTGATGTTAAGGCATTTTTTTCCCTGTGTGACTTTAGCAAATTAATTTTGAGGTGCAGTCTGGTTCTCCAGGGCATGCACATTTATTTTGTTCTGAATCCAGAGTTCTTTTTTTAAAAAAGTAATTGCTTTTATTCCTTAATTTATATGTATACGGTAAACGGTTTTCTGTAAAACTGAGATTAGTTTAGACATGTTACAACTAACTGAATACTGAATTCACATTACTTCTGCCCCTTTTTTTGGACAGCAGCCATTAATAATTCTGTTTTCCTACATGCACCTTTTTTAGGCATATCTTCTGTTCCTTTGCTTGTGCATTTTGATTCCTTTTGCCAGTTAATTTGCTGCCTTCCGCTCTTTCACAGACCTTCCGTTTGTTCTTTCCTGTTCTCCCGCCACTTCTCCCTCCCTCTGCTGTGCCCAGACACCCACATGCTCATTTTCTTTCTCTGAACATTTTCTGCCTTACTTTTAAACTGTTGGAACTCTGAACATTCTTAGTTTTGACAAATATTCCATGACTTGAAATGTTATCTCAGATGCTGTCATACCTGCTGAGCACTTCCAGCATTTTCTGTCTTTATTTCAGGTTTCCAATACATGTGGAGTGTCTAGCTTTTTCAAAACTGGCCAATAGTTATATATTGTTTAGGTGTAGTTTAGTTTTGGAGATTATAGATTGATTATGACCAGATTTAATAATATCTTATTTAATTTAGGGTATTGAATCAGGAAAAGTAACAACATCTGTGCCCAGTGCAATAAAACAGTTGACTCAGTCGTATGGACCTCACCCAAAATCTTCTCTCATCGCCATCGGTTCTACGAATTCACTGGAAAGAATGAAAGAGGGCACTCAACCTCGGTCTAGTATGGGTTCAGTCTCCAACATAACTTCAGCAAACTGGCAGAGAGCTATCCAGTCTTCACAGCCTGCAAGCACATTTCAAGCGAGTGCCTCACAACAGATTCAGCAGAGAATTACTGTGCCTCCAAGTCCTACTTATCAGCCAGCTGCTTCACCATTGTTCTCTGCTGGAGATAGCAGACCTGATCCCCCACTGGCTGTGGCTGTAAGGCCATTCTTGACTGACAAAGGTTCTCGGCCTCAATCTCCACGAAAAGGGCCTCAAACCGTGAATTCCAGTTCAATTTATTCAATGTATCTTCAGCAATCTACTCCACCAAAGAACTACCAACAGGCTGCATACAATACCCTAAACACAAAACATACTGTTAAAGCAAGTAAGTAGCTTAACTTTAATAGCTTTGATTAAACATCTAATAATTTGGTAGTTTTTATAAGACTGTCAATAGTCAAGGTTAATTATTCTGTTTAGTATATTAAAGATTAACAATCACTTTTGGCTCAGTAAACCGGTTTCTCTTTCCCTTTCCAGTGTATGGGAAGCCAGTATTGTCGTCTGGATCAGGTTCTGCTTCACCGTCTCCTTTGCCTTTTACTCATACTCCGCCTTTCCAAAGTTCTCAACCACAGACCAGTGGTGAAAACCAAACTACTAATGAAAAGGATCTAGAACGTGAGAACTTGCCGCCCACCAATTCAAATGTTGAAAACATACCACGTCCTCTGAGTCCTACGAAATTATTGCCGATTGTGCACTCACCATTAAGGTATCAAAGTGATGCTGATCTTGAAGCTCTAAGGAAAAAACTGGCACATGCACCAAGACCTCTGAAGAAACGCAGTTCTATAACTGAGCCAGAAGGCCCAAGTGGACCTAATATACAGAAGTTGCTGTATCAGCGTTTTAATACGCTAGCTGGAGGCATGGATAACATGCCATTTTATCTCCCCAGTAACCAACAGGACTATGTGGGTGCTTTAGCAGACGTTGATAATGGTAACACCAGCCTAGTAGAGTCTGGTTCTGTGCAGCCTGAACCAACAACTCAGCCTGACGTTCAACCATCATCGGATGCCAATGATAACCAGCTGCCTTCTCCTAAACATTCTGAATTGATTCAGACAGATAACAATGAGATACCTGCTACAATAGAGGACAATAACAATAATCCTGCTGTTGTTCAAACAGAGCAACTGCCAAGTCCTCTGCCAGAAATCATATCGCCAGAGGGAGATATTCCTCCACCCCCTGCTGTGCCACTGCAACCTCCTGTAAGTTTTGTGTTGTGCCTAGGATAAACTATAAGCAAAGAATAATGTCAGTAGAATCAATGAGCATTTGGTTAAAGCTGTGTTTCAAGAGACTCTCAGATGCTGTCTGACCTGCTGTGCTTTTCCAGCCTCTCACCTATAGAATCTGGCTTCCAGCATCCACAGTCCTTATTGTCAATTATGATAATGTCCAGTGGAACATAAGTAGTTAGTTCAGACCCCAGCCCTATGAATTTAATGATATCATTGCTGATCTGGAGCCTAACTCCAAATTCAGATATAATCTTAGGTTTTAAATCGAATTCAGGATGTTGGATGTGAATCTGATTTTGGTTAAAAATGTTCTCCAGTGAGTTTGAATGATAATAGCTGTGAATATGTGCTCACATAACAATTCTGACCCTAATTTTGTATTAAACTGGAATCTCATTAAGCTTTCATGTGTGTCTGATCTGAGAAGTAGAATTGATGTAGTAGAGGAGATTTTTTTGAGTTTGGGAGAGAACAGAGCAAGGCTTCATGTTGCATCATATCATATAAAATATTGTGTTAATCTCTTTCACAGGTTTTGTCCAAAATATTTGATATCATCATTGCTTTTAAAGATGTTATTGAACATTGTCTCTGAAGTCAAAAGTTTCTTCTGTATGACTGTTTTCAGTGTAGTTAGATGATTTGAGCTGAGACAGAGATCATAATATTGATAGTTAAAGATTGCACAAAAGTAGAGGGTTTAACAAACAAAGGAAGAATTACAAAAGATTAGAATAATTGATTCAGGAAATTGCCAGACAAATAACTAATACAGTTTATTTTGACATTGATAAAATTCTAATACATAAACAAGCCATTTGACTTAATCAACCTATGTCAACAATTATCCTACATATGAGCAAATAATGGTAATTATATTTACTGCTTCACATCATTTTTTTACCCACTTAGCCAATCTCTGTCTGAATATCAATCTAATTTCTATCCAACTATTAATTCTAGAAATGTTTTCAATAGCTTTATAACTCTAAATTTCTCTTGTTCTGCCCACACAATACTGTCTTAAAGTTGTATGTTAACATATCTTTAACTTTTATATACCTTAGCTCGTGATAAAATCAAGATTTTAATTAGCTTTGTTTATAACTAACAACCTGAGATGCTACCTATAATATGCTGTAAACCGACAACTTCAGTCCCTTGATTCTTTGCTCTATCAAGTCTACTTCTGCTGAGGCTAAATTACTTTCTTAAACAAAATGTTGCATTAAGTTTTACCCAATTCTTCCATTTTCTCTGAACTATTTGCAGCTTCTAATGGACTTCTAAAGAATGAACGATACTCGCTATAAATTTCACATCATCCCCCTTGGGCACAGGTCATTGATATACAAAATGAACCGAACTGGCCATAGAACTTCTCCCTGTGTGAATCACCACTCATTTTCAACTGCTGCGAAATAACTACCCTTAACTTCACCTCTCTCTTTCCCCTGCATTCTAGCTCATTTTTAATCCAGTCACTTGATTCAATGCTGTTACTGTTCTCTTATAATCTCCTTGGTAGTGCATTGTGAAAGATTTTCTTCTAAAGTCCATTTTCACCATTTCCACTCCATTTCCTTATATACCTAGTCTACTTCCTCAAAGCACACTGTGAGGCTTGTTAAGCGCAGTTGAACCTTGAGAAATCCATATTGTTGACTTCTGTTTTCTCTTTATTTAGATATATGATGAATTTATCTCTATGACTCCTTTATAAAGGCATTTATCCAGACTGCACTGTCCCCGTATTTAAAAATGGCTGCTGCAGTGGCCCCTCACTATTTCTGCAGCATGTATCCACATTCAGTAGACTCTTGAAATATTCTGCTTATGGCCCCACCAGTTTCCTATTTACCTTCCCCAGGCCAGATTTATCAAATACAAAAATTTTGTTTTCTCTTAGGCTGCTAATTTGTCCTTTGAATACAATACTTCTGTTCTGATATTTGGTATTTTTTCCCCTTCTTCCTCATGCTCCTATCTTCTATGTTTCTGTTCCTTGAATACTGCTCAAAAGAACAGGACAGTTGATTGAAGATAAAGGCTTCAACATATTCCATGTGTTTGCCGGGAACAGGTCCCGAGATGTGAATGTAGATCTCTCCAACAACTGTAAATGAGCCATGTTATGAGCTTAATTGATCTTAAATTGGTTGTTAATGTAGTTAAGTAGTGTAGAGTAGCATTCAGATTGGTGCAATCTTCTGTTTGTCCTGATGAGTGCAAGATGGAAAGCTTCAGCAGTTCTTTTCTCAGTGACTTTCATTCCTTTTTCTCATTTATTCCTCTGTCCTCATGCACAAGGTGATTAATTAAAATCATCCAATCTCCCATTGTTCCTATTAATCTGTTATTAGTGATTAACCTCTCATTTTGTGATCTGTCTTTATCCCAATTGACTTTGCTCAATATTACAAGCTCCGTCTTTATCTTGTTGATCCAACTATTTTGACAGTATCTATAACCCTTCTACATTTACATGACCCTACTGTACAGCAGATGTTCTCTCTCACCAATATGTTTTCTTCTTAACTGTTCTATCTCTCCGAAATATACTTAGTGTGGTGAAGTTTTGGGCCAAAAAGCAATGATTAAATATGTATACTCAATGGAAAAGCATCGAAGAGTAGAGGGACAATTCATTGGAAGTGACCATTATGAATTCTGTTACTAGCCATGGAAAAATGACTTTTTGCTGTGATAATTGTTTCCTTTTAATATCACACTATTACCTCAGATTAAACGTACAAATTTGAAAAAACCTGATTCAGAAAGGACAGGTTGTGGGATGCGGGTAAAATTCGATCCTCTTGCTTTACTCCTGGACGCTTCTTTAGAAGGAGAATTTGATCTTGTGCAGCGCATTATTTATGAGGTAACATTTCTATTTTCTGTATTGTCATTTGTTATTTGAAATTCCTAGACAACAAAATGTTTCTTTATATGTGTAGCCTTCAATTTCTTTTTCTTGGTTTTGGCCAGGTTAATGATCCCAGTAGACCTAATGATGAAGGGATTACACCATTACACAATGCAGTATGTGCTGGTCACCATCACATTGTGAAATTCCTTGTTGATTTTGGTGTAAATGCAAATGCAGCAGATAGTGATGGATGGTAAGTTTGAGATGTTGCAACATAAAATTCACTGAAATGTAGTGAATAAATGTTTAAATAAAGCTGATTAAATCTGGTCTTCCATCCAACTGGTAAAGCTATTCTTATTGTTTGTATCTATATTGTGAAGTTTTACAATAAGGTCATCTAAACTAGACTTAAGATTTCATAATCTTTGATTTTCTTTCTTTCTAATTTCCCTTCTGCCCCCATTCTCTAACCAGTTGTGGTCTTCACGTACTTCCACTTCATATATGAATTCTAGTATTTGATAGGGCGATCGTTGAAATGTGTTTTTTTTTTTCCCTTTTTAGAAGGATTAGAACGAGGGACAGGGTTTAATAATCAAGTGTTTAGGCAAAAATTAATGGATCGATTTCTACACAGTTAATATTTTTGAGTAAATTGAAACAATGAACTGTGGATGCTGGAAATTTGAAAGCAAGTGTCTAACGAAACACAGCAGGCCTGCATCTGGATCCAAAATGTTAACTATGTTCTTTGTACAGATGCTGCCAGACCTGCTGAGTATCTCTAACACTTTGTTTCTATTGACTTTTTTTGGAGTGGTTGAAATCTCATGTTCTTGGGTATAAAAGTACACCTTGGGGTTATCACTTTAGTGTCATTTGCATGACCTCCCACTCCGCAGATTTCTTTCCAGCTCACTTGCTTCCCTGACTGACCTTGTCATTTACCACTTCCCTCTCCTGAACCTCCCTCCTAGTTACTGCTTCCCTGCTTGACTCTCATGATCACTATTTCCACCCCTTCTACCCAACACTTTCTGCTTTCAGTGTCACTGCTTGCCTCTGCCCAGTTCTCTTACTCATCACCTTTTTATGATTCTTCCGCCCACCCTTTCCCTGTCTGACCCCTCCAATTGCCCCTTTACCATTTGCTGCTATCCTGACCACCACTTCTAATGCCTGCAGGAGCCCCTTCCCTTCAAAAAGAGCCCAAGAGATTCCACTGTAATGACAAGGGCTTCTTCCTAAATGTCTTGCCGGGTGGAACCAGTGAGAAGGACAATGGCAACAGTGAGTGTTGCTGATTTCTATTAACGTTTTTTCCCAATATAGGTTTTTTTTGTCATGTTCCAGACCCTTATTGTTATTCAGCATCCAAGCTTGCTTTTAACATTATTATTTGCTATTCCAGTGAATTACACATTCCAATTGCATCAATTAGTTCAATAAACTCCAAAATCTGCAGTTAATTATGTTATTGCTTTATTATTAACATAAATTCAAACTCGTTTCCTTGGCTCCAATTCTAAGTTTTCCTGGCCACCAATTCCAAAAATAGTTCATTTACCTCAACTATTCATGAAAGCCTAAGGTCAAATTATATACAAAGTGCATTTTAAAAAAGGTTATTCAGTCAAAAGTCAGGGGTCAGCTTTTACACCAGATCACCTATTACTCAAGTATACTTCAGGTAACCGACTCAACCTATCTGAGTAGTGTTGGTCTGTAATTTGTCTAATGGTATTACTTTCTTCTTAGGACACCGTTACACTGTGCTGCTTCCTGCAATAGCGTCCAACTCTGTAAACTGCTTGTGGAATCCGGTGCTGCTATTTTTGCTACAACTATCAGCGATGTTGAAACAGCAGCAGATAAATGTGAGGAGATGGAAGAAGGTTTTGTACAGTGCTCACAGTTTCTTTATGGCAAGTATTTAACTTTATCACTTTTTGTTCACATGTCCAACTCCCCTCTCTGTAGCTTGATAAAAAAATTAAGCAGTAGTTAGTGGCCTCTTTATTAAGTTTCTCTAACATAGACAAATATTCTCAATCCAGTAACCATATATTGAGCCAGTGCTCACTATTTAGATTGATTCGCATATATCTCTCTATGATGCTGTTCATTCTCTGCTTAGTGCTTCACTGTCAGGCTTGCTGTAGTGAGGATATCATCAGTTAAGGACATTTGCTTGTATGAAATTATTTACTAGCGAACAAATTCACCCAAAATATCGCTGCTGTTGTTCCTTTCACTTTTGAATAGTTTATGTAATACAAAATTGTAAATGAGTATATTACTGTTAGTATCTGTAAAGACAAAGACTTAAGTGTATAATCGTGTTCATTTTAACCTACTGTTCTTGCAGTTGGACTTGATTCCTCAAGTAGAAGATCAGGTTATGCAGCAGAGGCAATTTGCCACTTGAACGTACCTGCAGTGAAAGTTTAATTTTCTCGGGCAACTGACGGATTCCCAATTGACAGCAAAGCTTTTATTTGTTTTCAAGAAGGGAGAAGCAGTTTTTATTTTTTTAAATGCACCATTTCTGGTCCCGTCTAATTTAGATCATAGAATAACATTCATTTGTGCTTAAATGCATAAGTAGTGCAACTGTATTCTCTTAACTGTAAAACAAAAGAATGTATGATGGCGAGTAGCCTGACAAAATAATTGATATGTTTTTAAAAATCTAATTGTACTAGTGTTTATAGTTACTGTTGTAAATTATCATAAAATACTTGCAGTAAACTTTTAAAAGCTACACATGCTTAAATACCCACTTTTGAGTGCAAAAAGCTTGTGTTTGATCTTCTAAGCATCTTCTAAAGCCTATGTTTTGTACAGTGACTAGCAATATGTTTGTCAGTCTGAGGTAATCGAGAATTATGTTCAATCCACAATAGGAGTACAAGAAAAAATGGGTGTCATGAACAAAGGTGTAGTTTATGCTTTGTGGGACTACGAGGCCAAGAACAGTGATGAATTATCGTTCCATGAAGGCGATCCTCTGACAATCGTGAGGCGTAAAGATGACAATGAAACAGACTGGTGGTGGGCTCGTTTGAATGACAAGGAAGGCTATGTTCCTCGCAATCTGTTAGGGGTAAATATAATCCATACTTCTGTAAAATTATAATTATTTCAATAAGCTGTAGTAGCACCAACAAAATAAAAATGACTGATACAGGTTAAAGCTGGCAGGGTCTGTTGAAGTCAGAAGACCCTACCAAATATGCGACTGCTGTCAGAGCCCTATATTGTCATCACTCCTCTAAGACTATTATAGTGGTGTGACTGAAGTGATTTTAATTCTGTTTGTTTTAGTCAGTAATGTGTAAATATTCTGCACGTCTATAACTTCTTGTATTTCACTGTGTATTTGTATTCTTGTGTATCGGTGTATCATTGTATGTCATGGGGAAAGGCTGAAATGCTGCAAGTTCCAAGAATTCATAAATAATTCTAACAGCCAAGCAGATCAGCAGCTAAAGAGACTGGAAGAATGTAAATAATCAAGTTGGGCACCAGTCCCGGAAAACAGAAGTTAATGTAAAGGATGAGCAGCATAATTTGGGAAAAAGAATTTTATCAACAACTGGTGTACCAGTTTTTACACTTTAGTTATTGATTTCTGTGTGCTGCTTATCTATGTGGTGCATTAATTTTCATTGTGCAAACTGTATTTTAGAACAATTCAGCTCAATTGCTACATATCCTAAGTGAGGCAAAGGGAAGGTATTGCTTATGTAACTGGAAAGATTCTGATCGATCTTTTGTTTTTCAAAACTGCTGATTAGAGATGGCCTAGAAATGGATATCAAGTTACAGATGTAAAATGGCAGCATCAAGTTTTCCACCATAATCTTAACTCATGATACGATTATGGCTATGCTGTATGAGGCTGACAGGAGATTATAGCTACAGGATGAAATGAGGAAAAATAAGACTTATTGTAATTATATTCTTCGCTATACTTTGAATTATGAATATGGATCAAATAAAATTGAGGTTATTGATAGCACTTTGGATAAATACTGATTTAGGTTAGGTGATGACAACTTAGGACTGAGAAGAAAATCTGAAAATGTCAGAAGGTTTAGTGGCTAATTAATATTATCAGTTTATATTTCAAAGCCAAGATAAGTTCATGTATCATGTTATGACAGCAAATGTAGAGCACTGCTTATAATTGAGAATAATCAAGTGAGTGGCTGAACCAGAGAGACCATGGAAACCCAAATTTGATCAAGAGAAAACAATTGACATGGAAACTAAATTAAGATATTCGATCAGTGATAAACTATATAAGAAATTTCAGCTTCTTTTTCTAAGATCACTTATATTGATAGTTTAGTGACCCCACATGATTTCAGTCTTGTCATCCTGCCACTTTGAGGGCAAAGGTGACTAGCCCTCTAAGAATAGCCTGTGTAGCCCATGACTATATAGGCTATTGTAGTATCAATCCTAAATTGGCTAAAAGCATTTAAAAAGCACTTGGTAATGCATTTAAGGCACCATAAGCTACAAGGCTGGGTAGCATTTTTCTTGCTGGCACAAAGGTAATAGACTGGTTTCTGCTGTGCTGTAAATTTATCCTTCTCTTATCGGAATGGTGGCTTTAAAGGGAGAAAGTTCATTAATATGTTTGAATATATTTAGCCTTTTTTTGACCGTAACAGTGATAAGATTGACTTAGGTGAGGCTATAGTTTTTTTATAAAGTCGCTTAAAATGGAGGGAAATATTTGAGAGTTTCCAGCCTTGAGTTCAAATCTCTGTATGGTCTCACACCTCCCTACCTCTTTCAGGACTACAACCCTACAAGGATGCTGTGGTCCTTCAGCTTTGGATTTGTGCACTTTTATCTGGCTGTATTTTTTTGCTGTATGGGTCCTAAATTATGGAATTTCTTTCTAAACCCATATTTCCACCTCTGCTCTTTTCTGAGGCCTTGTTAAGTTGTCTCTTTGACCAAAGTGTTTAGTCACCTAAATTCTCTTTTTGCTGTGAGTCAATCTCTTTTCTTGTCATCTCCTGTGATGTACCTTTGGTCATCATCCCACCTTGCCAGATCCAGAACAGTATTGACTATAGCAACATTCATAGCTCAGATTCTCTTAACCTGCAGCTGAAGAAGGGAGTACAGTCATACAGAAAGTGCGATATTATTACCTTCTAATGTCTTATTTATTCTTGTTTTGTTACAGTTGTACCCTAGAATAAAGCCCCGGCAGCGATCTCTGGCTTAGGAATATTGGTGAGCTATTCTAATCGGAATCTGGAACAACACATTGGCGGTGCTCCCCATCCAGAAGAGGAAGTAGATATTTACGTGCTGTGATTTGGATATGCAGTAGTTTATGGTGCTTTTTCTCTGAACAAAGTCGCATTGCTACAACTGAAGAACACACGTGTACTCTAGCACACCTTCATGTGTGCATTCAAACATGTGCACATATGCATATGCATTTAGACCTGAACAGTCACATTAGAACATGTACGAACAGGCCTGCACATTTCTCTGTTTCTCTCTCTCTCTCTCTCTCTCTCTCTCTCACACACTCATTCACACACACGTGCGCACACAAAACAGAGGAAGTGGTGTTATGTGAAAACCACTTGACCTCAGTATTGTTAGTATGTGGCATGCTTGGCTGGCAGTGGTGGTAAGGGAAATGTTTTAATGCAACTTTTGTTGGTTTCACGAAGGAAGTTATAATTTATTGAAAGGTAATGTGGATGAACTAGCAGAGTTTGACTTGGTATTTGTGATAATTAAAGCTGTTAAAGGATATAAAAATTTATGCTTGGACATGAAAAATTTAAGTAACATAGTAATACTGCAAATGTGAGATGAACAAGGATTTTAGTAAGGCAAAGTGCACTGTCTGAGTTGTATGAAGTAAGTGAAGTGTATGTGACTAATGGAATGGTGGATGTACGAATGACCAGAGGATATTGTCATCTATTAATGTGTGTATTTTATGGAAATGATGCAATAACTTTCACCACATCTTGGTGCAAAACACTACAGCACTTCATTAAAATAAGTATTCAAGTATATTTCTATATTAAAGAATCTTTCATTTATTTTTTCCAATTGCATTTTTCTTTTTGAAATAATTCTAGACAAACATTCTAACAAATGATAAGTTTATACATGTAACAAAACAATCTTTGGCTTGTTTACCATGTTTCATATCTAACCTTTACCTAACAAGCAGTTCTGTTAACTGAGCACAGGGTAGTATTGAATGTAAATATTGTGATGTATAAGATTATAACAGTGGGCTATATTATGTATGACTAAGTGACTGAACTGTAATTTTTTCATAGTTGATAGTACTACACTGCTTAACAAGTGTTATGTAAACGTATACAATAAAATACAATGGCATGAACAAAGGCATTTTGCAAATTACATTCATTTTATCTAATCAATGATCAGAATTCTACGACCATTTCAATTTATAATGACTGGCCAGAAACCAGTGTTTAATTGAAAGCTTAGGAGGTGTGGTTGAAGTATGTATTCTTTCCTTTGTTCCTTATTCTCCCTCAAAATCAAATTCTGAATTGCCAATAAATGTCTGTGAATTATTTTACATGTAACAGTAAACTAGCAGGCAAAATATTACTGAATGACAAACTGATGGTCTATGGAAAAATTCTTTCATGCATACCTGCCTTTAATGTTTTTAGTCAAGTATAATCCTTTTCTTTCATCTTACCTGCTCTGGGCCAATGAAATTTATCTTGTAAATGTATTGTCAGACAGACATCAGCACAGATCATTTGACCCTCTAATGAGTAATTAATAAAAATTATGAAGGTATCAATATGATACTCTGATCCCAGGAATTTTATTTTAGAACTTGGCCAAAGAGTTCTGAATAGCAGGATGTGGCCTGGGTTTTTTGAGTAGGGAAAATAAATAAATAACCATTGCCTTCCAAGTTCCTTTGAGACATGAAACAGTGTTTTTCCTGAACTCAAAACATAACAGAAGATTAATTGAGAATACTTGCTCACTTACATCTGTTGTGTGCTGTCTGAACCTGTTGTATGAAGGTTCATCAAGTGCCAAACTCTGGACAAAACATCTAATTGTGAAAAAGTTATCACTTCATTAGAGAGCTGTAGTTAGAGTTTGATGCCACGAGGACTAAGTACTCCTCTTGAAGCTTCTGGGTAAATCTTCTTTGCTATCTTCTGCACTTCTTCTATTCATAAGGTAACAGATAATTAAGCAGTACTCAAAATTTAAGAACTCCAGGATTTTCTGAAGGAATGGCCTGGGCCGTTTGCTCAGTGATGTGAATCCCAAGGTGGGAATGTTTGTTCATGATTGCCCAATGCTTGAATTGTGTGTTTTTGGTTTGAAAGGTGTGTGATTGAGAATATAGATATTTCAATGGATTAAATATAGACTGACTCTACAGAACTTGTTCTGTGATCTCAAACAATTTCAAGAATTTATTTAGATATTTCTGAATCAACCTGTTCAGATATGTTATTACATACCTTTAGAGTAGGTGGAACTTTAACCCAGGCCTCCTGACTCAGAGGTAGGGACATTTCCACTGTGCCACAAGAGCCTCAAGAGTTTGATTATTGTATCCATGGACAAAATTATGCACCTGAAAATACAACTTTTGAAAAGTCATTGCCTTCTGGTACAGACTACTGAGACAAATTACACTAAATCCTTGAGAGAAAAGGACATTCCTAATTATAGGGGGCATCTTTCATGAGTTAAGGCCTGATGTAGTCCTCTGGGTCATGCTTGAATTTCCTGAGTTGTCTGAGTGGAATATCCAAGTGTTTTTCTTGAACGTTACCAATATTATTGCTTCTATGAGGAAATGGTGGATACTGTATGAACTTTTAACGTTTGTTCGATCAGACATGCTTTATGGTCCCTGCTGTCCTCCCCGCTAGCACCCCCCCACACCCCCCACTTTGCATTGTCCTCTCCAGTTATTCCTTGTAATCTGAATGATGAAAACCAGCATCAATCTTATTTTACTGGTAGTTTGCTTTCCCTAAAAAAAAAACTCTTTTTCTAATCCAAGAAGTGAAATTGGATTTCTCATACTTATGGAATTTATGCTTATATAATAGATAGATATATATCTTGATAAAATATCTTGATATTCATAAACAGATTAATTGTATTTATTTATTGTATGGTTCAGTGGAGTTTTTAATTGCCTTTGCAATTTCTGGCAAATAAACATTGTGAATAATGCTAGAAAACGTTTGTCTCTCCACTTGATCTGTAAGACTTGGTATGAGTTTGGCATCAGTAAGTACTAAAAATGTTAGAATATTGTAAACAGATCTCCTTGATCCTGCTCCTCCATTTAGTAAGCTCAATCTGATCCCTCTATATCTTGATTTCCTTAAAATCCAAAAATCTATTTCAACCTTGAAAATAGGCAATGACTGAGCATTCACAGCAACTTGAAGGAGAGATTCACAAAAGAGTCACAATCCTCTGATTTGCAGGGATTTGGGGGAGGGGGTGGTGAAAGTTGAGGGGAAATCATATCCAGTTTAAAATGACCTGCATGTTTATCCTGAGATTATTTACCTGTGCTTTAGAATCTCCAACAAGGGGGAAAGAAGCCATCTCTGTATCTACACAGCAGGCCGAGCTGGAAAGCTGACGTTTCGGGTGGAAACCCTTCTTCGTCTCGACTCAACGTCAGCTTTCCTGCTCCTCTGATGCTGCTTGGCCTGCTGTGTTCATCCAGCTCTACACCTTGTTATCTCAGATTCTCCAGCATTGGCAGTTCCTACTATCTCCGTCTCTGTATCTGTCTTGTTAAAACTTCCCAGAATCTTGTATTTCAATAAGTACCTCATATTCCTCAACTTCAGAGACCATGTCCGGTCTACTCGATCTCTGTCCATATAACTACCATCTCATCCCAGGAATCAATCTAGTGAGTTGCCTTTGCACCCCTGTCTAAGGCAAGTATATCTTCTGAGGTACCTCGCACTGGGACCATTCTTACCCCTGGTCACCATTTTAAAGCAGTCATTCAGGGACAGGTTGTGACGGTTTAGTCATACTGGAGTTGAAATATTAACCATGTTTTTATCTTCAGATGCTGCCAGACCCACTGAGGTTCTCTAACTTTTTGTGCTTGAAAATTCCAGAATTGGTCACTTTTTGTTTTTGTTGCAGTTCTTGTAGAAGTGGATGTTTGCGGCTTCATACTGATTGATCTGGCTGAGAGTCATCTTCATCGTGATAGAATTCTGGATGGCTGTGGCAATTGGAGACAAGTAGGAGTATGGGCCCTGAACAGCTTAAGCAACACCTCTTGATTGGTTAGGGAGAGGTAGCTGCCACCAAAAACTGAGGAGGTGGACCGAAACAGTTTCTGTTTGCCTTGGGAAGGTGGCAGGAAGGGACCTGAACTCTGGACGTACAGTAAGGCTTGGTAAGGGTTTGCAGCTCCTGGGTACTTGCCAGCTGGTAGCTGGCCTGGTGGTACATGTTAAAGTTGTCAAATTGGGTTGCCCTCTCAGAGACTTATGGGGGCTGCCTTGGCACAGAGCTCAGGTTGCAGTGTATTTTTTAACAACAGTCTGAAGCAGGTCAGAGACATGATTTTGTGATTGTTTGAGCACTCCCACTCTCTCTCTCTCTCTCTCTCTCTCTCTCTCTCAAACAGACGGGACAAAATAGATTGTGGGCAGAGGAAATCTGGGAGGCAGTTTAGTAGTTCCTATTCACAGACGGCTGAATGATTGTTTTTCTCTGGGTGCTTCCACTGGTTTGCTTCTAAAATGTATCTGACTTATCACCCCACGTTACAATAACTGCTGTGGGAAAGATGAACTGGTTTTCTTGAAGTTTAAAATAGGTTTTGACTGCAGACTTCTTTCTCTCCCCGCCCCCTTGGTTCACAGCCCCAAGTTGTTCAGTTACCTGAGAGCCAAATACAAGGTTGTTGATAGGCAGAAGGATTTTGTCATTGATGACTGGTCACTAGCCCATAAACCAATCAACAACTTGTTGTCACCTTGCTTCATCTGTCGGATTAACCTTCTGTCCCAAATAGTTTGCAACCACTTCAATTACCTATTGATCAAATAGGTGTTTACACAATGTTTGCCATACATATCTAGTTTTCAAAACATGCAGCAATCCTTTTAAAGACTGGTTTTAGAACAGTTCTTTACCATTTCAGTCCAGAATTTCATAAGCACAAAACTAAAATAGGTCTATATGGCTGCAAAAAAAAGCTCAAGGAATGGCATCAACTCTTCCTTCTGGGCACTTAATAGCCTTCTGGATTCATTGAGTTCAGTAATTTCAGAACATAGCCTCTTACCAAACTGTGCCTTTTCTGCACAGCAGTTTACTGCTGTTCTCAATTACAATTCCTCTAATTCACCTTTTTGTTTCATTTATCCCAATAGTTTGCCAGATCTTCCTTTTTGTTATCTTCCCTCACCTGTTCTTGGTTCAGACCTGACACATTTCTAACACTTCCATAAGCTTTGATGAAAAGTCATCAACTTGAATGAAATATTAACTGTTCCCACAAAGATGCTAGAAATGTTTGTATTTTTATCCCATTCTTAGAAACCTAGGCTATAGGCTCCTCTCAATCCCAATTGAATAGAGAATGTAGCAAGTATTTGCGAGATCATTCATTCAAAATTTCAATGGGCTCAAGATTCTTTGGTTCTCATCAAACTTGCACCAGCTTTGGTCAAAAATCTAGTCCAACATTTAGGTTCAGCTGCAAGTTCATTATGTTTTGCAGTTGTATTAGAAAGAAATGTGATTTCAGCAGTAAGATCATAGAGATAATGAGCAGAATTTTCCCAGCCCTTGTGGTGTGAACAATGGCAAAATATATAGAATTACAAAATCTGATTCTTGTCACTGGGGAAAAGAAGGTTAGATTTTCCCTTAAGGGTGCATTCTGAATCTTGTTAACAGATGACAACTTATTAGCTAATCCTCATTATTTTTGTGTAGCTTACAGTTCTCCCATACATTGGTGAGAAACTGACAGCGTCAATTTGAGTTGAAAGTCAGAGCAGTTCCTGGTGGATGCAACTTGCCAGATGCTTCTCTAGGCCTTCATGCTAAGACGTATTCCTCTCAGTCTTGTTGCACTCTCCACGCGCAGTGATCACCTCGATCCTTCATAGGAAATCAGCATTGGCAAACACCTGCTCGACTACCTCCGAAGATGTTTCAGCACTTCACTAATGCACTTTGGAGCTCACTGGCACCTGACATTGCAGTCCTCCTGCCAGTTCACTCTATGCTCAGGGATACACGTTAATCTGATGCACAGGGTGCATTTTATGGCTGAGCTTGCTTTCCTAATGTCCCCACTTACTTTGTTCTTGGATCCATTTTATCTCTGGCTTACGTTTTATTGCAGTCAGAAAGGTGGGCTCCTTGTCAGCACTGAACAGTTGAGGAGGTTGGTATATTGCTGCTCAGCAGTGGGCTATGTTGATATTGTACGTACATGTGCTGACGGTTTTTGTGGCAAATGCACTGCATATGCTTCAATCAAGTCGTCATGTATGAAAGCTCAAGGAGATCAATTCTTCATGGAGTGAGGGAACACTAGTCAGTAAAGGGTTTCAGCAACACTCAAAAGGACTTGTCTGATTTCAGTCTGGATAGTTGACTGTGGTCAGTCAGGCACTTGGTGTGAGCAGGATCCAGGGATTTGTGTCCATACAAATTAGAAAAAAGGTAGTTCTTTAAGTCATGGCCAACCAGTCCAGGGATCACAGGTAAGTCCTTTGGAGAGCTGTGTTGATGTCCATCAGGTAGCTGGGCTGTGGTCAGTCAGGGCTGTCCTCACCTATCAGTTTGTAAGATGAGCCTTGGTTAGATGTCAAGGCTTATGAGGAGTTAAGAGTCTTGCTAACCTTGAGATTAAACCCTTGTAAGATTAGCATTTGACCTGAAATCATTCATTCAAATTTAGTTGTCAAGGGTTACACAAGTTCTCAGCGACTGGGAATGAATTAAATGCAGGAAATGACTTTATGTTAGCTGCTTTAAGACTGTGATAACTAGGTGTGGAGCTGCAGGAACACAGCAGCTCAGGCTGCATCAGGAGCAGGAAAGGTGATTTTTTGGGTCAGGACTGCTGTTTCTTTAACTCTGCATCAGTGTCAGAAAATGTGAAGATAATTCCACCACCCCATAGCAAACTGTATTCTGGTGCTTTAAGAAATGACCTTTCTGGACTTCTAAAATATCTGAGGGCTGATCGTATGGTTGTATTTCCAGAAGCTTCTGAATCCCCTGAATTGTGCAGACATTCCAGCTAAAGCTGCCAGAGGCTGAGGGGCAAGCTGCCTCCTTCAAACCAGCACTGGTCAAAGGAAAACATCAAAACACTTTAAAATGGGCACGAATGCTTTGTTACATGTTCACCTCGCAATTGAAAATGAGGGGGGCCAGGGGGTAGAAATGTAATCTATACTTAAGCTAATATATTAGCTTAATAAATTTTGCATTATAATGCAGCAACTGAAATGTAGATTTTTAAGATGCCTCAAATCGGAGCTTGCTGAATTGTTTAAATACAGAATTGAAATTCTAAATCAGTTAGAAGAAAAGCAGGATTCCTGGTGCTGTTGAAGACAAAAATGAAAGGCCTGTGGCTGTCTGCCAAGTTGCAGACTACATAAAGTCCAAACTTTGCCTAAGAATGGAGAATATTAGGCCCAGCTCCCCAAGGAAACCTTTGAGGAATTGTAAATCACCTGAATTATTGACCCCATTGGAATGTCCAAAACCTATTATCTATCTCTCTCTTCCTTAATGTGTCTGTGTGTTGGCATGGAGTTGCAAAGTACATCCCTTTGCACTTTACAAAAGTATTCAATGAACCGCATTTTTGATTTTGTTTTGAAGGATTTTGCTGAAAGAGCGCTACGTCAGGGTTTGAGTAACACACTTAAGCCTACCTCAGTAAGGGAACCTGAGTAAAAGGACAGGAGTAAATAAAAATCTCTTGCTTCAGACCCAAGAAAGGAAAAAGCATTGAAATGTAACACAGAATCAGCAATCCTTTGCTATCTCTCCAGATCAGACAACTTAAAAGGGACAGAAGAACATTAATTCTAATAACGACATCAGTCTACCCATCCTGTTGCTATCAAGCCTTCAGGGTTCCAAATAAGTTGATTTTGATATATTATTTAGAGAAAAAAAAACTGAAGCCAAATAAAACAGCACAAGCACCTGCACAGGCTTTTATGTTTTATTGAGTAAGGATAAATTTTATACAGAAGCTGTTCAAATAATTACATTAATCCAAGATGGCCATAAAACATGAATAAATGAACTGATAGTGCAGGCATTCAATTAAGATCAAGTCTCCACACAACCAGCCGTTTCACACCCATTTGGTCAAGGAAACAACTACAAAGCACTCCCTTTCTCAAATCAAACTGTGTTGCTAATATTTTCAGAATTACTTCACACGAACAGAAAAGGTCACTGTGAAATTGGTTTGTGCATCAGTATCAGTTTTTCCAAATTTGTTATTCCTCAGCTATCTACCATATTACTAGCCATCTCCTCTACATTTATTGGTGATTCACTCGAAATTAAGGATTTAGGCTACTTTGCATAAAGTTTTTATTTTTAAAAAAGTCTAATAATTGTTTGATTTCTGAATAGCCACCATGGATATTTTCATACTACATCCAAATATAATCACTGATTATCAAATAAGACTATTTGAAATTGTTACCTACTTATCACACAGTTGCAGTATGAGCACAAGAACAGACACAGTTACGCAAATCATTAAATATGTACAAATCCTTTGGTATACCAAAATGAAATTTCATTTTTTGAGGGAAAAGGCAAGCAACACTACATTTCTGAACTGAAAGTAATTTTATACTGATTTTAGCATTTCCTGCCAAAAAATTAAAATGTAAACATAGTCTTTTCCCTCAATCACTAAAGGCAAAAATCACCTGCTGAGTACAAAGCTGCAGTCTAAGCTTTTCTGAAGCTAAATGCAAATTGTAGTTATTTTCCACTTTCTTTAATCCAATTTTATAAATTTTTATACTTTTGATAATGTAATAAAATAAAGCAATCTACATCAGAACTGCATTCTGTAACAAAAAGGTGTTTTATTTTAGCAGTTTACACCGCAGCTTTCAGTTAGAGATAAAAATAGATTTAACAAAAATACTTAGCAAAGTTCAATTTACCTGTGAAAGTTACATTTAAGACATTGTAAATTCTACATATTGCACCATACTTTAGAGAATACTTCAATGCACCAAAAATATCTGAATCATTTGTTACATTCTAAGTGTTTTCAGAAAATTACATTAATACAAAAAGTATTAAGAAAACCTCACTGTATATCAAAGCAGTGAGCAAAAAAAAAAACTTGGGTAAAACTGGTTAAAATGCTGTTTCTTCCCATTTGTCTTCAGTGTGACATTAAATCTTGATATTTTCCATGGTTATTGGTCTCTTGATTCATATAGAAGCTTGGCAGCCTAAGGATTTGGGTTCAGATGGGGGTGGGCGATGGAACAAAAACAGCATCATTAGTTTTCACTCATACAAATGTCTGTTTTACTGCAGTTTGTAGGAAAACAATCAATTCACAGGCCAAGTTGTCACTTTTAGGAATATAGTAGGCCATTCAGCCCCTCAACTCTTTTCCAGTATTCAATAAGATCATGGCTGATCTACAGCCTAACTCCATCTATCTGCCTTTGTTTCTTAATATCTTTGATTAACAAGAATTTATTTTAGATTTAAAACTGATGCTGCATCAGCCACCATTTTTGGAAGAAAAAGTTTCCAACTATCTAATACCCTGTATATGGAATTAATTCCTAACATTTTTCCTGAGAAGTCTGGCTCTAATTCTCACACTGTCCCCTAGTTAAAGAATCCTTAAGCAGTGGAAATAGTTTACCTTTATGTACCCTGTCTTTCCTGATTAATATCTTGAAGACTTCCACCAGATCACCCCATAAAATGCTAGAGAAAACAGGCCTAATTTGAATAATCTATATTCGTAGCATGACCCGAGGTCCAGGTATCATTCTTGTAAACCTACATTGTACTACCTTCATGGGCAATATATCCTTCCTCAGGTGTGGTGCTGAGATTTGCTCAGTATTCCAGGTAGGGTCTAATCAGTTTTGTATAAATGCAGCATAACCGCTGCATCCTTGTACTCTAGCCGTCGAGATATAAAGGCTCACATTCCATTAGTTTTCCTGATTTTCTGCAACTGTTTGAGACATTTTAAAAATGATGCACCAGAACCCCCATGCCTCTTTGGGCATGCACTGTATTTAACTTCATACCATCTAGAAAGTATTTTTTGCTACATGTAGAGTGTACAGGATTTGCTCATTATTTCTTTCTTTGGCAATATTGCCCAAATATAGCCAGGATTGTTGAAACAAGTTTGTCCATTCTGATTGCAGTAAAGACTCCAGGTGAAGTGAGTCAGTGACTGACAACACAAGTGTCCACAACTGAAGTACAAATTGGTACAAATCCAGTCAGTGGTTGATTCAGTTCGGTTCAATAGGAGGAATATCCCTCTGAGATTGAAGAGAAAACTTATTCTTTATAATGCCACTTATATCCAAATGACAAATAAATAAAGGATAGGACAAAAAAACCTACATTTCCCTAGCACCTTTCATGACCTCAGGATATTCCAAAGTATTTTACAGCTAATGGATTACTTTAGGAAACACAAGAGGCCTATTCGCAAACATGACAACAGCAAACAACAACATAATGTGCAGAAAACCTGTTTTAACAATGGTAGTGTTGGTGGGATAAATTCTGGCTTGGATACCCAGAATAATTCCCTTACACTTTAAGAATAATGCCAATGCGACCTTTTACACCCTCCTCAATGTACAGTTTGGGGCTTGGTTTAACATCCCATCTGAAAGGTAGCACCTTTGACAATGCAACATTGGTATTAGAAATGCACATCCCTTCAAGAATGAAACAGAACAGCTTCACAGTTGACAGAGCAAGTGATGCTCATTTTCTGAAAAGGGGCTCCTGTGGCACCGTAATAGTGTCCCTACCTCTCAGTCAGCACATCCAGGTTCAAGTTCCACATATTATGGTGGTGTGTCATAACATCTCTGACCTTGTTGTTTAGAAAATATTGTAAAATAAGGAGGTGGGCCCTTAGCTTTTACAGCAAAGTGGGCACCAGAGGGGTTGAAGTGCATCATCTCTTCTCCCACACCCCATCTTCCAATTTGAATGGCACAGTGGTTAGCATTCCTGCCTCACAGCACCCAGATCCCAGGTTCAATTCCACCCTCAGGCGAATGTCTGTGGCGTTTGCACATTCTCCTGTGCCCAGGTTGGTTTCCTCTGGGTGCTCCAGTTTCCTCCCAGTTCAAGGATGCTAAATTGCCCACAGATGTGTAGGTTAGGTGGACTAGCAGTGGGCTCCAACCAATGACAATTTAACTCGGAGGGGATCGTGTTGAGCCATAGTTCACACTTGAATGGAATAGGTCAGCTACTAGCAGGATGACCAAATGCTAGATTCCATTTGAAACTGAGGTGCAAAATCAACCAAAACTCCAGACAGTTAGTTCTTACCCAGAGTATAGCTATCCTGTCGAAGCACTTGGCAAAATTCATTCTAGCATCCTGCTTCCTCAACTTAAACAGGAAAGATCCAGTCACTGACACATACTGTTAACTTACCACCAGGGAACTTGATATGTAAATTACATAGTTGGCAACTGTTACCAGACTCCATTTAAAACAAGTGGTCATCCTCTAGTGAATATAAGAATTTACTAATGCTATGGGAAAATAACTGGTTACATAGTATAACAGAAGTTGCTAAAAACAAAGGAACTGTTATTTACATGGATTTTGGGTAAAGTTTTGCTCCAGAGATCTGACACAAAATCAAGGAAACACTTCAGTATATTAATGGAACAATATTTCAGTTTAAGTGTTGTTTTCCAAATGAGAATTTACATTGAGGCCCTGTCTTTGCTCTCAGATGGACATTAAAGAATCCATGGAACAATTTGAGAGCAGGAAGTTCTCCCCAGTGTCCTGGCCAATGTTTAGACTTCAACCAATATTAAATGGAACAGATGACTGTACACTAGCAGTCATGATCCCACATTACAGCAAACAAAGTACCTTAAAGTGCTGCAAAGTACTTTAGGATGTCCAGAGGATATGAAAGGCATTATAAATGAAAGGCTTCTTTCTACACAAAAAACTCACGCAAAAATCCACAAGTAGCCATCATTTAATACTGAAAGCTTATCAAATATTCTTAGACCAAGTTGGCCTCTTGGTGTTTGTACATCGATACATAAAAGATCAATTTTAATCCAGTCTACTATATTAATGGGAGGAGTATTTTAAAGCAACAATTTAAAAAATAAAACAGATCGACATATCTCAGGCCAACCTGAGAGTTGCAAATATTTGCAATCCAGGCACCTTCTCAATCACAGAACTGTGCTCCACCAAGAGCTATTCCTACACTCTAGTGATAAGACTGGAAAATTAAAGTGTCCATACTCAAATTTCTTCAACAATCTATTAGATAAGACAAACTTTATTGTGTCTCAGAACAAAACTTTTTTTTTTAAAAACAGCAGCGGTTACCACTAATCAGCTTATTTGACAACAGCTCACAATAAACATAAATCTCTTTACCCCCATGCCTACAATTGATCTTTTACACTGAATACAAAAATACTGTTGGATTGCTTTATACACATTTTCAACCATCTGAATGTCAGCTGTATCCAAACTTGGTTGCATTTTTGAGAATCACATAGCTTCCAGTTCAACTCTCACTCCAGGGCTTGAGTCCAAAAAGTAAGGCTGACACTTAGGTGCACTACTGAAGGTGAAATGCATTCTCGATGAAATCATCTTTCAGAAGCAGAGATCATATCTGCCTCCTTGGGTGCATGCAAAACATTCCAAAATATATTTCAAAGAACTTCAGGGGAGTTCTGTGGGATTCTTAAAATTATTCACTCCAGAATCAACATCATGAAAAAAAAACCTGGAGTCAAGGCCACAAGTCAGCCATGATCCCATAATCATATTGGATGGTGAAAGAGATGTGAAGAACCAAATGGCCACCTTCTACTTCTTATGTTTTATTAGGACTCAATCCATTTTCTTTCCATGGAAATCAGATACCATCTTGACCGCTCTCCTCTTTAAATCAACTTTAGGTGTGAACTTTGAAAAACTGCAACCATAACCTACATGTAGAAACCTGAATTCAATGCATTTGATTATTAGTGTTTGATTGTCAGGATCAAGTGAACCTCTTCCTAAACATACAACTAACTGATCAATTGGAGGACAACCAAGTGTCCTGTGCATAATCTTGTTTCAGGACTTTTATCCCTCAATTCCTGAACCAATTTTATATTCAAAAATGCTATACTTAAAATTAAGAACATTAGAATTCTAGATTGAAAGACTCCACCAGTTTTTGTTTTAAATACTTTGACAAAATATTCTACTAGATCTGTTAGACATTACCTTATGCATAGCAGCCAACCAGCCAACTGACACTTTCTTGTTACTATTGAAATTGTCAGATGCACTCAACTTGAGTTGTTTTGGTTCCTGGGAACCTAAGGTTTTGTACTGGACAAGCATCCCTGTGGCATGTGTATTACCTCCTGAAATTATACAGATGAAATCATATCTATTAAAATTCTGTTAAAAGCAACTATTAAATTACTTCTTTGCATCATTTCACCCAATATTTCCCAAATATTTACATTCCAAGAAAATACAACATCTACTTCCATGAACATTAGTTTTACGTGTTCTTTTTTCCAAAGACATAATACAAAACATAGAAATAACAATCTCAAGAGAAATCCAGCAGAACTGCTTCCTGTGATTCAGTGTGTTTGGTATGTAGCTGTGTTTACAATATAATGGTAGGCATTACAAGGATTTAAGACATAATTTGGTATAAAATATGGTTGAAGTATTGAATAGATGTTATGTGACACAAATGATTCATTTAGTTTAACAAGGAGGAACCTTGTATCTGAATGACTGAATGTACAACTGAATTCACTGGATAGACATGCAGCACCAAAAGAAACAACTGCAAAAGCAGAGCACACGTCAGCTTGATAACATTTTTTTAAACAAACTATTTTCACTAATATTTAACTATTTTTCTCAGATAAAGGATACACACATGTAAAAACAGTGGGCAAACTTTTAATACCTCTTCCAAGTACACACTCACATCTCAATGAAGTTCAAAGGACTTTTAACTAGAGGTCATCAGAATTGCTTCGACTTTTTTCTTCACTCAGCATCAACTCTGTTCAATTGGCGCTGGGTAGCAATCAATCACCAATGGAAACCTGGGTGCCCCAGACTCCACCTCGACCAGATTATGAAAAGAACCTTTGCTGAAAGTGGCCAACTCTGCACAAGGCAGAGGTGAAAAATCAGCAACTCAATGGACCATGATCAATGTACATCCTTGAATGACATCTAACCACACAAAAACTGTAGTATCCCAATAATATTTGTGGTTGCTTTCCAATTATCTGCAATGTGACTGGTTCAACTTTTAAAAAATTTTCAAAATAGCCTGAAGTAACTGCAAAACTGTCAGTCTTTTGGAACACGATATACAAAAAGGATGATGGACTAGATTATAACATACTGAGTCAACAAAGCACAGGTGTTAACACGGTATATTTGGAAGCAGAAAAAGTGCAATTTCTGCTTGTTAGTAAACATATATGCAAACTAAAGCAAACGAACAAAGAAAGGAAAAAAACATTAAGGATTTTGAGGAGTTTGCCTTGTAATTTACAATGCTAAGTCAGCAAGAACAACTCAATACGGCTCAACTTTCATGCGACACTGCTCACAGAAATAAAATAGCAAGGCATTAAGTATATAGTAAATGACAAGCCAAGCTCCTAAAGGCCATATATAGGGAGGTGGGCACATGATGAGCTATTGGCAAAGATGACAATCATACTTCTAACCTTCTGTAATGTACGGATTCTCCAGTAGGCTGGTGTAAGTGTGAATATCTTTCTCTGTACCAAGACGATAGGCAGCAGCAGGCATTGAAAAGAAGGATTAGTTTCAGGCCATTCTATCAGGAAAATATGAGCTCCACCTTCCAATTCAATATACAAACACTACTAACTATATTACAATATGTTATAAAAGCAGCTAACCAAATTCAATTGAAAACAAAATTCCAGTCTCAGATGCATGCTTTAGTTGGGATGGTTACTCCAGTGCATGGATTTCTAACATTACTCCACACCTCAGTAATTGACAACATAGCAACTTTTCTTCCTACGAGGCATTGTCCTAACAAGACAAAACTAACTTATCTAGTCGATGGTGGGACTTCGAACCATGACAAACTCCTTCTGAAGATGATACTCTACCATTTACTATTACTATACAAGGTCCACCCAGGTACTAATTATCTGTGCCCGACAATTTAAAAACGGCATTTCTGCAGATTAAATTTTATTATAAGTATAGGTTACTGCTGAAATCAATTACTTGTCCAACCTGGATCTACTTCATAAATTTACCTCCAGGAGTAAAACCTTCAGTTAGCACTTGAACTCTTATAATTCGTGGAACCTCAATTTCAACATGATTTTCTCCATCCAGATACAGGTACCTAGCAAAAAGATTAGAAGTTATTATTTCAGGCCTCAGAGTAAATGTCTTAAACACACTAGTCCTATATTTTCCTCTTTTTTTTGTTGATTTCTCTTAATTAAATATTTTAACTAAAGGCTCTTGACCATTTCTCATAAACCACTAACTCTTACTGGCACTAATTCTTAACAATTCACCGAAATGTCTGTATTTCAGAGATAAAGCTATTTACTGTCAGATTAGATATTCTACAATGTGAAATATCTCCACTGATTCCAATGCAGTATCCACTCAACCACCCCACGTCATTTTATTTACATGTTATTTTCCTGCAGGAGCAAAAATCCAAACCAATTTCACACTTTCCATGTTACAAACAATACTGATCCTTCTCAAAATACAGCTGCTATCAGTTGATTCAGAACAGATCAGGGATTAATTCTGGCAATGTCCTCATTGTCAGAACTGTGTTAACTGCTGCATTTATACAAGGCTTTAGTTTTGCCATACTAGCATGAAAACACCTGATGTCAAAAACTAAGCAGACTCAGGCTTGGTTACAATTTGGATGGGAAATCAGTAGTAAGCCAAGGGTATAGCGAGTGTCCCTATCTCAGAGCCAGGATCAAGTTGCACCTGCTGTAGAGGTGTTCCTATAACATCACCAAACAGGTTGATTAGAAACTATCTACAGGGCCTTGGAAAAACCTGCACCTGGGGCCCTCTATGCAGGTTTGGGCTCCCTACCAAAGAGAGGATATATTTGTCATAGACGAAGTGCAGCAAAACTTCACTGGACTAATACTGGGGATGGCAGGACTCTTGTATGAGGAGTGTAGTTTGATCAAACCTATATTCATCAGAGTTTAGAAAAATCAAAGGGACTTTGATTAAACATATGAAATTCTAACCAGCTAAACAGACTATATGCAGGGAGGACGTCTGCCCTGGTCGGCGAGTCTAGAACTAGGGCTCTCACTTTCAGGCCACTTAGGACTGAGATGAAGAAACATTTCTTAACTCTGAGGGAAGTCAGCTTGTGGAATTTACAATCAGGAATACATTCAAATGTTGCAAAGTTGGGTAGGGTACTTCTGAATTGGAAGGCAGGACATTAGAATTTGGCATTTTTAAGATATTGGTGTTTGTAAAATGATGGGGTGGGGGAAGGCAGTGTGTAGTCTCCTTAAAAGATTATGTGCTTTTTCTAGGCTTGGAGAGAAAAAATGTCCGTGGGCAGCTTGTCGGTTTGCAGGTGCACAGAGCACCCGAACTGTAACATTTGCAAAGGTAGTACAGTTAACAGTCGAAGCTGCAGTTTTGTTTTGTTATCAAGACAAGTTTGATTTTAGCCAATTAATTTAAACCAGGCACTTCGATACTAAAACTCGATAAAATTTAAACCTGATGGTTTTGACAACATAGGACCAACCATATTGTGAGAAACTTGACATGTCATCAAGGGTATAAAAGACAGGGACAGTTGCAAAATTGGCAGAAAGCAAACTGCCATCTGCTTAGGAGATCAGTTCGGTCAGCTCTTAGAGAAGCATCATCTAAAAACATATTGCAGCACTCTTAGTTAATATTCCTGACAAAAGAATTCAGTGGAGAAGGTGTTCCTGACAGAAGATCAACAGAGAAGACAAAACATTCTGGAAAACAGTCTTTCAAAATTACAGCTAGGTTAAGTTCTAATTTTTGTTTTATTTTGGTTTTCTACAGTGGGATTTGTATTTATTGGAACAGCATTCCATTAAAATCTTGTTTTATTTGGGAATAGTTAGTAGTTAGAGACGAATTGTTTGGTTCGTTAATTGTTCAGTTAATTTGCTCACTGTCAGAGTTAGATAATTAAAAATTGTCATTTGTTGATTGTAGAGCGAATGTCCAGAGTTTATTTCATTTAACCACTCCTTTATAACTGATTTGGGGTGAGAGACATGTTATACCACTTTTCACACTTTTTTTTTTTAAAAACAGACTATAGGGCGAGGTGAGCCTTTCTGGGTGTTTTGGCTTTAGTTATGGGGTTGGGCGAGGGGGTGCAAACTTCTACTTTACAACAAAAAAATAAATAAAAATATCTTTTTTGTAAGATATTAAAAGGCATTAAGGGGTAAGGAGAGAAAGCAGGAATGTGATGTTGAGACAGACATTCAGCTGTAGTCATACTGAATGGCAGAGAAGGCTTGAAGGATCAAATTGCCTACCCCTGTTTTTAGTTTCTATGTAGTTCACGGTTAGGGTTCTTCAAAACAATAGGAAGAGGACAAAACTAAATCAGTTTAATATTTCAGAACAAGGAAATTCTACTTTTTTTTCCATAAAGTCTGGATGCAACTATTGTGTACGTATCAACATGGTTCAATTATCTGACACTAATAATAGCAAGTGCTTGCCAAAAAATCCCCAGCAAAACACCAGGCATAATCATATTTTATTTTTTACTTGAACAGTTGAAAGTAAACATCTACTATAAGAAAGAAAATAGTGAATAGGTTCAAATTATATTTTATTTAAAAATGTTTATTATTCAGTATTAGTACACATAATACATAGTAAACGGTGCAAAAAAATTCTCGTTTGCTTGCAGACAACCATGATATACTTAATAGCATTCTCAGCTTGCCCAAGAAAAGGAGGACATTCACATTTGGATCAGCCAGTTCTTGTGATTTTGCACCTGTGTAGGAAATGTTCTAAATCTTGTTATCCATTGTTTGCAGTACCTAATTCAGTCTCCACGAGTACATATACTGACTGTCTGTGGCTCCCAACCCAGATGTTGGAAAGGAAAAATAGAGATTCAGTTTCAGGAAACACATTGCTGCAGCCATGATCACTTTGAAGGAGTAAACATTTTCTTTTCTTATAGGTGGTTCTTTTAGATAGGCATTGCAGGTCATGAATTACAGTTACATGCATAAAATGATTCCCAAATATGGTAAAATCTTATGAATTTGGTGGATAAGTAACTGGTTGCACTATTGCAGAGAGGTGGTTACAACAATGGCAAAAAAATCTTCATGGGTGGGTTCCTAGTGGAGTCCTGCAGGAACTGTTTCCCTTCACCACCTGCAACTTTCTGGATTAAGTTGGAAATTGCTATATAATAGGACCCAAAGTCAATGCTAATTTAGTGAAGAACAACTTTTGTATCTCAATCTCGCTCATCTCACCATTAGGGAGAATTTAGTACATCAGCATGTAAAGTACCTTTAACCCCCTCCAGTCAAATAATTGTCGACATAGCTGTACTTCTCAGATTCTGGCTAATTGAGAGTCAATAGTTTTCATTAGTCCATTGTCCGTGACTGTGCCTGCGAATGGTCCGATTCGAGAGTCCTAGAATTCACTCCTAAAACTCAACTTATTTCACTCTTTCCTCTTAAGATGCTCAAGCTTTCAGGTATCCGACTCAACATCTGCTTATGTGGCTCAGTGTTGTATTTTGTTTCATAACATTCCTGTGAAGCTTTCTGGAATACTTTATGCCCTTACTGCATTACAACTTCATTACTAGGTTTTCCACACTTGCTTATGTATTGTTTCCTGAACCATTAAAAATAGATTGTTCATAAAAAGTACATGTACTGTGTAAACCATATTCACACAATCTATTTAAAATCAAAGCATTCAAAAAGCTACCTGTGGTTGTTTGACAGTCGACAATCCATTGTTTCACCTTTCTCCAAGGACCCCAAAGTTACAAGGAATGAAGCTCCTAGACAGCAAAATTAAAGTGAGAAAATGGAAGCAAGATACAACATTACTTGGGAGAGAAAGGTGAAATGTTTGGGTGAAAATGAGCAAGTCAAAAAGGGAAAAAAATGTACTAAATGAAAATATAAAATTGGTGCATGAAACTATCCAACATTAAACATATTTCTGCTCAGGTTTTTCAGCAAAATAACAGCAGGGATAACCGTTAAAGAGGAAGATGAACTGCATTTCAGGCAATTGCACGTGTGGTTAAACATGAAAATGAGGAAGCTGTGGTTCGAGATGTCTCAATCCTTCAAAAGCAGGGCTGTACTAGTATTTTGCCAGTATATAAGTGACACAGAATTTAACTACATGGAATGGCTCATACTTGTGGTACTTTATGCTAAACTCACCAGAAAGTATTAAAAAGTTATCCATTCAAATCTAACAATCACTGCTTTATGGCCCCTCTAGCAATGCAAATTAAGTGTAGAGTCTCAGTGCTTCAGCTTTTAACAGGTTCAATTGACCCTTAGTAATTTATTTACTTAAGATGCCAATTTCAGCTCCCACCCACCTTCTTCTAGCAGAGGTCAAATGATCTTAAAGCTCAAGATTGGAGGATAAAGTGATCATTAGATATCCCCATCTAGCATATCTTTTCCAAAACATGTATGTGGAAATCAAGCAAAGCTCTAAATGACTGCAGTTAACTACTATTACACATTAATAGCAGATACTGGCACATGCAGCTACTATGTCTGAACCCAGCACATGACTGCTAGAAACATTAGAAGACCTACTGATGCACTTTCACCAAGTTATTTTAACTTGTGTTTAAAAGAGCAACATTACAAGCCAATACATTTCTATACTTAAATCACATTACAACAGAATATTAAAAAAAGAGTTATACACAAAATAATTTCATGATATGTTTATGTAACATATTAAGACATTTTAATGTCAATACAAGTCATAAAAGTAAACCTGTTTAAAATGTTTGGAGATAACAATTAATGAAAATAACAAGCAATATAGGTCTTACCATTTATCAGCACCTTGATCTGTTTGTCAAAAAACTCATATTCCTTCTGGGAAATCAGAGCACATTCAGCACAATGTCGAACTGGATCTATGAAGTACATTCGTGGAAGAGGTACTTTTTTACTGCAACATTTGTCACAGAAGCATTTTCCACATCTCCTGCAGTGATGCTACCAATTTCAGAATAACGAGGAGGAGGAAGAAAGTCAAATACTAATCAAATGCAAGCAAATGATTTAAACAAAAATCACAAATACTGAAAAATCAGAGATGCATTCAAAAACATTTTGTTTGTTTATTTACTGAACAGGGATATACCAGTTTAAAACTGTATTTCATGTAAACTTCAAGAATTACTATGCCTCATTTAAAGGGATGCGGAAGTAACAGTTGTATTGTTTGAACTGCTGTGTGAAAAACAAGCAACTACTTTGTAGTTTATTATACTGAGAGACTACGTGGTCTTTTAATTCCCTTAATAAAAAAAAGTATTTAAATGCAGCAAGGGATTATGAATCTTATTTAAATAAGATTATGAAGTATTAAAGCTTAATTTAAAAATGCATATTTTCTTATAATTCATTTTTGCTTCCATTGAGTGATTCCATCAGACAGGTGTGAGAGTTAGATAAGCTGACAACATCTTAATATCGTGTAGAGCTGGATGAACACAGCAGGCCAAGCAGCATCAGAGGAGCAGGA
>JAHRHZ010000283.1:46104158-46118088 GCA_024137785.1 Ginglymostoma cirratum
TCAGCCTTCCTGCTCCTCTGATGCTGCTTGGCCTGCTGTGTTCATCCAGCTCTACACTTTGTCATCTCAGATTCTCCAGCATCTGCAGATCCTACTATCTATGGAGGTAAATTTGGACAGACTTCATCTACTTCCTATAAAACATTGATCATAACACAGAAATCCGTACAAACTCGCACCAAAGTGAAGCAGACTGTCCAAACAGTTGCTTGTAACAAACACTGGTGCAGGAAAAAGGGAATACCATCCCTGTGTGGTTGCGTGCGCACTGGAAATTAAAAAAAAAAAATCGTTTACTCACTGAGGCACAATGTATTGACCACAGAATTTAGTTGTGTTCGAACTGGACGAAACCACCCTCCCCACAACCTCCAAAAAACAAAACAAGTTGGGAAGAAGATGAACCACGATCATACTGAATGACAGAGCAGACTCGAGTGGCTGCATAGTCTACTCTTAGCCCCTACATTCCTATTGAATTTTTCTTACATTCACCGACATTTTCACAATTATTTTAGAAAGGCAGAAACAAACAAACAAACAAACCGAACTCAAATCAGACGGGCTATAAACGAGTGACGCCTCTCCCACTTCAACGCCATCTGGACTAAATCCAACAGCAACATTTTATAAACAAACAAACAATCTAATATGATGTTGCCGTAGCTGCTTCCCCCTCAGCTTAGCCCACTTCAACACATAACGCCCAGCTACGATCGCACATCTTCCAAGAACGAACTTAAAAATAATTGACAGGATGGGTCACCCACTGAGCTGCTCGGCACGGAGCTGTTGCCCACCCCTAACAACAGTGACAAAAACCAGAGATTGCTCGAAAAGCTCAGCAGGGCTGGCAGCATCCGCGGAAAAAAAAATCAGTTTAACGTTTCGGGTCCGTGGACCCTTCCTCAGAACGCACAACAGTGGTCGCGGGTTAAAACCGTGACCAACTGTGCCCGGCTCGAACAGACAAGCCATTTACCTCTTTGTCTGGGACCCACTGAGGTTCATCGAGCGAGAAGGGGCTACTGAACGCCGCGTTTTCCGGGACCATCCGGAGTCCACTCGGACTACGTACCAGTTTCTTCCCATCGGCCGTAGCCGCCATGTTACCCAAGTGTGCCACCCGAGTCGCTACCTAATTGTACAGCCAACCAGACCCAAGCCCCTCAACCCATAGCCAATCAGACCCAGGTTTCTCAACAACAGCCAATCAGACACAAGCAGCTCACCGGGAATCCAACCATAATACGGATGTCTCAAAGAGTAGCCAATCAGACACGGCAGCACACACCACAGCCAATCAGATCCGAGTATCTTGAATCGCAGTCAGTCAGACCCCAGACGTCTCCAATATCAGCCACAGATAACAAGGTGTAGAGCTGGATGAACACAGCATCAGAGGAGCAGGAAGGCTGACGTTTGGGCCTAGACCCTTCTTCAGAAAAAAAAATCAGCCAATCTGATCACAGGTATCCCATCACACGCCTCAACCAATCCTTCGATATCCCCCTACCTGGTAGCTTTGTCAATTATTGCCTACTGACCGAAGGGCTGTCTTTTATATCAGCCAATCAAACAGCAGCATGTTGAAACGTCGGCGAATACAGAAACCCGGGCGAATCACCAGGCTTTAAAGTGCTGCTTCAGCCAATCGTGTACATTGGAAAACAGCCGCACTTCCAGGCTAGGTTCTTCATGATCACATCGTGTTGTACTTCAGGATGGAGAATTACAATAAACTGTCGAATAGAGTGAGAATGTTGAAATATTTCATAGGATACAGTAGAGGTGGAGGGTATGCGATTATTTTCGGTGGTGTTTGTTATGGACTCGAGAACTTCCTCCGATATCAGAGTGATGACACATGACGGAGGACGCGGTGTTCTGTTTGTGGGAGGGGCAGTTAGAGTGACCCATGACCTCCGGCTCGCGCGATCCCTGCTTCCCTCCACACTGCACGGTTTCGATGGGCCGAGCAGCTGGCGTCAATCACTGACGGCGGGAGAGCCCGCGATGGACTGGAGTCACTTAGATCTGAATCCTAAAGTGGTGGCTGCAGTTAAGCAAGGTGTGTTTGTGAGTAATTCAAACTGCGGGTGCTGGGCGCATTCCGCAGGTCCGGAAACCTCACAGAAAGATGGAAAATAGGACGGCAGTCTGCTTTATCATTCAATATGATCATGACTGATCATCCAACTCAATGCCATGTTTTCACCTTCTCCCCATGTCCTTTGACCTGTTTAACCTTGAGAACTATATCTTTTTAAAAATAATCAAATGTTTTGTCCTGGACCACTTTCTGGAACAGAGAATTCCATACGCTCACCATTCTGGGTGAAGAAAATTCTCCTCTTCTGATATTTTACCCTACTCCATATCCTTAAACTGTGACATCCTGGTTCTGGGCTCTCTGGTCATCAGGGACATCTTTGTTGTGGTTACCCCTGTCCAGTACTTTTAGAATTTCCTAGGATTCTGTGAGATCCCCTAATTCTCAACTACAGTGAATATAGTCCAACTGATCTAGTCTCTTTGCATGCATCAGGAATCAGTCTGGTAACCTTTGTTGTCCTTGCTCCAAAGCCAGATAAATCCTTCTTCAGCGAGTCTGAAACTGCAGTCAAAGCTCCAGGTGTGTCTCACTAAGGCCCCGTACTATTGCAACAAGAATCAGTGAATGGAGGTTTAAAAAAAATGTAATGTAGGTAATGTAAACCCAATATGGAGTAACATTTAAAAGGAAATTGAAAGCAAAGAACTGAGGATGCTGGAGATCTGAAATAAAAATGAAGTGCTGCAGAAACTTGGAAGTGATGGTATCAGATACCTTCCTAATTGCAGTTGTTGGGGTTGTAATAATTGCTCCTTTATGGCCTCTGCCCTCACTATCCAAGGCCCCAAACGCCTTTCAGTTGAGGCAGCAATTTACTGTTCATCTTTCAATCTAGCCTGTTCACTACTCAGTGCAGTCTCCTTCAGTTCTGAGGAAATCATTTTGAGTCAACTTTCACTTGTGTTTTCCTGAGTCCATGAAGGCTGCCAGACCAGCTGAGTTTCTCCACCAATGTCTGTTCTTTTTATTTCAGATTTCCAGCATCTGCAGTTACTTTGCAATTGTTTGTGGTCTCCTTGACAGAAGCAAGACTAGAACCTGATTGGGTGACTTCTTTTTGGAGCACTTTCAAGTTTCACTCCAACCTTATGGTCACTTCCTATTACAAGACAATCTTGCTGTCATGCTAACATTTTTGTCCAAGGCCTGTTATAATGCAAGCCTAGCATAAGCTGGAGGAACAGCGTCTCATTTTCCATGTGGGCACTCTACAGCATTCAGAATTCAACACTTAGTTCTACAACTTCAGACCATGAACACTGTCCTCCATTCTTCAGAAGATTCATACCAGACTTGAAACATTAATTCCCTCCGCAGCTGCTGCCAGACCTGCTGAGTTTCTCCAGCATTCTCTGTTAGTTTCAGACCTATCTAATTTTGTATAATTGTTAACTTGGAAACGGATATGCAATATGTTTTTGTTAAATATCTGTCTAATTTAATAGACATTTTATTGTTTTGCATTGAATGATAAACAGTCGGGTTTGTTATTTTGATAAACGATATACTGCTATCTACCTGTTATTGTGTACAGAATTGGCAGCTCTTGTGACCATATGTGGCTCAAATGGCAATAATGGTTGTTTCTGATAACAAAGTGAGGAGCTGGAGGAGCGCAGCAGGCCAGGCAGCATCAGAGGAACAGGAAAGCTGACGTTTCAGTTCGGGACCCGTCTTCGGAAAAAATCTGAATCAGCTCTTGCTTTCTCAATCGTTGTTTCTGGTCTGGTTTATCTCAGTCATGTATGTTTTGTAGTGCTGTTTTCACAAAAAAAATCTTTTCTGTCATAGCAAACATCCAATCAATGAAAGAAATCTTATGTCTTTCGGGACCAGATCTGCAGAGACTCACTAAGTTGTCCAGTTCGGATGTGCAGTATCTGCATAAAACTGTTGCAGCAACAATAAAGAGAGATCCTGTGGTAACAGGTACATAAAAGTTAGAATATAATCTTATGTCTGCAAGATCAGAAATCAGTGCCAAATAAACATTTTAAAATGTCTTGTATGTGTTTTCACAGTAATTCACAAATCGTTCTGAAGCTCTGAATAAATTGATGTCTTATAATGAATCTTAAAGTTATTTAATGTTCAGTGATATTTAGATGACTTCAGTTTAATATTTTGCAGGAACAAATTTCTACATAACACTTGCTTAAATCTTCAGATTTATTACATTTAAAATTTGTAAGAGATAAGTTTTATAGAGCTTAATCGCAATGCAAGTATAATTTATGTTCGAGATTTTAATAATGTGCTTTTATATAGCCAATGGTGATGAAAGCCATTCCAGAGCTTAGCTCTGTGTTATTGAGTTTAAATTTATTCGACAGAGATTGAGGGAATTATGAATTTAAGCTGTCCAAAGTGCTGTGAGGCTTTGATATTATTTGTAAATAGAATATGAACACACAGCTTGAACTTATAGTTGATAAATGCAGGTCTCTGTCATACCGCAACAGAAATATACATGTCCAAGCTACAGCTAACATCTATTAGTTAGTTTCTGGTGGTTTGGCAGTTAGTGCAAAATAATTAATTTATGAGCACTCCAGCAAGGCATAGGCAAAATCTGCAAGTGCTCCACCCTGATTGTATTCCTATGAACATCCACATGATGTCAGATGAAAAATGAGTTGTGATCGGCTGTTTTGATCTTTGTGGTTAAGTCTGCTCCTGAAATCATTGCGGGGTCATGCACTAAAAATAACTGTCGGGTGAGATGCTTGTGGATAGCCAATGCTTATGAAATTGTACCCCAATAGGAGTCACCATCTTCAAGGCTGAAGAAGCAGAAACAAGAGAATGAAGAAGGAAAAACATAGATTAGACATTAAACTTTTCCTGTTTTACAGGAAAGGGTTTGTGGAATGGACACCTATTAATAACAATTGATTAACTCTTTTAGGAGAGGGAGGTGCAAAGGTTTGTCAAATATCTAAAAACCAAGATTATCATGAACTCTATGGGGACTTCAGTTCTGGGATCAGGAAGGAAATGGGGTGGGGTGAAAGACAGAGAAGTGAATTGTTATAAGGAAAGTAACAGATTTGATGAGTAATGGTAAAGCTAAGTTGAATAAATAATTTGGATTATTTTTCACAAACCAGGAGCCCAGGTTTCACTGCTTGAACATATTAACAAATTGCATTATAGTGCAGATTGTGCTTGTAAATATCATATAGTAATGTCTTGTATCCATAAGCAAGTCATTTCTTTCTTTGAGTGCAAATTTATACTTTCTTTCTTTAAATGAATGATTGAGAAAGATCAAAAGAGAGAATATAAATTGGTGATTTGATTTTTATTACTCTTGTGCATCTTGTAATGGTAATGTCGAGTGTGACAGTAACCAATATAATTATTGCTTTCCTGCCTGTAAGGATCTGTAAGTAACAAGAAAGGCAAGAAATGACTTTGAATTATTACTGTGAAAGAGAATAAAAATAGTATATTGAAAAGTACATGTCTCCCCAGGGTTTATAATCTTAGGTAGTGTATGTATATCAATGCCCCTGTAAATTAAACCTCAACTTTTTGATTCCAACAAATATTTCGAAGTATTTATAGTTGTAACATTACAAACAATAAACTGTGTTTTCTGTTGTTTTAATGTATTTTCCTCAGCCCTCCAGATATACAATGGAGAATGTCCTTTTCCAACCCAGAACCAAAAACTTAGCATGGGTTGTCCGGTAGTGGACTCATTACTTGGAGGTGGAATTCCATTAATGGGAATTACAGAGATCGTCGGTGAGAGTTCAGCAGGGAAGACACAAATTTGCATGCAACTGTCCCTGTCTGTACAGTTCCCATGTAGCTATGGTGGGCAAGATGCAGGTAAAAACAAAACTTTTTAGATATTTGGTGTACTATTTCAATTCAATCTGCTACAATGCGAGGCTAAGACAGACAAAGCTGTCACTGGTCTGTTTAAAAAGAAATGAATGGGGAGAAAGGCTCAGTTCAAAATAACAGATATCTTTATGTACTTTCTATCATGCCTTCAAGTTATCCGAATAATTGGTTTTGAAATGCAGTTGTTGATGTTATGTAATCAACATGATGAGCTAAAAAGTTGATTTGGCCTATCGTAAAGCTGTGATTGTACTGCATGACTACTGTTGCAGTTGGGTAAACTTCTGTCTGCTGTTCAATATGATCTCAATGGGAAATGTGCTACTGGCTGGCTCTACATTCAGCACTGGTCCCAGATACGGGTGCTGTTAGCATGAGACACAGCTGGCCTATATATTTGAAAGGTGGTCTGCATCCCTTAAAGCTCACTCAAGCCACAGCAATTGATGTAATAGTCTCAGAAGGTCTTTGATAGAAGCAAGAAAATTAAAAGTACAACAATAAGCTAGAGAGAGAGCTTCCAAGTTCTTTGGAGTGCTGTGGCCTTTAGCCTGGGTGGTCAAAAATGAATATGGAACAGAGAACCCAGGAGCTCCTCAAGGACTAATGTCCAAAGGGAATGGGAGCAGTGACTTTTTTTAAAAAATGTGATATTTTTAAAATATTAATTAATTGTTAATGTATTGAGGAACCACAAACTAAACTTAAATCGTTTCTTCAAGAACTGAGAAAATAAATGGACTATCACTTAGGATAGTGATGATAACCAAGTTAAACAGTTGAAAAAACATTGTTCAGTGAGTTAGGGATATGAATTTGAGGTACCTGAAAATTCCAAAATTGACAGCATTTTTTTTGAATATATGTGGCTTTTGCTTGTTTTTGTACGTTGTTTTCTCTTACTGCCCAAAAGAGATTTTCCAAGATAAGTTCATTAATTTTCAAAATATGTAATTTGTTACAATTGTAATGAAAATGGATGATCAATACTCAACTGGAATCGTTTGACTTTGATACCTGTTTAAAAATGTAATGGCTAAAATGGCTCCTACAATCACTTGCTAAGCCAAGGAAACCTACATAGAATATCCAAAACTGACACCAACAGAATTACCATTTCAATCAAGAGGTACTGAAACTTAGCGGGTATCAAGAAATGTGCATCTCTTGTTTTACTGACGTGCTAACTTCACATTGTAGACAAAAAGTTACCTAAGGAGTTTTCAGTTTGAAAAAGGCAATGGTGTTTGACTTGGAATATGCAGATGAACCATATATCAAGGGCTTGTCTTGAGCAACGAAGGAGAGAGAAAGCAACATGGACTGACTACAAACATATTACGCGTTTTTCTTCCATCTCTTTTCAATCTCAGAAATCAATAGTGGCGAAAAGGCATCTTGGAAAAGCTGAGGAACAGCACCTTGTCTTTGTCCTCAGTACTTTACAGGCTTCAGGACTTAACATTGAGTTTTCTCTCTACAGATGTTACCACATCTGTTTTTAAGCCAGCACCCTGCTTTTGGTTCAGATGTCCAGCATCCATGTTCTTTTTATTTTTTTGGAAAAACTACTGCCCACTGAGAAGTCAAGGTTACCTACAAGTTTTGCAATACAATGACTCTTTAAAACCTTGAATTGCACTGCTTGTACCTTACTGTCTGTTCAGACAGCCTGCTTTACACACCACACAGGAAGTTGGGGTGCGGATCTGTTAGATGTCACCTTTTCTTGTTTTTTGATGGGTCACAAAATACAAATTCTTTTCCCTCAATAAAGTTTGGAATAGGGTGCCCTTAAATTCTTTGATCTGGTTAACTAAATTTTTTGAAGCGAGTTAGCTGCAGGCAATTTCCTGCCACAGACCAAATACGTGCCGATTAGGTGGAAAGGCCATGCTAAATTGCCCATTACAACCAGGGACGTGCAAGCAAGGTGGATTAGTCATGGTATTTGCGGGATTACCCTGGACAGGGTTGGTGTAGGTATGGTTGGGATGCTCTTCGGACAGTCAGGGCAAAACCAATGGGCTGAATGGACTCTGTCAGCACTGTAGGAATTCTATGATCTTATGAAAAATATTTGTGGTGACCAACTGAAAGAGAGTTAAAAATAGGTGAGCCGATCACTCCCTTCGTTGGTTGTAATAACTTTAATAATTTCTCTGATTTGACAGGACATACGTTTTCAGAGCACTCCAGATTAAATGAATAAAATTTTGGGTATTTTTGCTAGATTGTTGATAAAATTGATTCTACCGAATGTAGCCAGTTGTAAGTTCTACATAACAATCTTCATGATAATGAAATGCAACAATCTTCACAGTGTTTTTATCTTCATTTTTTAATTTGTGTTGTTTAGGAGCATTGGGAAATGTCCAGGAATTTGCCTTTTCCCCCAGTCGCCTGTTTTGAACTTGTTGAACATCTTATCTTCCCAGGAGCGGTGTATATTTGTACAGAAGATACTTTTCCAAATAAACGATTACAGCAATTGATTGCCTTTCAATCCATGTTACGAACTGATGTGCCACCCGATATTGTCAACAATATTAAGTTTGGTAACAACATTTTTATTGAACATGTTGCAGATGTGGTGAGTCCAACATGATCTTGTAGTTCCTTTGTCTTTAATATTTTCCATGGTCGTAAAACAAAAAACTACTGTAGTGTAATAAGATTGTTTTGAATAAATCCATTTACTTTGATAACAGGTTAAAGTATGATACACCAGCACAGGGCATCCCAAACTGTGGGTGTTTGTTTTGAAATTTGGCTGCCCAGATGGCCCACTGTATTATCCAAAGGTTAATCAAATTCTAAATGTTGCTTTTTATGATTTGTACTGAGATAATACACCAGTCTATCTGCTTTTGATTGACCGTGAATCAATAAGCGCAGTCTCATGACTTTTGTGGGACGTTTTACAAGATGCTGTACCAATTTTACAAAGTCAGATTAGCACTTCACAAAATATGCATTATAATTACAAAATTATGGCAACGAGGAGAGATGGGGATATAGTGGTAATGTCATTAGACTGGTAATCATGGCTGAGGCTTGTATTCTAGGGACATGGATTCAGTTCCCTCCATGACAGCTGGTGGAATTTATATTCAGTTTAGGAAAATGTGGAATTGAAAGCTAGCCTAAGTAATGGTAACCATGAAATTATCATTGATTTTTGTTAAAATGTCATCTATCTCACTGACAGGCTTTAGGGAAGGAAATCTGCCAACCTTAACCTGGTCTGGCCTGCATGTGTCTCCAGACCAAATAGGTTGACTCTTCAACTTAACTGCTGTCGGAAATACAAGTCATTAAGGGTAATTAGGACAGACAACAAATGGTGGCCTTGCAAACAACCCCCACATTCTATGAAAGAAGAAAGAAAGTGCTGTATTAAGTATGTTTTAGAAAAATCAGTCTCCTTTTTGTTTTTGATAGGAATCCTTAAATCACTGCATCAGCAAAAGACTACCAGTCTTATTGTCACGACGCTTGATACGCCTAGTGGTGATTGATTCAATTGCAGCTTTATTCAGATGTGAATTTGGAGTCAGCGATTCAATTGCTAAGGCCAAATGTCTTCAGAAATTTGGAGCCATGCTCCATCACCTCAGCCATCAGTTCAGTAGTCCTGTCATCTGTGTCAATCAGGTATGACGTTTCAAACTAATATTTAATTCATATTGTTTAAACACTTGCATCTCCTAACCTGCAACCCCCCCCAACCTGCCACATAAAGAGCAAGGTGCGCAGATTACCAACACTTGTAAATTCTCCTCCAAATCTTTATCAATGCTGCCTTGGATCTCTTATTATTTTTATCTTGTTACTGTTAAAATCCTGGAAGTCCTTGACTAATGGCACTAACTAAGGTGGTTCAAAAACCTTTTTGGAAATAAATTACACCTTTGACATTGACTCCCATATCTTGGACTCTTAAAATAGTAATATAAATGCTAAATATAAGACAGTAGGCTTTGTATTTAATAGAAAATATTCAAGGATTCTGAAATATATTGTCTTCAGACTTTTTAGATGATAAATAGACATTAAATATGGATGAAATTACTCCAGAGCTTCACTCTGGAACATTGGTAGTCTTTTCAACTACCAAAACAAATAAAGAAGATGCAGCTGCTGTAACATTAGAAACAATCAATAAATCAAAGCAGAAAAGTACAAACACTTATGATAGTTGTATAATGTAACCAGTAATTTAGGTCAAGAAAATAAACTACGAAAGGGTAAAAGTTTGTTGTTGATCTTATCCAGACAAGGCACTGAGCAGAATTGAGTGTAGGAATGGTGTTTTGTTTACTTCACAGGGTTATCTCCTATATTTCTGTCTTGCCTTCAATGTTGACCCAGTGAAGTAAGTTGAGTATAAAATATATTTGACCAAGTAAAGGGTAATGTGACAAGAATGATTAATTTTTCTCTTTATCTCTTACAGATAACAGATGTGGTAAATGATTCTCATTTGCCTCAGGGTAATTTTGGGCAAGTATAATATTTTCCCGAAAGCTTTCATTTGCATGTTATGAATTATTTTTGCTGCATGAGAGAATTATTTAACAGGATCAAATGGAGTAGAGGCAAGATGGGATCAAGGGAATAATCAGTGATAAATCCTTGGTCATTTCCAGAGGAATAGAACTCAAAAAGAGGAAACTTGTATAGTCAAAGCAAGGTTCTGGGAAACATTTGGTGTACTGTGCATTTTTCTGGTCCCAATATTACATAGGATAGGCAAGCACAGAGAGAGTGCAAAAAGGAATTAATCTATCAGAACAGAGACTTTACAACTGGGAACTATAGACCTGTGAGTCTGACTTTGGTGGTGGGTGAGTTGTTCTAGTTGATTCTGAAGGATAGGATTTAAATGCATTTGGAGAGACAAGGAATAATTAGGGATAGTCAGCATGGTCTTGAGCAAGAGAAATCATGTCTCACAAATTTGATTTAGTTTTTTGAGGAAGTAAGCAAGAAGATTGATGAGGGCAGAGCAGTAGATGTTGTTTACTTAGACTTTCGTAAAACATTTGACAAGGTTCAGCACGGTAGACTAATTAATAAAGTTAGATCACATGGGATTTATGGTGAGCTTGTAAATTAGATACAAAATTGGCTTAATGCAGGAGACAGAGAGTGTTGGTGAAGGTTTGTGTTTTTTTGGACTGGAGGCATATCGTCAAAGTCATTGACAGCATCCTGTGTGATTGCAACCATATTGAGCTATATCTTGAACTCTCGATGCCTTTCAATATTGACTGTCTTCCTTCAATTATTTCACCATGCCCTGCTCTTATATGATTCCATATCCATTCAACCATTGCATCTGCAATGGGCTGTGCACTTAATTAGTTATTATCTTCTGTGTGGCTTGAGGTTCCATCCTTGTCTTGATTGATATGACACCTGAACATAACATTTTCTGTAATTTTCAAGCTTGCTTAAATGGTTACCAAGTACTTTGTAGGTTGACTATGTACACATTTCTGCCTCCAGCCTTGAATTAATATCTGTTGATAGCTGAAAGGATAATAGCAAGCCATGTATGATGCCAAGTTCAGCAGAACAAAAGCTATCTTGTCTATTTGTTGTAGAACTGCATAGCTAGCCACTAAACTCATTCCTTCCTAGCTGCCAGTGCTAGCTCAAGATCAATCCAACAGTGTACAAATTCTCTATCTTATTGATTAATGCTGACTTCTAGTTCCCATATCCAGTTATCACAGCAACCTATTTTCACTTGTGTAATGCCACCTGTCTCCATCCTTACTACAACTTTTTGTTTTATTTGTCTTTGGAGGTTGCTGGCTTAGCCAGAATTGCCCTTGAGAAAGTGGTGATGAGCTGCCTTTTTGAACTGCTGCAGTCCTTGGAGTATAGGTATCTAAGTAGTACTGTTAAGTAGGGAAATCCAGGGTTTTGACTCAACAATAGTGAAGGAATCGTGATATAATTCCAAGTCAGGATAATGTGTCGATTGGAAGAGAACTTGCAGTACCTCTTAACTTTTTGGTGTTCCAAGTGTGGAAGGTGCTATCAGTGCAGTCTTGATGAGTTATTGCAGTGCATCTAGTAGGCGATGCACACTGCTACCACTGTGTGTTGGGGTGAAGAGAGTGAATGTTGAAGGTGATGGTGTGTTGGGGTGAAGAGAGTGAATGTTGATGGTGGTGGTTAATGTGTCAATCAAGAATATTCCAATCCACTTCTGACTTATGCTCTACTTGCTGAATGATTCCTAGCCTTTGACCACCTCTTGTAGCCACAGTAATTATATTAAAATCCGAAAGAACTGCGGATGCTGTAAATCAGGAACAAAAACAAATTTGCTGGAAAAGCTCAGCAGGTCTGGCAGCATCTGTGAAGGAAAAAACAGAGTTAACATTTCGGGTCCAATGACCGTTCCTCAGACCAAGACTGAGTGGTCCAAGTGGAGTATCAGTGAGCAAGCAGTACTTGCAACACTGTCCATCACTTTGATTGAAGGAAGTCTGACAGCTTGGTAATTAATAAGGTAAAACACTAATTCATACCTCTGCCATTTTCTAGACTTTTCTACATGTTCTCAATGATTTCCTAAACTTCATAATCCCTAACACGATCAGTAAATTTCATAGCTGTTTTGTACCAAATCTCTCACACCACTGATTTTTAAAAATATTTTTATTTTATTCTTTTATCAATTTTGGTTTAGAGCTGTTAATTGGGAACTGTAAACTAAAGATGAATTTTGGGCTTTGATTAATAGCTTGTGTTGAAAGAAACACAGACCAAACAAGCTTTTGTTTCTTTGTGAGGCCCAGCCTGGAAGTTAATTGCAACTGGGTTCCTGATCAAAGGGTTCTGCATACGTTTCATCACCAGAAAAGAACATTATATTTGAATAGATAGCAGAGGTTGGCTGTTAATGAGGTCGGTAGCTGGGGATTAGTTCCAGCAAGTCTGGAAAAGACCTTATGCTTAAGCACATGGCAGATGTTAAATGGCAACTGGTACCTTGTGGAGGTGACAGTCAGTCTGTTGGGAAGTTTTGGGTTTCGGACAGTGTTTTTGCAGGGAAGGAATCTGGCTGTTGGTGCCACAACATGAAGAGCTGAAAGCTCCATGCCTATCCTCCTATGAGCAGCTCTTGGAAGCTCAGACAATAGAAAACTAGATTATAATTATTACTACTTTCATCTGAGTGAGCTGTAAAGGTGACCCTGGTTGACACCTTCAGAAAATCCACCAGAAGACTATCATCTATGCCTGTAAAACAACACATCGTAAAAACTATTTCAGCAATCTGGCCAGTTTTGTTATTTTATTTATCTCTTAACTGTGTTTGTTTATTTGATTGTCTATCTCCCTTTTGTGTGCTTGGGTGGAAAACAAAGGATTGTGAGTTTGTAGCATCAACTAATTAGACTACTTTATCTAATTTTGCTCTTCTGAACTTACTATATTGGTAATAAAAATATGTCTTTTGCTTAAGATACAAGCCAGTGTCTGGAGTTGATTATTCGCAGAGCCTGGGATTAGTTATTCAAAAAGTCTAGTTAGGAACTTTTGGAGTCAATTTTGAGAGTCTTCGAAGATTTTAATTTTACTGTGTCGCATAGAGAGATAGGAAGGCTGACTTCATAGTCATACAGCACAGAAACAGGACCTTTGGCTAGCATGTCAATGCCAACCAACAAATACCAAACTACACTAATCACATTTACCTGCGCATGGTCTGTAGGTTACTATGTCCTGGCATTCTAAGTGCCCAGATAACAAGCGTGGGGCTGGATGAACACAGCAGGTCAAGCAGCATCATAGGAGCAGGAAAGCTTGACGTTTCGGGCCTAGGCCCTTCATCAGAAATGGGGGAGGGGAAGAGGGTTCTGAAATAAATAGGGAGAGAGGGGGAGGCGGGTAGAGGAGAGGATAGGTGGAGAGGAGGCAGACAAGTCG
>JAHRHZ010000283.1:46118488-46131278 GCA_024137785.1 Ginglymostoma cirratum
TCGACTTGTCTGCCTCCTCTCCACCTATCCTCTCCTCTACCCGCCTCCCCCTCTCTCCCTATTTATTTCAGAACCCTCTTCCCCTCCCCCATTTCTGATGAAGGGCCTAGGCCCGAAACGTCAAGCTTTCCTGCTCCTATGATGCTGCTTGACCTGCTGTGTTCATCCAGCCCCACGCTTGTTATCTCGGATTCTCCAGCATCTGCAGTACCTTTTTAAGTGCCCATCTGGGTGCTTATTAAGTGTTACTAGAGTACCTTCTTCTACCACCCTCCAGGCAGCATGTTCCATATCCTTACTACCCACTTATTGAAAATTTATTTTCCTTTAAACCACTTACTTCTCACCTTTTAAACTTATGCCCTTTAGTTTTAGACATATCTGCCTGGGGAAAAGATTCTCACAATGTATCCTGTTCTCTGCGTATCATAATTTTGTATATCTCAATTAGATCTACCCCTCAGCCTCCTCTGCTCCAGGGCAAACAAACACACCCTACAGTCTGTCCTCATAATTAAGACTTTCCATCCCAGACAATGTCATGGTGAATCTCCTCTGCACACTTTTCAATCCATCAATAATGTAGCGATCAGAACTGCACACAGTATTCCATCTGTGGCCAAACCAATATTTTATAAATTTGTCACAAGGCTTCCATGTTCCTATATTCCATGACCCGGCTAATGAAGGCAGGCATCCCATGTACAGCAATCACCATTCTGCCCACGTGTGTTGACCCTTTCAGGGGTCTGTGAACTTGTACATCAAGATCGCTTTGTCCCCCAGTACTCCCTAGGGACCCACCATTCATTGTGTATATCCTTCCCTTACTATATTTCTCAAAATGCACCACCTCACACTTATCAGGATTAAATTCCACCTGCCATTGCTCTGCCCAGTTTACCAGCTGATCAATTTCAGACTGTAGCCTGAGACCATCCTCCTCCCTGTCAAAAAACAGCAACAATTTTCATGCCATCTGTAAACTTATGACTTATACTTCCTATATTTTGGTTCACTGTCTGACCCCATGTCGTAACAATTTGACATGGATCTTGAATGATTTCCGCAGGTTTTGAAATATCAACTTTAGGATTTCAATGTTTATTTACATGTCATTCTATGACTTTGCAACTTAAAACTCATTCCTTGAACCCTAAAGCCCTGTGCTAACTCCTTTCTTCAACTCTGGTCTCTTTCAGGTCCCCACTCATCCCTCCACCATCTCACTATTCTACTTGTTGCCTGTGCTTTCTGTCATCTTGCCCAGTACTCTTGGTACTTAAACCATCTGTCTTCCTAAGCATTCTGTCTTCAAATGCCTTCTGAAAGCCGGATCTTCGGTCATGCTTTTTTTCTCTTCATTCATTCATGGGATGAGTGCATCGCTGGCTAGGTCAGCATTTATTTCCCATCCCTAATTGCCCAGAGGGCAGTTATGAGTCAACCACATTGCTGTGGGTCTGGAGTCACATGTAGGCCAGACCAGGTAAGGATGGTAGCTTCCTTCACTACAGGACATTAGTTTTTCTGACAACAGATTCATGGTCGTCATTAGACTCTTAATTCCAGATATTTATTGAATTCAGATTCTACCAGCTGCCATAGTGGGATTTGAACCCAGGTCCCCAGAACATTACCTGCGTCTCTGCATTAACAGTCCAGCAATAATACCACTAGGCCATTGCCTAGTAATATCGTCTACTTTGTCTTCTCCTGTGTAATTGAGACGGTTACATTTTTGCAATTGTAAACTAAAATAGATCCATATATTTCTACCTGTTGTATACTGTGGCTTACAATAAATCTCAGCACAGCAAATATCAATATCAGTAGTTTGTGTCAGAGTAGAAAATCACGTGTTTGTCCTGTTCCCATTTCTGCATTAAGTTGTGAATTCAGACCACCCAACAAAATAAGGACTGAAGCAAAAATGAGGAACTTCCTCACAAATAGAGCAGAGAAGATAATCGCTCGTGCTCCTTGTTCATTCAGGACCTCTTAAGTCTACATTATCAAATGAAGAGGAAGAAATATCAGACTGAAGTTACTCAAAATTCTAGAAGCTGATTTATTTGAAAACGAAACTTGTTTGATTTGTAAAGCGTGCAATATTTCGGGTTATTCAGAATTTTATTAATGTGTGATTATATTGCTGTACTTTGTGTCTGTTACAATTGTTTTCCAGCTTATTAGAAAAGAAGGTGCTACCAGCTCTGGGTGTGACTTGGTCCAATCAGCTCCTGATGAGGCTCATGGTTAGTCGGACACAACTCTGCGTTGAAGGCAAATTTCCTGATGAGAAAGCCTGTACCTTCAATTCTGGGACTGTTCTACGCAGAATGGAAATCATTTTTGCACCTCATCTTCCTCAATCATTCTGCAACTATATAATCTGCAAAGAAGGGGTAAGGGGAATGAGGAAAATGGGACTATAACTGGGAGCATTGGAAAGTCTGTATTTTCTTTCTCCTCCATTTTTATTTTTCTCAAACCAATTTTCAGTACTTTCTGAAAGCAAAATTTTGTGAATGCTGGAAATTTGAAATAAGAACAGAAGGGGGAAACTCTAAGTCTCGCATCATCTGTTGTGAGAAGTAGAGTTTGGAACTCTTCCAAAGAATAGTCTTTGGACTTTTATTTCTGTTTTTTCCCCACAGATTCTGCCAGACCTGCTGGGTTTCTCCAGCATTTTCTATTTCCCCTCAGTACTCTTTCTTCAATGCCAGTCACTCTTCAGATACAAATGAATTTGATATTGCTGGCTAGTCCAATCTGCCCCAAAAAGATTCACTCTGCTTCTCTTAAAGTGTCTGACTTTGACTAATATAAGTCAATATGGCAGTCTAGAAAGGTCACCGTTTCTAGTGTTCATTTTTAATCATTGCACAGCTGAAAGTTCGGCTTCCGTGACATTAAATAGCAGGCAGAATTTATCAAAAAATCATTAACATTTTATTACATCATTTTGCAAGTTTTCTCTGACTGGAGTAACATTCTTAATCTAAGATATTACATTCCTAATATTCAAGATATTCTTTTTCTCGTCCCGATTTGACTGCAGTAGGGTTCTGATGTTTCTGATATCTTGACAAACTCTGAGAGCCTGGGTCTTTAAAATCAGAAGCTCATTTTTTTTTAGAATCAGCAAATTAATCTTTTTAAAAATTCTTCCAGTGTGGGTCTTCCAACGTGGGTTAGGTAGTGAGTCAACGTTGTTCATTCCTGAGTTGTGCTTTGATATCTGCTGCATAACATAAAAATTGATAAAGAATTCTCAAGCTGATAGTTAGTCATGGTAGTAAACATGTGGCTATTGTGTATTTTATGAGCTAGCCTTTGAAAAAATTAATTTCTACGATATAGGTTTTGTTTCTTTAAAATTATAGTTAACATGCAAAATTCTTCCAACTTATTCTTAGTTCGAGAAACATCTCATTTTTGATTGATGAGCAACACTTGAGTGAACACTTTTCTTTACAAATGATTTAGATTATTGCCATTTCAATACAAGTTTTATGACGCTTTAGAACCAGTATTCCAACTTAAATATGTCTGCTGCCTCATTTGCTCTTTAAACATTAACAGAAATTATTGTGATTTTTTAAAAAGATTCTGCAACACAGCAGATGACCCTTGATCAGATCCAAATGTAGAGTTCAATAAGCAAAATAAATCCCTAATATTATTAATAATTTAATTAAAATACTCTTTGAGACCAATAAAATGTAGAGTTGGCTATTTATTTTCTGAGTATGTTTCCTGTTACACGTGTCCTACAGTATATATACAGTAATTATTTTTTGGTCACCAGCGGGCATTTATTTTGTGTACTGACTACTTACATTAATCAAATCACGAAAGCCATCAGTATTACTTTCCACAGTCTAAATTATTTAGGATAATATTGTTGAATTCCAACCCCTGAATGCTGTGCTAGCTGCCCATGTGAAATATTTAAGTTCTGTCAGAGTAAATTTAACTTCTGCATATAGAATGCCTTTCGGGTACTGACAAAAATAAGGGGAGCTGATTCCAGGGTTGTTGATGGATCTCATTGTTGTTTCAAGCACACAAGCTGACTCCTCCTTGGATGTTTCTTTCAGATTTGTAAAAAAAAAACTGTTAGAATTATGTTTACTCCAGAATAAATCAGGGCTGTTAAAGTAGTAATATAGTTATAGTGCAGTTTACGCTTAAACAGCAATGTAAAAGTACAAGTTCATGACTTGTAAAGGAGTATCTTAATATATTTATGTATGTATGTAAATAAATGAAAGATTTGCACTCCTCTGATTCTGTTCTAGTAGTCATTTAGTTATTTGGATAGCTTGGAAGAAATATTGATGCAACATGTGGTTTTCTTGGGTCTCAGTATTTGTTGAACACATATTTTTGGGAGGGTGGTGGTGGGAGTGGGTGGTGGTGGTAGTGTGGGTAGTGGTGTGTGTGTGTGCAGTTGTACCTTGTAATTCCGGGTGGCCTGTTGCCTTTGGTGCTCTTAGCAAATTCCTGTGCAAATTTTCACCCTTTGTAATGAGGAGGGAGCTAATTTCAATGGAACCTGCGCTGAATGAGTGTATTCTTTCCCTATTCAACCTATCCTTAGTACCTCATTCTGCCCATTATTAGATCAAAGGAAGAAGCTAAAGAAGTTGCAGAAAAAGTAGTTAGCCTGAGAATTTGGAGCATTTTCGCATTCACCTAAAGAGGACCAAGAAGCTGATCAAGGTAGCACAGAATGAATGTAAGCTCGCATGGAACATTAAAATGGCCTGTTAAAAGATGTCACTGGCGTGTTAAGAAGAAAAGACTAGCAAAGGAAAATTGGGTCCATTACAGGTAGACATGTGAGAATTTACAATTAGAAATAGGGAAATGGCAGAAAAGCTAAATAATTACCTTGGGGTAGAATGTTACCAGGCTCTGAACAGCATGGCTATGGCAAGGTGAGTGGAAGAATCAGGTGAGATAGCTGTGCCTTGTCTTGCATTGGTATGTGGCAGTCAGACAACCAAGCAAATGACCCTACTAAACAGGAGTCCTCAGATGATGACATGTCCATCCTGTCATATGTCTGTGTTGCCAAGTCAGTCTAGCACTTGCACCACATGGCCTTCATGCCAGACACATGGAATCTGCAGCAAGCAATGCAACATGTCATAAAGTCTTAGGGGAGTAGTCTCCAGTGCTGTTCATGGGTATACTTGTTCAGTTTAGGGGGTGGAGATAGGAGTTAGACCAGGCTTTGGCCATATACACAACTTGGGTGATTTTTTTTTCTCTGATGTAATTTGGATGTGAGCATCGCTGGCTGGGGCAGCATTTATTACTCATCCCTAATTGCCCCTTTATTTAATTGGCTTCCTGGGGCAATTTCAGATGATAGTTAAGAGTTATTGCTATGGATCTGAATCCCATGCAGGCTAGACCAGGTAAGGATGGCAGACTTCCTTCCCTAAAGGGTTCCTCAGATGGGTTTTTATGTACAAATGTGTATTGTGGTAATTGAGAGAGAGTTCCAGGGAATTTGGACAGGCTGAGTGAGCAAGCAAGGTCATGGCAAATGGAATATAATGTAGGTAAGTGTGAGGTTATCAACTTTGGTAGGATGAACAGAGGTGCAGAATATTTGTTTAACACTTTCCAATTTCTTAGCATTTATGTATAAATGGATCTTGATACCTTTGTTCATAAGTCATTGAAAGCTCATATGCAGGTGTAGGTGGCAGTTAGGAAGGCAAGCAGTATGCTGGCCTTTCCTGTAGGTGAATTTGAGTGCAGGAGCAAAGGCGTCTTGCTTCAGTTGTGTGAAACCTTGTTGATACTCTGGCTGGAGTATTGTATGCAGTCTTGGTTCCCTTGTTTAAGGAAGGACATACTTACCATAGAGGGAGTGCATTTACAGTAGATTTAGCTAATATTGAAGAACTTTCTTTAAATTTGCTTCCTATCTTTCATCTTGGCTGTCACTTTCACCAATAAGGTGCTGCACTCAAAGCATGATGCAGCTTAAGTGACAAATGATTGTCATTATGAGCAATAGCAAGCTTTTCCCAGTCACTAAAGTTATTACTGTCATGCTTCAAGGAAGGTTTGATTGCAGACAACTCTAATACTACTGTAAAATCATCCTGGGTATTTGATGAGAAATGCATTAAGATCAATAAAATCATTTTCATTGCTAACTCAGAGCTAAACTGTGGGGTTATTATCCCCAGATGTAGTTTTGTCAGACTTTGGTGTAAATGTAGAGAAAGTTAGGATTTTTTAAAACTTGGAATAGCACTGAAAGTCAAGACAACAGATACGCCACTTGATCTTGCATTCTTTCATCTATAAAGAAGTGCAATTTTAAATCTGTTGACTGATTTTTTTTCCAGACATTTCCAGATCCAAAAAAACCTAAGTTTCATAAGCCAATAGTTTTACCATGGTTTTAATACTCTCCAACTTTGGACCATCTGACAGAATTCTATTAACAGAATTGAGACAATCACAGAAGTGTTATGGCAGAGGAGGCTATTTGGCCCATTGTGCTGAACCTGTCTCTACCACACTTCTAACTAATGCATACAATACTCTAGCTAATTTAGAAAAAGTTTTGATTTCTCACCATGTATTTACTTCTTTTGCAAATCTCTTTAAATCAGTGCCCTCTGGTTATACGTCCTTTTTACGAGCAGGAACAGTTTCACCTTATCTAGTATATCGAGCTCCCTCATAATTTTGAAAGCCTCTATCAGATCTCCTCTTAACCTTCTTTCCAAGAGGAATAGTCACAACAACTTCAATCAACCCTCATAACTTAAACTTCTCAAGTCTGGAATCATTCTTGTAAATTGTTTCTGCAAACCCTCATTGCTGGTCATCTGAGAATACAGAAGAAAACAATTAGAAGAGCAAAAAGGGGGCATGAGAAAGGACTTGTGAAAAGGGAGAATCCTAACATATTTTAGAAGTACGTTAAAGGGAAGAGGTTAACCAGGCGAAGAGTAGAGCCCATTAGGGACCAAGGAGGCAGCCTGTATGTGAAGCCGCAGGATATTAGAAGGGTGTTGAATGAATACTTCTGTCTGGTTTTCACTCTGGAAAAGGAGAATGTAAGTATGGATTTCAGGAAAAGGGACTGTGAAGAGCTGGCATAGTTTGACATAGGAAATGGGGAGGTATTGGAGGCTCTGTCAGACTTATCACAGGCACGTCCCCTGGCCTGGATGAATTGCATCCCAGGCTGATGTGGGAGGTGAGGCAGGAAATTGCAGGGGGTCTGGCACAATTTTTTCACTCCTCTCTGTCCACAGGGGAAGTGCCAGAGGACTGGAGTACGGCTAATGTGGTTCCACTTTTTAAGAAAGGTGGTAGGGATGAACCAGAAAATTACAGAGCTGTGAGTCTCATGTCAGTGGTAAGGAAACTAGTGGAGAAAATTCTGAAGGAGCAAATTAATATCCACTTGGAAAGGCATGGGTTAACTAGGGAGAATCAGCATGGCTTTGTCAGGTCATGCTTAACAAATTTATTAGGATTTTTTGAAAATGTGATCAAGTGTGTGGATGAGCGAAGTTCAGTTAATGTAGTTTTATATGGATTTTAGCAAAACTTTTGACAAGACCCCACTTGGGAGTCTGAGGAAGCGTCACTGGGCCTGAAACATTAACTCTGATTTTTTTTCTTCACGGATGCTGCCAGATCTGCTGAGCTTTTCCCACAACTTGTGTTTTTGTTCCTGATTTACAGCATCCGCAGTTCTTTTGGTTTTTATTCACAACTGGAGAAAGTGTGTGCAGTCTGGTCACCTCACGACAGGAAGGATGTGATAGCACTAGAGGGAGTACAGAGGAGGTTCACCAGGATGTTGCCTGGAATGGAGAAATTGATCTATAAAGAGACACTAGATAGACTTGGATTTTTTTTAGAGCAGTGAAGACTGAGGGTGGAGCATGATTGGAGTGTATAAGATCATGAGGGGTAATGGGCAGGGTGAATAGAAAAGTGGGTTCTGAAGAAGGGTCTCTGGACCAGAAACGTTAACTCTTGGTTTCTCTTGATAGATGCTAGATCTGCAAATTTCCAGCAAATTCTGTTTTTGTTTGTTAAGAGAGACCTGCTGTTCCCCATGGTTGCAGGTTCAAACACAACAGGGCACAGTTTTAGGGTAAGGGACAGGAGGTTCACAGGGGATTTGGGAAATAACTTTCAGCAGCTGGTAGGAATCTGGAATGCACTGCCTGAGAAGGTAGTGGAGGGTTGGAAACCTTACAATCTTTTAAAAAATTCCAATGAGGACTTCATATTATCATAACATTCAAGGATAATGAGACAAGTGCAGAAAATTGGGATTAGCACACTTTTAATGGTAGTCATGTTGGTGTGGACTTGATTGACTGTAGGGCCTTTTGTGCGCTGTCTGAATCTATGAATCTACTCCAGCTGAAGTCTGGAGTGTTTGATACGCTATCAACATGATCTACTTCCTCTGTGCTCCTTTTAATAAAGCTGAACATATGCTTTATTGAACGTATGCTTTAATTCCTCACTCAACTTGTTCTGCCACATCAGTGATCTGTGCACTTTCCAACTAGGTCCCTTTATTGTCCCACCCTCTTTAGAATTCAAAACCCCTTGTTTCATATTGTCTTTTAATGTTCTTCCAATCAAAATGCATCACCTCACACTTCTCTGCATTGAACCCTGTCTGCTACCTATCCTCCTCACAGTTTACAATTCTTCCAAGTGTTGAGTCATTTACAAACTTTGAAATTGCCTCTTACACACAAAGATCTAGATCATTAATCATTAACACAATAATCAGGGAAAACAATGGTCCCAATACTGATCCCTGGGGAACTCCGCTTCAAACCTTCCTCGAGCATGAAAAATATCCATCACAATTACTCTGTTTCCTATCATTCGGCCAATTTGATATCCCTGTTGCCACTCTCTTTTATTCCATATAACTTTCCTCGAATCAGTTGTGTGAGACACTATCAAATGACTTCTGCAAATCTAACAACGTCACCCTCATTAAGCCTTAATGTTAACCCTTAAAAATAGTTAGTCAAGCATGATTTCCTCTTTTGAAATTCATGCTATTCCTAATCAGCGCACCTTTTTCCATGTGATTTCAAATTCTACACCAAATAATTGTTTCTGGAAGCTTCACCAACATTGACAATAAACTGGTCTGTAATTGCTTGGCCTACCCTTGTTGAACAAGGCCGTAATGTTTGCAGTGTTCCAGTTTTCTAGTGAAGATTGAAAGATCACAGCTGGTGCACCTACAATTTCCATATTCGTCTTTCAGAATCCTCATCTAGACCTGGTGCCATGTCAATTTTAAGTACCAACAGTCTGTACAACACTTCATTCTTGTCAATTTTGAACCCTTATCAATTGTCTAAATTTCTCCATGCCTTCTTTCAGAATAACACATAACATTCGGGTGAATCGGGCTTATCTACAAGTGAAAGTTGAGGTTTGATTACAGGATTAAATTTAATACGTTTGAATCTATTTTTGTTTTGTATGAACTGATTAAGTTAGTTCCAGAAACTTATCCTGCTGGAAGTTTTAACTTGCGCAAACTTATGAATTTTCATTCTAGTGGTGACTGCATGGACACCATAAATTACTCACTGGTGCAAAGCCTTCAGGACTGTTTCATTGAGTGATTTGGTATCATAGGACAGGTCCCAAGATGTATAGATATTGTTCTTGGTATTCGACCACATACATTTCTTGATATAGATGTGAAAGGATACTGGGGTACAAATAAATGCTTCAGCTCCTGTATTAGGCATCAGTTTAAAAATAACCTGTATTGATTCATTGTTCTGTTGCTAAACCTCTTTTTTTAAAGAAGAGCGTTTTAAAAAAAAACCTAGTTTCTATAGGACAGTCAATTGAATCTAGGCAGTGGGAAAACTTTCAAAGACAATACAGGGCAAACGTAACAATCACTTGGACAAATTTAGTTAACATCCTTGCTTTTTTTTTGACAAGGTAATGGAAAGGGTTGGGGGTTATGTGATTGATGTGGTGTGTGTAGATATCGAAAAGTTTGATGAAGTGCCATCCTATGACAGCCTTCTCAGCAATGTTTGTTAGGGCCAACAACCTTTGCTTCATCTATGCTTAAGAGCTTTTCTTGATAACACAGTCAATCAAAAGGGCTGAAGACTGCCAAGTGGGGACAACACTGGTGACCTCAAGATGGATCAGCACATCTAGCTGAAAATGGTTTCAAACATCTTGTCCAGTACAAATGCAAAACACTTTGGAGCCTCATTCTCCAGTTAATTGTTCAGCACCATTTGCAACTTTATATGGCAGGACTGCAGAGCTTTAAACTGATCCCTTGGTTGTATGATTGCTTGGATCGACTTACTGCATATTCACACTATTCACCTGCACAAAGTCCTATATTGTAGATTGTACCTTACAGCAGTATCCAGCATACATTAAAAAAGTAAGTGTGTTTTCCTTCACATCTCATTAAGCCAGAGTTAGGCAGCAATGGTAAATTAAGGGGATACACCGGCTCATCACATTATTGACTGTGGTTAAATACCTTACTGTTGCTGATAATGGTCCACAATACTTCCTGTTTAATCTATTCAGGATGAAACCTACTCAGCATGTAGCACTGCCACACACAGTAGAGCATATCCTCTGTGTGAAGCTGCTGTGGTGGAATTTGAATTTATGTCACCATTTATCAGAGACTGTGGATTACTAGTCCAGTTTGTTTACCACTGCCAGCATTCCCAGATAAAATGGAATTGCTGATGGGTGTTATTATAATACATGAATGAATATAATAACCACTTATTTTTACAACACTTTCCAGCTACAGCATACCATAGTTTTAAAAAAGATCAGCTGCACAGCTGTAAGCAAAAGACACCTGACAAAAAGAATCGTTAAATCAAGTGTTGAGGAAAGTGTTCCCTTGGTTATTCTTGCAGGGTATGACAATTGCATAAATGATGTACCAGAACTAAAAGCAAAATAACTGATTCCATTTGCTACCTGAACAAAAGGTAGTTTAGATGCACATAATTTTTATTAATTTGCTTTCAGGTACACTGATTATCTTTGCAAGTTTTTATCATGTTTTCAGGGCATTTTGATAGAATTTTAATTTTATTTCTATGATTTGATATATTCATTTTTTAAAGAGTGCAGCAAGTCAACAGACCTATTGTGTCTGTTTGAGTTACTTGCTAGAACAGGGAATTGGCTAGCTCACTTGGTTGTATGGCTGACTTACAATGCTAACAGCATATATTCTACATCAACAGAGATCACCAGGAAGGCATCACCCTCTTAACCTCACGCCCAACCTGAAGGCTGGTGACCCTCGAATTAAACTCACTATCTGTAGTACATAGGGGCAACTTTCATAAACTAATCTCATTGACTTTATTTACATGGCTTCATAATGAGAACTCAAATTCAAACAAAACAAATCCATTTGATGTCAGTTACTAGTTTGAATACTTTGAGGAAACATCCTGCATATTTTGATTGCTATCACAAACAACAAGGTTGTGTTCCTGCTAACACATTAACCAAGATTCTGCAGTCAATAGTGAAGGAATGGTTATGTCTCTTACTAAACTGACAGCTATCCACAAACATTTCACATTCTTCTGAATAGCAACTTCTTGCCACCAAGTGTCTGAGTCAGGACAGCAACTTCTTTGATCAGTGGACATGAGGAACAGGGCAAGCAGAAGGATGGCTCTTCAACCTGACAAAACACTAGGAGTCTCAAAAATACAATTTAGATACATGACAAAATGTAGTAAAGTGAAACAATTCTGGGACAGAAATCTCCAAAACAAATGTTGTTTCTATAGCATTTAAATAAATTTTATGGATATGAAATTTCAAGTACCAGAAAGGTTGCTTCAGTCTACCACCATTATGATTTATCACAACTAAACATACACACATTTGCACTAATCCTGTTTCTCTGTGGTTAGCAAGTAACTAGAGTAATCTTGTCTGCTTATACGCAGTTTATTAAAGAATCTAATGAAGAGGGTACTCGCTGTTACAAAGACAACCAAACCAAATAAGCCTTTCTGGCCCTGTAATCACAACTCAGTAAAAACCTTCAAAGGTCCTCAACAGTTACTCCAATGGCTTCTAACCAGACTTTTGAATAACAAATAACAGACCTAACAATGAAGTCCAGACACCACTTTTGCATCTTAGACAAGACTTTATTAAATATACAATTACATTAGCAGAGAAGAAATTAGGCAAGGTAATCTAATTAAGGTCAACACTTTTAACCCAAAACATTTGCATTCAGTCGCCCATTCATAAAAATGTCAAACACACACGGATAAGGGATAATAAAAAAAATACAACTGGCCCGATTACAATGCATGTTTCACAGGCATGGACTTGGACTCCTTGGTTTCTTTTCCGGGAGCATTGTTCAGGATCACCTTTTCAGTTCTTTCAGGTACAGGTACACGTACAGGTAGTATTACTTCTAACTCAGCTTTCTACTCTTTCAGCTTTCAAAAGCTGGTGAGGGAGCTTTTAAATCTTCATGCTGCATCATCAGCAACCAAACTCATTTCCCAAAAAAATGCCCAAAAAACTAACTCTGGTACCACCCTGAGAGACTGTCTTTTCCTCAGGCTGTTTAAGTATCACTCAGAGATAGTAGGAACTGCCAATGCTGGAGAATCTGAGATAACAAGGTGTAGAGCTGGATGAACACAGCAGGCCAAGCAGCATCAGAGGAGCAGGAAAGCTGACGTTT
>JAHRHZ010000283.1:46131678-46214415 GCA_024137785.1 Ginglymostoma cirratum
CTTGTTATCTCTGTTTAAATGGAATGTCTCTTCCAGACTTGCTGGAATAAATTCTCAGGTACAAACCTCATTAATAGCCAACTTCTGCTACCTGTTTAAACACAATACTTTTCCTGAGGTCACTGTCTCCATAGGAACTTTTTAAATTAAACATCAGCCTGCAATTAACCTCTAGGCCTGGCCTCACAAATAAACAAAGATTTTTTGGTCTGTTCTTTTCCTTTTACCACAAACTCTTTTCCAAAGTCAAGTAATCTTCGGCTTCATAGTTCACAGCTCCAAACCAAAATTGTTAAAGGAATAAAAGTAAACATCAGCAAGGGTTCGAACATCACTGAAAAGCTGGGTAACTTCAATAACTATGCACTGGTGTAATTTCACAACTGGCATCCAACTTGTTCCTTAGTAATAACGGATATTTACAGAGCAGCTTTTCACGTAAGCATTACAAAACAACATATAACACAGAACCACAAATGGACAGTTTTATTACAATTGTTGGAATACAAAGGCTTTGTTGATCCTTCCATGCAATGCTGTGCAGCTGTATGAAAATAAGTGCTTTGAAGAAATTCCATTGTTTGGGCCAAGGTACCTGAAGACATGCCCACCAATGGTGGAATACACAAGTGGTTAGAATTAGAAAATGCATAGCCATCTCATGGACTAAGGGGTTAGTCAAGAGTACAGATGTAGGGATGGACCATGGCATGGACAGAGTTGAAAACCAGATTGGATGACAATGCAAAACTTGAGTATTGCTGTAAGAAGATATGTTGTCAAAGCTTTTTATCTTGGATAATTTGCAAGAGATACCAATTCAAGGAGAAAAATCGATATTTATATTGCATGAGAGGAGAATGTTGATTGACAACTGGAATGATTGGTAAAGACCTTGCCAGGGGGAACGTACAACGAATGATTTTTTAAAAATGTCTGCCAGGTATGTCAATAGCAATTCAGTGTCCATGTGCTCATTTGACGTATCACCCAAGAAAAACATGTTAACCTGTTCTGCAGCACTAAATCATGGTGATCTAAACCTGTCATTGTTGTGAAAATTCCTGAACTTAAGAACCCAGCAACTTGTGCAATTGAGTTCAGTATTAATTACACCACAAATTCCCAGATAACTGGTGTTGCCATCAGATCCCTCCTGGGCCCAGAGCTTGTAAAGATCTTTACTGGGTTCCATGGGAAGCACGACTGAAATTAAAGTAACAGCTAACCTCCTACTTTTGCATATTCCTAGCATGCAGATGATATGTTTACTATAGTTGGATCAGCAGGTGCATGCCAAGAATTTCTTTATTTCAAAATAGGCTCCATCTTGTGTTTAAATTCAAACTTGAAATGGAACAGTTAAACAAGCTCAGAGTTACAGTATAGAGCTGGAGGAACACAGCAGGTCAGGCAGCATCAGAGAAGTAGCAAAGTTGACGTTTCGGGTCAGGACCCTTCTTCAGAACCGAAACATGGACTTTCCTACTCCTCTGATGCTGTCTGACCTGCTGTGTTCCTCCAGCTCCACACTGTGACTCTGACTCCAGCATCTGCAGTTCTTGCTATCTCCCGGTTAAACAAGCTCCTTTTTCTCTATATCCTAGTTGGAAAATCAACAAGGGATTTCTCCGCTAATGTCCATCACAAACCTATTGGGTCAACAGTACACATGTCGAATTCCTACAGTTCCAGGCACTATGAAATTGACCTTATCAGCAACCTTTCATATAGAGCCTAAGGCACTGGTTTAACCTGTAAATCTGATGCTGAAATTGGACACATCAAAGCCATCCTGCGGAATAATCAGATTGATAACTGGTTGATCAGATAATCACTTGTTGTATATTGCCTATTACAAGATTGCATAATCACTGTTGGTTCTGAAATGGGCACAGTTACTTCAGATTACGTTGACATATCAAAGCTTTGAGCAACAGATAAAGCTAGCTGTTTCATAGTACTAATATCTAGTACCAACAGGAGTGATGTTCACTAATAGGATGCTGTTGCCAAGTCAATAAGACATCCTGCTTATCATAGAAATGACCATGCGATACATGAGTTTCAGTGCCACTGTGATGCCAGGGATGTAGGCTGTATGTCCTAAAGAATGGTAGATTACATCAAGCAGCATGTCGTTTTGAATGTTTGCAACAAGCAAGGTGCTACCCATACCCAACCAGCCCATGTCTGCAAAAGCCGCAGAGTCCAATATTAGATGTGACTCTATTGGACAACATTTACTTAATAATTCTGAGTGACAGACAAATTATACCTCCAGTCAATTTAGGATTGTCAGTCAAGATCACAGAATAGTGCATAGTGCATGTGTGTACGTGCATTAGAAGCTATGCATATTAGTACAGAGTCCCATTGTTCAGGAGAAAGAAAATGAATACGTACTGCACCTGTTTCCATTTAAGAAAACAGGTGACAGCTATTCACAGGTTCATTTTTCAAGGAAATACCCTGACCAGTCAATCTTCCTGGTTTAAAATTTAACAAACCTAACAGTTAATTATCAATTATTAACTGGTGCATTATCCATGACATTGCCTCAATCAGACTCAACTAGCCAATCAATCAATCAACATACTTGTGGTATAAATGTCAGTTTCCCCTTAGGATAGAATGCGAGAGACCAGGAATATGTTGGAATGATGATATGTGGAGATACTAAGGCATGGATGAGGGCTTCAGCTGCAAATGAGCTAAGATGGGAATGAAGTGTAAGGAGAGATAACAGAAGTGACAGAAATTGATTAAAACAAATGATCTCTTAAATAGTGTGTTGAAAGCAGATACAAGTAGAAAATGAAAAATTACAGATTGAACAATTAAAATGTTGTAACATATAGCTCTGTCCAATAACAAGTTTGAATAAAATGACTTACCATCATTCGTTTGCTTTCAGCAACACTTTGTTCATTAGGTTTATTCAAAGGTCTGTTTGTAAATTGCTTTTATTTCTTACTACTTATTTCACAAAAACAAATTTCATACATTTTGGACATAAATATTGTAACATAACTAAGATAACATTACAGAAGTCTTCAGTTCTAAGAAAACTTACGACAATAATACAGTATATTCCATTCTGAATGACATACTTGCTTACTGGTAGCACTCTGAACTTTTCCAGGTGAGTTATATCAAAACATTACATGCAATGTCAAGGCTACACAGACTAGTCTTAATGAAAGTGCAATATAGAATTAAACATTTGTTAACTGGATGCAAACTCATCAGCTAAGCTTGTTAAACAATCTCTCTTCCAACACTAATATTCACTACCTGCAGAAATCACTGTCCTCATAATTGGTCCTGTAATCACAGCACCCGTGAATTATTAAATCCAATTTTACTACGTTAATATGAGGTGGCATATAGTTCATTTATGGATTAAAGGCTGCAGCTTGGAATACATGTATTAAATAAATTCGCAAATTTGCGAAGTTTGTAAATAATTTACAGGCAGCTACGACTGATGTTAATTTTAGTAGCCCGAACAAACATCACTTTCCATTGTTCTGCTATATTGCACAGAATCTACTAACTAATGTAGTCAGAATTCAACTTGTGACACTTTTAACAGCTGCTGCACTCATTAAAAATTCACAAGTGTTTGTAGAACCACACGTAAACCTTTTAATGTCATGGAGCATCTATATACATAATGTCTTCTGGCTACTCCATTTTTACAAACTTGCATGATTTAAATCTTCAAATGTAATCCTATTTCTCATCATCCTCATTTTTAATATGTGCAAATACATTTTCTGTTAGTACACAAATATAAAAGTAAAAACAGACAAAACATGCTTCATAAAACCACTTTGAAAGCAGACAAGTAGTACTCCAGGTACTGCCCAAACAGGACATAAAATTATTACACAGGGATAGGCTAAATATGTACATAAGTGCAAAACAATGAGACAATGATAGATGAAGTTATCTATAAAGGCCTTCAATTTGTAAATTTCAAGATGTCTGTGTAATCTTATCATTTCCTGCAGTCTCACTGACCATCACCAAATTAACATACCTGTACATACATCAGTAATTTCAAAAATGTATCATGTTTAGTTCTTTCAAATAGAATGCCAATTTAAGAAAAAAGTACTTAAAGTCCAGTTCTATTCAATTCTATGTTATTTTTTTCCAATCCAAGTAGCATTCAAGCATAACTGTTCCACAATTCTCAGACTCAGTAATCTGGATAGTAAATAAGACTAAGTTTGGCATGCTTTGTCGTTCAGTTATTGGTTTTGTAACATTATGTTGGATAGTTGATTGAGGTATTATAAGAACAGTTTTGTGATAAAAGTGACCTCCACACACATTAGCAGCATTGTTTCTATCTGATTCTAGGGATTATATAGTGCAAGTTCATGGTATATCTTCAATCAAAGAATAGGGACATTGTACAAGTACCTCAGAATTCTCTTTTAGATGGGTATTATTAATTAATGATCTGTTGACCTCACTAACACATTATTTGATATACCAGACTACTCAACTATTTAATGACAAACATATGGCACATATAAGCTATATGAGATGCCAAAAAGGTAAAACGGCCTTTATTGAAAATAGCTAATAAAGTGGTTTGCAGGAGACCCTATTTTAAAACATGCAAGGAAGGATAAACTTAGCTGTACAAATTAAGTCACACTAAATGGTATCACAATTGTAGTTTCTACCCACATATCTAAAACCAGCTCAGCTGTGGCATTTTTATTTTGTTCTTTAAAACATATTTTCTTTGATGCTAATGGCATAATGTATATATTTTCAACTCCTACTGCATCACAACAATTCACAATATAAGGCATAGTTTGTGTTCTAACATGATCAAAAACTCCTGTTGAATTTGTACAGTATAATATTCCGCGATTTTAATTTGAAAAGTATTAAGAAATTCCAGCAATGACAATCACATTTCTTCCACATGGTGGGTCTAGTTCGTTCCAAACGTTGATCCACAGTGTGTCAGGTCGTTATGGCTGACACTCAGAGTTCTGGATTCTGTCAGACAATTATTTCGTTGCTGTAATTTACAAAAGAGCAAGAAAAAAATCACAAATAAACTTTCATACAACATACAGCCATGAATATTACATATTTCATTGCACAGTCTTACTTTCTTGGTTAAAGACTAAATTCAGCATTTTCAAATGCTTAGGGCTTGTGTATAAAAGGACACTTGCAATATTTTGTTCAAGAACATGACATCAATCTTAAAAGCATTCATAAGGATTCTCCTTTTTTTATTCCTTGCTTATTTTAAACTGTAGCAAATTAAATGAATCTATCTTAGAATTGCCCATAATTAGTTACCCCATTTTCAATCTTGGATTAAAAAAAGATGCAGAATACATTACAAATTGCAATAATAAAAAGTTAGGAAATAAAAATATTTGTGTATGTTCTTAATCAAAGAATGTAGTTGCATAATTAAAAATAATAACGCACAAATATATATTTCAGCATGAAGGTTACCAAATAATTACACAAAATTTTACCTAAGCACTTTGCACAACCAACAATACTGATTGCTTAATAACCTGTGGAATCTTCACTCATACAGCAAATCAAATGTCACAAATTGTGATCAACATTAAATATTCAGAAGTCATCAGTTAATTTTTTAAAAGGCAAATAGAATGGCATCAAAAGGAGGTAGATGGGGGAAATCAAAGTAAACAAACTGGCTTGAAGAAGCTAACTATCCCAACTATATCACAATCCGATTTCGGTCTCTAACCACATTGTCGCAGTTCTACTGATTGTTAGTTCCAATCTATTTTGTTGGAGCTATTAAGAGAACTTTTAAATCATTTGTCAATGCTAAAACTACTGGTTCTAAGACAAATTTTAATTACAGGAGTGAGAGAATAATTCAACAAATACTTAACCTGTTGCATCATGTTTTTCAGACTGATGAATGCCTTATTGTTTTGTTATAACTAGAGAAAAGGCTTAAACAATGCAGTAAAGCATGTAGCACTAATTCTTCATGTGAAAAAGCACAAATCATGCACACATCAAACCAAAGTTCATCAATCGTATTTATGGGAACTTAATGATGCATTAAATTCACTGAAAACAATTTTAAAATTTTAAACTATTAACATTATTTAAATGTTGATGATTTGCTTGTTTTGTAAATGTTCACTATTTTTAAGCTTTCTAGTACAGACATATGATTCAGACCATGTGGTATCTGAATTACCAATCTCAATTGTTTATATTAATTCAGCTGCCTTACGTAACTCAATTCAACAGCCACTTCAAGCCATTAGTCAGCAACATCTAATTATGCTTTTATTATCAGAACAGCTTAAACAAAGGAAAATACTGCAAATTTTTTTCCCCAATGACTTTCAGACTTAATTTTTAAAATATTAGTCAATTCCTTGTTGCAGTTATGCTATAAAGCTCTTTTAAATCTTTGTAATCTTCAACTGCAAAAATGCTAGAAGGCAACTACACATCTAGGCTTGAGCAATTAATTTGCTATATCTGTACTTGATATTTTAGAACACAACATAATTGTTTTGTATATCAAATCTGACAATGCAACTGTACTGTAGTGTGATATTAACAGACTAATAATCCAGTAGATTGAATAAATAATCCAAAAGGAGTTCAAATACTACCACAATTTGAACTTTGGTTATAAATATGTAAATAAAAAAGTTGGTATCAACATAAAACAAACTTGTTCATTAAACACTGTAGGGAAGGAAACCTACTATTATCCTACAATATACATGCCTCCACTCTCAACACGGTTGACTCAAGTGGCCGAACAACCCAGTTAGCTCAGTAAAAGTATTTTTATAAAGGCCCACTACTACCTTCTCAGTTCAACTAGGAATGGGCAAAGATAACTGACCTTGGGGGTCATCCCATCAACCAAGAACTTAAAAAGTTGCAAATTTGATATTGCTGATTGGGTGCCAGACTTCAAAGAAAGATCGAATGATCGCTCTTTAACTGGATCTTGTTACTATGCCTAAAACAAATTACATTTATAATAAATAATTATATTGTCTAACAATATCAATTGTCCTAATAACCAAAGTAGTCTAACAAATGAAAGTAAGCAGTAACTAATTATCTTGGATTCTGTAGATAAATATAAGGCTTAAACAAACCCCTCGGTCTAAATACAGCAACTTATCAGTCAGATATACAGATATATCAAGTATATCTCACCCATCATCCTCTGCGAGTGTTATGTCATTTTGATACAACTTTTCTATGTAAGCTAAGTGATTTTAGAAACCTTTTAACAGAACATGGGATATGAATTCTTGTTATTAAAACTTTGTATAGATGATCTCAGCTTGTGACAACAGTTTAGGCACAGTCTTCGGGATTCATGGGCTATGAAGAAAGCAAACAGTTGATCCTGATCACAAGTCATTAAATCATAGATGTCACATTTCTTTACATTTTCACTAGCACTCAAAAATAACAATCCACCATGCCCCATATTTTTCTCAAATATTTGCAGGCAATCCCCGGGTTGTGAACGGGTTCTGCTCTGGAGTCCATTTGAAAGTCAATTTGTATACAAGTCAGAACTCAATGCAGGACAATATAACGTAGTTGTTCATAAGTACAGGAAACGCTCATGTCATATCTTTAAAATTACACCCCTGTAAGGAATCACAATTGTAAGTACAAGTTAGACAAGTTCCCGAGTTAGACATGGGTAAATCAAGGACCACCTGTATTCAATTCTCTGATAAGAGTAATTTAAGAGTATTGTTTTTGGGAGGGTATTCCACGTTCTTATAAGCTGCTGCATATAAAACAACACCCCTTTGTACACAGTTCTGAAGGAGGGTCACCGGACCCAAAACGTTAACTCTGACTTTTCCTTCACAGATGCTGCCAGACCTGCTGAGCTTTTCCAATAACCTCTGTTTTTGTTCCTGTTTCTTACCCCTTTGTACTCCTTCACTTTTTTTAAATTTGCCCCTTTGTACTCTTACTTTTTTTTGTTCATGTAATGTGGCCCTCAGTTGGTATTGAGACACCCATAGTCTGCTCTATAAAAGTTCCAGGATTTTGATTCAACAACAATATATTTTCAAGTCAAAAGAGTGAGCAACTTAGAGGGAGACTGGTTGTTCTTGTGGCGACTGAAATCAGGTGGACCTTGTTGGACTACGAGGTCCTTGATCGGGGTTGTTAACCTAGGCCATTCAGGAATCTCTGGTTGATCAATACAAACAAGGAGGTGATGGCCTAGTGGTATTATCACTGGACTGTTAATCCAGAGACCCAGATAGTGTTCTGGGGGCCGGGGTTTGAACCCCACCATGGCAGATGGTGGAATTTGAATTCAATAAAATATCTGGAATTAAGGATCTAATGATGACCATGAATCCATTGTCGATTGTTGGGAAAACCCATCTGGTTCACTAATGTCCTTTAGGGAAGGATATCTGCCATCCTTCCCTGATCTGGCCTACACGTGACTCCAGACCCATTAAGTGGTTGACTCTTAACTACCTTCTGGGCAATTAGGGATGGGCACTAAATGCTGCCTAGCAGCAACACCCTCATACCGTGAATGAAGAAAGAAACAAAAGATCTCCTCAGTTCAGGCGACTGACAGTGTACCGTGCACGAGTAAATAAAGAGTGACTTGGTGATAGGATTCCGGCCTCTGTGCAGTTATTTCAGTTCCCATGTCACTGTTTCCCTTATCCCTCTATGCATTAACGATCACAGGTACAAAGGTACTCTTGAAAAAACCATGAGTTGCTATGGAGTATCAACGCTGGCACACTACAGCCAGGTAAACTGGCAGTTGAAGAAGCGAACGTTTATCGTGTATTAAATGCTAATGTGTCCTGGAGGGTGACACCACCTCGTATATGTCGGAGCTGCCAGGTTTTTGGAAAAGATTCCAGTGTACTACTCACATTTTCTTTGTAGATGGTGTAGATAGTAAGGAATTACTTGCTGGAGAACACCCAGACTGTGAACTGCATGTAGTCAATGTATCTGTATGACTGGTCCACATAAGGTTTTGATTTAAGTTGATCTTAAATTTATGTTCTGTAATTATCAAAGCATCAGCCCCTTATCTGAGTCAGACACTGTGGACAGAAGCTCCAGTCAAGAAATCCTACCTTTTACACAATATGTTACACCCACCAATCAATGGAAAATTTTTTCCCCATTTACTATTTCATCTTTGAACACTTCTACAAACTTGATTTGTTATTTTTAAACAGTTATCAATTTAATGAAACATTACATATTCTGATTCTATTATACCTGAATTTCTTCCACGGTCTTGATAACATTCCCAAAGACAGATATCTAAAACTGAACAAAGATCTAACTGATGATTTATATAAATCATCAACAGTCAGCTTTATACTCTATTATCTTGTATCCAATTTTAAAACATCCAAATTGTTCTCATATCTGAATTTGCAGGACTCTGGAAACACATTTTGCCCAATCAACATGAAAATTGAAACATATTATAATGACTTTTATTTTCCTGTAGGGTTCCCTAATCACATTAGTTATTTTAATAGCTTGTAAGAGGTCCGTAAACAACTCGTACCCGATTCCAGCATTCTCTGGTCCTTGTACATTTATTCATAAATTCCATTACCAATTCCTTTTTGACTGGTAACTCTGTTCTCTATTGATGCTTCTTTTCCTTTCCCGATTTCATAGTATTTGTGAAAAATCTTGTAGCTGCAATATTTAGCTTCCAATTATGTTCAGCTTACTGGCTATATTAAACACTTTAAACTGTATCTGTAATTCCACTTTCCTAAAATAAAACACATTAGATGCATTCTTGTGCAGAAGCTATTATCAGGCTGACTACTTCCAACTTCCCTAAATATGCTAGTCTTTTCCCCACTTTCCGGTGGAGGTAGATTTTTTTCACTTCCTTATCCTCTCGGTTACTGTATTGGCTGTAAAGAGTTATGACACAGAAATCTTCTGAGAACAGGATGCTATATCCACTTAGAGACACTGCTTACTCCTCACATCATGTTAGCCAATATACAGAAGCATTTAGATTTTATGCAGCAATCAGGTTTGACAACATCAAGAAATTACCTCAAAAGGAACTAGCTATATTGCTTTTCTAAACAGAATTACCTTACATTTCCAACAACCTTTAACAATTGCTATTCCATAGAAAAGGTCAAACCCAAAATACAATTGTCAAAAGCAAAATTTTACAAGCACATACAAACAGTTTTCTTCTAGGAAAGATAAATACCACTATTTTACGCAAAAATAAACCAATTTCAATAAAAAGAATACACAATGTTGTTTTGTTCTGTATCAAATATCCAACTACTAGGGAATTAAAGGCAGAGGTGGCACAAAACATAGCACTCAGAATTAGATGGATATCCAAGAGGAGAAAAAGAACGATAGTTGGCCATTCAAGGTACCTTCAACCTGTTCTGGCGCTGACCAAGCTGACCTGTATTGTAAACTCCTCTTTGCTTCTGTAACTTTTAATATACCCTGCCTAACAAAATTCTGACAATCTCAGAATCAAACTTGTAATTGATCTAGCTTCAATAACTTGTTGTTAAGAATTTAAAATTTCCATGATTCATGTATTTCCTGACACTTCCCCTCAACAGCTCATTCTAAATTAACGGTCCAGATTTGTGGAATTAATGGTTAATGTTAATGCTTGCTACCAATGCTCCTCCGACAAGGTCAGCAATTTCTACAGTTTGCACATGCAGTTAAATGTTGAAATCCAGAAGTTGTCAGCAATTCTACACTCTCCGCAGGGTGATCAACTGAAAGAAAACAATCAAATAGAAAACACAACTAATGAGAACTTGCCCTTTTACATTATTAGCCCCACTGTAAAAATTCTTGAAAAAGTCCACTTCACTGACCGAGGTGAAACTGGGCTTTTAACAGCCTGCTATGTTTAAAAGAGGTCTCCTTAGTCCTACCGGACTACCATCTCAGTCTGTTCTCATTATGGAGACACAACTGTGGTTGGTCACCAAACCTCAGGCAAAGGGAGAGGGTGAGAACAAGTCCTTGATGGTAACCTCAGTTGTTCCCAGAATTGAACATCGCAAGCCAGCCGACTGAACTAGCTGATTCCAAACTAAAATGTGGAGAATGTGCTGTGTTTATAATTATAGCTGACACCCTCTCTAGCCCAGGGAAATTAATTTTATATTTGTACAATAAAAAGTTTCTTGATTATGATTTAAAATATCTTTCATTTCACCTTCCTTTTTAATCCCATGCCTATGACACAAACATCTTAGTGAAAAATTTAATTGAAAGTTAAGGATAATTAAGGTATTTTACTTATTGGTTGTTTTTATAAGAATACTTTTATGGGAGCTTACCCTGCTTAAACACATCATTGTTGCCAGATGTCAGAAAGTCCTCAACAGTGCCAGATTTAAACTGATGTCAGGAAATGTGAAATCCATATCACAGAAATCATTAGATCATTACTAGCAGTTTTCTTCAATGTCAGAGTGCCAATGCTTTACTGCTAACTGAAAATATGGGCCACCAACTTGTTCTGGGCCCATATCCCTATGTTCAGACACAAGTTTTCTCTATCTCATTATCAATATCTTTAATCATCTTAAACGCATCAATTACATATTCCCTTAATTTTCTGTACCCAAGGTTAAAGACTATTCTATACATTCCATTCTCATAATTACACCCTTAAACCCTGGTATCTTTCCAAAAGATTAGCTGTATATCTTATCATTTTGCTGAGGTGTGGTGCACACCATTGTATGCATACTCTAAATGCAGAGCTTCACAGAGAATCACAGAATTCCTACATTGTGGAAATAGGCTAATCGGCCCAACACGTCCACACCGACTCTCCAAAGAACATCCCACCCAGAATCACCACCCTACCCTATCCCTGCATTTCCCATAATTAATCCACCTAACTTACACATCCCTGTAAATTAAGGGCAATTTACGCATGGCCAATCCACCTAACCTGCAAACCTTTGGTCCATGGGCACCTGGCAGAAACCCACACAGACACGGGCAGAATGTGAAAACTCCACACAGGTAGTCGCCCAAGACTGGAATTAAACCCGGCTCCCCGGCACTGCGAGGCTACATTTGCTAACCACTGATCCACTGTGCTGACCCAACTTACAATATAACTGAAACGTAACTTTCACCTTCTTGAGATAAAGACCAAGATTCCATTTGTGTTTGTTCACTAGTTTCTACTGATTTCTACATTTGTACCCTTAAAGCTTTGTTTCTCTACAGTTCCCAGCTTCAAAACATTCGGAGTATATGCTGATCTTTCTCAGGTGTAAACATTTCTTCACACTGAATGTCATCTGCCAGTATTGCTCACTTATAAACTAACAATATCTTTTTGCATCCTTTTACTGTGCCATTTAACTCTGTATCATCAGTAAGCCTGGATGTTTGGATCTTCATTCCTTTACCTAAGTAATTCATAAATGTGGTATGAAACTGAGGCCCCTGTAGAGACCTCTGGAGACACCATTTAGAATCTTAAAGAGCAGGTGCTCTGATTCGAGCATTATGTTCTGATTAAAACTAACCACTGCATTTGCTAATTGTATATCAATTATGCTTAATTATAAGCATGTGGAGGACATTAATTGTAATTTCATGAGCAGATATATCAAGAGACACTCACAGAAACTGGGGGGTAGTGGAATTAAAGCTTCATACTTGAAATGTTTACCTCTGCAAATAAATGTTAGACTGAGTAAAATTTGGCTCCAGCACCAATTGGCATTCTGGAATATAAAATATGGATTAATCCATTGCTCTGAATTGCTTTTTCATTCTTAATAATGGACGTAGTTACCAATTTTTTAAGATAACATACTTGCCACAGTGCAGACTATGAACACAGGTGGCACTAATAATACATCTTTGTTTCAGTATTATCCAACAAGGTGTCTTTTCCAATAAAGACACATAGGAAAATGCGATAGTTGCATGCATTTGAATCAATATCATTGAAATGCAACATTTACCCTTTAAAGCAGGAAGAAAAATAAAAGGTAGAGAGTGTGTTAGAAATTATTCTGGAGGAGTTTAAGCCCGCAACAGCACACAATTATATATATGTTAACACAAAAATTTAGAAGCTTAGTATGCATCGCCATATTCCTAATTCTTGTCAATGGGTTATATAGTAAGAAAACCACAAAATTTCAGTTAGTAGCAAGTTTAACTTTTTAAATATTCCACAGGTCATTTAGCAATTAGTTAAATGTAAATCTATACATGAAACATTTACTGAGGTTACTTCATGAATTGTTAGTTTCAGTAAATGTTACATGATACAGAATGCTGAAGTCAAGTCAGATGTGTTGAAAGCATTCAATCAAGTCCACTCCCTTCTCTAATATTGTGTTAGAGATGTGAAGGTTGATATAATTCTTTTTTATTTAAAATGGGAATTTCCATATTTGCTATAATAGGAAATGTTAATAAAAATTTATTGTTTATAGTGTACGTTGACTGACTGCAGCATTCCTTAGAATCAGTAACAGATTGAGACACAAAAATGAGGAATTTAAATAGAAGCGGCAGTGTCTTATGTGAAGCCAGCAGTAAATAAGTGTGACAAGCTAAGGAGTTTTAAAACAGTACGAGCTTGGGCAGAAAAAATTATTGCAAGATGATGACTGTGAAAAAGACAGCAAGAAATAAACTTCTTCGGTGTCAGCGTGCGCATGTAATTGGCATAAAAAATAATTTTAAAAAATAACAGTAATTTTAGTAAATAACAGAAATCTAAAACACGTCTCTTGAGATTATTCAGCCTAGACACTGCCACTGATATTGATTAGTAAAAATTCATAGGGGCTTACTTGAGAAGGATCTTCAGTAGCCTTGCCGTTTGTGCTAAGTATATTCAAAGAGTTCGCACGCTTCATACTGCACCCATGTTAATGACATGCAATAATAAGCCAATCAGAATTACTGCTCAATTACAAAGCATAACAGATTTTAAAGCACAGTAAATTATTCTACCCTCACTAAACTCATTAAACAGTTTTTCAGTCCATTTTGAAGTTAAAGGCACCACACATTATTCTTCACACAAGATGGAGGAAATCACTAGGTTCTAGCATTTATGTTAAAACAATTCTAGTCAATTATTTTAATATTAGCTTAGACATAATAGGATCAATTCCTGCTTGAATTTTCAAAGCAGAATAGATTTTCTTTGGGTAAATGAAAAATATGGCAGGCCTTATCATTCTCACGTTAAGCTGAATGTAATTTGAAATCTATACATAGTTCCTAAACTTTATTGTTAAAAACATTAACCATGTTTACTGCATAAAGTTCTTCCGAAAACTGTTCTATTTATATTAATAGTTGCCATTTTCTCTAGAGACCTCTGTATTGATTTCAAACAGATCTGTTATTTAACCATTTTATTTGTTCTTCTTATAAAAGGAAGTAAAAAATGAGAAACAAGGTTAAAAGGGTCAAAGATTTACTCAGGCAGCACTGCATCAAATCAAGCCTGACTGTAATGTTGGAAACCTTTACCCAAACTTGCTCTTTCAAACAAACAGTCAAAGATCTAGATAGTGCAATTCTGATTGTCTCTGACGGGTTTAGGGTCTATCAGATTTCCTCAGTAGTATCACACTACTCCTTACAATCAAACTACATGATCCCTCTTTGCTTTAGCAACATTTATCAAAATGTTTTAGGCTGGAACTTGTTCAGGGCTTTACACACACTTTGGAAACCATTTCTTCTTTCCTTCAAGTTTTCCCTGAGACAGCAGTAGAGTCAAAGCCATAGACAATTATTATTGTACAATTGAGAAGACTGGAAAGGTGCTTCAATCAAAACGATCTCTTTTCGATCATTGACGCAAAAAAACAACTTGGATCTACTCGATACACTTTGCGTTGGAAATAAACTCCCAAAAAGAACTCACCCAACTCAGGCAAGCCAGTTTGATTGGCAGGCAAGCTGTGAAATACTTTCTGTTGCAATCTAAGGATTTTAATTTATGCTAAGTTAGTTAAAGATCTATGTACACGTATCTATATGTACATAAATTTTACAAATTAAACAGTAACTCAATTTAACCCCACTGCGAAGCCTCTTCAATAGATTGACTTCTAAATGCAGATGTTGAAAACAAATTCCAGCTTCATTTTAAGATAAAAAAGCATCAGCCATACAGACTGTTTTGCAAGAAATTCATCTTTAGTAGTACTAAAAACCCACTTCAAGCATCATGTTGAGAATAATTAATTCCCTTTGTTTTTAGGTTTCCTTGGCCACCTACTGCTACATCGGTTTAGGTTTTTACTTACAGGGAGCAGTCATAATTTCAATTAAATGACTGAATCTCAATAGAAATAGCATCTAAGTGTGAGCAGTTAAGACCTCAGCAACCAAAATCGATGAGACAGGTTTATACTGGAAGCAAATGCCATCAAGAACCTACATTTCTATGAATGAAGCACATGCTCCAGGCTTTAAGGTGACAAAGGATCATATGACTGTGCTGCTGGGAGCCAATGCCAGTGGACACTTAAAGCTTAAGTCTGTGGTGGTGTACCACTCCACCAACCCATGAGCCTTGAAAGGTTACCTTAAGTCTACTCCAAGCATCTAGTTTAGGTCAAGCAAAAGAGGTTGGACGATGGGGCAAATTTTTTCTTACCTTATTGTTGATGTTTTGGAAGACATTTTTAGACAGTATTGCAGGAAAAAAAAAATTTGGATTTCAAGATTCTCCTCATCCTCATCCAAGCCATCCTCCCACCATTGGTGAGCTTCTGAAAAATCAAAGTGCTATTTCTGTCCCCAAACACAACCTCTCTCCTTTAACCCACCGTCCTAGGAGATTACAGTGCTTATGCATGGAGAGTATGGAAGGGGTCGTCATGATGCTTGAATGAATGGGACAGATTTGATCAACATTCAAGGCTATGGGTCAAGTGCTGGAACATGGGACTGGTGTAGATTTAGAGTAGTTTTTGTTGCAGAACCAAAGGGCCTCTTCACATAGTACTGTATGTCTCTATTAACAGTCTTTTCAACCTTCTGAATGAATGCATGTTTTTTTTTAAATCCCCAATTTCAGTTCCCCAGCAAGACTGCTTTTTCAAAAAGAGGCATTAATCACCACACAGTGGGCTGAAATTGCATGAGTAAAATCAAAACTGACACTCTTAAAGGATTTATATTCACCTCCACTAGCCTAATGGTGAAACAGTCAAGTTGCTGGCAACAGTTAGAAAACTTCTTATTTCTTACCTACTTGTATGTAATGAGCCTCAGAACTAATAATAGTAAATAGTTTAGTGATATTTCTCTTCTATCCTCTAAACAGATCCAACAACAATAAAAATTACTGGGAAAGGTTTTGAAATTCAAATACAAAAGCAATTTAGAGAACATTCTGCATAATTTAGTACATCCATTTATTGAAAACATGATTCCCATTTGATTTGATTTAGATAAAATAATTGGTGTAATTATTCTTTGATGAGTCATATTATAACAGGAGGAAATTAAGATAGGACAGTCCAAGTTCCTAAAGGCAAAGGAAATTTAGTTTTCTTCATGGTTTCAACAATGCCAGTCATTAAGGATGAGCTTGGTTCTCTAGCCAATCATATTAGCCTTTGCAGAGTTAAAAATACTAAAAAAAAAGTCGTCAGGAGTTTAAGCAATCACAGGAAAGAAACAGAATATTCCAATTTCATCCAATTCTGGTCATTAGTTCAAAGTAATCTTGTGAAGAGAAAGTACAAGAGGCATGTGTATAAATAGTTGCTGGTGTGTGAATGCAGAAAGTTGAATAATTATATTACATTAATGTTTTATGCAACTACTATCTCACTGAGCATTCAACAAAGAGGGATCATACTTTGACCTTTCAATCTTCATAATTAAGAGATATGCCATTAATACATTTACTCACTAAGCCAACCGCAGGAAGTGCTACACCTGCCCCCACACCTCGTCCCTCACCCCAATCCCAGGCCCCAAGACGACTTTCCACATCAAGCAGATGTTCACCTGCACATCTGCCAATGTGGTATACTGCATCCGCTGTACCCGTTGTGGCTTCCTCTACATCGGGGAAACCAAGCGGAGGCTTGGGGACCGCTTTGCAGGACACCTGCACTCAGTTCGCAACAAACAACTGCACCTCCCAGTCGCAAACCATTTCAACTCCCCCTCCCATTCTTCAGACGACATGTCCATTCTCCTCCTGCAATGCCACAATGATGCCACCCGAAGGCAGCAGGAACAGCAAATCATACTCAGCCTGGGAACCCTGCAGCCCAATGGCATCAATGTGGATTTCACAAGCTTCAAAATCTCCCCTCCCCCAACCGCATCCCAAAACCAGCCCAGCTCATCCCCGCCTCCCTGACCTCTTCTTCCTCTCACCTATCCCCTCCTCCCACCTCAAGCCCCACCCCCATCTCCTATCTACTAACCTCATCCCACCCTGTTGACCTGTCCGTCCTCCCTGGACTGACCTATCTCCTCCCTACCTCCCCACCTACATTCACCTTTACTGGCTCCATCCCCGCCTCTTTGACTTGTCTGCCTCCTCTCCACCTATCCATCTTCTATCCGCCTCCCCCCTCTCCCTATTTATTTCAGAACCCTCTTCCCCTCCCCCGTTTCTGACGAAGGGTCTAGGCCCGAAACGTCAAGCTTTCCTGCTCCTATGATGCTGCTTGGCCTGCTGTGTTCATCCAGCTCCACACCTTGTTGTCTCGGATTCTCCAGCATCTGCAGTACCTATTATCTCTGAAATAAAACTATGTATCACAATTTTTTATTTAGCAATACATTTATTAACTGGGATTACACTGTAATGTATGTAATTTGAGATGAGAAATATTAATTGAGACATTTACCACACCCCTATATTCAAGCAACTTGACATCTTTTGAATAAATTATGCAACAGAACTCTCACTCCCTATGAACTGCAGCAGCTCCAACATGGAAATAATTACCAAGTCAGAATAAACAATAGGGAACGGGGAAGGTCATGGCAAGAGCACAAAGGAGCAGGGTAGGGTGGTGATACAGCATGAATTATTAAGTTTCAAATAAATTTGACAATATGAGTAATAAAAGAGCATCATTTACATGTAACGACCAATTCTGCTTGGTAATACCAAACATCTTCATCGGTGACAAATATGGTCTAATGCTGCAGTCACACTACACTATAAACTTGTTCTTAGTATGGCACTTCTCCACTTTTAAATGGCTCATTTCATTCAATGGAGACAGTTTAGGGTACTGTGGTTATCATAGTGATATAAACAGACACTTTTGGTTCTTTATTAACTGGTTGCTGACCATTTTTCAGCTAAAACATATATACACAAGCAAACTTTAATTCAAGTGATGTTAACACATTCTGTTTAGAAAACTAATTCTATAATCAGCAAGAAGTTCCACTAATAATTTAGCAACAAGTATGCTAATTTACAAAATAAATATAAGCTATCCTTACCATAAAAACAAGTTTTTTTCTAAAACCAGAAATATAGACAACAAATGGCAAAAAAATTGTGACATACAAAACTGTTACCATTACAGAGTTAAAGATATCAGATTATTTTTCTGGGTCCAGTATGAGTTAAAGATAGGGAGAAGGCAGTCAGGTTAAATGTAGAATTGTTCTGTTCAGTAGTGGGTATCCTTCTAGTTGTGCTCACTTCATTTTAAGGTTCTTTTCTGAATGCCTCATAAGGTATTTGGATAGCTGAAGTTATTCTACGACAGAATGAAGTATTGTTGGAAGAATACCTGCATAAATACTGATCTAAACTATAATGAGAACTTGTTTACAAAATCAATTAAATACTATAAAAAAATGGCAGCAAGTCAACTCACGGAAAAGTATAGATAACAAAAACATCAAGTACAAACCACGCAAAATTAAAACAAAACCAAGCACGACCAAATTAAAAGCAAGTCTTTTGTAAGACTGTACTGTCTAGTTGTAAAGCTGCTAAACAAAGTAGTCTAGAAGTAGGATTGTAGTAGTCAAGCCAATGTTTGTTTTCCACTTCAATTTAGTAAAATAAGTCAAACATATTACTGATAACCAAATAATTTTGTTAGTAAGTAGCATGCTAACACACATGTAATAAAGTAAGAAACTACCATTCCCAGGCAAAACAAACCTCCGCACCATTTAGCTATTTGACAGGATTGAATTAAGGTAAGTTTCCCCATATGAAAATAGCAGTTCAAAATACTAATTTCACATCAATTTTACACTTCTTGGCACACTTTTCATTTTACATTACATCAGTACACTTGATAAAATACATTTAAAAGATAACACTATTAGCAAAATTTGCTTAGCAATAAACAAGAAGCCATTACATTTTTTTCCTGGGGAGACAAAGGTACAAAAGTCAGGATAATAGATTTGATCACGTTGCATTAACTTTTTTTTATTTGAGGTCTGCCTGTGGGGATGTCATGCAAGGAAAGGACTGGGCTCAGTCTTGAGATATTTCACCATTGTCTGTCGATATATACTGCCTAAACTAATGCATGAACTTTAGACTATTGGATAGTGCACCAGTGGGCTTCCAATATCCTTGACCTGCACCCTGACTATTAAGGAAGTAGGAAAAGAAAAATTAGTTGGAGGAAGGCGCTTCTGATTATCTCAGAACTTGAACTACAGCCCTTGGTAATTCAGCAGATGGTTTTCAAATTTTCCAATTGTATAAGCTGTGTTGAGAAGTAAAAACTTTCAGAAAAAGAAGTCTAAGAAATAGTATTACCAGGTTAGTCATTTGCCACTATGAAACACATTTAAAGTAAAATCTATTTAACCCATTTAGGGAATCAGAAGAAATATCAACTTTGGTAGTCTTATCGCTATATCAGTATTATTGCATTCTTGAGGCCTCCTTCGAGAAAACAATAAAGCAAAAGATTTTATTCAAAAACCATTTTTGCTCCTCACACAATTGCATCACATGTTTAATTTGGTCATTTTTAATGGCTGCTTTTATTGGACAAAATTAATATCGCCATGTTTTCAACAATATGATTTTGGCATTTACCTTGCAACTAAGTTGCTTCGCACATCATAACGTTATTAACAAACAAATCGAAAGAGATTCTTTCTACTAAAAAGGCGGAAGTTAGTTTTAAAAAAAATGCAAATTCAATTATTTTCCTCTACTGTCTTTCATTTACGTTAGTCCCAAATTCAAATAACTGCCTCAGTGTGGCGGGTAAGTAAGATGAATTTGCATTATATAGAACTTTATAAAAACAGGTAACTCAGTCCAATAGGTCAGCTTCAGAGTTTATGAACCAGATGAATCTCCTGACACCTCATTTCATCCCACCCTGTAAACTGGTTGGGGGATCCCAAACAACTATGATGCAGCAACCCTTAAGGAAATTAATATGTACACATGTTAAGCTTATATGGGTTCTCTAAATCCAACACTAATCTCATCATGCCCTGGCTTGACGGTAATGGCAGAGAATGGGAAAAGCTAGGCCCATGGTTACAGATTATGAGGCAATACAATTCTGCTACAACTGATAGTCAACACTATCGCACGAATGATAAGTTTTCAGCTGGAACATCTGTTCTAAATCTCTCCCATTCAGCCTAGTAGCAATTTTATGCAACAAAAAGAGTGCTCTCACTGTGAAGAGAAGAATTCATTTCCACAATGATTACTATATTTCTTACTGAACAACACTAGCTGCAATTAAAAAAAACACATTGTTGGCTGTAAGGTGCTTTGGGACAGTGAGGACATGAAAGGCATTACTTAAGTACAAATCTTCATTTTCCTTACTAATAATGGAACCACAACTTTCACATTTAATGTATAATTATTAAATTTTCATAGCAACCTATACAATAGACATAGCTCTATGCCAAAGTCAAAAAGCAGAACTAGATATGCTAGATTAATAATTACCCAGAATTCTTTGGCTCATTATCTCGTGGACTTCCACCTTTCAGCTTTCTCACTAGTTTTTCACTACTACGTCTGATGGAGGCACGCAGTTTGCTGAAGGAGCCACTCCGCTTCAAAGATCCCGTTCCATCCTGTAATCCAAAACGATACGAAATAAATCAATTTGATCAGCAAAACATTTGCAGTAAGACTCAATGCTACTGAACAATGAACCATAACAAGAACAAATGTTCTTTAATAAAGCTACTAATAAGTTCCACGTTCGTCTTTCATGAGATAGGAAAGTGCCCAGCCAACTACCAATTTTCATACAATTCACTGCATGCCCAATATATCTTTTAGCTCCAAAATTCAACTATGAAGATTTTTAAAATTACTACATCATATAAAATCATTTTCCAATTAAAAAAACCTATTCAAAGATCCCAATTATTGAATTAAATCAGTTATCTACAACAGACATTCTGAATCTCGTGTATTCTGATCTGAGGACCTATATCTTTTCTTCGTTCCAGGAATGCTGCCTTATCTGAGAAGTACATGCAGCATGCTTTATTCTAAATCTGACCTGCATAATGAACTGTATTATAATAATTTTCAACAGGGATAATTACAGGTTAATCATCTATTGCTAATCAATAAATTATAATGGTCAATATAATCGGCATTGTTCATACATCTTTCACTCATTAATTAGGGATTTTTATCAACATGTTTGACATAATGAATATAAACTGTCTGATAACTTGGCTTATCGAAAAGGCAATAAGCTATGAAAAATGATATTAATTGGTTTTAAATATCCCCGAAATTAAATAATTAACCAATTTAAAATACTTTGATCAAAAAATCTCGAAATTCAAGTTTTCCAAATTTTCTCAAACAAAGCAACTAAATTATCTTCCTAATGCAGGTTAATACCTGTACACCTCACATGACACATTTAGTGGTTGTCATTACATATTTCAAATTCTAGCTAAAATGAATTACTGTGCACTTTGGACAAAGTAAAATCTCAAGAGAAGTTAGAACTGAGTAGTATCCGGATGCAGGGTTTAATTACTTTTCTAGATTCTTCATGCTGTCAATATTGTATAGTTACAAAACAACACGTTCCTTTAAATTCCTTTCTTTCTCCCTTCTTAAACATACCTACTTTTGCTGAAGTTCCATATGCACCAAGATCTCTGAAACTTCACCTGACTGGCCAATTATTAGGCATCAACTTGGGAAAAACTGTTGATGAACTATTTGCTTGTAGAACATCACTACTGAGCGAGTTCAAGCCAATTATTTTTCCGGAAGGGGTCAATGAACAGCAATCCAATTTTATTCACCTCCCCAGACGAGGGCATCAAGGCCAAGTACTTCAAGTAGGTCAAGTCTGGGTTTACTTTATTTGACATCGACCAAGAATCAAACCTGGATCAATAGTTTGTACACTTCAGTGTCACAGTGGGTGCAAACTCTAATGATCAAAAAATACATACTTGGGGTTGCCCTCTCTACACTGTAATTTCTTTCTCCCCACTTACCCTAGCTGCTTAATAGAAACTCCCCAGACACCAAATTCAATGTCTCTACAGGAGACACCTATAAAAGAGAAGATTGAGGAGCGGTTGTAGACTCTGTCCTTTTTGGAATTCAGGAGGATGTGGGGGATCTCATTGAAACTTACAGAACACAGAGAGGCCCCGATAGATTGGACGTGAAGACAATGTTTCCACTAATAGGAGACTGGGACCTGAAAGCAACAGCCTCGGAGTGAAGGGATGACCTTTTAGAGCTGAGATGAGGAGGAATTCAGCCAGAGAGTGGTGAATCTCTGGAATTCACTGCCGCAGAAGGATGCGGTGGCCAAGTCAATGAGTATCTTTCAGACAGAGATAGATAGGTCTTGATTAGTGAGGGGATCAAGGGGTCCAGGGACAAGGCAGGAGAATAGCGTTGAGAAACATGTCAGTCATGATTGAATAGCACAGCAGACTCGATGGGCCGAATGACTCAATTCGGCTCCTATATCTTACAGTCTAAGCTAAATGCAAATCTATTCTAAGATTTTCTCTAGTGTTTTCAAGATATGAAATGTTATCAATGATTACGGTGTGACATTTACATATGCATCACTACTTGGAAGAACAGTTCTTTCAAGTTTATTATGGCTTTACCCATCTCTTATTTGAATGTCAAATACATTAAGAGTGCCATACACACTTCTCATTTACTAATTACAAAATATAAGAGCTTTGCAGAAAGTTAAGAGATTTGCAAGGACGATAAATCCTGAACTGAGAGGTCAGAACCATTTGAACATGCTGGGTCTCTTTTTCCCTTGAAAGACAACAACATTAAAAGCTAGCCTAATCATAGACAGATTTGATAAATTAGATGTAGAGAAGATGTTACTACTTGTGAAGTCAGTATAAATAAGGCTGTCACTAACAAAGCCAATAAAGAAATTAAGAAAACTGTATTTCCCCAGTGGTTAGAATGTGCAACCGAACAATGCAATAAGTAAAAACAAAGATTTGGATAAACTCAGCAGATATGGCAGAATCTATGGAGAAAGAAACCAAAGATAATGTTTCGAGTCCAGGTCTTTCTGCTTTTGTTTCAGATCTACAACATCCGCAACACTTTTGTTTTTATTATATGGAGTAGTTGTGCTGAAAATCATTGATGCATTTACGGGGATGCTGGATAAGTACATGTACAAATGTAGAATAGAGAACAGAATAGAGAACATGTTGATACGGCGAGAAGAAAGAAGGTGGGTTCAACTGAAGGTCTGTTTCAATGCTATAGGTGCTACTTAATATGTGCTAATATTGCTTTTAAAAGAAGGCCAAACAGTTTTTCATCAAGGGAAGAAAAGAGTAAATTTTCCTTCTTAGAAATCATTTGTGAATTATACAACATAAAGTTAAAATTATCTTGAAGTTTATCCTTTCTTCCATTTTCTCTCCTAACATTTTAAACCGTGGAATAAAATTGTTGTTCATCTGTCAAAACGTGAATGCTAACATACTATAACCCTTAAAAATCTTAGTGGCGTAGAAAAATCAAGTCTTTCAGCTATGTTTAAATGTGTTAAAACCTTCACACATCTGAATGAAGCTCATTATATTATAAAACCCAACACATTCTATTTAGTTAGGAAATAGAGATAGAAAAAAAAATCTGACACTTAATTTTTCTACCTATTATTCAGTGAAAAATTTAATAAAGCACAAGTCTGCTTAGTCAATAATGGTTAAGACTGATTAACAGTTATACCCAAGCTAGGGTGTCCTACGTTGCAGGGAAGAAGAATGTCTTACGATTGTGCTGTCAAATTTATAATGATCTATTTAGCAAATCCTGGAGTTCTAGAATGCTGTGTGCAGGGTAAACTGAAGAAGTAAGCAGACCAGAGTCAAAGACAAATTAGTGAGACATTGAGCTAGTTTATTAAGAGCTAGAAACAAAGACAATCACACATACCACTAGACACTCGAGAAACCAGCAGATATCAGTTAACTAACGCACCACTTTAAACATGAATTCCACCCAGAATAAAAACATTTTAACAACATTCTTAAAAGACCTCTAAATAGGCACTAAGTTAATGTATTGAAGACAAAGAACATGCCTTTTTTTTTAAAATAGATTCTGGCTGTATATCATGCTGTACTACTTAATCAGTATTTTTCCCCATTTGAGAATAACCATTACTGGCCCTTTTACGGATAAAGCATTAGAAAATCTACCTTGCAATTATATAACAGAGATGCCAAGCCATAAAATGCTCAAATGGTGCTTGCTTATGCCTGAATTTACTAATATGACTGTAATAAAATTAGAATTCCTCAGTTTTAAATAAGTGTTTTAATTTTAAAGTGTGGGTCTCCTATGGTTTATAATCTGCTGGCATTTCTGTTAATGCAAAAATCAGTCAATTGTGGAAATGAATACAGTTTTAAACAGACATGTCAAGGCTACAAGTATACAATAAACTACAAGAATTATCGTAGAATTACAACAGCCTTGAAACAGTTCTCAATAAACAAAGTATAGTGTAGACAAAGTTACAGATTGCAATAATGCACAGAAGTTAAGCCTCAAGACGGTGCATGCCCTTCATGCCGGGAACATATTAGTATCACAAAGAGCACCTATGCCTGGCAGACAAAAAAAGAGAGGAGAAGCAAGTCAAAACTGTTGCAAAAGCTTCAACAGTTTCAATTGTTTAAGGAAATTACACAAACAGTATTTCTAGGTCAAATGAAGATCACACATGCTGCTCATCATTTACTATCCCAACACATGATTAAATCTGTGAATAACTAAACTCATCTGTTGGATGTACTGGCGTTATTATGCTGCCCTCAGAAGTGGGGAGGAGGACCGGTGGCAAAAGCTAGCAAGAAGAGGTTCAGAAAGCAAGCAGAGACAACATGAATGAATAACAATTGGAACAGAAAAAAGTGATAGAGGAATAAAACAGGAAAGCATGCACTCATATGGTACTTTTCTGCTCTGACAAGGAGCATTGCAGTTAATTTATTCTTGAAGTGTAGTCATTGTTGTAAAGTAGAAAATGCAGCAAGATACCTCAACAGTAATGTGATAATAACCAGATAATCCATTTTAGTGATGTTCATTTAAAAATAAATAGTGGTGACAGCACTTACCAAAGGTTTTTCTGCTGTCCTGAGATATAATACCAAAATAGTGCTGTGAAACATTTCACATCCACAAGAGGAAGGGTTTGTGAGAAAGGCCACAAGATTCATTCTGAATGTGAAGCATCTTAGTTATCAGGATAGCAAAAGAAACTGGCACTCTATATGCTAGAGAAACACTGACTCAAGTGATTTGACCAAAGCTGATCAGGTAATGAACGGAACAGACTAAGTTTCTGTAGCTTCTATAATAAGGGAGTATCAAGACATGCATGGCCAGATTGATATTAGATGTCCAGACCTGATTAGTTTCATATACAGCATTGGATCTTTGAAATTGGCTGCCAGCTCATGAAAAGTCAATTTGCCGAAGTCCTTCAGGCAAGGAGTAGATCAGTTTCTGATTTTAGGCAATCTCTGCCTCAAATTGTATGTATTATATAGCAATGATCCAGGCCAAAGTGGTCTCCTCAACTAGTTTTGATGATCTAAAAGAATTGGACAAAACATTTTCATTCTTTCCCCTAACTGGTCTGCATTTTTCCAATGGACTGTTTTTGTCTCAGATAGATAGGGAGTAATAATATGAGGTACTGTATTGCCAGGGACATGGTGGATGGACCAATGGAGATTTCCTAAATATCACTGAGGAGGGGCGGGGAGGGGGAGGGGGAGGCAGAGAGTGGAGAGATGTTGGGGGGAGGGGGGAGATTGAGAAAGGGTGGAGAAGCGGAAAGGGAGCCAAGAGGTGGGGTAAGAACAGGAGGAAGGAGGGAGGGGTTCAGAAGGGGAGGAAGTGGGTGGAAGAGATGGTGGGCAGAGAGGGCAGAGGAAAAAAGCTGTCACAGTTGTTGACTTAACAATATTGTATACACACTGTTATACATACATAAATATACTCTGATATGTGGATGTATTTGGGTGGATCTTCAAACAATGTTTAGTAATGCTTATCAAATGATAATAGAACAGAATGGTTAAAAGCTTCAGGCGAGCAATGAAGCAAGCACATTTGTTGCTGATCTCACATAAACACAACTAGGATTCGGCAATTAGTCCCTTAAGCATGCTCAAACATTCAATAAAGTCATAGCTGATCTCAGCTCCACATTCCTTTCGGCTTCCATAACTCTTTGCCGATCAAAAACCTAACTAACTAACTAAGCCTTAAATATATTCAAACTCCCAGCTTCCACTGTTCTCTGGGGAAGAGAGTTCACAGGAAGAAAAAGCTATTCAGTCTTTTTAATTTATATTTTTAAACTATGTCCACACTGCCAAGACACTCCCATAAGGGGTAACATTCTCTCAGCAACATCCTGTCAAGTCCACTAAGGATCTAGTATTCAAAAGAAAGAGAATTGGTCTTTTGAAACTTCAATAGTAAAGGTACAACCTGCTCGAATTTTCCTCGTAAGAAAACCACTTCATCTCAGGAATCAGTTGAGTGATCAACTTCTCCAAAGTGCTTCTAATCCAGTTTTATTCCTTAAATCAAGGAGGCCAAAACTGCACACAATACTTCAGATGCAGTCTAGCCAAGGCCCTGCACAGCTGCAGCAACACTTCCCTCCTTTCACAATCTATTTCCGATGCAATAATTATCAACAACCCATTGGCTTTTCTAATCCCTTGCTGCATCTCATACAACCATGTTGCGATGATTAGATCAAGACAGCCAAATCCCTTTGTACTATAAATACCTGCATTTCTCGCCATTTAAACTGTATCCTGCTTTTCTACAGTTCCAGCCAAAAAGGGCATTATACATCATCGTTTTTCTTTGTCTTTTCACTTAATCTATCCAAATCCCTCTGCAGACTGTGCCTCTTCTTGAGAATCTACTTTCCTATCTATTTGCAACATCAGCAAATTTAGTCACATAAATTTAGTCCTTTCATCCAAATCAATTATATTGCTTGCAAACTGTTGAACTCACAGCACTGATCATTATGAAAATCAACTAGTAACAACAACAAAGAAAGCCTCACTGAGATCACGTATTCGGTGGTGGGCACTTTAAGCTGTTGACGTAAAGCTATTTAAAGGAGATTCCCAACACAGACTTGCTAATGTTATCAAGCTGTCAAGTACACTAAAAATTCTGGCAGCAAATTAGGAAGAGAAAAGCACCAAAATCAATTCATTTTTAAAAAGTTTACATGGATTAACCTTAAGATTGGCACATCATGACAGGGCAGATGAAGCTGAAATATTAACATGCTGAGAACATTGTTTTCAAAGGTTTCAATTTAAAACTAGAGCATTCCACAAATGATTTTTGGTCAAGACACGTTCTTCAGCAATATAGTTATTAATCAATACCACTTAAAACAGTTACACCTGATTGAACATAGTGCAACTTTGCTGAGTTTCTAACAGCAATCACAGCAAAAAAAGGGTAAGTTCTTGCCATATCAACTGATTCCACTGATTGCTGACTCTAATGTGGGGTGGGGTTGGAGTGGATGTGAATCCCATTGCAGAATCCCTAGCAGTGCAACGAGTGGGAGGTAACTAAAATTTCCATTATTTTGCTGAAAATGCAATATGGTAATTAATACTCTTGTCGGTTCTCCCCTTCAAGGCAATTTTCTAATTCACCACCATGTCATGTGGGAGTATGTGACATGAATTTTTTGGAATTCGGTATAAATTGAGAGAAAAAACACGTAATTCCTACCAAATGTCTCAAACATACAGAAAGAAACCTTGGTAAAAAGACAATCTTCCAAACCCAGAGTCAAAGAATAGTCAAGGAATAATCAAAGAATGCCCTAAAGAAAAACAACAGGGGCTAAGAAAGAAGGCAATAAACAGAAACCTTAAATTAGGTCCAAGTCAATGCTGTTTAAGAATAGTCAAAATTGGTAGATTTAGCTACCACAGCAGAAAAGCTTTTGTTTGTTAAGATATTAAACTACAAAGTTATTCGAAAAAAAAATTTAGATTAGTATATCTACAATTCAAAATATTCAATGCAATAACGGTGCACAATATTTAAAGCACACGACCAAACAACGCTTCAACACTGGAATAACAAGGTGTAGAGCTGGATGAACACAGCAGGGCTTCTGAAGAAGGGTCTAGGCCCGAAACGTCAGCCTTCTTGCTCCTCTGATGCTGCTTGGCCTGCTGTGTTCATCCAGCTCTACACCTTTTTTTATCTCAGATTCTCCACCATCTGCAGTTCCCACTATCTCTTCAACACTGGAATCTGGGTTGATATTAAAAACTGATAGCATAAAAACTAATAGACTCTCAGTGTTTTTAAATATCCTAAATTAGTGAAACTTAACGAATATTTACTCATTCATCAAGGCTGCATGGATTTTCAGAATATCATTTAATGGATACAGTACAGAAGGTAGGCATTCGGTCCACTGTGCGCCTGCCGACTCTCTGAAACAGCAACTTAGAGTTCCACTCCCTTATCTGTTAACTAAATCATCACACTTTTTTCTTCAAACAATTATTCAATATCTTTTCAATAGCAATGACTGAATTTGCTTCCACCACTTTTTCAGGCAGTTGTTTGCAGATCGAAATCACCAAGTAGACAAAAATGTTTCAAGTTGCATTTTTTCAGCACTCAATCACCTTAATCTTATGTCCTCTGGTTCTTAGTCAGTCAATTTGGAAAGTTGCTTCCCATCTACTCTGTCCAGACCCCTTAAGATTTGAACACTTCAAACAAATGTCCTCAACTCTTTTTTAAGTTTTATGGATAGACTGGAGAAGCTGGGTCTCATCGCTGACAACATTCATTCTGCTTTTCACCTCTGCCTGCATCTTGGGAACATAGGAGCAGGTATTGTCCAGTCAGCCCATTCAGCCTGCTCTTCCATTTAAAAAGAAATTAAATAGAAATTGGGAAATAGGAGCAAGAGGCCATTCACCCTTTGAGCCTGTTCCATCATTCAATATGGTCATGGCTATCATTCAACTCAGTACCCTGTTCTCTGTTTCTCTCCGTACCCTTTGATGCCTTCAGCCCAAGCACTATTTAACTCCTTTCTGAAAATCCTCAATGATTTGGCCTCATTGCTTTCTGTCACAGAGAATTTCGCATGTTTACTATTCAATAGGATCGTGGCTGATCATCCACTTTAATGTTTTTCTCTCCCACATTATCTCCATATCCCTTTACTTCATGTGTATTTAAAAATACGTGAATCTCAACTTTAAACATACTCAGTGACCAAGCTTCCACTGCCCTGTAGGGTAAAGAATTCCAAAGATCACAATGCTCTGCGTAGAAGTAATTCTACTCATTTTAGTCCGAAGTGGCCTTCCTCATATTCTGAGGTTACCTATCCTGTTCTATACTCCACCAACCAGTGGAAATATCTACTTGCGTCAATCCCTTTAAATATTTTCTAAGTTTCAATGAGATCACCTCTCTATCTTAGAAACTCTACAGAACACAGGCCCACCTTTCCCATTCTCTCTTCATAGGACAGAACTGCCATCCTGGGAACAAACCTGGTGAACCTTTGTTACCCTCCCCTGTGGTAACAATAGCCTTCCTAAGGTAAGGGGACAAAAACAGCACACAGTACACCACGAATGGTCTAACCAAGATTCTGTACAACTGAAGCAAGGCTTCACTACTCAGGTACTTGAATCCTCTTGAGATAAAGACCAACATACCATCAGTCATCCTAACTGTCTACACATTAGCCTTCAATGACTTATTGACATAAACATGCACAGCCCTCTGTACATCCACACATTTCCTACCATCCAAGAAATGGTCTGCACGTCTGTTCTTCTCTTCAAAGTGAATAAACTTATACTTTTATTCTGAGAAGTAAATGTTTGTACTAAATGCTTTTCTCCAAAAGTAATCTCTGCAGAAAAGGTTTATTTATTCTTTATGCGCACGTGTGTGTGTGTGTGTGTGTGTGTGTGTGTGTGTGTGCTTATGTAGATGATGAATACTTATACGTTCACATTTCAAACTGTGTTAATCAACTTTGCATCTTTGTCAACTAAGTCCTGTTTTCATAATAAATCAATAATTTTGTTATTTATTAAAAGAAATCTGATTGATGGATCTTTTTAATCTGAATCTACGACTACATAAAATGTACAATTGACCATATTAGAAACACTTTAAATATGTGACCAGTGGAGCAGTGGGAACAGACATGGAGAGTGCACTCCTCCAACTTTGGTTGTACGGGTGTCAACTCCTGGTAAGTGCCATATCATCAAATTTTCTATGCAGAAATTAGTACTGATTGACATAATTTTGATTTAATAAGCATTAAAATTCATACTTGAGCACTTGAGGCATGAAGGGAAGTATACATGTGAGAACAAGAGTGAGGCGAAGCAGATGATCTTAAATCTTGTACAGCACTGTCTGTGTGATGGTCAATTTAAAACATTAGGATTATATTTTAATACCATTGTATAGAAATGATTTTTTCACAGAAAAACACTGTAAGCCTCTTTCTTGCTGAGTGTCCTCTAATCGTTCCTATACAATTTAAGATTTTTCATTCAACTTTATCCTAATTTATCATTTCACCACAATAAATTAAATATATTGAACGTTAACAGTTTATCATTTTTTTCTACGTGTTGTGAAGGTCAGCACAAATCAGTATTAAATGAGCAAATGAAGATTTACGAATTATACTGTAAATCGCAGATTTAAAGTAAATGCAAATAATCAGAATAACTTTAAAAATGCACAAATAACTTTGAATATGTTCATTCTTTTAAAGAGAACATGTGATTGTACAAGCAATTTTTAATAATTTTGCCAATTCTTCTGGATAAGCTTTTAAAGAAAATAGTAAAATAGCACAAAAATTAAATTGTGTAATTCAGATATTGACATAGCTACACTTAAGACTGAATGTAGACTTTTCTGGCATTTAAATCCTAAGTGAAACCAACAAGTTTTAAAACAAAAGCCTGGAGACAGAGGTGTAAATGAATTAACCCTTCAGAAGTTATGAACAGCATTAGTCAATGAGATAATTTTATATTCGGTGGATTAAAACAATCAATCTTATGCCGAAATTTTTTTTAACAACCAAATTGTTAGCGAAGAAATGACCCAGAAATAGTGTTAGCAATTACATACACTTTAAAAAACAGAAGCGTGCATGCAAAATATTACTTACAGACCTTGTATTAACACAAAAAAAGATTAGACCAATGATACATTTGAAAATGTGAGCATGCGGAATACAAGAGTAATAGAGAGATGTACAGTACACAGTACCAACATAAACTACATAATTTATAAAAGATAAACCTCTAGTTCCTGGATATCTTCATGGAATTGAAAAGAAAGAAAGACTCTGATTAGCCAAAATACATTTCTAACTGGTTTTCATGAAACTAAGTTTCTAGGAAACAGTATTATTCTAACCATCACAGGCTCAGATGCAACACCTATCAAAAGCAGATGCAAAATGCAAGAGCTGATAGTGAAATTGGCTGATTAAAATATTTCCCAATTCTGCAAAGTAAACTCAATTATAATTTCAAGTGCATTCGCCACATTTAGTTCATTCTTTTCCAAAAACAAAATTGCGCATGTGAATTTTGTCACGCAAGGATTATAGGCTGTAACTAGCAACAATAAGTGGGAAGCTCAATTTTATGAAATACAATACCATATCCTTTCATTGTCACGTGACAAGTAACGTAATGAAAAATGTTTAAAATAGAAAATGTTTAAAATGAAAAATAAATAGAAATCCTAGCTACCAGAACTTTCATGATGCACACCACCTCTTGGCATTTCAATTTTATATTCCTCTAAAATATGTAATCCTAGTCAAAGGTAATTCCTTTCTCAATCATAAGATTACATACAACTGTGAGCAGAAAAACCAAAACAGCATTAATGCATACAGTATTAACAAAGAGCTTATAAATATAGCATTACTTTAAATGTTTTTCAAGCAAAAAAACAAGCTTTCATTGTCATGAATTTCAAGCATTAAATCATTCGATAATGCTTAGAATTTTGTGGCATTTTTACATTAATACCATACAAGCACAGGAGTACCTACAGCAACAATGCATTGTTAAAACAAATTGGATAATCAGATGGCATTTTCTCATGTTACACCTCAATTTTAAGGGAACGAAGACTTTCAAAGTTCATTAAGCATTTTTCTCCCCATTTCTTAAACACATTTGTTCTCTAAAAGATCAGCTAAGAGAGTGGCCAACCATGACAGTACTTGTGCTTGCCACCCTGTGTTCTTTCTTTCCTCCTTGTTCTTAAGATTCTGTACCTAAGTATTTGTACCAAACACAGCACCTTGTGTGGCATTATACATTTTTCACTGTACTCCTGTAATTTTTGTACTCAAGTACACGTGACAATAAAATCAAATCAAATCTGCTCTGTACTCGGCTAAAAAGAGGATTCCAGAACTTAGTTACAGAGGACTTCTCCAATGTATTCTGCATGCCATTGGATCAAAGATGGCACCTCAGAACTCTCAAGTTAGAGCAGTGCATAGTAATTCATTACTCAAGTTAATCTATCCTATTTTGCATTGGTATAAAGGGAAGATCAAAAATGAATTAGAAAATTAATTAAATAAATCCAATCTTAAAACTTTCTATAACAGAAATATTCCAGGAAATAAAAGCAGAAGTTGCTGGAAAAGCTCAGCAGGTCTGGAAGCATCTGGGAAGAAAAAAAATCGGAGTTAACGTTTTGAGTCCAGTGACCTTCCGCAGAATGGACCCAAAATGTTGACTGATTTTTTTCTTCACAGGTGCTGCCAGACCTATCCAGCTTTTCCAGCAACTTCTGTGTTTGTTCCTGATTTACAGCATCCGCAGTTCTTTTGGTTTTTATATATCAGGAAATTGCTGTCTTGGTGTATAAATGAAATGTGATTTAAATTGGTGATTAACATTGATTACAATTTGCTGATCTTAACAAATTGATTTTACAGACAGAGACCTTTAATGTGAAAGATCTTGATGCAAAGAGTCACTGAGTTGAAGTTAAGTTCAACTCCAATAGTTTAAACTAAAACAAACTTCAAGCGAAATCCATATTCTAACATTTCATTTCCTCAGTAAGCAGGTGTGTAGCTCATGGTGTTATGCAAAGATCGCTTAGGAATAAAATAAATTGCAATCATAAGTCTATTTACAGATATTAGATTAATTTTAATCTGCAAAAGTCATTTCGAAATGAGAACCCTGTTCTTTGTTCATTGTTTCTATATATGTACCCTGCATTACTTAATCGTAAGAACTAAATATTAATATTTCAATCTAACTACTAAAATCTGATAGTGTAAATTTCAGAGGAAACATGTAAGCTCTTTTACTAAGGTACTAGGAACTGCAGATCTGTGGACTGTGTACTGTACTTACCCCATTCCATTCTACGCCCATACTCACTTCTTCACCTCCATCAGGACCACTCTCATATTTTACCACATCAGCATTTAGACTTTCACGGCTTCTTCTTTTCTCTATGCTTTCAGGATCATTCAGCACTTCAGCTACTCTTTGTTTATGAATATTATCAAGACCCTGTGAACCAAAGGCATTCATTTTACTTGAACGGTTTCCATAATTCAAATATGCAAATATATACTACTGATATAAAAATATAAACTTTATTTAAGGATGCCAGAAACTATTTCAGAGTGTGCTTACTTGAAACATAACATTGTTTGTTTTCACTGGGGAAAACAAACAAACAAACAAACAAACAATCTCAAGAGTACATGGAACTTAAGTGCAATGAGAATTCAAACAATAGCCTTCTTCTTGAAGTGTATTGTTATAAAGAATAACTAGATACATTTTATTCTGATCTCAAACTGTTGTGCATTCAATTCACCATCTTGATATTTACAAACGTCAGGCTAATATTAGTATGTCTTAAATTATTTAAGATTTAGCTTTATGTATTTTGTCAGCACAAAATGTACAACAATGTGCTGCAAAAACCTCAACACCTTCACCACCATCCTTCCAAACTAATTCTGCCATCAATGCAATAAACATGAAAGGCATTGGCCAATTCCTCAAACTTACTTGTTTACGAGATCTCAGAGCTGCTTCTTCCAGTGTTTCAGCTGCTTCAAACTTGCCCTGACGTCTATAAAGTGCCCCAAGGTTCTTTAATGTTGTTGTTACTGTTGGACTGTTTGAAGAAATTGAAGTTAAAACAAAATCAACATTTTAAAACTAAAATAGTCACACATGGAGTGTCAAGTATTTTGAGGTGTTTTGCCCTTTAAATTGATTTGATACCCATAAGATCAGTGTTCTGCATTTCAATAGAAATGGCTGAAGAATTTAACTTCGATCACAGCTCGGAAACAGATCATATCCTTATACCCAGCCCAATCCCATACTAATCTATCCAGATATAGTCAGAGAATAACCCGCAATGGCTTCTCTTCCATTGCGTATCTCCCTGGGATGTTTTCCTGGCGGCCTTTTTCTCACCTGTGTGCTTATCCTCAGCAATATCATCCGAAAATACATACACTAACACCACCAGCCCTAACTCACCACAAGCAGTCTATTGTCTCTGATTTGTTATATTATTCGCTTGACATCTTTTACTGTATGAGCAAGAATTTCCTACAATGAAATACTGTGAAAACTTAAGACAACATCCTCAGTCTTCAGGGTTGAAGACAGGGCTTCAAACTGTCAGGGTGGGGAGGGAAGGGGAGAGAAAAAGAGGACAAGGGTTCAATTGAAGAAAAGTTTAAAAAAAATTAGGAAGGAAGAGAGCAGAGATGCAGAGCAGAGACCGAGGGTGAACAATAATCAAAGTGCAACAGAAGGGACAGAAAATACAAACTGAAATGTGCAGAGCAAATTAGATCCAGAATTAGGGGAAGCGATGACTTAGTGGCATTATCGCTAGACTATTAATCCAGAAACTTAGCTAATGTTCTGGGGACATAAGCTCGAATCCCACCTTGACAAATGATGGAATTTTAATTCAATAATAAAAACAAAAAATCTGAAATTAAGACTCTACCATGAAACCATTGTCAATTGCCAGAAAAACCCAACTCGCACACTAATGTCCTTTAAGGAAGGAAAAGTGCCATCCTCACGTAGCCTACATATGGCTCCAGACCCACAGCAATGTGGTTGACTCTCAACCGCCCTCTGAAATGGCCTAGAAAGCCAAGTCTTGACAAAGTATGAAATAGGACAGTCCATTTGGAATTGACCTAGCCAAGGGGAGAAATAGCCATATCAACTCTCTGAAGTCCTATTTACTAATATCTGGGGCCAGCACCAAAACACAGTCATACTCAAGGATTCATATCTTACAGGCAACATCCCAGACACCCACCATTACTATCCCTGGATATGTCCTGTCCCACCAGCAGGACAGACCCAGCAGAGGTGCTGACACACTGGTGTGCAGTCAGGACGAAATTGTCCTGGAAGTCCTCAACATTGATTCCAACCGCTATGAAGTCTCAGGGTTTCAGGTTAGAGATGGGCAAAGTAACCTCCTGCTGATTACCATGTACTGTCCTCCATCAATTGAGGAATCAGTACAACTCCATATTGAACAACACTTGGAGGAAGCGCTCAGGTAGCAAGGGTGCAATTTATACGCTGGGTGGGAGACTTCAATGTCCACCACCAAGAGTAGCTCGGCGGCAGCACTACAGATCAAGCTGGTTGGATCCTAAAGGACAAAGGTGCTAAGACTGGGTCTGTGACATGAGGTGAGGGACCAACAAGATGGAAGAACATATTTGACTTGACCCTTAACAACCCTTGCCGGCTGCAGATACATCTATCCAGGACAGTATTGGTAAGAGTGACCACTGCCAAGTTCTTGTAGGGATGAAGTCTCACCTTCACATTAAGAATACCTGCCATTGTGCTGTGTGGCACTTTCAGCTAAATGGGACAGATTTCGAACAGATCTAGCAACTCAAAACTGGGCCTCTATGGAGGTGGTGTGGACCATCAACAGCAGCAGAATTGTACTCCAGTACTCCTGCAATCTGATCATCCAGCATATCCCGCAATCAACCAGTACCATCAAGCCAGGGGCCAACCCTGGCTCAAAGCACAGGAGGGCATGACAGGAGCATCACTAGGCACACCAACAGATGAGGTGACAACCTGGTAAAGGTACCAAATAGGACTACTTGCATCCAAACAGCTTAAGCAGCAAGTGACAGACAAAACTAAGAGATCCCACAGCCAACAGATCAAATTTAAGCCCTGCAGTCCTACCACACTCAGTTGTAAATGGTGGTGGACACTGATGGAGGAGACTCCACAAATATCTGCATCCTTGATGATGGAAGCACCCAACTCTTCAGTGCAAAGGCAAGGCTGAGGCATCCTCAGCGTTCTTTGGCAAGAAGTGCTGAGTGGATGGTCCAATGTGGACTCCTTCAGTGGTCCCGAGCATCACAGATGCCAGTCTTCAGCCAATTCGAACCACTCCATGTGAAATCAAATGAGAGTTGGAGGCACTAGATATTGTAAAGTCTACAGGACTCGACAACATTCTGGCAATAGTCCCAACAACAACCTAAGCTCCAGAACTTGCCAGTTTCCTAGCCAAGCTCTTCCAGTAATGTTGCAACGGGGCATCTGTCCGAAGCGTGATAAATTGACCAGGTATTTCCTGTACACAAAAGCAGGACAAATCCAACTCAGCTAATTACTGCTCCATTATTCTACTCTCAATCATCAGTAACATGATGGAAGAAGTCATCAACAGTGTTTTCAAGCAGTACTCGCTCAGTGATGCCAGTTTGGATTCTGCCAGGATCACTCAGTTCCTGACCTCATTACAGCCTTGGTGCAAACGTGGACAAAAGCACTGAATTCCAGAGGTGAGAATGACAGCCCTTGACATCAAGGTTGCATTCAACCAAGCGAAACATCAAGACGACCAAGCAAAACTGAAATCAATGGATATCACAGGGAAAATTCTTCGCTGGTTTGAGTCATATCTGGTACAAAGGAAAATGGTTACAGTTGTTGGAGGTCAGTCATCTCAGCTCCAGGGCATCTTTATAGGAGTTCCTCAGGGTAGTATTCCAGGCCCAACCATCTTCAGCTGCTTCATCAATGACCTTCCATCAACCATAAGGTGGGTGACATAAGTGGGGACATTCAGCGCCATTCACAACTTCTCAGAAACACTCTGAAACAGTCATGTTCAAACGCAATAAGATTTGGGCAATATCGTGGCTTGAGCTAACAAGTGGCAAGTACCATTTGAATTGAACTGAATCATTTATTGTCACGTGTGTTCAATATAAAAATACAGTGAAAAGTGTGTACCTTTGCTGTATATACATGGCACCATTACATTAACTTAGAATAAGATAAGAAAAAACATAGCTTGAGAGTCCAAGTTTCCTTTCCACATCCCCCCACCAGAGTCCCGCTCCAGGCTTTCCGGCCATTGCCATTCCTTACACGCCATGCACTACACAAATTCCAGGAAATGACTATCTATAATAAAAGACAATTAACCACTTGCCCCTTGACATTCAATGGCATTATCATCATTGAATTTCCCCCCACTATCAATATCCTTGGGGTTACCATTGACCAGAAACTCCACTGGACTTGCCACATAAACTCAGTGGCTACAACAGCAGATCAGAGGCTGGGAATGCTGCAGCGAGTAACTAATTTCCTGACTCCCCAAAGTCACAAGTCAGGATATCCACTTGCCTGGATAAGTGCAGCTCCAACACTCAAGACATTTAACTCCATTCCGGACAAAAAAGCCCACTTGGTCACATCCAAAAAGCATTCACTCCCTCCACAGGTGACACTCAAGTAGCACCAGTGTGTACTACCTACAAGATACACTGCAGAAATTCACCAAAAATCCTTAGCCAGTATCTACTAATTCCACAACCACTTCCAACTCGGAGAACGAGAGCAGTAGATACATGGTAATACCACCTGCAAGATCCCCCCACAAGCCATTCACCATCCTGTCTTGGAATATAATGTCGTTCCTTCCGTGTTGCTAAGTTAAAATCCTAACAGCATTGAGGGTCAACCTACAGCACGTGGACTGCAGCAGTTTAAGAAGGCAGCTCTCCACCATCTTCTCAATGGCAATTAGGGACAAAAAAACAAATGCTGGCTGGTGAGCCAGTGACGCCCATATCCCACAAGTGAATAATAAAATGTTACAATGGTTTGAAAAGCCAAAGCTTAAGGTTTGTTATCTGAATGTCTGCAGCATTTGTAACAAGATACTTGAGTTGATGGCACAAACAGAAAGAAATAAAGATGACTTAGTGGCAATTGCAGAGACATGAATGCAGGATGATCAGGAGTAGGAACTTATTTTATTCAACATTCCAGAAAAATAGGTAATAAAAATAGAGGTGGGGTAGCGTTACTAATTAAAGCAGGCATCAATGCAGTGGTGAGTAGTGATATAAATATTATAGATTGAGATGTGGAATCATAGGACATCACGTAAAAAAATCAGGAAATAATGAAGGCATGAAAGAAAGGCACTATAATTGTCATAGGTAACTTCAGTTTGCACAGGGGTAGGCAGAAACCCAGAAACCTAACTAATGTATCAGAGATAACAGGTACTGCAGATGCTGGAGAATCCCAGATAACAAGGTGTGGAGCTGGATGAACACAGCAGGCCAAGCAGCATCATAGGAGCAAGAAAGCTTGACGTTTCGGGCCTAGACCCTTCATCACCCGAAATGTCAAGCTTTCTTGCTCCTATGATGCTGCTTGGCCTGCTGTGTTCATCCAGCTCCACACCTTGTTGTCTCTTAACCTAACTAATGTTCTGGGGACCGGGCTTCGAATCCCACCACGGCAGATGGTGGAATTTGAATTCAAAAAGAGAGTCTGGAATTAAGAATTTACTGATCACCATGAAATCATTGCCAATTGTCAGAAAAAGCCATCAGGTTCACTAATGTCCTTCAGGGGAGCAAATCTGCCACTCTCACTTGGTCTGGCCGACATGTGACTCCAGACTCACAGCAATGTGGTTGACTCTGAACTACCCTCTATAGTGGCCAAGCAAGCCATTCAGTTGTACCAATCGCTACAAATTCTCAAAGAAATGAAACCGGACGGATCACCTGGCATTGACCTAGGCACCGGAAAAGACAACGGCAGAAACAGCCCTGTCAACCCTGCAAAGTCCTCCTCACTAACATCTGGGGATTTATGCCAAAATTGGGACAGCTGTCTCACAGACAAGTTAAGCAACAGCCTGACATAGACATACTCACAGAATCATACCTTACAGACAATGTCCCAGACACCACTATCACCATCCCTGGGTATGTCCTGTCCCAGCGGCAGGACAGACCCAGCAGAGGTGGTGGCATAGTGGCATACAGTCGGGAGGGTGTTGCGCTAGGAGTCCTCAACATTGACTCCGGGCCCCATGAAGTCTCATGGCTTCAGGTTAAACATGGGCAAGGAAACCTGCTGATTACCACAGACCGTCCTCCCTCAGCTGCTGAATCAGTGCTCCTCAATGTTGAGCAACAGTTAGAGGAAGCACGGAGGATGATAAGGGCACAAAATGTACTCTGGGTGGGGGATTTCAATGTCCACCACCAACAGTGACTCAGCAGCATTACTACTGATCGAGCTGGTAGGGTCCTGAAGGACATTGCTGCTAGACTGGGTCTGCGGCAGGTGGTGAGGGAACCAGTAAGAGGGAAAAAACATACTTGAACTCACCCTTACTAATCTGCCAGCTGCAGTTGCATCTGTCTATGACAGTACTGGTAAGAGTGACCATTGTATGGTCCTTGTGGAGATGAAGTCCCGCCTTCACACTGAGAACAACCTCCATCGTGTTGTGTGGCACTATCACCATGCTAAATGGGACAGACTTCGCACAGATCTAGCAACTCAAGACTGGGCATCCAAAGCATATTATCTAGTCATTAACATTCTAGATGGTTCTGTATTTCGCACAATAGTCACAATGATCGAGAAAAATACATATTATGTACTTAAGTCATTATGGGGGGGGGTGCGAGCTGTGATCCAAAAAGCAACAATTGCAGGGTCAACACTGATCCCTGAGGCACACCACTAGCCACTGACCGCCAACCAGGACTCAGTGAGAAGATGGACTACATGTGGTTAACAAAGGTAGTCAAGGAGAATATCCAATCAAAAACTAATCATTGGCCTTCACAATAGAGGACACTATAAACGTCACAAAGTTTCAGGTAAGCATGATGATAATGGGAGGAAAAAATCTTACAACAAACAGAAGATATGGAGTCAGGATTAATGGGTTATTTTCAGGTTATAGAATAGAATCATAGAATCCCTGGTGCAGAAAGAGGCCATTCAGTCCATTGGGTCTGCAGCAACACCCCAAACAGCATCCTACCCAGATCCAGCTCTCTACCTTTTCCCCTCATTTACTTTGGCTCAACACCTAGCCTGCACATTCCTAGGCACTCCAGGACAATTTAGAATGGCCAGTTCACCTAACCTGCACATCTTTGGACCGTGGGAGGAATCCAGAGCACCTACGAAACGCATGCATACACGGGAAAAACGTGGTCGGAAGGATATAATTAGTGGTGCCAGCAAGGATCAGTCTTGGGGCCTCAATTATTTACAATCTGTAATAATGAATTGGAGGAGGTGGCAGATCGTAATGTATCCAAATTTGCTGACAATATAAAAATAAGTGGGTGGGCAATTGGTGAAAAGGATGCAAGAAATTTTCAAGGGAATACAGATAGATTGAGTGAGTGGGCAAAAACTTGGCAGATGGACTTTAATGAAAGTGAGAGGTCATGCACTTTGGTACAAAGAATCAAAAAGGCAAACTATTATTTAAATGGAAAGAGACTTCAAAATAGAGAGGAGAGAGATCTGGGTGTTCTTGTGCATGAAACATCATAAGTTAAAAATGCAGGCCCAGTAAATACTTAAGATAATGGATGTAATTGTGGGCTTTATTGCTAGGAGTTGTATTTTAAAAACAGGAAGTCTTCTTACGATGGTACACTGGTGATGGTGGTTTTAGAGGGTACAACTTTGGTCCCAACACTTAAAGGATATAGTGGGATTGCCTGCAGTTCAGAAGAGACTCATTAGGCTGATTTCTGAAATGAAGTGGGTGACTGATCCAGAACAGCTAAACAGGCTACGCCTTTATTAATTACAGTCATAGAGTCATAGACTTGTACAGCATGGAAACAGACCCTTTGGTCCAACTTCTCTATGCCGAGGACATATTCTCAATTAATGCAGTGTGAGGCGTGATCTTATTAAAGTAGAGAAGATTCTGAAGGGGCTTCACAGGATAACTGTTGAGAATCCGTTTCCACTAGTGCAGCAATCTCGAATTAGGGGACACAGTTGCAGAGTAAGGGAGCATTCAGTTAACACTGAGCATGAAAAGGAATTTCTTCTCCCTGAGGGTAGTGAATGTCTGGAGTTCTCTACCACAGAGTTGTGGTGGCTAGATTACTGAAAGTACTTAAAGAGGTAGCATATAGGCGGCATAGAGCCAGGATGAGCTGAAGCCCGGGGCAAATCAGACATGCAGGTTTAAGGGGCTGAATTGCCTACTCCCGCTCCTTTTTTTAATATTCTTATGTTGCACAAAGCATGTAACTATACAAAGGTGACTAGCAAGTCAGATGAAAGGTCAGAATATAAAGAGTAGCGGAGAATGATCACAAAGTTATTAAGCAAGAAGAAATTAACAGTATGAGGGAAAGCTAGCTAGGAATGTAAAAAACAGATAACAAGAGCTTCTACAGATGTGAAGCAGAAAGTGTCAGTCCTCTAGACAGTGAGAGCGGTGATTTAATAGCAGATAAGATGGAAACAATAGATGAAATGCTTTGCTTCTCTTTTCAGTATAGAGAATACAAAGAAGCATTCCAGTAATAGGTGTAAAAGGGGAGATGAAACAGAGACAGAATTTAGCAAAATTTCAAGGGAAGTGACAGGAAGCACAGTGACAGAGCTGCAGTCTGACAAATCTTCAGGTCCTGATGGATTTCCAGCTAGAGTCTCGTAGTAGGTTGCTAATAAAAATAGTAGATGCATTCATGTTTATTTTCCAAAATTCACTAAATTCAGGCAAGGTTCCGAACAAACTGGCAAGTAGCAAATATAATATTCAAGGGTGGGAGCAGGAAACTTTAAAAGTCAGTTAGTTTGATACATGTAATGGAGAAATAAGGCAGAATCAGGAGATCCTAACTGCGCATTTAGAAAATCTCAACATAATCCAGAAGCAGCAGCATGGTTTCTTCAAAGAGAAATCAGGTTTAATCAATTAACTTGAGTTATTTGAAAGAGCAACATACTATGTGGATAAGTAGAGCCAGATGTATGTTCTAAGGAAGGGTCACCAGACCCAAAACAGTATCTCTGATTTTTCTCTTCACAGATGCCGCCAGACCTGCTGAACTTTTCCAGCAACTTCTCTTTTTGTTCCAGGTGTACTATATTTGGATCTCGAGATGGCATAATGATAAGGTGCTAATATAAAGAATATTGCAGAAAATAAAATATGTTAGCATGGACAGAAGTTTGGCCTTGCTGGTGGAAAACAAAACTTGCCGATGACAGGAAGATATTTAAGGAAGTGTGCTGAAAAAATATGAGGAAGTTTGGTATCAGGTACTCGAGAGTCTTTGGAACTCCTTGCCATATTAAACTGTGAGTACAGTCCTTGTGTATATTTAAGGCTAAGACAGATAAATTCTTGAACAGTAGGCAATCAAGGGTCATGGGGAAAAAGTGGGAAAGTGGACGTGAGAAATATCAGATTTGAAATATCAGCTTTGCTAGAAATATCATAATCCTACTGAATTGCAGAACAGGCTTGAGCTGTCAAACAGCCAACTCCTGTTCCTATTTCTTATGGTTTAAGTTGCAGATACATTTGGATAGGTCGAATGAACGTGACAAAACTTGGCAGATGGAGTAAATGTGAAAATTTTCAGTTTGTGAGGAAGACAAAACAGCAGAAAATTAACAAACAAAGAACAACTGTAGAATTTCATAGTGCAAATGGATTTAGGTGCTCTGGTGCATGAATCACAAAGAGAGTTACTGTATAGGTACAGCATGTGCTCAAGGTGGCTATGGAATGCTTTTTCTTCATTACGAAAGAAACTGAACATAAAATGTGTTATACTTCAATTATACAGGACATTGGTAAGACAGCATCTTGTATATTTGTGCAACTGTGGTGTCCTTCTTTAAGGAAGGATGTAAATTCAGTGGAGGCAGGTCAGAGAAACTTTGCTAGACTGACACCTGGATAAGCAGGTAGTCTTATGATAGGTTGGACATGCTGGGTTTGTTTGTACTGAAGTTTAGAAGAGTGAGGGGTGACTTGAGTGAGGTGTACAACTTCCTGAATGGTCTTGTCAAAGTGAACATGAAAAGGACACTTCTTTTTGTGGTTAAGTCTGATTGTGGTCACTGTTTTAAAATTAGAGGGTCACCTTTTCAGGACAAAGATAGAGGAAATTTTTGTCGCTCTCAGACTTTGGAAACATCTGCCTCAGGCAGTCATTGAATATTAAGACAGAGCTGGATAGATTCTTGTTAGGCAGCAAGGAGACAAACAGACTACTGTTGCTCCATTTTGTACCTTCAATGCCTTTGTTATGTCTAGATGGGACTATTTCAATATAAAACTCATCACTGATCATTGGGCTGTTTTACCCAAGACTATATGAGGACAATTCACAGTGTATAATTGTTACAGCATATTGACAGATTTCTAGATATTAAAGATATCAAGATATATAGGGATTGGGTGAGAAAATGACATGGAGGTAGATGATTAGCCACGGTCCAGCTGAACATCAGATCAGGGTCAAGGTGCCAAACAGCTTCTTCTTGCTCCTATATCTTATGTTCCTAATTGCAATTTAAGGTCTCATATTACAATTCTCATGTTACACCTGTGAGATCTTTATGTGCCACAGCACAGATTAACTGGCTGGATAGTCCAATGCAATTTACCTAAGCAAATATACATAGTTCCATTTATTTACTTTCTCCAGACCTGGAAGCAGATGCTTGCATTTTGTATACAGAATACTTTGTTAGTTTCAATTTAAACGAAAGCAAACTAAGAGGTGGATGCACAAGCTTCAAAATCTCCCCTCCCCCAACCGCATCCCAAAACCAGCCCAGCTCATCTCCACCTCCCTAACCTGTTTTTCCTCTCACCTATCCCCTCCTCCCACCTCAAGCCACACCCCCATCTCCTATCTACTAACCTCATCCCGTCCCCTTGACCTGTCCGTCCTCCCTGGACTGACCTATCTCCTCCCTACCCCCCCACCTACACTCACCTTTACTGGCTCCATCCCCGCCTCTTTGACTTGTCTGCCTCCTCTCCACCTATCCTCTCCTCTATCCGCCTCCCCCTCTCTCCCTATTTATTTCAGAACCCTCTTCCCCTCCCCCATTTCTGACGAAGGGTCTAGGCCCGAAACGTCAAGCTTTCCTGCTCCTATGCTGCTGCTTGGCCTGCTGTGTTCATCCAGCCCCAGACCTTGTTATCTAAGAGGTGGATGGCTCTTTCGCGGACCTCAACCATACCCATTTCCAATTGGCCACTAAATAGGCATGTAGACATGAAGGTTGAGGAAATAATATTCTCTCAACTTCATATTACTATCCAAAAGTGAAAGATGTAGATTGTTTAAATCATTACCACTCCAGTCTACTGATGTAAAGTTGCATATAAAGTTAGGATTGTTCATGAGTTACTGGCATATTTAAGTTATTAAACTTGAGTATTTAAAATTCCAAAATAAGCAATAAATGGTAACTTGAGTAGGAGCAAAATGAATGGCCCCATGAGCCACTTAAGAAATAAAGTATGCCATTCTGTTTACAGCAAGTCTTCTGAAAAAATAAAAATGTGAAAATGTACCTGTCAACTTTGCATGCCTTGTACCAGCCTCCATATTCACCAAATGTGGTGCCATCTTTTGGTTTTCCCTAAGTAGGATACAATATGTAATATGCATAATGTATAAAACATGCTTACATATGAAATTCAGGCATCTGAGAAAAAAATGCATTAATAAAATTAAGTGTAGAATGCAGTGGTATGCAACACATCATTATTGCAACATCTTCTGGTAGTTTGAGCTCAGGCACTCCATAAAAAGGTAGCATTTGAGAAGACCAACATGAAAATTCCTCAAACTCATGTCTCAATGTCACTCAGCACACCCACAGAAACTCATATGGACTGTCACCTTTTTGAAGGAGGGGAAATATTACGTATCAAAGTGAGCCTTTCAGGAAAACCTGCCTATCAAAATTACCGGTAGATTCATAGGACATTGATTGCACATCCTCTTGATTAAAGATGGTGCATGTTATACTGTGATCACAAAATACTTTACAACTCACTGTTTAAAGACAGGAAAGTTTAAGTAATGCAACACATTCATACCTTTCCAAGAAAGAAATCTTTACAGAAATCTTTTATGGATTCATTTTATGATTGATCTGAAACAGACTAAAAGCATGTTCTGTCATAACACTAAAAACAATAGCAAAATTATGTTAACCAACTTAAACTTACTTTGCATTGTTCCTCTCTTTCTTCAGCATGCATCCAAATAGGCTTATTTTCATCTGGGAAAAGATCATACAATCACTTTTCAGACAGAAAGTAAACTCACAAAGAGAAGATTGTTCTATAATCTTAATAATTTGATCTTTCATTCAAGGTTATCTTTCTAAAAGAAAGATGAAATAGACTGTTCAAATAAAATAGCAGGAGAGAGTAGGCATTAAAGTAAGAAAAGATGACAAAGCTCACGTAAGACTGCAATGTTATATCTGTACACTTCTAGTCATTGTTAATTCAAAAAAATTATCCATACGCCCAGAAAGACAGCACCTAATTTTCTCCAACACCCACAAAAACAAAGTAAATGGGGAAGAAAGCAAACAGAGTATTAACTTAGTTCATGCTGACCTATCTAACAGAAAATTGTTAAATTATGCTTGTCAGGATGGGGGCAGAGAGAAGCCCATAAACATCTACTCACCATCCACACAACCAAACTCCCTTTCATGAGCACGAGTGAGAATCTCTTTATACAATATTTCTGCTTGTTTGAACTTTCCTTGCTTTAGGTAGCAAGAAGCCTGGAAACCCAGAAAACATATCATTACAATTATATTTTATTCAAAAACATATTTGAGTCCAGGGACTTAATTGCAATGAAACTAAAAATCCACAAGATTCACGTATCCACCAAGTAAATGATGTAGAAGTATAGGAATGTGTGACAAGCATGTAATAACACAAATAGACAAAAAAAAAAGCAGGAAACAAGGAAGCGAAGCACAAGATATTGAAGGGCCAAGAAACCGTACAAGAATTCAACACCAGAATTTTTCATCAGGAGAACTTCAAAAAACAGCAGTGCAGAAGGATCAAAGCCTGGACATCAGAGACACTGTTCACTGGAATTGTAGCTACATTCCACCAACAATCAGGTAATAGCTAAGTTGAGTTGTGAGGCTTAACTTGCTAACTTGAGGGTTCTCATTTTGATTTGCCATATGCAACAAATTTTAACTCATTGTTTCAGTACTCACAAAGTCTGAGAGACGTTTTTAACAAGTAGCCAAATTGAAGGCAGGTTGTGGTGATATACCCACAACATGCTGTTGAAAAGGGCAAAGAGGAACAAGTAGAACACAAGGACAGGCCAGGGAAAGATTAAAAGGAGGTTGGAAGTCAAACGTGTCATAAAACAAATTACAAAGGGAGTGGCAATGAATGAGGCACAGATCCAAAGTAGGCACTATAAACAAGAAAAATGTGAACTGTAATATAATGTAAGATCATACAAAAACAAAATAAGTTGGGGGGGAATGAAAATATCAAGTTGAGTATCTCCACCCATGACCTCAACCTCACCGTCACCTCCCATTTCAGTGCACTTGGCTGCTCTCATGTTCGCATTTCTGTCTCAGATCTGCTGCAATGTTTCAATGAAGCCAACACAAGCTGGAGAAACAGTGTCTTGTTTTCCACTCGGGCATTTTACAGCCGTCTGAACTCAATATTGAGTTGAACAACTTCAAACCATGAACTTTGTTCTTCATTTTGAGATTCCTCTTCTGCCTGAATACCACCACCAACAACCAGACCTGCTGACTTTTCACAGCACGTTGATTACTCAAATTAGGTAGACTGCATATGGCATTTTATAAACTTAGTACAAATAGGCGACATGTGCTGTGCTTCTGGTTGAAGGGGTGTTTTAATACCAAGGTCATGCTGAGCACAAAGTACAAATCCACATGGAGACATCTTAGATCAAATCAATGGCACCTCCTGCATTATGCCATTGTTTCGATCTAAGATCCAAGTGATATCTCATTTCAAAACGGAAGGCTGAAGCATTCGCAATCTTCAGCCAGAGTGCCAAATGGATGATCAATTGCAGAGTCCTCTAGTGGTCCCCGGTATTGCGGACACCAGTCTTCAGCCAATTCAATTCACTCTCCTTGATATCAAGAAACAGTTAGAGACTAGACTACAAGACTGCAAAGACTACAGGCTCTGACAGCATTCTGATAGTAGTTCTAAAGTCCTGCGTTCCGGAACCTGCCAGTCCCCTAGCCAAACTCTTCCTGTAGAGGTACAACACTGGCACCTACCTGACAATGTGGAAATTTGTCCTGAAAACAAAATGCAGGACAAATCCAAACTAGCTACTTACTGCCCCATCAGTCTACTCTTAATCATCAGTAAAGTGATGGAAGGGGTCATCAACAGTTCTATCAAATGGGACTCTGTAACTCCCAATTTGGGCGCCATTAGGGCCACTCAGATCCTGACCTCATTACAGCCTTGGTTCAAGCATGGACACAACAGCTGAATTTCAGAGGTGAGATGAGACTGTCAGCCCTTGACATCAAGGCCACATTTGATCGAGTATGACATCAATGAGCCCTAGCAAACCTGAATCAATGTGTATAAGGGGGAAAACTATCCACTGGTTGGAATCATACTTGACACACAGGAAGATGGTAATGGTTGTTGGAGGTCAGACATCTCAGTTCCAGAACATCTCTACGGGAGTTCCTCAGGGTAGTATCCCAGACCCAACCGTCTTCAGATGCTTCATCAATGACCTTCCATCAATCATAAAGTCAGAAGTGGAGACAGCCACTGATGATTTCACAATGTTCAGCACTACTCAACTCCTCAGAGGGTCACTCAATCCGAAACATTAACTCTGATTTCTCTCCAAAGATGCTGCCAGACCTGCTCGGCTTTTCCAGCGATTTTCGGTTTTGGTCCTCAGATACCAAGACAGTCCATGTTCAAAGGCAACAAGATCTGGACAATATCCAGGCTTGGGCTGACAAGTGGCAAAAAGTATTGACACTACATAAATGCCAGTCAATGATAATCTACAGTATGAGACCATCTAACCACTGCCCCTTGACATTCAATTGCATTATCATCACTATCAACATACACGGGGTTATCACTGACCAGAAACTCAACTGGACTCGCCACATATCACAGTGGCTATGAGAGCAGGTCAGAGGCTGGGAATGCTGCGACGGGTAAATCACCTCCTGACTTCTTAAAGACTGCCCACCATCTACCAGGCATAAATCAGGAGTGTGACAGAAACTCCCCACCCACTTGCCTGGATGAATGCAGTTTCAATACTGAAGAAGCTTGACACCATCCGGAAAAAACAACCCAATAGTTTGGCACCACAAACATCCACTCCCTCCACCAACGCTCAGAAGTACCAATGCATACTATCTACAAGATGCACTGCAGAAATTCACCGAAGATCCTTAGATAGCACCTTCCAAATCCACGACCACTTCCATCTGGAAAGACAAGGGCAGCAGACACATGGAACACCACTATCTGCAGGTTCCCCTCCAAATCACTCACCTTCATGACCTGGAAATATTTTGCCTTTCCATTACTGTCGCTGTGTGAAAATGCTGGAACTCCCTAAGGGCATTAACCTACAGCATGTGGATTGCAGTGTTTCAAGAAGGCAGCTCAGCATCACCTTATCAAGCACATCTAAGGATGGACAATAAATGCTGGCCAGCCAGCGACACCCATGAGTGAATAAAAGCAAAAATTCTTAATCCATGTGGAGGATGCTACAATAAGTGTGCTGCAGGTGAAGGTGGAAACTTTCATAGGCATTAAATAGGTATTTCATAGGTATTAAAATACCTAGTCTCAAATGCACATAAAAGATTCCATGGTACTATTTAGGTAGGAGTTACTCTGCGGTCTACTAAATCTTTATTCTGTAATTAAAATTAAGGCATTTGGTTGGGTCATTTATTTCGTCACTGTTTGTGGGATCTTGCTGCATGTTAATTAGTTCCAGTATTTTGCTGTATCACATTAGCAAACATAAATCAAAAATACAGTTGATATGAAAGCATTTTATGATATCCTAAGGTTGTGAAAGTTATATTAATGTAAACTCTATAAACAGCGAGACAAATAGAGGAACAGAAAAGGGGAGACAGACAGAGGGTTTAAATTTAAATTCAGGGAATTAGTATGAATGAGCCAAGTTCAGTTTATTAACTGCCATGTAACCAAGATAAATATTATGTTATGAATTTAGAATGTTACATATGGATGTTCACAGCTTTTTATTCCTAACAGTTTAATATGCTCATGCAGTCTTACCAAGTTGTTTTTTGTCTTTGCCACGTTTGGATCATCAGGTCCAAGTTTTGTCTGATAAATCTCCAATGCACGCTCATAGTAATATTCTACTTCTTCATACTTGCCCTGGTTCTGACACAATAGCGCCAAATTATTTAGCTGTTTTGCCACATCAGGGTGATCCCTACCCAGTACCTGCAAAAATAAGCATAAAAATTTTAATACATTCACTTTGAAAAGTATTCAGCAGCTCACTGTATCTCAATGATAGGTTGCTACAGCAAATGCCCAAGTAACAATACTTACAGTCACATTAACGTTAAGAAATGCTCTAGGAAATTAAAAATATAGAGAGATAATGAAATAACTGCCCTTAATAAAATAAAAAAAACACAATTTTACAGAAGGATTCAACTTCCAAAATAGTGAAATTCAAAGCTAATAAACAATGCCAAATAATTTCGATGAATTGCAAAATCTTATAGCAAGCACGTGCCTGCCACTCTGAATTAATTCAATGAAGTCTCATCAGTATTCTGAATAAATCTGTACTTCAGTGTAAAATGGAGGACGACACTGAAAGAAGTCACACCTTGCTTGAGAAGATTACCACAATAACACATTTGTGGTTACAAATATCCAGATACTAACACTACCCCTTATTCAAAAGATCAATTCATCCATTTTGCTTTTTACATTTCTTCCAACTACCATCACTATTTCTAATCACACTATTTATTTCAAGCATTCTTAAACACTTGTACTGCTCCAAACCATTTATTTGGTGAATAGAGGATTAGCGGTCAGTCTTGAGCCTTAATGTGTTATCTAAATGTATCAATATCCCTTTTAAAGTACAATGTCCACAGTAGCAGATAGGATTCAAACATTACTCAGATAGTGATCTACACAAAGTTAAGATAACTGATTTTATTTTAAATTAGATTTCAAATTAAATTGACATATGAAACTGACGGCAATGGTATTTGTACACCAGGTTCGCAAAGGATAAATTTCAGAGATACAATCAGCCAGAGTTTCACACCTTTGCTCTTGGGCATTTTGAGACAATACTTTTTTTTGCAACTTCAACCTGCCATGCTGCACTTCCTAACCCATACCCTTTACTGGTCGAGAAATTTCCAAACGGCATAAGCCTCACTTGCTAACTAGTTATATAGTTTAAAATGAGGAGACAATGTTATAACACGGGAAGTTATCTCCTTCACATTTATCTAGTCTTCAATGGGTCCAACTTCCTAGTACAAACTGCCTATTATTTTTGTTAAAGGAAACACAAGGTAAACTGGTCTCTTTGGTAGTCAGATATAGACACTAAAAATCTTTTGTTATCAGTAATTCTGCATGAAGTGGTCAATATACAAAACCTAATAACAGACGCATTATGCTTTTGTTGCAGGACAGACAAGGTGTTAGTTCCATGTGATCTACTCTATATAGATTCCAAGTTCACTTTTTATAGTATTGATGCAAATTATTTTAAAAAAAACACTTGTTTTGATAATGGTTTACCAAAATATTTCCTAAAGCACAAAATATGTTGAATATATCAGAACAACTTGTTTCTTCTGGTTTCTGACCTTTTCACGTATTTCCAGAGCTCTCTTACACATGGGTTCAGCCTCTCTATATTTTCCCCTTTTTCCATGAAGAACTGCAAGATTATTTAATGTAGCTGCCACCTAAAAAGGAAACCAATCAGACAATTACAAGGAAAAGTCTTATGATAAAGAACTAACATCTCATTAAGTCAAGATAATCAAAGGCAGGATCAAAACAGGAAAAATCAAAATTAAATTCAATGAAATGTGGAGATTTCATATTTACGTAGTATATAGCAGTGTCAACATTTATCAGAAGTATATTATTAGAAGATATTAGCACCTAAAAACAAATCAAACAAAATCAATGAAAGCTCTCTGGAATTCTGCAGACAACTATGATTTTTGGATTATGCACATACGGTCAAGGTCTGTGCGAAATGATTCTTTATAACCAAATGAATAGGTGATTCACAATTTAACCTCCCTACCTGCTCATCATTAAGCAAAGGGAGATGTAAACCTCAGCCTGTTGGTTTAACATGAAGAACAATTTAAACTTTACTCTAGATTTCCACATAAATAAAGTACAGATGTAGAGTATGTTTATGAAAGGGCAATACAAACCGCAGGGTGATCTTTTCCTAAGGTCTTCTCTCGAATGGCTAAGGCATCATGAAGTAGGTTTGCTGCCTCTTTGTACTTGTTCTGGTCCCTAAATCACATTTTCAAAATAAAGGCGCACAATTCAAATTTATATGAATCTAATGATTTCAAGTGTTCAAAAAGTCTCATTTGCAAATTTCATGTGTACACATCCCTCTCACAAGCTAAAATTATTTGTTTACATTTATTCATTTATGGCATTCACAATAAAATGAAAGTGAAACATTGATAGAACTGTCTCAATTAATTGTGAGATTTCATGACTTGTTATATTTGAGTTTTGCTGAGAAAAGGCTTATTTTGTCAAAGCTATTCAACTTGCGTTCATCTAGATATTCAAAATAATGCCAATGTAAAGTGGAATAACATTTCTGTGCTGTATGAGAAAAATGTGTTAATCGGCTGGCAAATACACTGATTAGTACAGGCATTTATATAGAGAATGGACCAATTGGATTACAACATTCAGTCAAGTGCCAAACTTTGTTTAAATTTTAAAATAGGCACATTGACTTTGTTTGGTTAAGACATTGCTTAGGAATGAAGCAGATAATAGCTGTAGCGTATGTGTCTTTTTTCTGCCTGCAAAGAACAGGCCTGTCTAATATTATATGAATTTTCCAGGGTTTGCAACGTGGCATGCACGTGGAACAGGGTTCTGTCAAGTCATACGAAGTTTCGAGCGTATACACGTGTGGCACATTGCAAGCATGACTGAGTCTTGAAATTGACTGCCAGCATTGTAATTCTGAGCTCACTCAAGATTACTCAGTGAATTCTGTTCAATCGAGGAATCCTATCTAATGTTGAACACCCTGTTTTGAGTTCTGCCTACATGGACTTGTTGGGTGCGGTATGTGATCTGCCTGATCTGAACAGCCGAATGCAGATGCTATTTGATAATCCACCAAACTTTGGCGCTCCATCTCACCAGCACTATAAAAGGCAAACCTCATCTTGTTACTAAATACTAACAGCATGAATCAGCTGGCTTCATGTGCTGCTTAAACTTTTGAGATATCTGATCTGAAGGTAAACGGAGGGGGATAAGGGTAAACTGCAGTGATGTGGGGATACGACATACAATCCACAAAGTTTAAGTGAGCATATGGATAGAAGAAAACAGAATAATACATCTGGCCCTTGTCCCGTCTAAAAACCTCCTATACAAATCAAAATGAACAAAAGTGGAGAATTGTGTACACTTTCAGGTCAGCTGTAAATGAGTTATTACTGCCTTCCTCTAGAAAAGCACCAAACATAATACAAACTACTTATTAACCAGCAACTATGGGATCAGGAGTGCACCAGTTGATAAAGTATTCCAGTTGATCAAGGGCTCCACATAATCAACTTATATACTTTATTTACAGCATAAATCACAAATAACAACTTAAATAAAATAACAATAGACAGCCTTCTCACTTGCTCTCAGCTGATTAGTCAGGCATTGCGGAGCCCGCAATAATACAGTAAACTTCTGGTATTTCAGGTATATGACTTTTGTTGTTTTATCAAAAGTGCTGGTTCATCAAGTGTCGATCAAAACAAAGTTTGCTGTATGGCACTTTTACTACTCAAGCAAGCCAACATTATAACATCTGAATGATAAACTAACTTTAATGTCAAATTATGTACAACTTTAATATATGGTTTAGCTAGCACTGACACCTGGGTTCAGACTGTTTCAATCACTTGTGAATCATTACACCTCACATAAATAAGAGAACTTCATCACAGTGAACGTTACAGGATTAAACCTGTGCACCATTGCTGACGAACATATACACATTCAAAAGTCCTCAGACCAGGTATTAAGTATTCACTTTTTGCTCTTAAACAAGTTAACATTTTAGTTGCAATAAACAAGACAACTTACTGCTTCTGTAACTTGTAAAACAAGATTGCACCAATAAAGGTTTCAGCACAAAAGTTCTGTAGGCCATACTTATTCCTTGCACAAATACATTTTTTAAATTCATACTTTTCCATAAATAGCAAGGTGACACTAACCTGTACACCAGAGCAAGAATATTGAGCATAGTAGCAACGTCAGGATGATCATGTCCTGATGTTTTCTCCAAATCTTCAAGAGCCTGTTTACAAAGAGGTACGGCTACTTCATACCTGCCTTGAGACGCATACTGTATGACTAAATTATGGAGGGTCCTTAGTCTGGCTGGTATCTCATAACCACCCTGCTGTGCTGCAGCTGCTGCACTGCTGTGTTGTTGCTGAACTGTAAATTGACAAAATGTTATCTTTAATATTACATATTAGGTGGATAGAGAACATTATAGGTAAAATAATATCTATAATATTCTATATTAAATGTAGCAGAATGGTTGGAATTTTATTGACAACACAGATGTCACATTAAAGTACCTTCCTAGAACTCTCAATCAAAAATATTGGCTTATTAAAATGCTCAAAAAAGTTTTTTTTCAGGATTTCAAGATCACCCATTTTGATTAAGGCCTCTTACAAACATAACACCAATTATATATTATTTTCTCCTCAGTTGTAATCAAATTACAACTAATCAATCATGTATTCTATGACAGCAACTGTAACTTAACATTAACTGGTTCAAGGTTTTCCTATTTAGGTATGCATTATATAATTTCAGATTAAGAGAGTTGGAGAGATAATGGAAATGTTCAACTTTAAACAACTATTTAAAAATACAGTAGGTCATTTTAACTTGGTATCTGGTTTGCTGTATACCCACCATCACCTTGCCCAATATGGACAACACCTATTAAGGATAAAAATGTATTCTATCACACAAAATTCTTCTATTTTAAATTTCCTATAGTGTACAGAACATCTGCAACAAAATGGGGGAAGAGAAGTAATGAAAAGGAACAGATGTCTAGGGATAATGGAGACTGAAATGTACAGCTAAGGGGGATATATGGGAAAATAACGCTGACAAAGCTGTAGAACACAAGGACAAAAGAAATAAAGCTTAAGTAGATCACATAGATTCTTGAGGTTACTCAAACCTGCTCTACCAATTATGTGATCAAGGTTGATCTCGGGCCTTAATTCCATTTGCTGTCAGATCCTAAAATCCTGCCCAATTCTCTCAGTAAATGTACCAATTTCAGCCTTGAAATAACTTGATCACTCAGCATTCACAACTCTCAGTGGAGAATTCCACAGGTCCATTCCTCTACGCAAAGTCAGTTTTCATTCAAGTTCCATAATACTCAAAGTGGCTCCATCAAAACTTCCATAAAATTTCAGAAAGGCTTCCTTACTCTTGCATGCCAACCCCCTTAGAATAAAGGTTAACAAATTCCTAATTACCTGCTGTACCTGTATATTTATTTGAGCTTCTGTCTCTGAACAACTTTTAATTGTCTTATAACATTCAAAGTGAATTACCTCACATTTGACTAGAACAAAAGAGCACAAATAGTAAGAACAGGGTTCAATAAGATCTCTCAAGCTTGCTCTGCCATTCAATAAGAACATGGCTAAACTGACCTGGGTTCGACTCTACTCTGCAATTTCCCCAACACTCCTTGACACCCACATAATTTTAAAAACGCACGCATCTCAGGCATGAATATATTCAATGACCAAGCTTCCAAAGCTCCCTAGGGTAGGGAATTCCAAGGACTCACTACCCTAGAAGAAGAAATTCCTCCTTAACTCTGTCTTAAATGTTGAATGCTTATTCTGAAATTATACGGCTGGCCCTAGACACCTCCACTAAGGGAAATATTCTCTGAACATCTACCTTGTCAAGCTCCCTCAATCTACTGTGTTCCTTCGTTCTTCTAAACTCCATAAGCATAGACGTTTTTAATTAACCTCTAAATGCTTTATGGCACAGCCCTGGAGTGCTTGGAACTTGAACCCAGGAATATTACCACTGCGCCATAGGAGACCCCCTTCCAACGAGTATCAACCTTTCCCTACAAACTAAACCTTCATTCGAGCTTATTTTAAAATTCGATTCAATTCGATTGATTTGATTTGATTTATTGTAGTCACATGTACCAAGGTACAGTGTAAAGCTTTGTTTTGCGAGCACTACAGGCAGATCACAGCAAACAGGACATAAAGATCATAGTGTGCTTAGACAAAACGAAGCATATAAGGTTACAGCTGCACAGGAGGTGCGCAAAGCAAAATAAACATTAGCAAGATCAACATTATTTGAAGTTAGAGAGGTCCTTTCACCAGTCTAATAAAGGCAGGGAAGAAGCTCTTCTTGAACCTGTTGGTGCATGTTCAAGCTTCTGCATCCTCTGCCTGACAGAAGAGGTTGGAACTGCTTCAAATCTGTTTATCCCTCCTTAAAAAGGGCACAATTGTACATAGTCCTCAAGGTGGGAAGTTACAATGAAGAGGGTTCCAAGATGAGATTTTGGCAATACAGCTTTAGAACAAAAAATTACAGCACAGGAACAGGCCTTTCGGCCCTCCAAGCCTGCGCTGATCCAGATCCTCTATCTAAACCTGTCGCCTATTTTCCAAGGATCTGTATCCTTCTGCTCCCTGCTCATTCATGTATCTGTCTAGATTCATCTTAAATGACACTATCGTGCCTGCCTCTACCACCTCCGCTGGCAACGCGTTCCAGGCACCCACCACCCTCTGCGTAAAGAACTTTCCACGCATATCTCCCTTAAACTTTTCCCTCTCACTTTGAAATCGTGACCCCCAGTAACGGAGTCCCTCACTCTGGGAAAAAGCTTCTTGCTATCCACCCTGTCTATACCTCTCATGATTTTGTAGACCTCAATCAGGTCGCCCCTCAACCACCGTCTTTCTAATGTAAATAATGCTAATCTACTCAACCTCTCTTCATAGTTAGCGCCCTCCATACCAGGCAACATCCTGGTGAACACCTCTCCAAAGCATCCACATCCTTTCGGTAATGTGGCGACCAGAACTGTACACAGTTTTCCAAATGTGGTCGAACTAAAGTCCTATACAACTGTAACATGGCCTGCCAACTCTTGTACTCAGCACCCCGTCTGATGAATGAAAGCATGCCGTATGCCTTCTTGACCACTCTATCCACCTGCGTTGCCACCTTCAGGGTACAATAGACCTGAACACCCAGATTTCTCTGTGCATCAATATTCCCCAGGGCTTTTCCACTTACCCCATAGTTCACTCTTGAATTGGAACTTCCAAAATGCATCACCTCACGTTTGCATGGAGTGAATGCCATCTGCCATTTTTCCTCCCAACTCTCCAATCTATCTATATTCTTCTGCATTCTGCTACTCCACCAATCTACTACAATCTTCAATCTACTGATGTCAGTCTTGAACACCTTCAATGACTGAGCGTCCACAGCCCTGGGGTTAAGAAAATTCCAAAGATTCACCCCATGAAGAGGCTACCCCTCATCTCAGTTTGAAGTGGTTATTTTCTGAGACTATATACCATGGTTCTAGATGCACCAGCCAGGAAACATTTCATCCAAATCTACCATGCCATTATCTTTTAGAATTTTTAAAGTTAGAATGAGAAGTGATTGCATTCTTTGAACCTTTAGAGAATACAAGCCCAGTTTCCTAAATCCCTATTTCAAAACTAAGCCTGCCATTCCAGGGCTTAGTATGGTGAACCTCCCTGCACCCCCTCAATGACAAGCATATCCTTTCCTGGTTAAAGGCACCTAAACAGTACACAATTCTGCAGCTGTGATCTCACTAAGGCTGTGTACATTTGCAACAAGATTTCTTTACTCCTGTACAGGCAGTTCTCCAATAACACGATAGTTGGGTTCTTGTGTGACCCCATGCTATAGAAACTTGTGTTATAGTGAAATTATTATACAAAATATCTCTACACTCTACAGTAGAAAGTTTGCGTTACCCAAACAACATCTATTTATCAAATGCATTTGAGCCAATTTGCATTATCGAAACATGCGTTATGGCAGAAATACCTGTACTCAATTCCCCTCGTGATGAAGGCCAACTTACATTTGTCTTCCCAATTCCTTGCTGGCTTTCAGTGACTCATCAACAAGGACAACCAGTCCACTTGGACATGAACACTTCTGAACTTCTCCCACATAAGAAATACCCTTGCTTTTTCTACCAAAGTGATAACTTCACACTTATCCACAATATCTGCCAAGTTTCTGTCCATGCCCTTAGACGGTCTAAATCCTCTTGAAGCTTTGCATTCACCTCACAATTTACAGACATATAAAACACTGTTTTGTATAATCAGCAAAGTTTGAAATATTAAACTTAGCCCCACATCCAAAGCATTTAGATAGTTGTGAACTGTGGCACAAACATTGGTTCTTGTAGTACCCCACTAGTAACAACGTGCCATGCTTAAATTGACCCATTTATTTCTCCTTTTTCCTGTTCGTTAACCAATTCTTTATCCATATCAGAGTTTTCCTCCCAATCCTAACTGCACTGATTTTGTTTTAATCTCCTGCATGGGACCGTATCAAAAGCCTTATGAAACTACAAGTGCGCCACCCAGTGGCTCTCATTTATTACAAGTATCATCCTCAAAAAAAAACTCCCTAAAAGCTTTGTCAAATATGACTTCTCTTTCATAAATCCATGTTGACTCTCCCAATAAATCACTGTTTTAGTTCCCAGTTATCACATCCTTCACAGTAATTAACGTTACTATTAAGCAGGATGTTAGATTCTAACTGCACATTCTCTCTCCCACTTAAATATTAGGGTTATATAAGCTACTTTCCAGAATCATTGGAACAATGAAAGAAAGCCACCTATGCATCTGCTACCACTATGCATGGAGTCAGAGGAAGGGGAATCAGGGACAAGAACAAAAGATACAAAGCAGAATAAGAAAGGTGATAGGCAGACAAAATCAAGGGTCTGGATCAAACAGGCATATGGCGAAAAATAATGGAAATGGGACAAGTAATATGTAAAAAGACAAATTTGAGGACTTTGTGCCTTAATATCCAGAACATTCACAATAAAGTGGATGAATTAATCATTCAAATAGCTGAAAACAGTTATGATGTAGTCAGGATTACCAAGACATGGCTGCAGGGTGACCAGGAATAGGAACTCAATATCCAGCATATTCTGTATTTGAGAAAGACAAAAAAGGAAAGCAGGTTGCAGTTGCACTGCTGGTTAAAGAGGAAATTCATGTAATACTAAGGAAGGATATTAGCTCAAACAAAGTGGAATCTGTATGGGTAGAGTTGAGGAATAAAACATTAGTGAGGTTTTATACGTACACCCAAACTGTATGGGTGACGTTGGGAATGGCATTAAATAGGAAATTAGATTGCATGCAATAAAGGAACATCCGTAATTATGGATGATTTTAATCTCCATATAGATTGGATAATTCAAGTTAGTAACAATACAGTAAAAGATGAATTCTAGGAGTGCATACAGGATGGTTTGCTGGACAAATACATTGAAGAACCAACTAGAGAACAGGCCATTCTAGACTGGGCATTGTGTAATGAGAAAAGGATAACTGATAATCTAGTTGTGTGAGGCACCTTCAGGATAAGCAACCATAATGTAGAATTCCTCATCAGGATGGAGTGTCACAGTGTTGATTCTGCAACTAGGGTTCTAAATCTAAACGGAAGAAATTACAATGCTATGAGGCATAAGTTGGCCACGATAGATTGGGGAACATTACTTAAAGAGATGATGATGGAAGGGCAAGGACAAATAATCATGAGGCACACGGCTAAACAGGAACAATTGTTCATTCCTGTCTGGCACAAAAGTAAAATGGGAAAGGTGGCCAAACTATGGCTTACAAGGGAGATTAGAGACAGTATTAGGTCCAAGGAAGAGGCATACAAACTGGCCAGAGGGAAAAAACAACAGGCCTGAGGATTGGGAGGTTTACAACTTAGCTAAGCAAGACAAAGGGTTTGATTAAGAAAAGGAAAATAAAGAAAGGAGGTAAGTTTGTGGAGAACGCAAAAACAGACTGTAAAATGTCCTGTAGATATGTGAAGACGAATGCAGGTGCCTTACAGTCAGAAACAGGGAAATTTATAATGGGAACAAAGAATTGGCTGATCAACTAAACACGTACTTTGGTTTTGAGTTCACAAATAACATACCGGAAATGTTGAGGAACACAGGGTTTAGTGAGATTTAGTGAACTAAATCAGTGTTTGTAGCGAAATGGTGTTGGGGATTGGGATTCATGGGACTGAATGCCAATAAACCCTGGCTCTGATAAATCTACATCCCACAGCACTGAAGGAATTGGCCCCTAGAAATAGTGAACGCTTTGGCGATCATTTTCCAAAATTTATGGACTCTGGAATAGTTCTTACAGATTGAAGAGTGGCTAATGTAAGTCTTCTATTTAAAAAGGGAGGCAGAGAGGACGCCAGGAATTGTAGGCCAGTCAGCTCTATGTCACTAGTGGGGAAAATGCAAAAATCCATGAGAAAAGAATTAATAGTCGCGCATTTGGATAATAGTGGCATGATTGGACAGAGTCAGCACAGATTTACAAAAGCGAAATCATGCCTGATAAAACTTCTGAAGCTCTTCCAGAACGTAAATAACAGAGTTTATGTAGGGGACCCCGTAGATGGGGGTTATTTGGACTTTCGCAGTTAGATTTATTTGGACAAAATCCCACATCAAGTCTCATACAGCAAATCCAGATATGATCTCCATAAGGCCATTAGAAATGCAAAGAGACAATACCAACCTAATCTAGAGACCCAAACTATACACACAGACATCTGACATTTGTAGCAAGGCCTACACAACATAAACTACAAAACGAAGCAGATGAGCAGACAAAAATACATCCCTCCCGGATGCACTCAATGCATTTTACGCTTGTTCCGAACAGAAGGTCAGTGAAATGGCATCACCTGTGCAGAGAACCTTGGATTCACCTGTTCCCTCGGTCACTGTTGCAGACAGTGACTGTCCTGGACCACCTACATTGATGCGATGGTCAAGATAGCGCAACAACACCTCTACTTCCTCAGGAGGCTAAGGAAATTCGGCAAATCCGTAAAGAAATATACCAGTTTATATAGATGCATCATAGAAAGCATTCTATCCGGATGCATCAGAGCTTTGTATGGCAACTGCTGTGTGCAGTACGGTAATAAAATAGAGTTGTGAACACAGCCCAGTCCATCATGCAAGCCAGCCTTTCATCAGTGACTCCACGTATACTTCTCGCTACCTCGGAAAGGCAGCCAACATAATCAAAGACACTCCCCATCCCAGTTATAATCTCTTCCATCAGGCTGAGGGTACGAAAGCTTAAACAAATGTACCAACAGATTCAAGAACAGCTTCTTTCTCACTGTTATTAGACTTCTGAATGGACCTCTCAAATTTTAAATTTAATGTTAATCTCGCTCTTTTGTGTGCATCCTCTGCAGCCGTAACGCTGCACTCCTCATTCTGCCTATTACCCATATGAGCTTTATACGGTAGAATCTGCCTGTACTGCACACAAAACAAAACTTTTCACCATACCCAAGTATATGTACAGGACAGTGGTGAGACATCTTCTGGAATACTATGTCCGGTCCTGATTGCTCAGTTTTAGGGAAGATATTATTAAGCTGGAGAGGGTTCAGAAGAGATTTACCAGGATGTTATCAGGTATGGAAGGTTGAGTTATAAAGAAAGGTTGGATAGGCTGGGACTTCAGTGGAGTGTAGGAGGTTGAGAGATAACCTTACAGAAGTTTATAAAATAACGAGGGATATAGACAGACCTAATGGTAGTTGCCTTTTCAAGACTAGGGGACACATTTTTAAAGGTGAGAGGAGAAAGATTTAAGGAGGAGCAAATTTATTTTAAACACAGAGGATAGTTCATGTGTGGAATGAACTTCCAGAGGAAGTAGGTGGCTGTGGGTAGAATTACAACGTTTAAAAGACATTTAGATAAGTACACGAATAGGAAAGGTTTGTAGCAGACAGATGGGAGTAGTTTAGTTTGGGATTATTTTCAGTGTTGACTGGTTGGACCGAAGGGTCTGTTTCTGTGCTGTATGACTCTGTGATGATAATAAATCAAATGAGAAAGAGATTAGTGTGTAAAACTAAAGCACATGGGATTGGAAGCGGTATATTGAAATGGATAGAAAACTGGACAGCAGACAGGAAACAAAAAGCAGGAATAAAGACACCTTGTTCCAAATGGCAGGTGGTGACTCATGGGGTACTACAGGTATCAGTGTTAGGATCTCAGCTTTTCACAATATGTAAATACATACATGATTTTGATGAGAGATCTAAATGTACTATCGCCACATGTGCAGAGGACACAGAGTTGGGCGGAAGGGTGAGCTGAGAGAAGAAATGCAGAGATACTTCAGTGTGATTTGGCAAGCTATTGAGTGGGCAAATGCATGCAAAATATGGATAATTTCAGGTTATCCACTTTGGAAGGCAGATTATTATCCGAATAGTTAGAAACTGACAGAGGGGAATGTGCGACAAGACCCGGGTGCCCTCTTACACCAGTTGTTGAAGCTAAGCATGCAGGTTGCGGTAGGCGGTAATCAAGGCAAACTGTATACCAGCTCCATTACGAGGGGATTCGAGTTCAGGAATGGGGATACCTTGTTGCAATCATGTAGGGCCTTGGTGAAATCACACTTGGAATATTGTGCGCCGCTGTGGTCCCTTTAACCAAGGAAGTATGACCTTGCTAGACAGAATGCAATATAGGTTAACCAGACTAATTCCTGGGATAGCAGTACTGATATACAAGGTTGAATTGGTTAGGATTATATTCACCTAAGTTCAGAAGAATGAGGGAAGATCTCACAGAAACCTACAAAATATTAACAAGGCCAGACAGGGTAGATGCTATGAGGGACAAACTTCCTGCAAGGAAGTCCAGAAGCAGGGGTCACAATCTAAGAAAATAAGGTAAACCATTTAGGACTGGAATGAGGAGAAATTTCTTCAACTCGAGAGTGGTGAGCCTGTGGAATTTGTTACTATAGAAAGTAGTTAAGGTCAAAACATTGTAGGATTTCAAGGATTTAGACACAGCACCTGAGGCTAAAGGAATCAAAGGATATGGGGTAATTCAGGAACAGACTATTGGGTTGGATGATCAGCCATGATCACAATGAATGGTGAAGCAGGTGCAAAGGACCAAAAGGCCTACTCCTGCTCATATTTTCTATGTTTCCATAACCAGTTCCTTCAACTGCCTTCAGCTCACCTGGACCAGGGGATTTATCAATCTTCAATCCAGATAATTTTGAGTTAATTAATTATCCCATTACAGACAATGACCAAGTTTAGGAAACCAGAACGTAGAGGCGATTTGGGTGGAGATAAGAAAGGTCAAACCAAGAAGTAACTTGTGGGAGTGGTACTTAGGAATACTGACAGTAACCACAAGGTATGATGGGGTATAAACAAAATTAGAACAGGAATGTATCAGAAAGGTTTATCAATAATCATGGGAGATTTTAATCCACATATACTGGAAAAATCAAATGGGCACAAGTGACAGGATTCATTAATGAAGGTACTCCTTAGTCACAGTAGCCATAATATGGTTTGATTTTATATTCAGTCTGAAGGAGAAAACAATGGGTACAAGACTAGTATTTCATACCAAAATAAGGGTAATTACAAAAACATACAAGCAGAACTGACACTAGTAAGCTGAAAAATTAGGTTAAAGAACTGTTCAAGAGGGATATAGTGGCAACATTTAAGGGAGTATTTCAGAATTTTTTAATTCATTTGTGGGATGTGAGCGTCACTGGCTGGCCAGCATTTTTTGCCTGTCCCTAGGTGCCCTTGAGAAGGTGGTAGTGAGTTGTCTTCTTGAACCGCTGCAGTCAGCCTGCTGTGGATTGACCCACAACGCCATTAGGGAGGGAATTCCAAGATTCTGATCCAGTGACAGCAAAGGAATAGTGGAATACTTCCAAGTCAGAATGGCGATGGCTTGGAGGGGAACTTGAAGGTGGCGGTGTTCTCATATATCTGCTGCCCTTGTCCTTCTAGATGGACGTTGTTGTGGGTTTGTGCTGTCTTAGGATCTTTGATGAATTTTTACAGTGCACCTTGATGTCAGTACACACTGCTGCTAAGCGTCAGTGGTGGGGTGGAATGGCTCCTTGTGAATGTAGTGCCAATCAAGTGGGCTGTTATGTTCTCGATAGTGTCAAGCTTCTTGAGTGTTGCTAGAGCTGCACCAATCCAGGCACATGGGGAGTATTCCATCACAGTGTATTCCATCTTATTTGTACCTTGCAGATAGATGGTGGACAGGCTTAGTGGAGTCAGGTGATAAGTTATTCGCTGCAGTAATCCCAGCCTCTGACCCACTCTTGTAGCCACTGTGTTTATGCGGTGATGCCCCGTTGAGTTGCTGGTCAATGATAACCCCAGGATATTGATAGTGGGGAATTCAGTGATGGTATCACCACTGAACGTCAAGGGGCAGTGATTAGGTTGTCTCTCATTGGTGATGGTCATTGCCTGGCATTTGTGTGGCGTGAGTGTGACCATTTTTCAGTCTGAGCCTAGGTACTGCCCAGATCTCGTTGCATTTTCAGTATCTGGAAGAGTCGCAAATGTTGCTGAACATTGTAATCATCGGCAATAATCCCCACTTCTGAGTTTATGGTCGAGGGAAGGTCATTGATGAAGCAGCCGAAGATGGTTGGGCCTAGGACACCACCCTGAGGAACTGAAGCTGAAATGACTGACCTCTAACAACTGCGACCTTGTAACCACTGGAGAGTCTGCCCCCTGATTCTCATTGATTCCAGTGCTGCTAGGGCTCCTTGATGCCATAAAGCAGTCGAACGCGGCCTTGATATCAAGAGCTGTCACTCTCACCTCACCTCTGGAATTCAGTTCTTTCGTCCATGTTTGAATCAAGGCTGTAATGAGGTCAGGAACGCAAACTGGACATCTCTGAGCAAGTTATTGCTGAGCATGTGCTGTTTAAGAGCACTGTTGATGACACTTTCTATCACTTTACTGATGAGTGAGAGTAGACTGATGGGGCGGTAATTAGCCAGGTTGGATTGATCGTGTTTTTTATGTACAGGATATACCTGGGCAATTTTCCACATTGTCGGGTAGATGCCAGTGTTGTAACTATACTTGAACAGCTTGGCTAGGGGAATGGCAAGTCCTGAAACACAAGTCTTCAGTACAATTGCCGGAATGTTGCCAGGGCCCATTGCTTTTGCAGTATCCAGTGTCTCCAACCATTCCTTGATATCCTGTGAAGTGAATCAAATTGGCTGAAGACTGGTATCTGTAATGCTGGGGACCACTGGCGGAGGCCGAGACAGATCATTCACTTGACATCTCTGGCTGAAGACTGCTGCGAAAGCTTCAGCCTTCTCTTTTGCACTGATGTGCTGGGCTCATCCATCATTGAGGATGGGGATATTTGTGGAGCCGCCTCCTCCAGTGAATTGTTTAATTGTCCACCACCATTCACAACTGGATGTGGCAGGACTGCAGAGTTTAGATTTGATCCATTGGTCGTGGGATTGCTTAGCTCTATCACTTGCTGCTTCTGCTGTTTGGCACACAAGTAGTCCTGTTTGGTAGCTTCCCCAAGGTTGACACCTCATCTTCAGGTATGCCTGATGCTGCTCCAGGCATGCCCTCCTGCATTCTCCATTGAACCAGGGTTGATCCTCTGGCTTGATGGTAATGGTTGAGTCGGGTGTATGCCAGGTGATGAGACTGCAGATTGTGCAGGAGTACATTTTTATTGCTGTTGATGGCCCAAAGTGCCTCATGGATGCCAAGTCTTGAGTTGCTAGATCTGTTTGAAGTCTGTCCATTTAGCACGGTGATCGTGCTATACAATACAATGGAGGTCATTCTAAATGTGAAAGCGGGACTTCTGTCTCCACAAGGATTGTATGGTGGTCGCTCTTACTGACACTGTCAGGGATAGATGCATCTACAACCGGCAGATTGGTGAGGATGAGTACATTTATTTTTTTTCCCCTTTTGTTGGTTCCCTCACCACCTGCTGCACACCCAGTCCAGCAGCTATGTCCTTTAGGACGCAACCAGCTCGATCAGTAGTACGGCTGCCAAGCCATTCTTGGTGGTAGACATTGAAATCCCCATATATTTTGTGCCCTTGCTATCCTCAGTGCTTCCTCTAAGTGCTGCAGAACATAGAAGCGTACCAATTCATCAGCTAAGGGAGGACAGTACCTGGTAACCAGCAGGAAGTTTCCTTGCCCATGTTTAACCTGAAGCTGAAGCCACAAGACTTCATGGGGTCACGAGTCAATGTTGAGGACTGCCAGGGCAATTCCCTCCGATTGTATACCACTGAGCCACCACTTTTGCTGGGTCTCACCTGGGACAGGGCATATCCGGGGATGGTGATGGTGGCGTGTAGGACCTTGTCTGCAAGGCACGATTCCACGAGTATGACTATGTCAGGCTGTTGCTTAATTAGTCTATGAGACAACTCTCCTAATTTTGGCAGTAGCCCCCAGATGTTAGTAAGGAGGACTTTGACAGAAACAGCCTTGTCGACCCTGCACTATCTTTTCCAGTACCTAGGTTGATGCCAGATGATCGAACTGGTTTCATTTCTTTGAGAGTTTCTTGCGAATGGTACATCTGAATAGCTTGTTAAGCCATTTCAGAGGACAACTGAGAGTCAGCCATTCTGCTGTGGGGCTGGAGTCACATGTAGGCCAGACTAGGTAAGGATGTCCTTCCCTGTAGGACATTAGAGAACCAGATGGGCCTTTCCCGACATCAACAATGGTTTCATGGTCATCATTAGACTGGTCGGGTCCTAAAGGACATAGCTACTAGATTGGGCGTGCAGCAGATAGTGAGGGAACCAACAAGAGGGGAAAAAAATACTTGACCTCATCCTCACCAATGTGCCAATGTGCCAACTGTAGATGCATTTCCCTGGTGATTATAATTTTCTTGAGAGCTTCCTTTCTTTTCATTTCCTGATTTACAGCTAGTTCTAGAATGTTATTTGTATTCTCTATTGTGAAAGTGGCTGCAAATTATGTTTATGTCATCCGCTATCATCTAGTATGCCACCATTAATTCCTCAGACTCACTTTCTAATGAACCAGCACTTAATTTGTTAAATCTTTAAATATTTACAAAAATTCGTACTTAGTTCTTATATTTCAAGTTAACTTTCTCTGTGTTTTCCTTACTGTTTAGTAATTCTTTGTTTTTTTTCCTTATTCTATGCAGTCTCCCAATTGCAAATTATGTATTCTTTTACAGTTTGATATTATCTTTAAGTTTGTGGTTAATCACGGAAGTTGAATCTGTCCCTTCCGTTTCTTTTCCATTGGAATGTAATTATTCTGTGAATGTGGGGAGGCGATGACCCAGTGGTATTATCGCAAGACTATAAATCCAGAAACTCAGCTAATGTTCTGGGGACCTGAGTTCGAATCCTGCCATTGCAGATGGTGGAATTTGAATTTAATAAAAAATAAAACAGTAATTAGGAGTCTAATGATACCAGTAAATTGGGAACACCTAGACCTGCAAGCATCCCACCAAGCCACACACCATCCTGACTTGGAACAAAATCGCTGTTTCTTCATTGCTGTTGGGTCACAGTCCTGAAATTCCTAACAGTTTTGCGGGTATGCCTACACTCAAAGACTGCCGCAGTTCAAAAAGACAACTCAACATCCCTCTCTCTAGGGCAATCATGGATGGGCAATACATGCTTAACCATTAATGACCACATCCTATGAACGACATTTTTTAAAAAAATGTTGGCAGTATGAGCTGACAAGTCCCTAGATCCTGCCGGACTTCATTCTTCGGTCTTAAAAAGAAATGGCTAATGAGATAGTTGATGTGTTGGCTTCTACAAAACTCTCTGGATTCAGGAAATTCACCATTAGATTGGAAAGTAGTAAATTATATCCTTTATTCAAAAAGGAAACAAAGTTCGAAGATTTTAAGGTAACTGGCCTTAAGCTATCATTGGGAAGTTATTAGAAGCTACTTTTAAAAACATTTAGGGGGAACATAGAACATTTGAAGGTAATACGGTAGAATCGACATGGTTTTGTGAAAGGGAAATTGGGTTTAAGCAATTTACTGGAGTTCTTTGAAGAAGAAAGACATGCGTTGATAAAGTAGAACCAGCGCTGTGCTTAGATTTCCAGAAAGCATTACATATCATAGGTTATCGTGGAAAAAACAGCTCATGGTCCTGAGGTAGATGTTTTAAATCTTCTTGCTTCGAAATATTGCCACATTCTGTGACACACATCTGCAACAGGCGGCATTTGAACTCGGGCCTTATGACCCAGAGGTTAGGACACTGCCACTACAACACAAAAGCTCTGAACAAACACTGAAATGGAATCTGTATTCTGTCAAAACTCAGATTGAACCAGGGACCTTTAGATCTTCAACTGAACACTGTTCAACTAAGCTATTGCAGCAGATCATGATGCAGGGGTCTGCAGGGAAGATTGGCCAGCTAGCAGAAAGCAATGGGCATAAATGAGTCATTTTATGTTTGGCAAGGTGTGATGAATGATCTGCCACAGGGATCAGAACAGATCAAAGATATCATTGCTAAATTTGCTGATTACAAAGATATGTAGGAAAGTAGGTTGTGAAGAGGTCAAAGAGGTTACAAAGGGATAAAGATAGCTACCCCAAAACCTTAGATAGCTTAAATGACTGGACACGGGACTTACAAATGGAGTACAATGCGCCAAGTACAAAATTGCTTGTTTTGGCAAGAAAAACAAGATCTAAACGGAGAGAGATTGCAGTGTTTGGAAATACAGATGAAGCAGAGTGCTTTTTTGCATTCTCCTTATCAATGGTTTGTAAAGTGATCAGTTATAGACAAATTATCTATTCCTCTGTAGCGAAGAAAGGACCAAATCCTGAAGGGTGAAAAAGGTAAAAGGCTTTCATTCACCAAATGCCAGCTTCTCACTCAATCCAAGTCACAGTCTGCTCTCCGTTGCATTCCAAACCCTATTTTTATTCTAACAGAGACTCAAAAACAGAAGTCACTTGACATCAGGTTATAATCCAATGGTTTATTTGAAATCACACAAGCTTTCGGATTGCAGCTCTCTCGTCAAGTGCAGTGAGAGAGCAGATAACACAGACAAAGGGTTTATAGGCAGAGATCAAAAGATCATACAACGGGTGTGAGTGGAGTGTCAGATGCTAAGTCACTGCAGGTGACCAAGAACACTAGACTGAGAGTGAAAGGTCAACAGCTGAATAAACAGCAAAGGGTTGACCTATAATCCGATTAAGTGACGCAGAGAGATAATTACAAAAAATTGTAAATAAGGTGATGCTGAAGACAAGCTAAATGACTAGAATGACATGCTGAACCCTGCCATGGCCACCTCTGCAGGACATGTCAGATCATCAACATGGATATTACCATCACACATGGGAACATCACCCACCACGTGCACGGCAGATACTCATGTGACTCGGCAAATGTTGTTTATCTCATACACTGCAGGCAAGGATGCCCCAAGGCATGGTATATTAGCGAAACAACGCAAACAATGGACACTGCGCAACAATCTCCAGTACTGTTCCCTGCTAGTTGGGGAATACTTCAGTGGTCAAGAACATTCAGCATCCAATCTTCAGGTGGGCTTCAAGATACACAACAACAGAGAATTGCTGAGCAGAGACAACAAGCATGGGGCTGGATGAACACAGGTCAAGCAGCATCATAGGAGCAGGAAAACTTGACGTTTCGGGCCTAGACCGCACCATGATCTTGGGTTCATGTCGCACCACAGGTGACCATGTGATACTGAGATAACAAGCATGGGGCTGGATGAACACAGCAGGTCATGTTAACCATGTGATACTGTCCAGCTTTGACAGCATCACCTTGATAAATTGTTATGATCTCTCTACTTTAATTAGTTCGCACAGTTTTGAAATCGACATGCGATTCCAGTCATTTAGTTTGCCTCCAGCACCATCTTATTTTTAATTTTTTGTAATTATCTCTGTTTTACTTAATCGGATTTTAGGTCATCCCATTTCTGCTTATTCAGCTGTTGACACTTTACTCACCATCTAATACTCTTGGTCACCTGCAGAGACTTATCTGACACTCCACTCATAACAGTTGTACAATCTTTTGATCTCTCTGCCTATAAACTCTAGGTCAGTGTGCACCTGACGAAGGGGCTGCACAGGGAAAGCTTTTGCGATTTCAGATAAACCTGTGGATTATAACCTGGTGTCGTGTGACTTCTGACTCTGTCCACCCCAGTGTAACACTGGCATCTCAACATCAAGGAGACTCAAATAGTCAGCTCCAGTGCAGCTTAAGAAACTAGATTAAAATAGCAAACCAATTAAATAACAATTAAATATTTATCAGCCTTGTATGAGAACATTTAAATGACTAAATATACATAGCTTATTCCCAATTGAATCAGCCAATTGAATCTTCATGTCTTTACTTCAGCCCGAAGATACCAGTTTCAGACTAAATTTTTCACACTCAATCTGAACATGAAATTCTATCATGATACGATCACTCTTCCTTCAAAGATGCTTTACTATGTGATAATTAACTAATCCTGTCTCATTATACATTACCAGATATAAAATAGCTTGCTCCTTGGTTTGTTCAAAAAGTTACAGTTTTAAGAAACTATCTCAAATTCACAAATCTATCTTTATCATCTTGCTACCTCATTCCTCTGTAGACTCATCTTCCTCACACCAAAACTTTCTACTTAACTTTGCAAGATTATCAAGCCTCAACATATAACACCCTTCATCTAATTCATTATAAAAAAATAGCAGAAGCCCAGCACTAACCTTTAAGGCACCCCACTTGCCAACCTGCAAATGACCCATTTATTTCACTGCTTTCTGTCCTTCAAACAATCTTATAGCCATGGCCCAACCCATGAGCCCTCATGTTATGCAATAACCAATCATGTAGCACATTGCTGCATGCTTTTACCAACCTAGTTATATCCATGATGAACTCTAGTAGGTTGCCAATCAGGATTTCTCCTTTGTAAAATAATAACTGTACCTAATCATATTGTGGTTTAAATCTCCCATTATCACTTGTTCAGTAATGGTCTCAGTTGCAGAAAACTCACTTAAAAATTAGCTTAAAAAACTTTTTATTAATATAACATTTCTTTTTACTCTCCAACTTGAATCACTGACTGCACCTCAGTGCTATAAACACCCAGTTTGCTCATCAACCCAGAACATAGAACAGTACAACACCGTACAGGCCCTTCGGCCCACGATGTTGTGCCGACCTATTATCCAGCTAAGATCAATCTACCCTGCATACCCTAAGTTTTACTATCCTCCATGTGCCTATCCAAGAGTCGATTAAAAGTCTCTAAAGTATCTGACTCCACTACCATCGCTGGCAGCACTTTCCACACGCCCACCACTCTCTGTGTAAAGAACCTACCTCTGACATCTCCCCTACACCTTCCACCAATTGCCTTAAAATTATGCTCTCTTGTAACGGTCATTTCAACCCTGGGAAAAAGTCTCTGACTATTCACTCTATCTATGCCTCTGATCATCTTGTACACCTCCATCAAGTTACCTCTCGTCCTTCTTCGCTTCAATGAAAAAAGCCCTAGCTCCCTCAACCTTTCATCATAAGATCTGCCCTCTAGTCCAGGCTGCATCCTGGTAAATCTCCTTTGTACGCTCTCTAAAGCTTCCACATCTTTCCTATAATGACGTGACCAGAACCAGGCTTCCTTTTGTACAGACAGCAAGAACTTCATACTTATTGGATAAAAGCACCTGGGGTTCCCTAGGGCAAAAATGAAGGTGATGATGCATTTGAGCAAATTACCAACTGCAGAGCTGATGTGGCCACTGGAGGAACAAAGGTTAGACAATTAGAAATTTGAAATGCAATTCTAAATTCATTGGTGATACAGTTTTTTGCGCAGATGGCTATCAAAAGTGATGAGGTTTGGGCATGTAACTGGAACGTGGTGGTGAGCCATACAAGAAAGTGATCAGAGATGATCTTATCCGCAATTGAGAAGTGAAACTAAGCACACCACTTGAGTTGGTCCATACAAACAAGAGAGAGGTTGTGAAGTCAATAGTTTACACAGAGGGAAATATTTCAGGAGAATAAGCAGGCAGTCAATTCAAAGGAGAAAGAAGATGATGGATTGAGGTGGAGAATGAAATTACTGAAGATAGGCAAACTAATGGTATAAATAGAGGCAGATGATTTTTATCTAATTGTCATTAGTAGAGATGTTATATCATGACCAAGATCAGGAGCTAAATAACTATGTTTGAAAAAGACAATTTATAAATATTCAATTTTTCTTCTCCATTTTTGGACACAGGCATTACACTGCATACCATCCCTTAGTACAATTTGCATATCAGCATAGTTGAGGACACATGGATTTCAATACAAGTCAGAAAACCAACTAGCCAATCAAAAAGGCAAATTCTAGCCAGTCTAAAATTTAAATACAAATTGAATTTGTATGTTCTACGTTCCTAATTAATTGTGTGTCAAGCCACTTCTAACAAAATTTACGCGTTATAACCATGGCATCTACAAAAAGTAATACTAGAGAATCCGAAGATAAATGCTAATTTGTCAAATACATCAGCTGTGGAAGCTGGTCTTAAACACCAAGTCAGTGATTCTGTATCATCTGTAGATAATGTTTATCTCTTGCCTAATACAGTTAATTTAAAAAGTCTATAAAATATATCCAAAGACTAGAAGGAATTATTAATATTTAATATTTTAAAGTTAAATTTACAATTTCGAGAAATTCACCATTTTCATTGCAAAATTATTAAATGGAAATATGTATATGTACATTTCTAAATCTTTCCGACCACTTACTTCCCTGTCCTGCCTCATCATCTTCATTGGGGAAAAGGTCATCCAAAGGTTCTTTGGATGAATCAGTATCCTTGTCCTCCTGTATGATTTATAAAAAAGATACACATTAACTATAGGGACACTACCTAAATTTCCCGAAGTAAATCAACATGATTAATGCAGATCCATGCGGTTAAAAGTTAAGCCCTACTGGGTCCGAGTACTCACGTATTCAATGATTTTCAGCAGCTCGAATTAAATTATCTTCAACCAGTTAATAGAATGTAAAATAAAATTGAGGTTACTGAATGAAAGTAATTTCAGGTATTTTATCAGTATTAAAGCAATTCAAGAGATGGCTTTCCCCCAATTAAACAGCTTACAATGTTAATAGTTAAGAAAAGGATTAGAACAATTCTAATAATCTCTTCCAACAGAAGTCATGTCAAACTGAAGATATTAACTGTGTTTCTCTCTTCATATGCGCTACCGGACCCGCTGAATTTCTCTAGCTGTTATTTCTAATGACCTTTTCATGCTGGTAATAGAGACATTTGTAAAACTCTTTAAACTCTGATGGCCCATTGATGTTTTAACAGATCAATATTAATCAAATCAGTAGGGAAAATGAAAGTTGGCAATAGCATAATGGATAACATAACATAACATTCGCTACACTTATTTATCCCATTAAATTGTTAATTGTTGGAGGTAAGGGAAGTGAAAAAGTTTAGCCAAAAGAGGTAATTATGTGTAAGCAACACCCAATCAGGTGAAACCCGCCATCCACTCACCAGTGGTGAAGAATCCGGATCATATTTTTTGAGTTGATTCATAAATTCTAAATGTTTCTTTTCCTCTTCCAATTGGGCTACACTCTGCTCACTCTTTTGCAATTTTTGTTGAGTGTTCGCCAGCTCATCCCGTAGCCACTGGTTCTCCTGACATAGCCGACGCACCTGAGCACGTAATTTCTGTTTTTCTGATTCCACTGCACTTAAGTGACTGGACAATGCCATCATCACCTTAAAACAAAAGTCATAATAAATACATTTTGCAACTTTATAGATCATGGTTTTAAGTGACAAACTACACTACTGTAACTACTTTCCAAAAATCTATAAAATAGCATTTTAAATTAAAAAAAAAATAAATTTGTTAGTAACTATAACGCACTCCTCACAGAAAAAAAAACTGTTGACGCTTCGTGTTTTGGGCCATCAAGATACTTGCAAAAATACGAAAATGGAAAGGGGAAGAACATGTTATAATGTAAGCAAAGAGTGTGTTTTGGTTAGCAAGTGGACTCTGACTCGTGGAGGTATTGTCAAGTATATACAGCCCAAGGTAAAATTATATTTTATTTTCACAGATGAAATACAAAAGGTATCCAATCTTTTAAATTTGCGGTCCAATTTTGTGATAATTCCTTCAGGGGCCAGGCAAAAATTGGTAATGAAGATTATTCACAATATGGATAAGATGCAATCCTAAATTGTGAACATTCAATTTCCTGCAGACTTCACATATATTTCTGTACTTTAAATAAAAATATATGTATTTAATACTTCACTGTAATTTCACAAAAGATACGTAATATGACTATTGAGGAAAAAATATGCTAGACAACCCTAAGAAACAAAGTTTGAAATCTGTCCTCAAACATTAAAAATTTTAACCTCAAGTTGTCCATGTGTTAAAAAAATGACCTTGTGCGTCTCCTAATTTAGTAAATCACGGCAAAGAGCAATATGGTAAAGCCAACAATGGCAACTGTTGACTAGAGCACCTTATGAATATAAAACTTAGAAATGGGATATGACATTCACTCCTTACATGCTCAGCATATTCAATGACTAAATTAGCTGAGTTGAGCGTTCCAAAGATTCACTACCTTCTAAGTAAATATAGTCCTCCTCCTCTCAGTCCAAAATGGCTTCTCCATTATTCTGAGATTACATCACCTCACTCCTCTTTCTCCTCCTTCTCCACGCCCCAAAAGAAAACATCTTTTCTGCATCCAACCTGTACACACTTTCAAGTTTCAATGACATCACCTCATTTTTTTTTTCTAATCTCCAAAGAATGCAGGCCCGCTGTCAAGAGGACAGTCCTGTTAGCGCAGGAATGAGTCTGGTGAACCTCTGCTGCACTTTCTCAATAGCAAGTTTATTTTTCCGAAAGGAAGGGGAAACAATAATCCGGTATGATCTCACCAAGGTTTGATGTGATTGAAGAAAAACATCTTTGTCTTGTACTCTCATCATCTTGTGATAAAGGCCTGCATATTATAACTTGTTTTAGCTGCATTATTAGCCTTGTGTCTTACAAAATACTTATAAACCTAGCCCCTTAAGTGACCCATGGCGCAGGGACGGTGTCCCTTTGCGTGGGCCAGCAGACCTAAGTTCAAGTCCCACCTGCTTCACAGGTATACTAAAATATATCTGAACAAGTTAGTTAAAAAATATATACCCAGGCCTTTTATGGCCTTTGCTAATATCTCACTTTATAAGAAATATGAGGAACATAAGTCTGCACCCCTCTGATTTGATGAAGATTGCTGTTATAAATAAGAGAATAATACTGGTGAAAAACTGAAAGAAACGGGGTGCAGAGAAGTGTTATGCAAGCCGACTGGTTATCATTATTAACAATGTCGCGTGCCATGATGGGTCATGAAGGAAATCTTGCGAGTCAGTTCCAGTCATAACTTTTCACCAAAAAATTTGATCACATTTCACTTGATTTGGAGGTCTGCTCTCTAGCTTGAACTGGAGTGAAGCAGGCCATGGTTTGTCGAGAACTGTGACAATCTTAAATTATTGAGGTAATTTGGGAGCATCTGCTTCGTAAGTACCCAATGTAAAAATGGAAATTCCATTCTTTCCAGTTGAGTAAACTTCCTATTTGCATTTATAATGATTTCATTTACTTATTGTCACATGTACCTGAGTGCAATGAAAAGCTTTGTTTATGAGCCATACAGGCAGATCATAGTAAGCAAAGACATACTGATCATGGGGTGAAAAGAAAACTTAGACACAGGGATACAGGTGACGTTGCACAGGTCGTGCACTGGCAAGATCAACATCAGCAAGCTCAGCATTATTTGAAGTTAGAGAGTCCTTTCATCAGCCTAGTAACGGCCCAGAAGAAGCTGTTCCTGAACCTGCTGTTGTGTGTGTTCAAGCTTCAATATCTTCTGCCTGGCGGAAGAGATAGTAGGACAGCATTACCGGGGTAGGAAGGGTGTTTGATGATGGTGCCAAAGTGGGGCTCTGTACCTGGCTAAGTAAGGTGACTTGTACCTGAACACGCTAAGCGGCCCATGCCTGTTTACAAGATGGCAGACAGAAGCTAAGCAAAACCAACCAGCCTGCTCACACAGTGAAATACAATGTTACCTTTCAACAGAACTACTAGAAGGTCAGCAAAAGAACACTGTATGTTCCCATCCGGGACAGTTCTGATAAAAGGATGCCTTAAATCAGATAAATGACCAATTCCAGCTTTATTAATGGACGGACGATTGTCCCAGTAAATGAATAACATCAGGTGCTAGACTAAGTCCGTAAGCAGCTAAGGATAACAGCTGAAGTTATTTCATAGTAAATAGTTACCTCTTTGAAGTTATCAGCAATATTAAATGGTTTCGAGCTAGATGCTCTAATCATAGCAGGTGGTTTCAATACATCACCAGAATATAATACAAGCCTTAAAAAATATTTAAGCTTAGATGTGAAGGTTAACTAGCTTTAGGAGATGCCTTCTCTTATGCCCTGAACAAGATAGATTGATCACAACCCATAAATTACAAAATGCTGACAGCAGAAGTAGTTGTATAATGTTACACTTATAGTTAACTTTATAACAGAAGTTAATTTTCTAGGAATTAGATAAAACTGACCTTTCATTTTTACATTATATAACTGGGACAGTGGGAAGATAAAAGGAGTAACTGAATGTGATAAAAGACAGCACCAAAATATAATGGGTAGTAGAACTGGAGCTGTCCTTACAGATAAGGAAGCCTGAGAAAGACCCGAAGGAGTATAGCCATTAAACTTTTGGAATGCAAATGAATAGGATGCTTAGAAAGATCCCAAAGCCTAGCGACTACAATGTCTAACTAATACCATAAGATCATGGAAATCTGAAGATGTCTATAGAAGTGTCCATCATTGATTAGGTGTCCCATAGAATTGGGTGTTTGGATTAAGGGGAAGGACAGTGAATACATTGCGTTTAATTACCGTAACACAAAATATATGAAAATGCTATATTTCTTTGGAAGGCAGAGGGTGAGTCATTGATCCAACATCTGAAGCCAGATTGGGGGTTGATCTTTTGGCCCTCTCCCTGCATAAACTGGTTTCTACTTGAATAAACACCTTCCACTTGCCTGAATCCTGCCTGCCTCCTGAGTCTTTGCCCCTGTTGGGAAAAATGCTCCCACAGCAAGGACGCGAATAGTGTACAAAGCACCTTACCAAAAAAAGTGTACAACATCTTGATGTACAAGTTTGGAAGTGTTTACCTGTGCCTCACTGAGACCAAGTTCTAACATTTCCAGAGACTTGCGGATCATGTTGGATTTCTCTTCAACCAGGTTCATCTCATCATCTTTTTTAAGACATTTCAGGGTTTCCAGCAGGCTATGCAAAATAGAGTTGTGCTCATTTTTTAAGGCTTCAAGTCCTTGGATCACTTGTTTTGTCTTGCCAATAATCTCTTCCTGCGACAGCTTTTCAAGTTTATCTTCTTTTAAATACACCATCGTGGACATGGTGTCATACATCCTGAAAAAACAGATTAAGCAGAACAAACATGTTAAAATGGTCTGAGCAACTGAAACATTACCCTTGCAATCTGCAATGATAAATGTTAAGAATTTGATGAACAGTTGTTATATACAAGTTTTATAACAGGGAGGAGACATTATTGGTTTCCTATAATTAATCCATAACAATTGTTGAAAATACCATGGAGGTCTCTCCTGATGTACAACCATTCCACCATTTAAAAAGAGATGTGAAGGATTATGGGACTGAAATAAATGTGAAGAGTGTACAGCATAAAATATCATTGGGAAGTCAAACTGCTTCATTGCTAGAGCAGAAAATGTGGGACTTGCCTAGGCACAGCAGTATTCCAGTGGATTGATTGTATAACATGCATATCAGAATGTGGTAAACATTCATTTGGAAACTGCTGCACTCTTGAAGAAAAACAAAAGGGATGAAATGGACTACATTTTAAAAAATGGTGATTTTCACTGCTTTTCTTATAGTACCATCGGAACATATAGATACGATACAACACATATGAAATAGATGCATAACTATAATAAAAATAATCACCCAGACTACTGAGTGAGCCGAATATTCAGGATTGGTTTCATTCATTTTCCTGAGGGAAGGTAACAACAAGTGTTCATTTGTAGAGATTATGGTTGAATAATTCAATCGCAAGACAAACCACAAATCATCACATTCTAAATCAAGATTCCAATCATTTCTCAATTCTCTAAAAACTGTACCTCAGATTAATTCACCAGGGTTAGCCTTTAACTTTTCAAAAACAGCATATTTCATCAGACATAGTACCCTGGATACATAAGAAGTTGAAAGACTTGATGTGCTTGCTAGTAATCACCAAGCTATCGTCAAAAATATTGCAAATAGTTTCACACATAATATAAATGGCAAATGCAAAACATGATCAGAAAACAAAAGATCAAGTTAATAACCACCAGTAAGTTCTTCCATCATTACTTTAATGACTGTTTAGCAAGGAGAGCAGTTTTTCCACTATCTAGGTGCGTGTCATCTATTTCACGATATAGTCATACACTTGTACACACGAAAGTAGATCCTTCGGTCCAACTCGCCTATGCTGATCAGATATCCTAAATTAATCTAGTCCCATTTGCCAGCATTTGGCCCATATTCTTCTAAACCCTTCCTATTCAATGCATACATCCAGACGCCTTTTAAATGTCGTAACTGTACCAGCCTCCACCACTTCCTCTGGCAGCTCATTCCATACATGCAACCTTTCCACTGTGTGAAAAAGTTGCCCCTGGGGTCCCTTCTAAATCTTCTCCCTCTCACCTTAAACCTCGCCATCTAGTTTTGCACTCCCCTACCCTGGGAAAAAGGCCTTGGCAATTCACCCTATCCATGCCTCTCATGACTTTATTAACCCCTAAAGGTCACCCCTCAGCCTCTGATGGTCCAGGGAAAATACCCACGGCCCATTCAGCCTCTCCCATAGCTCAAACCCTCCAATCCCAGCAACATCTTTGTCAATCTTTTCCGAACCCTTTCAAGTTTAACAACGCCGTTCCTGTAGCACGGAGAGCAGAATTGAACACAGTATTCCAAAAGTGGCCTAATCAATGTCCTGTATAGCCACAACACAACCTGCCAACTCCTATACTCAATGCACTGACCAACGAAGGCAAACATATCAAACACCTTCTTCACTACCCTGTCTACCTGCAATTTCACTTTCAAAGGAGCTGTGAACTTGTACCCCAAGATCTCTTTATTCGGCAACACTCCCCTGATTTGCTTTACCAAAATACAACATCTCACATTTATCTAAATTAAACTCCATCTGCCACTCTTCAGCCCATCTGATCAAAGTCCTGTTGTCATCGGAGATAACCTTCTTTACTGTCCACTACACCATCAATTTTGGTGTCATCTGCAAACTTACTAACCGTGCCTTCTATATTCGCACTCAAATTGTTTATGTAAATGACAAAAAGCAATGGACCAAGCATCGATCCTTGCAGGACACCACTGGTCACAGGCCTCTAGTTTGAAAAACATCACCCTCTGTCTCCTACCTTCAAGCCCATTTTGTATCCAAATGGCTGGCTCTCTCGGTATTACATGTTACCTAACCTTCCTAACCAGTCTACCATGCGGAACCTTGTCGAAAATCCATATAGATTACATCCACCTCTCTTCTCTCCACAATCTTCTTTGTCGCTTCTTCAAAAAACTCAATCAAGTTAGTGAGACACGATTTCCCAAGCACAAAACCATGCTGACTACCCCTATTTAGTCCTTGCCTTTCCAAATGCTTGTAAATCTTGTTCCTCAGAATCCCCTTCAACAATTTATCCACCGCTGACATCAGGCTCACGGGTCTATAATTCCCTGGATTTTCCTTACCACCTTTCTTAAATAAAGGCACCAATTAACTACCCTTCAGTCTTTCAGCACCTCACCTGTGGTTATTGATAATATAAATATCTCAGCAAGAAGCCCAGCAATCATTTCTCCAGATTCCAATAAAGTTCTGGGATATTTAGCCAAATCTTAATTTGAAGTTCTGATTGCAAATATTACATATTATGTGACTGTTAGTGAAGGTACTGGCTTTGCAGCACAGGAGATAGCAAGAAATGCAGATGCTGGAGTCAGAGTCAATACAGTGCAGAGCTGGAGGAACACAGCAGATCAGGCAGCATTAGAGAAGCAGAAAAGTCGACATTTTGGGCTTATACCTGGGGTATAAGGACTGGGGTGGCCTGAACATTGACTCCAAACAATGGGGCATCAGCCGGCTGCGTAGGCAAGTACTGTGAAAGGAGACATGGTTGTAGTAATGGGTTTGTTTCAGCACGTAGTCGAAGAGTTTCAGGGCAGAGATCACTAGTGGGTTACAGTGGAACAGAGATCCACTGAGATCTTTTCAGACGGAGGGGGACAACTTCTTCAAGGCGGGCATCCTCGGAAGGGGCTTCACAGTAGGGTTTTCAGCAACTAGGTGACAGCAAGAGCTGCAGATGCTGGAGTCAGAGTCAATACAGTGTGGAGCTGGAGGAACACAGCAGGTCAGGCAGCATCTGATCAGCAGGAAAGTTGGCATTTCGGGCTTATACCCTTCATCAGGACTGGGGTGTCAGCCCTGGTGATAACCCAAAACGTCGACTTTCTTGCTGCTCTGATGCTGCCCAACCTGCTGTGTTCCTCCAGCTCCACACTGTATTGACTCTGGCTTTGCAGCATGCTTGTTGGGCTGAAGGGCCCCAACTATGTTCTCTCCACTAATCGAGACTGCCTCTGCTGAGGACTTTTCCTGAGATTCTGAGGCTGTTTTCCAAAATACTTTTGTATCAAGGTTTCCATGTGGGTTCCTGTGCTCAACTACTTGTCAAATTCCATCCCTGCTACGTAGGAATGCTCCATGTGAACCACTGATCAACCGAAAGAAGCTGAGTTCTGATAATTATGCTCTTGATAGGAGGTATGCAGCATCTTGCAAGAAATATGATTGGGATTTTTGTCCTGCTGCTTGATGTTGCAAATGGATTGTAAGTAGTGAAGGTGGAATTCATCAAGTTGCTTTGTATGATGCTGATAGTCCATGGCTCATACAGAAGTGCTGCAAGAACCACTGTTTGCTGACCTTGTATTTGCCAACTGATGTGTGATTTCATTATCCTACGTAGTACTGCCGCAAAAGATACAAAGATGGCAGATCTTCCAAACTAAGTTCAGGGATGTATCATTGATAATCACCACAGGATTTTGAAACTTGTGGCCAGCAGCAATTTGTTATAAAATCTCCATTTTTCAAAATGCTGAAGCTTTGACGCTTTAACATAGCAGATGCCCTCCAGAGTATGTGCTAACAAACAGTCTTCGGCAAGAGTGCACCTTAGTGGAATTTTGTATGAGGCTTGTGCCTTTTCAGATTGAAAAGTTACTGTCTGTTCTCACACTCAATGCATATTCTCATGTCAAAATTCTTGTGAGGATACAACAGCACAGCCAAAAAGTAGATGAACCACAACAGATGCCATTATGCAACCATACTTGGTGCCTCTGGTGACAGGAAAGGCATGCTTCTGCATCAAACTGGCCACCATGCAATCACAAAACGAGTGATGAGAGCAACCATCTTTTCAGAGCAGAGTTATGATCATGGCAGAGACCAGTAAAGTCTTTTCAGAACCCTAAAACTCAAGTAATTACTCAGAGCGAAGCCACATGTTTCAGTTTAAATCAAAATAACTTTACTGAACAAAAAAAAAAATCAATGAATAATCACAACTATACATCTTAACTAAGCATGGGGCTGGATGAACACAGCAGGTCAAGCAGCATCACAGGAGCAGGAAAACTTGACGTTTCGGGCCTAAACCCTTCATCAGAAATGGGGGAGGGGAAAGAGGGTTCTGAAATAAATAGGGAGAGAGGGGGAGGCGGATAGAGGATGGATAGAGGAGAGGATAGGTGGAGAGGAGGCAGACAAGTCGAAGAGG
>JAHRHZ010000283.1:46224415-46240549 GCA_024137785.1 Ginglymostoma cirratum
GCTCCATCCCCGCCTCTTCGACTTGTCTGCCTCCTCTCCACCTATCCTCTCCTCCATCCATCCTCTATCCGCCTCCCCCTCTCTCCCTATTTATTTCAGAACCCTCTTCCCCTCCCCCATTTCTGATGAAGCGTCTAGGCCCAAAACATCAAGTTTTCTTGCTCCTATGATGCTGCTTGACCTGCAGTGTTCATCCAGCCCCATGCTTGTTATCTCGGATTCTCCAGCATCTGCAGTACCTTTTATCTCTCATGCTAGCTCCTACCTGGTCTAGTTATTCTCAATCTTCCTACAATCAGGTTCCTGACAAAGTTTGCTGTACTTTCTCCCTAACAATAATTATTATGACCCCTCCGCCCTGCCTTAGGCCCCCTGATTATTTATTATTTTTGAACTGTTATTCTATATTCAATTCTAATATGACTCTTCTTCAGATAAGCTTATTCAAAACAGAAGCCATCCCATCTTCCGCAAATATCACGAGTTATCACAAAGAGGCTCAACAAGAGCACACCATTTTAGAACTATATACCCTGTGCATCAGTTTTGATCAATAGTGATGTTATTAGAGACTTTTACAACAAAAACCAACTTGCATTTGCACGACTCCTTTAGAACAAGGTAAAATTTCCAAGGCATGCCACAAGAATAAAGTCAGGTAAAATTAAGCATTGAGCCACGCAAAGATATTAGTACAGATGAAGGCAGTTTTTAAGCAGAGTCTTAAAAGGTGATGCAGAAAGGAAAAGGGAGAGGCAAAAGGTACTTTGTAGGGTAATTCCAGATCTTAGGGCCTCAGTGACTGTAGTCAATTACTGCAAATATGCATTGAGTACTTTTAAAAATGATCTAGATTCTGCTTCTTAATTTGGCACCTAGCTTCTCACACTGACTGTTCAGAACCATATTTGCCATGCCTATATTGTTGGTATCTTCATAAACCACAATGATTAGATCCTCCCACTTCAGGTTCCTCTACAACCCTGAGCTGATGCCCGATTTGGGCACTAGGTAGGGCAGATGTCTGGACTCATGCTCGTTCCTACTGAGAAGAATGTCAATAAAAGGGTCCCTCAGGTAGAAATGTCAAGACCATCTGGAAAACTTCAAAGAGCCTAGTTGTATTCTCAAATTGTTGTTGTCCGTCTTGTGAAATAACGACAAACTATTGGTAAGCCAAATGTCTTACATTTGATTTGCGCATGAGGCATAAAAAGACATTCTGTCACAACTGAAGAACAGTCATAACGGACTCAAAACATTAACTTTGTTCCTCTCTCCACAGGTACTGCCAGACCTGGTGAGTTTTGCCAGCATTTTCTACGTTTGTTAATCCATTGAATAGAATCCCTACAGTGTGGAAACAGGCCCTTCGGCCCAACAAGTCCACACCGAACCTCAGAGCATCCCACCCAGACCCATCCCCCTATAACACACCTAATCTACACCTTCCTGAACACTACGGGCAACTTAGCATGGCGAAACAACCTAACCTGCACATCTTCGGACTGTAGGAGGAAACCGGAGCACCCGGAGGAAACCCACGCAGACACGGGGAGAATGTGCAAACTCCACACAGACAGTTGCCCGAGGGTGGAATCGAACCCAGGTGTCCCTGGTGCTGTGAGGCAGCAGTGCTAACCACTGTGCCACCCTAATGCTTTGAAGAAATTCCTTGAGGCACTTCTTCAATGCATTTCACACATTCATTTCAGTTAGCCTTCATGAAATTCCAATCAGACATTGGTAGTGAGGAAGGCATCTTGGAACACCAATGTGTATAACTAAATAGCAAAATTTTGACAATAATTCTGCCTACGTTCACTTCGCCAATTCTACAGACATCTCTAAAGACATGTACTTACAAACATATACTACTCAACACACATCTTAAGTTAGGGTTTGGACATTTTGTCAAATGATGGTTTCAATTTATATTGTAGTGTCCGATTCATTCACTTGGAGAATATTTGGCAGTTGAAACTAAGTAATTTGCTACAAATTATTAGCAAACCTTAGTAAATTAGCCACCTCAACAAAGTTGGAAAATTATACCATTGGGATAATGATTTTATGAATACTGCTATTGATTTTTATAACGGGTGAAGAGTTTAGGTCAATTCAAACGTGACAACATCATTTAAATTTAATTCGATAATAAAATAATCTAGAAAAGGATATGTTTATTTCAGAGTTACTAAGATTACCTAAAAGCTTAAAATGAACAAAATATATTCTTGTATCTCAATTTTTTGTTGCATACACTTCTGGTTAACTTGTTTCTGATCAGCACCTACTAACAGTAAAGTGCGTTTTAGCAAATAAAGACAAAGTTCTTTGCCCACCAGAAAAAAAAAAATCAAGTTTGGTTCCATATCCTATCTGTATCTCTTTTTAGTCTCTGCTGCATCATCAAAACAAAATCAAGTAAGGCCATAAGACATAGGGGCAGTAGTAAACCATTCCACTCACTATTCTCCACCATTCAACAAGATCATGGCTGATCTGATAGTCGTCAATCCCAGTTTTCTACCTTTTCCTCACAACGCTCAGTACCTTTACTGAATAAAAATTGTCTCAGTCTTTCATTTATTTAACCATCCAGTCTCCATAGCCCTCTCCAGCAAAGTTTTTGACAGATTCACTACATTGAGAGAAGAAATTTCTCATCTTTATCCTAATTAGACAACCGTACATGGAGATTACATTGCTGGTTCTAGATTCTTCCATAAGGGAAACAACACCTCAGCATCTACCCTGTCGAGCCCCCAAGAGAATCTTGCATGCTTTAATAAATCATCTCTCATTCTTCCTTAGTTCCCACCAACTTCTCGTTTGAAAAGAATCCCTCCTTACCCAAAACAACCCAGTGAACCTTCTCTGGAATGCCTCCAATTCAAGTATATTCATTCTTTAGATAAGGAGACCAAAACTGCTTTAAGTATTCTACATATGGTCCAGTATAGTTTTAGCAAGACTTGCCTATTTTATACTCCATTCACTTTGAAATAAAAGTCAACATTGTATTTGCCTTCTGTGGAACCCATTCAACTTGGATGTTAGTTTTTTTGACATATGCACGAGGACCCCAAAATCCTTTGTTCTATAGCTTTCTGCAACCTTGTTCCATTTAAGCAATAGAGATAACACGGTGTGGAGCTGGAGAAGCACAACAGGCCAGGCAACATCAGAGGAGCAGGAAAGTTGATGTTTTGGGTTGGGACCATTCTTCAGAAATGGGGGAGGGGGCAAGGGAGCTCTGAAATAAATAGAGAGGAGGAGTGGGGCTGGGGAAGGTAGGTGGGATGTTGATAGGTGAGTGCAGGTAAGCAGTGGTGGGGACTGGTCAGTGAGGTGGGAGGAGTGGATAGGTGAAAGAGAAGGTGGACAGGTTGTGTCAGGTCAAGGAGGCGGGGATGAAAGGGAGGGTTGGTCATTTGAACAATATTCAGTTCTTCTATGCTCCCTGCCAAATTGCATAACCTCCCATTTTTCACATTATATTCCAGCTGCCAAGTTTTCACCCACCTTCAATCTGTCAATATCCATCTATAGACCGTGCCATCCTCTCCACTTGCCCTCTCACCAATTTTGTGTCATCTACAAACTTGACAACAGTACTTTCACATCCTTCATCTACGTTTGTTAATGTAAAGTGTAAATAACTGTGACCCAATACTAATCTCTCTGCCAGTTACAGGTTGCCATCCTGAAACTACCTTCCTTATCCCAACTCTATCTTCTATTAATTAGCCAATCCTCTATCCATGCTAATATACTAACCCCAACATGATGGCACTTATCTGATTAAGTAGCCTTCTGTGCATTACCTTATAGAATGTACTTTGGAAATTCAAATATATTGCATCTGCTGTTCCTGCTTCATCTAGCCTGTTGTTACTTCCTCAAAGAATTCTAATAAATTTGCCAGATTTCTACTTCATGAAATCATTTGACTCTCCTAAATGCTTTGCTTTACATCATTTATAAAAGACTCCAACATTTTCCCAATGCATATATTAAGTTAACTGGCCTACAATTACTTTTTTTTTGTCTCCATCTCTTTTGAATAAGAGTATTACATTGGCAGTCTTTAATGTTTTAGGAACTTTTCCACAACATAAGGATTATTGGTAAATTATTACCACTGCATCTACTTTCTCTGCTATTTCCTTTGGAGTCATACAACACAGTTTCAGCCCACCATGTCTATGCCAACCAACAAACACAAAACTACAGTAATCCCACTTACCTGCACTTGGTCCATAGCCTACTATGCCCTGGCATTTCAAGTGCTTATCCAGATGTTTTAAAACGTTGCAAGAGTACCTGGCTCCACCACCCTGTTAGGCAGCATATTCCATATTTTTATCACTGTCTGGATGAAAACATTTTCTCATAGATCTCCTCCAAACCACATACTCCTCATTTCAAATTTACATCTTTTCTTCCCAATGGCAGATGTGTCTAAAACAAGATTTTCATGATCTACTCTATCATTTTTCATTATTACTCTCATAATTCTGTATACCTCAAACTGTATCCTACCTCAGCCTTTGCCACTCCATGCAAAACAAAACCAGTCTATCCAGTCTCTGTTCATAACTGAGACTTTGCATCCCAGGCAACGTCCTGATGAATATCCTGGATGCAACCCATCAATTCCAGGAACCTCATTAGTTTCCCTAGTACTTATTCTCCGCTGATAGTTAATATATTTATTTCTCCCTCCTCACTTTACCCCTTAATTATTTAGTATTTTTGGACTGCTACAGCATCTTTTACTGTGCAGACTGATGGAATGTATTTGTTCAACTCCTCTGCCATTTCCTGGTTCATCGGCATTATTTCCTCAGTCTCATTCTCTATGGGATCCACGTTCACTTTGGCATTATAACCATTAGAGGGAGATGGTTATGAGGAGTTCAAACCTGGGAGCATCAGAGGCTTCCTTTTAATATATTTAAAGAATATTCAATTTTTAAAATATTTTTGTTGGTCTTTAAAACTTTTCCAATCCTCTTTCTTATCACTAATCTTTGCCACACGGTATGGTTTTGCTTTCAATTTGATACTACTCAATTTTTTGGTTAACCATGGTTGATTTATCTTCTCCCTGGAATCCTTCTTCCTCCATGGGATATATCTTTTCTTGAGTTATTAACAATTTTCTTCAATATCTACCATTGTACCTCAATCTTTTTTTCTGTTAAACTGCTTTTCAAGTCCACTCCAGCCAATTTTTCCCTTCATTCTTCATGATTACCATTATTTAAGTTTAGCACAGTGGCTTCCAACTAGAGTTTCCCACTCTCAAACTGAATGCTAAATTCAACCATATTATGATCACTCAGAGATAGTAAGAACTGCCGATGCTAGAGTCAGAGATAAAACAGTGTGGAGCTGGAGGAGCACAGCAGGCCAGGCAGCATCAGGGGAGCAGGAAAGTTGACGTTTCGGGTCGGGACGTTAATTTACCCCCGACCCAAATCGTCAACTTTCGTGCTCCTCTGATGCTACCTGGCTTGTTGTGCTCCTCCAGCTCCACACTGTCTTATCTCTACATTATGATCACTGTTCTCTAGATACAAAATAACTTGATTCCTGGTTGGATCCACAACATTTTGTTTTAGGAAACTGTCTTGAATACACTACGAATTCTTACTTCTTGCTAGTTGGCAATTTGATTTTCCCCAATCTACATGAGGTTTAAAATCGTCTGCCCTTTTACATGCCCTCATTATCTCCTGATTTATTCTGACTTTTGTATAGCCACGATTTTTTTGTGGTAGGGGCATGATGCTATAGACTACTCCCACCAGAGTCTTCTTCCCCTTATTATTTCTAACTATATAGATTCTACAATATATATTCAAGATTATTTCTTGCTTTCACACTTGTCCATCTCATACTCACAAAACCACCAACCACTCTTTTCTTCCTGCTTGTATTTTTCAAAAGTCAGTAACCTTGAAATATTTTGTTCATGTGGAAAATAGAACAGAGATCAGTACAGCACAGGTCCATATCCTTCTATTCCCTGTTTGTTCACTTGTTTAAATGCCTCTTAAATGTTGTTACCATATCTGCTTCAACCACCTCTCCTGGCAGCATGTAGCAGGCACCTACCAGCCTCTGTGCAAGAGAACTTGCCTTGCACATCTCCTTCAAATTGTGCCCCTCTCAGCTTAAGCTTATGTCCACTAGAACTTGACACCTCCACCCTGGGAAAAAGACCCCAACTATCCATACCTCTCATAATTTTATATACTTCTATTAGGTCACCCCACAGCCTCTGATGCCCCCAGATTTGAACTCCTCATAACCAGGTCTCTCCAATGGCCATGCGATCATGCATTAGCTCTATATGAGCCATTAATTCAGTTATTTTGTAGAGAACTCATTAATCCATTTGACCCTATTGCTCCCTTTTTGTTTGTACTTTTTCCTTTCCTGACCCACTGTCTATCATTACGTAAATTGTTGTTATAATGCTGCCACATCATCTTGCTTTTTTGTAAGCTTGTGTATCTATCCCTCTCCAGAACCCACTGCCTACCAGCATCCAACTCCCACTTAGTTTAAAGCCCTTCTACAATCATAACCATTCAATTCACCAGGATAACAGCCTCAAGAACACTTCCAAGTGAAGCCCTATCCACTGGGTCAGCTCCCTTCTACTTTGTGCCCCATGATTTAGATTTAGATTTATTTACTTGTCACATGTACTAAGTATAGGAATACATAAACATAGGAACTGTCTATTCCACCCATGCCACTCTCTGAGCCACTCATTTAACTCCTTGACTCTATTTACCCTGTGCCAGGCTGCTTGTAGCTCAGAAAGTAGTAATCCTGAGATCTGACAAAAACTGCGCAAAATCATTTCCATCCATGGTTTCTACCAGGCGTAGAACACATTTATCATGGTGCAAAGCGTAAAGACCAGCAACTCCGTAGAACTAATCCCACTAGTCGGTACAAAAACACTGAAATTTCCTCATTTTACAAGGAAATGAGTCACATTACACAACCACCAAAACCTCGTCCAGGCCGCAAACATGAAGGAATAAAAAAGTCTTCTACCCTGCGATTTTACAATTCAAAGAACGATTAACGTTATCCGACTCAGAAAAGTATTACCATAAATTTCCACCAACGTATCAAATAACAAAACACAGAATCAGTTTTATAAACACGTGGCATCAACAGTCACCTAAAAGTAAAACACCAGCGTCCCTTGTTCCTCACTAAATCACAACTCTACACAAGAATTAAATAGAAGAACGCGCTCAACAGACGCTTTATAGGGTTACTGTACATAGCAAATTAGTTAACACTACAATTTTCAGAAATCAAACAGATCGACAGCGCCTTGATGACACCGCAAAGTGACAGAATTACTCACCCACACCCTCTACCACCTTAAAAATCTTGTTACCGTTTGCTTCGAATTGATGGTCCGATCTCAGTGCGAGGATGTGCAGACAGCAGCGTTTCCTGTCAGGCCGGGGAACAGAGATGGGGAAATGAGAGGGGCGTCAGTGAATGGGCACGGTTTCGTTTTCACCAGCAGCGACGTCTTTTCCCAAATAAATTGCCTTATTGACCGTCTGGTAAGGAGCCCCGATCCAGTTTTAATTTTAAAAAAAATCAGGGGCTCCCCGACACCCAGCACCGCACTAAATGAAAGAATATATCGAAGTCACTTCACTCCGAGCAGGGTCTTTAATATTACCACTACAGGCCTTCGCCAATGTCTTCATGCCAATGTAACTCTATAATGGAATGTTCCAGATTTTATTTGAGAACGATACTCGCCCCGGACTCACTTCCCCCAAACCCCCATAGATTCACAACAAAAGATGGCGCCTCCTCCCTAACCGGCAGCTCCTAACGTCAGTCTTCGCCTCCCACTCAGCCCCGTCCTCGTCCCCAGAGCTCCGTGCACGCGCAACCCTGCCCGCCTCCGGAACTACGGGCATGTGCAACACACGCCGGCTCGACAACTGCGCCCGTGCATCCACGCCGGACCGTGGTGCTCGCGCATCCATGTCCCACTCCTCCCCGCCGGCTGTGCTCGCGCGTCGCCCCGGACAAACGGTGCGCGTGCATTTCAATACGACTCTTGCATTGGGCGCGCGCTCCCCCGGTCCCCGCCCAGCCAGGCATTGAAGATTGTGAGGTCAGAGGCTGGAATGTGCCGTGGGTCGTTTCGTTTTCCTGGCAAGGCATGTTCGACTCAGAGTGGTCTAGGCCCGAAACGTCAAGCTTTCCTGCTCCTATGATGCTGCATGGCCTGCTGTGTTCATGTAGCTCCACACCTTGTTATCTCGGATTCTCCAGCATCTGCAGTACCTATTATCTCAGAGTATTTTTGTGTTTGCTGAACTTACGCGAAAAAATGTATTGCCCCGTAGGATAGGATGCTGTCAATACTGTACTTAACGCGTTTGCTTAAGTGTGCAATTAGTGATCTTTCAACTCAACCGACTACTTGTTTTTGCTTTTTTCATGTTCAAAGTGTGGTAAGGCCTGGAAACGAAAATAGAAATTGCTGGCAAAACTCAGCAAGTCTGGTAGCACCTGGAGATAGAAAGCACAGTTAACGTTTCGGATCCAGTGACCCTTCTTCCGAACTCGAAACTAGATACAGATTCTTAAGCATAAATCTTAAGCATAGATTCTTAGGGGGGAAAATAAAGAAATAAAAAATGTCCAGCATTATAGATAATAGGAATAAATTAGAAAAATAAATATAAAGCTCTGAATAAACAGTCTTTCCAGCCCAGTCCACGCCAGCACCAAGCCTCCAGTAACTGGGAGACCTCCAACGCCTGACTGCCGCCTGTGCCATATCCACCAATGTGGGAGTCGAACTGGAATTTTGTTTCCTGCAATTTCTGTTTTTGTTTCTGATTTCGAGCATCGGCATCTTTGGAACAAAAATAGAAGTTGCTGGAAAAGCTCAGCAGATCTGACAGCATCTGTGAAGAGAAAATCAGAGTTAACGTTTCGGGTCTGGTGACCCTTCCTCAGAACTCAGCCCACACCCAACCCGCAACTCAATTCTGAGGAAGGGTCACCGGATCCCAAACATTAACTCTGATCGTCTCTTCACAGATGCTGCCAGACTTGCTGAGCTTTTCCAGCAACTTCTGTTTTTGTTTTATCCGCATCTTTGGGGGTTTTTTTGGGTGGTTATCCAGAGTTTGTGTTAACACTAAAAAGAAAATTAAGAATCGTGAGGTACAGCAGTGTATTCCTGACTATAGACCATCCGTTGCACAGAAGATTGGAGTGCAAGTCCCCCCAGCCCAAAAGGTGTGTGTGGTGTTTTGGAACATGTTATTTTTTGGTGGGGCAAAGGGATTCTTGTGGTCTAATGTTCGCATCCTGACAATCTCTGGGTCAGCAGGACCAGATTCAAGTCCCACCTGCCATATAGGTGTGCCACAGAAGGTTGGAATAAATATTTATGAGAAAACTCTACGTCCATACCCAGATACCATTGGAGAGGGAGTGTTGCCTTGAATTGAATTAGCCTTATTGTCACATATACTCAAATGAGTACAGTGAAAAGTTTACAAGTTGCCCTGTTACCATCTTAGGTACAAAGGTATTGAGGTACAGATTTTTAAGCATAAATTCTTAGGGAAAGAAATTAAAGAAATACAATGTCCAGCATTACAGATTGTAGGAATAAGATAGAAAAATAAATATAAAGCTCAGAATAATAGTCTTTCCAGCCCAGTTCACGCCAGCAGCAAGCCTGCAATAATTGAAAGAGACCTCTAACGCCTGACTGCCGCCTGCACTACATCCAACAATGTGGGAGTCATCACGCTTTAGGCGCCATCTCTTCACCACAGGACCCACACCCAACCCGCAACCAGGAGTCCTCAGCTCCACTGCTACTCACCAATAACCAGAGATAATAGATAATAGGTGCAGGAGTAGGCCATTCAGTCCTTCGAGCCAGCACCACCATTCATTATGATCATGGCAATCATAATCAGTACCACAATCAGTATCCTGTTCCTGCCTTATCCCCATAACCCTTGGTTCCATTATCTATAAGAGCTCTATCCATCTCTTTCTTTAAAGTATCCAGAGACTTGGCCTCCACTGCCTTCTGGGGAAGAGCATTCCATATTTCCACCACTCTCTGGGTGAAGAAGTTTTTCCTCTGGACTGCTCTGAACCCACCGCATCCACAACTAGGCGTCCCTGGCTCCACTGCTGCCTCGATGACACTAGGAGTCCCTGCCCTGGGCATAAGATGCTGCCACTGCTGCTAGGCCAGCACCTCTTGGCCCACTGCAACCAGGAGTCCCTGGTTCTGCTGCCAGGCCAGTCCACCACCGCACCGAGACTTCTGCTTCAGCTGCAGGTGGCATGTTGCTGGCCCCACCATCTTGAAGATTCCACTGCTGCCGCACCACATCCCCCCAATCGCTGGAAAAGCTTTGCTGCCACCGGCCCCAAACACTCAGAGGATGTCCTTGCTGCCAATGCCATTGGCCCCGAAAGCAGGAGGACAACCTTGCTGCCAATGCCTCCAATCACTTTCAGTTACTGGGAGAAGTTGCGTCCACCATTCCACACGGAACCAACTGTCACTGCCGCACCAATGATGCTGACCAACCCACCACAGGAAAAAATCGAAAGAAAGCAAGAAAAAGAAAGAAAAAGTGCTGAAGCATAAGAAACAAAAAGGAAAGCATGTGGAAGCAGATGACATGGAATGACAAACTGGAAAGCAGAATACAGGATTAACGGAAAGATTCTTGGCAGTGTGGAGAAGCAGAGGGATCTTGGGGTTCATGTCCACAGTTCCCTGAAAGCTGCCACCCAGGTGGATAGGAGTTGTTAAGAAGGTGTATGGTGTGTTAGCTTTCATTAATAGAGGGATTGAATTCAAGAGCCGTGAAGTTATGCTCCAGCTATACAAAAGCCTGGTTCGGCCACATCTGGAGTATTGTGTCCAGTTCTGGTTACCTCATTACAGGAAAGATGTGGAAGGATTGGAAAAGGTGCTGAGGAGATTTACCAGGATGTTGCCTGGAATGGAGGGAAGGTCTTACGAGGAAAGGTTGAGAGAGCTAGGGCTTTTCTCTTTAGAGCAACAAAGGATTAGAGGTGTACAAAATGATCAGAGATATAGATACAGTAGACAGCCAGCGACTTTTTCCTAGGGTGGAGGTAGCTATTACGAGGAGGCATAGTTTTAAAGTGAGTGGAGGTAGATATAGGGGAGACATCAGAGGTAGGTTCTTTACTCAGTGTGGTCGGGGCGTGGAATGCATTGCCGGAGAGTATAATGGAGTGGGCCTCATTAGGGGCATTTCAGCAGCTATTAGGTAGGCATATGGATGATAGTATAAGGTAGGGGTGGAGGTTAGATAGACCTTAGGATTAGGGTAAAAGTTCGGCACAACATCGTGGTCTGAAGGGTCTGTACTGTGCTATGTTCTATGACCCCTGGGCAAGAGCTTGCATGCAGCCCTACAACTCTGCCACCATCTTAAACTTCCTGGACCAGTGTCCACTGGTATGCTTGAAGCCTTTTTATGATTAATGGGCATCACAGGAACTGGAGCCCCAAATTAAACATAGATCGACTGATCAGCTCACATCATTAGAGCATGGTGCTAATAACACCAAATTCACTGGTTCAATCCCTCTACTAGGCCACCACTGATGTTTCCAGACAAATGGATATTATATAAGGTCAAGGTGCATTAGTCACGTACCTGTCTCTAGGTTTAAGTCCCACCTCAGGCTGTGATCGCAACAGAGGCTTTCTTAACTGACCTGTTTAGATGTGTTCTAAGAAATAAGAAAGTGCTGAAAATTCTCAGCTGGTTAGGTAGTCTCTGAGGAGAGTACAAAGTTTGTTTCAGGTTGATGACCTATCATCAGAATCTGCAAAAGTTGGAAGGTTTTAAGCAGTGAAAGGAATGAGTCGAGTGAAAAAAGGGAAGTCTGTGAAAATGTGTAAAAAAAAAAGAGATCAAACATGATCAAAGTCAAAGAGAGTGGCATTGGGATAAACTAAGAACGAAGGATATGTCTGGAAGTTGTGATTGGCACAATAATGATTAATTGCACACCAATTTTGGTGTCATCTCACCGAAAATGTCACCTCTTCTTTACACTGATAAGACCTTTAGTTCTTACAGGACAGTGACCTGAAAGGAATTCGGGGATTTATATATACATATTAATCAATTAAAACCTTCTAACTGATTAAAGATTTAACAGCATCTTAGGTTTGTTTAGTACATTTTCATCAATGGTGTGACCCTTTGATATTACCTTTCCACTAACACCTGGACAAGGAGTAAGGCTCCAAAAGGTTCTTTTTTCAAATAAACCTGTTGGACTATAACCTGGTGTTATGTGATTTCTGACCTACTACCTTTCTGGGCAGTAAGTTCCAGATCCTAAGTATCTTCTGGGTGAAAAATAATTCTGCCATCTCTTACTGAGAAACCACAGGGATTTGTGGCAAGGCAAAGGGGCACTTCCCAGAAAAAAATCCAGAGCATTCCTTTATTTGGTCATACTTGGCATAAAAGTATCAGCAGTGTGGAGGAGGTTTGTGCAGTACTGAGCATCCTCTTCACAATGTGTTTGGAGTAATTTCCTGTGGTTTTTACTCAGTGCCTCTATTTATAAAATTAAAGATCACAAATCTATCTGTAATCACCTTCTCAACATGTGTCGTGTTCTTTACATGAAAGGAGGGTCATTATTGAACTAGCTAGAGATAGTTGGGCCAAGGACACTGCCCTGGAGCACTTCTACCATCGATGTCCTTGGGAAGAGATGATGTGGAGGTGCCAGTGTTGGACAAAGGCAAAAGTTACACGACACCAGGTTATCGTCCAACCGTTTTATTTGAAATCACAAGCTTTCGGAGCACCTAATGAAGGAGCTGTGATCCGAAAGTTTGTGATTTCAAATAAACCTGTTAGACTATAATCTGGTGTCATATGACTTCTGACTTGGGAAGAGATGCTAGACTTCAAACCATCACAACCATTTTTCTTTGTGCTCAGTATAATTCCAGCCAGTAGACAGCATTCAATACCCATTGATTTCTTCTCGGACTACTTAATGTCACACTTGATGAAATGCTGCCTTGATATTAAAGATGGTCATTTTCACCTCACCCTGGAACTTGGTTCCTTTATCCAGGTTTGAACCGAGGCTATAATGAGGTTTGGGCTGATTGGTCCTGGCAAAATCCAAGTGCTACTTGATATCTTGATGACATCTTTCATCACTATTTTGATGATTGAGAATGGATTCAGGTCAGTAATTGGCTATGTCTAGGACATATTTAGACAATTTTCCACTTTGTCAGGTAGATGCCATGTTGTAGCTTTGCTGGAACAGCTTGGTTAAAACCATTGCTAGTTCAAAAGCGCAAGTGTTGTGAGTCCAGGACCAAAGGATGTAATTTCAGAGTAGAGGGTCACACACCTATTTAAGACAGAGACAGAGGAGGAATTTCTTCTTTCAGAGGATGACGTAGCTGTGGCATTCTTTACCGCAGAGTCAAGAATATTCAAGGCTGAGATAGACAGATTTTTAATAAGGGAGAGAATCATGTTATGAGAAAAAGGCAGGAAAGTGGATTTGAGAATTTCAGATTAGCCATGTGAATGTCTCAGTGAATGGCAGAAAAGATTCGATGGGCTGAATGGTCTACTTAGGTTCCTATGGTCTTAAGCATTCAGCACTGTAGCTAAGAAAATGTCAGGGCCCAGAGTCTTCTACTTTCCATCAGGCCCAGCAAAACATTGTAGACTTTTTACACTTTAATAATTTTATCAATTAAAAAGTGATACACTTTTGCTTACATGACATCCCTGGTTAGTTACTCAATATTTATCAGCCTCTGCATGAAGTACTAACTATGAAGTAATTTTTCTTACTTACATTTGAATTCACATCTCTTTGTAATAGCTTGCAGTTTAGCAGAGCAGAGTAGTAATGAACCTGAAATTTGGCACATATACAGAAAGTATTATATGTCAAAATCGGAGAAGTTTGAGGCAAGAAAACCAGGTAGAGTCAACATGGGCTAACATAGGCTGTGAATTGAAATTCAGGGTGGTTCAGTTCGAAATTGTCAAGCAGTACACACAATGATATGCTAAGAAGCAACTCATAAGATACTGAAAAGCTCCATGCCAATCTACATCATAAATCCAGTCATCAGCAGAAAAGTAGTAGGAGACAGTGGCACAACATAATGTCTTGGTAATTATCACATCAAACAAGAAGATGTCCAGTAATCTCTCAACCTCCAAGAGGACCATTGTCAATGAGTCTTGAAATCACCACTGACCAGTAGTTGGATTGGCCAAAAGAAGTTAAAGCTTTGAAAGCTTTAAAAGCAGAACAGAAAATTAGCATCCTGCAATGCGCACATTTACTTTCGAAGTAAAAAAGTGCATGTTTCATAAATAATGAAACCACAGTTTCAATCTCTCTGTTCAAATTGTCGGATTGTAATCTCTTGTAATTGATAGCAAAGCCAATGGAGCAAGTGTTTCAATTTCTCAATTTTCTTATCTCCACTCCTAACAAAGTATATGATGTGGCTAAGTGGAGAAAACACTGCAAAGATGAAAAATTTTCTGAGATGCACCAGATTCCAAATCCAATAATATCTAGTACAACACACACACAATACCATAAATAAAACTCTAATTTTATTTGAGTGGTTGATGATAAAAATATCTAGCTCCTTAAATGGCTTGGGAGAAAATTGCTTGATGTATGTGCTAATAAGTGATTCAGACTAGAGGATTTATCTTCTCAACAAATTGATTCAGTGCCTCAGACTTAGGATTAGCAGGAAGGAGGGAAACCAGTGAGGCCTCCAATTTCCAATTTTTATGCAGTGATAATTGCCAGAAAATGGATGTGTGTGGATAGGAAGATTGGAATTGGTTATGATTTTAAAATTACTGAATAGTCTACTGAATAGTAAAAACTCATGTTTAAAACTTCAGAATGCAGTGGCTTAATTCTTTTAGTAATAACTGGGATTATGGACTTTTTAATAAACAAGGTTACCGGTTTCTACTGAGATGATTACCAGTTTTTTGCTATGTTTTCTTCATTTCTCATTGAAGAAGAATTTCTGGTTGCTGTTCAATTAATGGGCTCTTAATCATTAATCTTATATGAACAGCTATTATATTATTAGAGCATTTTTAACAAATTTATTCAGAGGTGTTATTACACACTCCTGGAACAGGTGGGACTTGAACCCGACACTACTGAACAAACATAAAAGTTGAAACAAAAATATATATATACACAGTAATGTATATTTTTAGAAGATAAACACGGAATGTACATCAAAACTTGATTACAATTATGTATGTCTTAGGATACATTTAATTCAAGATGCTAAAATATACGCCCAGATTTTAATATCCTCATGGCAAAGTTAAGTTTCAATTCTAAGCATTTAAATCGTACTAAACTTTTCATAGAACAGGATCTTCATTGTTCAACTTCCTTCCTCCTTCTCCATTTCCTCCAGGCATTCTGCAGCACAACTCGACCCATTAACCAAGTGATAGTAAAATTACGCTTGTACCATTCCCTAATCAAAGAAATATGGAAAAAATGACTTACTCATTTGACAACATTCACTCAGTTACAAGGTTATACCCAATTCAGGCATGGAACATCTGAGTATTACAATGTTGAGCAATGTATTTAAGCAATTTCCTTTATGTCCAGCATGTAAATGGTTTGACTTAAACCTGTTGACAATAATAACATCTTGACTAAAGTGAGGTTAAAATGAAGAACTTTGATAAGAATCTCAAACTTTCAATCTGTTTTTATTAGCCTCTCTTCATTTTCATATAGCTATCATTCATCTCACTACAATTTACTTTAGGGGTGACAAAAGAACAGGGCTTCTTAAAAAATTCCAGTCAGTTTTCTCCTTTATTTATAAATGTGACGTTGGAATACTACAAATATGTTTTACCTAAGCAACTTGCTTAAAACCGTCAGATTTATTGAACAGATCTCAATATTGGCTGAGATAACAAGCATGGGGCTGGATGAACACAGCAGGTCAAGCAGCAT
>JAHRHZ010000283.1:46240949-46278142 GCA_024137785.1 Ginglymostoma cirratum
GAGATAACAAGCATGGGGCTGGATGAACACAGCAGGTCAAGCAGCATCATAGGAGCAGGAAAACTTGACGTTTCGGGCCTAAACCCTTCATCAGAAAATGTTTCTCTGGTTGGTTTATAGATTATAAAGCAAGTGATTATTTATTTTAAATCATTATGTGTACATTATTACAGCTGTATATAACTATACAACTTACAGAAATAATTACAATAACATTATTCCTTATGTCTTAGAAGTAAATACTTTTCAAACAGAAAACACTACACTGAGTTCTGATGAAGAGTCAGTGCACTTGAACCCTTAACTGTTTTCTTCCCATGAATGCTGCATTTCTCGCAATTGCTGTTTTTGTTTCAGATCTCCAGCAGCCACAGTTTTATACTACACTGCCAATTAATTCATAGCCCTATTAATAAAATCAAACATTTAAACATTGCTTACACTATTTAAAATTTAATCAATAGGTTGACTTACTTATTGTAGTTCACATGTTTATTATAATTTATATCAAGAAATTCCTTATAAAATGCAGCCATCTCTTCTGCACTGAGAGTATTTTTTCTCCCTGAAAGATGTAATACGACCAATTAAAACCGTAAGCACCGTGTATGATATAAGCATATATGATAAGCTGCTATTAAATTAAGCCACCTTGAGTAAAAAGCATCTTGTAGCTTTTTAAGAACTAGAAGCAGAACAGCATTCCGGTTATAATTTATTCTTAGCTGAGTATTTTACTAAACACAAGCAAAAATACATAAAAAATATAAGAAACTGATTCATTTCATACTTTCCTGTTCTTTAGTATCAGGAAAAGTTTGGTTTTCAAATAGAAATAGCAGTTTTTGTTTAATTATGCAATTCATTAAATATCCTTCTCAGTAGTCACATTTCAATGCTGGTGAGTTTCTACAATTTTCTTCTCACATTACAGACTATGAAGATAAATAAATATGCTCTTAATGTTGTTAAAAGTTAGTTTTCCCCCTGAGATGACCAGATGCTGTGGGATCCTTGTATTCAGGTTAACCTTTCAATAGTGCATCACAATTTTACAAAATGATCTTGATTTTTGTAAAGAAGTTAAAGTTGTATAACTTAGCTGAAATTATTTTTAAACTCCTTCCCATTTAGATGCACTGTTCTGAATTGGTGTTAACTAACCAGGATCTGGGCTATTCCACACTAAAAGTATGTCAATGCAGCCTAGTCAGCTTTCTCAAAGTTCTAATTGCTTCATTGAGGGATATGAATTTTTGCATCACTCATAATAGCAAATTGTGAACATGAACCAGAACTAGGATCATCAATAAAAAAAAAATCAAAATAAGTGTTTTGAGAGGTTTATTAGAATATACACTGTTTCACCCTAAGTGATTCAGTCAGGAACGCATGGCAACAAACTTATTTTATTGAAAACAAATATAATAAATCTGTAATATATGGACATAAGGAAAGGTCAGAGAAATAAAAGAGTAGATGGCTCCAGCTGCATAGGCATGATATCAGAAAAATAGATATCTAATGGCCAAATTTCTGGCTCCATGTTCTGGTGTGATACAATGCAAATTAGAGAACTGAATACAAATTCAGAATATTACTGAATAAGTAATTTTTTGTTCTGTAACATTTCTACTTAACTGAAGTGTCTAATAAGAACAGGGCCAGGGCATAACTGCTAAATCTAAAGTATAAAATTTTCACCTCTATGAAAAATATTGCTAACTTATACAATTCAATTTAAAAGCTATACCTTACCTTCCAATGCCTTTGTAAATTCCTCTTAAAGAGATAACCTTCTATCGATATCTTGTGGGTTGCCTTTGACTACAAACCAAAACGGATGAGCCATATAATTACCGTGGCCACAAGACCAAGTCAGAGGCTAGGAATTCTGCAGCGAGTAATTTACCTACTCATATACCAAATTTGGTCTACCATCCTCAAAGCTCAAGTCAGCAGTGTGATGGAATATTCTCCATTTGCCTCCAACAATATTCAAGTACAAAGCAGTACTTGATTGGCAGTGCAACCACAGTTTCAACTTTCACTTCCTTCGCCACTGATGGACAGTGGCAATAGCACGTACCGTCTACACGATTATGGCAGCAACTTATCAAGGCTCCTTCGACAGCACATTCCAAACCTTTGACCACTACCTCCAACAAGGGCAGAAGATACATGAAAATACCACCACTTGCAAGTTCCTCTCCAAGCCTCCATCATGACTTGGAAATATATCATTCTTTCACTACTGCTGAGTTAAATTCCTTCTTAATACCACTGTGAGTGTACCTACTTGCTCATGACCCACAGCAAAATCAAGGCAGCAGCTCACCACTACCTTCAAGAACAATTAGGAATAGGCATTAAATGCTGGCCTAATCAGCAATGCACACATGCCATGAACAAATAATCATAAACATTCATTCCTTGGTGACCTGGAGCATTAATATACAAAGTCATTGATGCCTGGAGTTCCCAACTGGTGTGCTAATACCACAGGTATTGAGACACAACATTAGTCCACAGGGAGGAAGCATGGAAAAAGATTACAGGTCAGTCCAAAAATGCACTTGCACAAGCACAACTCCTAGTGGCCAGCTACAGAATATCATTTAAAATAGGATTTGTGGTGATATGACCAGTAGGACCAATGTTGTGTCTCAATACCTGTGTGATGTTAGTACACCAGTTTCCATTTTCTGAAGAAGCGTCCCCACCCGAAGCGTCAGCTTTCCTGTTCATCTGATTCTGCCTGGCCTGTTGTTTTCCTCCAGCTCCACATTGTCTTATCTCAGACTCCAGCATCGGCAGTTCTTACTATCTCTTTGATAGAAGGTTATCTCTTAAAGAGGAATTTACAGAGGCATTGGTCCACAGGACGAAGTGCAAAAAAAATCACAGATCAGCCCAAAAAAGCATTTGCACAACTTCTAGTGGCCAGTTACAGAATAGAATTTAAAATAGGATTTGCGGCTGGGTAGGCAGTGGGGCTGTCTAAAAGGGAAACGGGATAATATCCAAAAAGCTGGAAAGAAGGACCAACGCTTCAAAGTCACACAAAGCTACTACCTGTCGCCAGAGAGCAAGACAGATATTTGGTATTGAGTTAATGCAGTCCAAAATCACGTACACCAACAAAGTAGATTACTTGATGTCAGTATCCAATCTCTACAATGCCAAAATGTCAGAGCTAAGGTACTATAAACTGTGTTGTATGCGGTAAGAGTGGTTATTGGCAAAAGTAAATCCTAGTGTTTAAGCCAGGAATTTATGAGCAGAGTTTGTACTTTAAATGCCATCAATTTAAATAATCTGCAAGTGGTTGAAAAATACTAAAATTTATAAATGTTGTAGGACATTGCCATCAGCCATGTATAGAATTTTGCCTTCAGTGACATTAAGTTCTGTGCACATTATCTCCCTTCACAGTGAAAGTTCAACATAAGATTGGAGTTGTTTCAATAGTTTTAAAACATAAAACATGGTAACAAAGGATCTTTAAAACTAACTTTAAGACAAAGAACTCTCAAACAGTCTGACGAATACAGTGATACACACTCCTCAATCAATGTCAACATTTTATACACATTCACAACAATCTAAATAAAATTACTGCACAACCTGGTTTATTTATATTTCTTAGAGACAATGTTTTACAATGATATCGCATGAATTTAAAAATATTTACAGTTAGCTAATTGAAATAAAAATTCAAAAGTTACAGTTTACTCACCTTCTTCATCTCTTAAACCAATTCCTTTTGCCTTTAAGCGGGAGTGTATGAACTTCTCTTTCTCCTGGAAAGTAATGAACAACATTTTACTGAAAACAGGCAGCTGTACAGCACTTTCATAATTCGATGCAATGTTGAATTTAAGAGATGTGACAATATTACTTGCCGAAAGGAAGTGAAATATTTTATGCTAAAAGCTGAAGAACTTTCCCCTCCGTGGTCTTACTTTAATTTATGTGCATTTCAAAACAATAGAACAAGACAGTAGATATTAGTCAAAACCGGAATCTGAAAATGTCTGCTCTGAGAAAAACCGCAAATCTAGGATAGGAAACTGTATGATGTCCTGAGAAAGGAGGTGATCGACCCCATTATTGTGCTGGAGGTAAGTCTGGGTCTGCTGTCTTATGTTTTTTAGTTCCCCTTCGTAGAAGTCAATCACTATGGAGCAGAGTGCAGACAGACTTCAATAAAAGGTACTGAGAGATCTTTTTTGAGAAAGGTAAGTATATAATCTCATCCAGACAACTGCCACTAGATATCTGCAGCAGAAAGCTTGGATAATTTATTGTCTGATTTTTTTTTTAAAAAAGTTTTCCTCCCTCTTTACCTGGGGGGGAAAAGGAATCTTTTTCCTTAAGCTGCAAGTAGCATTGTTTTCTCAGTCGAACACAAGTTTGTTTGTTATGTTCTAAAGAGAAATGATATAGAGATGTGTGACGAAGTTCTGGAGCTGGTAAGAAATCACAAATGGAAGTAATGGACCAGAGGTGAAATCTTTGATGGAAAGAAAGAAATAGCAACATTGTGGACGAGTGAATAAAAGACAAAGATCAAAAAATATTGTTTAAAAAGGATGCATAGCAAAAAGATTATATAATTGTATGATTATCCAAATTAACGGAGCCAAGATATAGAAGCATACGATGAGCCAAATTTTATGATATTGGAGGTAAAGAATGCTTTGAAATTGACCCATACAGGAAGCACTTCAGACATAGATGAAGTAACAAGAGGACATCTATAAAGCCCTTGGAGAAACAGGAATAAAAGTATTAACAGAAACGTGTGATCAAATATATACCAAAAAAAGGTACATTTCAAGTGTCTTGAGGCATTAATTATTTGTTGTGATCTAAGAAGCTGAAAGCTATGCAGTGCAATCAGTTTAGGACTGTAAGCTGAATAAATTATCTTGTTAAAGTGATCGTGAAAAAGCATAGAAAGAAATAACACAGCCAAAGTAAAAACTGGTAAAATTCAGTCTGAATTGTAACTGTAGTAGGAACAAGGAAGGGAATATGTAACCCAAGAACAATCTTTGATAAATGTCTATATGTTTACAAGAACATTAACAAATGCTGCACAGACCTTGAGAAAGCATTTGATTGTGTTTATCGCCAAAAGCTACTGGATGTGCCGCTGAACTGTGTTATTTAAAATTGTACTCTGGGGTTTATATTGCCTGTCATTGTTAATCCTACTGAAAATGTGTTACTTCGCATATCTAAATTGGTTGGATGGCTGATTTGCGCTGCAGAATGATGCCAACAGGTTCAATTCCTGCACCGGCTAAGGTTACCATGCAGGATTCTCCTTCTCAACCTCTTCCCTCACCAGAGGGGTGATGACTTCCAGGTTAAACTACCATTAATTGTCTCTCTCTAATGAGAGAGTAGCCCTATAGTCCTCTGGGTGTATGGGGACTTTGCCTTTGCAGACATACCATTGACAAAGCCTTTGTAAGATCCTCCATGACTTGTGTCAAGAAAGGCAGTCCATCAGCAATGTCCACTGCAATCAAACATAACGCCAACTCACAGATCTTTTTGGCTTGTGATTGACCAAAATACAAAAGGTTCATGAAGAAAGATACCAAATCTTGATCAGTCGGGAAATCAAGGCACACAGGGAAAGGGCAGGAAAGTGGACATGGCAATGTTGGATCAAACATTTCTTATTGAGTGGTACAGCAGGTTCGAGGGGACAAACAAACTACTCCTGTTCCTAATTCTAATGATCTTAATACAAAAATACTTTCTCAGGATTGCGCAAATATGTTAGAAAGTATACAAACCTCCACACAATGTATAAATCCAACTCTTCAAGCACAATCTGCTCCTCATGTAGTAGAGTTTGCAGATTTCACATTGGACTTAACGGTCATCTCAGAACCCAAAAAACCCACGGGGGAAGGCTAGTCATCCTCGATCACGAGGGACTATTTAAAAACCTGATTTCAAACTTCTCTACTTTAAATTACATTTGTCACTTGGTCACCCATTCCACCAATCTGTCCTCTTTAAGTCTATTACCATCTACCTCACTATTCAGCAGACTTTTAAATTGTAAGTGGTTGTGGCCCAAGTAATGACCTCTGAGTAATACTGCTGTCTACCATCATCCAGTCCAAAAATGTCCACATTTACTCTGTTTCCTGTCACTTGACCAATTCTGCTTTTATGTCACCCCTTTTATTACATGGGTTCCAACTCTGCTAGTAAGCCAACACAAAACATTTAATGAAACCCCTCTTTGAAGCCTATACTCCACATCAATGGCTTACCCCTCTTACCATCCATCTCATCAAGTTTGTAAAAAATGGTTTGCCTTTAAAAAGGATTATGGTGACTTTCTTCAAATAATCCACATTTGTTCAAATGGTTAATTTTCATCTGGACTATGATTTCTAAAAGCTTTCACATCACTAAGTTAAAACTGACTGGTTTGTAGTTGCTGGTTTTGTTTTTAGAAGAAAAGTCCATGTAGAACATTGTGTGGAGGCTACTTGTTTTTCTAAATTGAGGAAGCACATTAATGTGGCTAATGCAGGTATTTTGCCAGTTGTCACAAAATACATTACTTGAAATCGCATTAATGTTAAGGTGCTGCATTATCTATATCATCTTCCAGGGACATAAAAGATGCATTGCATTCAGTAACTGAAATCAATACGATTACTCTAGCAGTTATTCCTTTAAATCCTTTGAGAATTTTGTTGAAACTGCAGTAGAACTTCAGCACTAGATGTGTAATGTAAGTTCAGTGCTTTTGGACAAAATCTTAAAGAGCTGTTAGGCTCAGTACTCAGTGTTCCAGAGCTGAAGCCTGATCAAGACCATTTGCAGAACTGTTTTAGAAAGAACCTGTGTACATTTTAAAGTTGGAAGGAACATTTAGTACTTTTATTTTAACAGTTGGCCAAATGAACCTTATATTTGGAAGCTAACGGTTGGTTAGCTCAGTTGGCTTGATGGTTGGTTTGCTAAACAGGGACACCAAAAGTGCAGGTTCAATTTCCATAAAAAATTGAGGTCACCATGACAGTCCTGCCTTCTCAACCTGGCACCCATAACTGTACATAATACTCCAGCTGAATTTTAACAAGTGGTTTGTTAAATGTCTTGTGCAAATTATACTTTATCTCCTTGCTCTTGTACTCTATGCTTGTTAATAAAGCTGAGGGCACTGCATAATTTATTACCTGCTTTATCCACACAATCATGCCACCTTCAGTGATCTGTGCACATATATATTCTGCTCCTACACCCACTTTAGAAGTATATCTCCTACTTTATACTGTTTTTCAACGTTCTTCCAGTCATACTGCATCACCTCATTCGTCAGCTATATACCCGCTCCACCAACTTGTCAACATCCTTTCGGAGTTCCACACTGCCTTCCTCACAGTTTGTAACTGTTTCAAGTTTTGTGTCATCTGCAAACTTTGAAATTGTTCCCCATACAATATCAGTACGATACAATATCAGCTCCCAAAATCAGCCCGTGGGGAACTCCACTGTAAATCATCCTATGGCCCAAAAAATATCTATTGACCTTTAGTCTCCGTTTCCTGTCACTCAGCCAATTTTGTATTCATTTTTCTGTCTCTTTTATACCATGACCTACATATAATGCAAATGAAGCACTCACACAGTAGTTAGTGTAAAGGTAGCCTGCACTTTTGCTGAGGTCTAAAATCATTTTTCAAAAAAAAAATCATTCATTGGGAATGTGGATGTCGCTGGCTGGGCTAGCATTTATTGTGTTTCTAATTGCCCTTGAGAAGGTGATGGTCAACTGCTTTCTCAAACCACTGCAATCCACACAATCTTAGGAAATGCACAATATGGTTATGGAGGGAGTTTGTACCTTCATATTTGATTTACACTCCAGGTTAAGCTTGCGATCAAATCAAAATTAGCTTCTGTGGAAAATATTGCACTGCCTATTTGTGTATATTTGCTAAGTCAAAAAAAATTTAAACCAGAGAGTAGTGCAGAAGTACATCCATCAAGTAGACTCCAGTAGGTCAAGAAGGCAGCTCAGCACAACCTTCTCAAAGGCAACTAGGAACAGGGACTTATTGTTGGTTAATTTTTCCCAGCAATACACAGAACCCACAAAAGAATGAAAGCAATTAGAGTGAATTATGAAAAGCCAGATAATCCACCACATTTTAATAGGCATTAGAGCATAACTGCAATACCACAGATTAAAAATGAAATAATTGGAGATTAATATTTCAAACAATATTTGAATAATCAAATATGAAAATCAGGTAATCCATGTAAAAAGAACATTTATAAACTTTAATTGCCAAAGCAACTGTTCAGGGCTTGGACAATATCAACAAAAGAAATGCAAGCAAGAGCCTAAAATTATAATCCCTGTTGACAACAATAAATTTAACAAGAAAAGAATCCCAACTGAAAGAAAATTACTGGGCAAGATTTCACTTTTAAAAGTGCTACTATTAGAAACTAACCAAATAAAAACAAATTTTAATTCTAGTTAACAGCTGATGGAGAATTCAAATAAAAAAGGTCAATTCACTTTAAATACTTGATACAACAGATTTATACCTCACATAATTACAAGCACTCACTTGCTGCACAAATATGGCATCCCATTCAATCTCTCAGTCTTTACAAGCCGGCCTTCATTTGTTCGATATCTCACCAGCCATCCATCAATTTTAGCCCTCAGGTTGTATTCTTTGGTAACCATACTCCATCGTGGACAGTTATTACCCACAAGGCGCATGTTTACGAACCTTCTATCACTCAGGTCATAACCATCCTGATGGTACAGTATCTCCGGACTGTCCCTTCTCCAATTTCATTCAAAGTCAGAGTGGGATCTGGCACTACTTCAATAGCAATGAATACTTTCCAAGACACAATCCCTTGTTCTTCCTGTCTTCAATGTTTTGTCCTTTCCAACTGTGTAATGCACACTGTAACATTCTCAGGCACCTGCTTCAACACGGGAACTGTTTAAAGATTGCTAAACAGAAAATGATTCCATTCAAAAAGCCTTTGCACATATTCTCAATGTTGTGAACTGCTGCACTGAAAAGACGACTGAAACTCAGCCACGCTGTAATTACCTTTCTATGTATCCTCTGCTTCTTAGCTGTTGACAACCAGATAATATGGACATTTCTCAGAACCCAAACAATGATAGAATCAGGAAACCAACAAACTCTTTATCAAAATCCATTTTCTTCTCCAAGACACATCGCACAAAAAAATACAGGCTTTTCCCAGCATATAGGGCATCACAGTAGTCATGCAGACTGATTTGAAATGTCTGCCACTAAAAGGCATACAGCAGTCAGGATTGATCCAGCAGAATCAATGCTCTTTTGTATTTAAACGAAAGAGCTGGCTGTGCAGAAATGTATTTGTTGGGATCAGGCAAGGGAAAGTTGAAAACAATAAAAGTAAAATATATATGAAATAAATTTATGCGCTCCACTTCTGTCAATGGAATGCAAGTATAATCTCATCATGTAGTGGCATCGGACTACTGGAACCGAAATTGCAAATTTGCTAATTCTCTCTCTTCCTCTAGGGCCAGTTGCAAAGAAGATCCAAGCGACCAACTCTAACAGAAATGTTCATTGGCCGAAAACTAAACTGTCCAAACAGGGTTACTTACACAGGTTAGTTGCAATTATAGAGTCTCCAAAGTTCAACCGCCATACCACATCCCACCAGCATCCACTCATTCTTTATGTTCTAGTGCCTTCTCTGGGATTTTGTCTTGAGGAATACTAGATGCTGTATGGGAAGTGGAATTAGTTGTGCTAGAGTTAGTACATGAATTTTGTGGCAGTAGCGTAGGTTGCTGTGGTTAACAAAGAGGAGATTTGGGTCACTGTACGATTCCTTTTTTGTCTGTAGAGGGAAGAGGGAGGTCCTAGCATCCCACATCTGTTGTAAAAAAATCTATCCTGCAATCAGTAACTGTAGGATTAGCTTTTCATTTATACGCGTGTATGTGGAATTTACTAATTTACTTGTGCACAGAAACAGAATATTAAGAATGATAGGAGGAATCAAGGCACTGTGGGTACAACAGCAGATCAGAGGCTAGGAATCCTGCAACGAATAACTCTCCAATTGACTCTCCCAAAGCACACCCACCATCTACAAGGCACAGCGAGGATTGCAACAGGAAAAAAAGAAATCCCACCCCAAGGCAAAGAATAAGTTACAGATTCTAACATTTTCATTTTATGCTGTTTCTGTGTCTATATTTGGAAACACATTGTTAAATTTTTATCAGCTCAAAAAAATTTTTAGGCTTTAGTAGTTCAAGTTCCATCTCCATTTCTTAATGGATTGCAAGTGACAAGCAGTTGAAACAGTGGGAAAACATAGCAAAATTATGAGACAACAAATAATTAACTATCCTCAGCATAAAAAAAACTATCAATGCAGGTTCTAAGATTTAAAATTTATTTCCCAATCTGCATTCTGCAGCAACAGTGATAGCAGTATGCTAGTTAATTGTGTTTGGTACTAATTTAGCAGGAAGCTCAAGCAATGTGAGGAATCAAAATATTTGACAACAAATACTTTGTAAATTGTTCTTTTAGATCATTATGTAATTGTTTTAATACCTTTAACTTTGTTCCAGTGTAAAATACAGTTCAGGTTAACAGACAGAAGTAAATATGAAAAAAAAGCTGGCAGTGCCACCTAGAGGTGGAAGAATGAGACGGTAAAGGAAATATATTGCATTACGCATTCAATATAATTAAGCATTCGTTTCACATTATGGAATAATGACACGGAATAAGTACAAAGAGGAATGTGTTTGCAGTCACAAGACCTTTAATATTAGAAACTAATTAGGTAGTTCTGCAGACAGTGCACATAGCTTCAGATGTTCCTAACATTTGGTAGTTCACAGTGGAAGATCTACAAATTTTTAAAAAAATACATCGGGCAAATTAGAAGCGAACGTCAATTTACCTGAGTGCAACAATAGCACAACCCTAAGCTTAACTGAGGTGGTTTAAGATTATATATAACAAACTACCCAACTTTGGTTGACATTTAAAATTCCAATTTCATCTCCTCTAGTCCAAAACTTGCAATAAAAATTATTTTGTTTGTCATTTTATTTTTATTGTTCATTCATGGGATGTGGGAGTCACTGGTTCAGCAAGTATTTATTGCTCATCCCTGGTTGCCCTTGAGAAGGTAGATCATCATCACCACTTTCTGCAGTCCATTTGCTGTAGGTAGACTCACAATGCCATTAGGGATAGAGTTCCAGACTTTTAACCCAGTGCAGCTGAAGGTACAGTGATATATTTCCAAGTCATAATTGTGAATGGCTTGAAGAGCAACTTACAGACAGTGGTGTTCTCATGTATCTGTTGTCCATATCCTTCCAGATGGCAGTGGTCATGTGCAGGAAAGCTGCCTGTCTAAAGTAACCTTGGCAAATTCCCCCAGTACATCATATAGATGGTACACATGGCTGCTGAGTTTTGGTGGTGGAAGAAGTGAATGTTTGTGGATGTACTGCCAATCAAGCCAGATGCTTTGTCCTGGATGTTGTTAAGCTTCGTGTGTGTTGTTGGAGCTGTACTCAACCAGGTATGTGGATATTCCAATGCACTTCTGACTTGTGCCTTGTAGAAGGTGGATATACTTTAGGGAGTCATTATGAGAGTTACTTGCTGCAGGATTCCTAGCATCTGATCTTGTCTTGTACCCACAGTATTTACATGGCTATTCAATTTTGGGTCAATGGGAACCCCCAGGATGTCAACATGGAGGGTATTCAGCAATGGTAATGCTATTGAATATCAAGGGGTGATGCTTAGATTTTCTCTTTTTGGGGATGGTCATTGCGTGACACTGTGTGGCATGAACGTTAATTGTCAGCCCAAATATTGGTATTGTCTAGGCCTTGTTGCATTTGGATATAGACTTCTTCAGTATGTGAAGAATCATGAATGGCGCTGAACATTGTGCAATCATGAGCAAACATCTCACCTCTGGCCTTATGATGGAGGGAAATTTACTGATGAAGCAACTGAAGATAGTTGGATTAAAACACTGAGGAACTCCTGCAGAGATATCGTGACCCCCTACAATCATCATTGTGCTGGGTTCAACTCCAAGTATTTTTCCCCTATTCCTATTGACTCACATTTTGCAAGGGCTCTTTGATGCCATGCTCAGTTAAAAGTGGCCCTGCTGCGAAGGGCAGTCATTCTCAATTCACCTCCGGAATTAAGTTCTTTTGACCTATTTGAACGTGGTCAGGAGCAGAGTGGTTCTGATGGAACCCAAACTGAGCATCATGAGCAGGTTATTGCTGAGGAAATGCTGCTTGAGAGCACTTGTGACATCTTCCAATACTTTTCTACGATTGACAGTAGAGTGATAAAGTAATAATTAACTGAGCTGGAGTTGTCCAAATTTGTGTGCTGAAGATACCTGGGCAATTCTTTACATTGTCAGGTAAATGTCAGTGTTGTAAGTGGACTGGAACACAGTCTGGTTAGAGATGTGGCAAGTTCTGGAGTACATATCCTCAGTACTATTGCAGAATACTGTCAGAGCATATACCCTTTGCAGTAGCCAATGGTCCAGCCGTTTCACAATGACACATGGAGCAAATCAATTTAGCTGAAGACTGGCATCAGTGATGCTGGTGACATCTCAAAGAGACAAAGTTGGATCATCCACTTGACACTTCTATAGTGGATCATTGTTGCAAATGTTTCAGCCTGGTCTTTTTGATATAATATTGAGGACTTAGGGCACCCCTCCTCCTCCAGCGAGTTAACTGTATGCTATCATTCATGACTGGATGCAGCAAGACTGCATAGCTTAGGTCTTATCTGTTGGTGGTGGAATCGTTTAGCCTTGTCTAACATTTGCTACTTCTGCTGTTTAAAACAGAGGCAGTCCTGTTTTGCAGCTTCACCAGGTTGGCACCTCATTTTTAGGTACATCTTATGTTGCTCCTGGCATACCCTCCTGCATGCTTCATTGAGTGAGGTTTATGAGGGATATGCCAGGGTGCAGACTGTGTTCAAGTACAATTTTGCTGCCGATGATGGCTCACAGCGAATCATGGACGCCCAGCCTCGAGTTGCTCATGTCTCTCATTTATTACAGTGAAAACGCCACACAACATGATAGAGGGCTCCTTCAATGAAAAGATGGGACTTTGTCTCACCAAGGACTGTGCGGTGTCACTCTTACTGACACTGTCAAGGACAAATGCATCTGCAGCAGACAGACTGATGAGGGTGAGGTCAAGTACACCTTTTCCATTTGTTAGTTCCCTCACCACCTTCTGCAGATCCAATTTTGCAGCTGTGTCCTTTAGGACTTGACCAGATTAGTCAGCAATGGCACTGTGCGCTTTGAAAGTTCCCTACCCAGAGTTCATTCTGTATCATCGTCACCCTCCATGCTTCCTCCAGGTGGTGTTCAACATGGAGGAGTATAATTCATCAGCTGAGGTGAATGTACAGGGTAAGCAGCAGGCAATTACCTTGCTCATTTCTGACCTAATGTCATGAGACTTCATGGGATTCACAGTCCATGTTAAAGAGTCCCTGGGCAAATCCCTCCCTGCCGTGTATCACAACGCTGCCACACCTACTGGTTTTGTCCAGCCAGTGGAACAGGACATATCCATGGACGATGATATTGTCGTCTGAGGCATTGTGTGTAAGGTATGACGCTGAGTATGGCTATACCAGGCTGCGGCTCAACTAGTCTGCAAGACAGTTGTCCCAGTTTTACCACTTGCTCCTAGAAGTTATTAAAGAAGACTTTGCAGGGTTGAAAGGGTTGAGTTTGATGTTGTTGTTTTCAGCGCTTAGGTTGATGCCATCGGTTTAATTTCCTTTTGAGACTTGTTCGCCGTTGATACAACTATATGGCTTGCTAGGCCTTTTCAGAGAGTAGTTAAAAGTCAACCACATTGCTGTGGATCTGGAGTCACATGTAGGCCAGGCCAGTAAGAACAACAGGCCTTCCCTAAAGGACTTTAATGAACGAGACTGGGATTTACACCAATTGATAACAGATTTGCGGTCATTAGACTTTAAATTTCAGATTTTATTAAATTCAAAAATACAGCATTCCCTGGGTCTCTGTATTATGAGTTCATTGACAATAACACTACCTCACACTTTACAGTTATTTAGAAAGGAAAAAGGGTAAAAAGCTTTGATCCTTTAAGGAAAGTCTGCAGAGTTTATAATGGAAAATAAGTAAATGGTAAAGAAATTAAAAAGGTATTTTCCATCTGTCTTTAGGTAGAGGGTATAAGTACCATCACAGAAATAACTGTGAATCAGGACAAAAATGGGAGGGAGGAACTTAAAATATTAAGGCAGGGAAAAGGTGCTTATAAAATTATTAGAACTAAAAACGGACTAGTAGCTGCTGAGATATTAAGTGTATTATTGTTAACTTTGTAAAATTGTCTAGATTTCCACATGGTCCACCCTCCAAAGAAAAGCCATAAAGATCACAAACTTGAGGGGTAGGCTGCATTATCAGCCACAGGAACATTACTTTAAAAATTTCCTTTCAAATGCTAATATTTGTCATCATGTCCCTTTATGGAAGTGTTTGTCAATGTGTTACTTAACTTGCTTGTTTTTTTCAGTTTGCTCAAGAGTGTATGAAGAGACATTCACTAACATGGGCGTAGAGTGGAATCAGACGTTACAAACCCGTAATGTTTCACTTTGTGAATAAATCAATATAGTAAATGGTAAAGGAGAAGTAAATTGTAAAGAAGTAAAAACTAGCTCTTATTTCTTCTTTCACTATCTAGCTATCAGGAGTATAATAGAATGGTCGAAGCAAACAATATAGATATGTTTAAAGGGAAGCTGGACAAGCATTTAAGGGGGAAAGGAATGAGGAAAGATGGGAGGAGGCTCACGTAAAGCATAAACACCTAACTGGTTGGTTCTGTCAAATGTCATGTTTTATGTCATCTAAATCCTTTGTAATCAATATAATAAAGGCTGTTTGCATCACATGGCTTTTAAAAGATCAGAAATTCCTGCCATTAAGAGCACAGAATACCTCAAATCAATACAAACTTAAATCACTCATACTACTCACCTTGTTGAAAGTTATGTTCTGATTCAACCAAAAGTTCTGATTCCAGTCTTGTGTGTCGATCCTTAACTTCCTCAGCTCCTGCTCCAGTTTGGATTCAAGCTTTGGTGTATAAAACTTCACAGGTCTTAGGTTTGAAAGCCTATCTGGAGGGCCAACCCAGTCATGATGCGAGTCTGCAGGAGACTGGAAACTTGAAATCTGAGAAAAGTTTATTCCAGTTTAGATAATAAATAATTAGCGTTCCTCTTAAAATTTCAGAGTAATAGCAGTTCAGACTGTGTACCCACATTTGTAGAACAATTGTAGCCACAACACACATTTCATGAATGTTTATCTGGAAATAAAAAGATCTTTGACATTTTGTATTAAACACTTGACTATGTGGGAATGAAGAGATATTGGATATGAAGAGATTAAAAATACTTCCATGCAGGATATGCGCTTGCTCACTTTAGGATAAGTATTTAACATTTTAACTCTACAACGTTTTCGTTTAAATCAGAGATTTCTTGAATACAAGAACTTTAACAGCAAAAGCTCAGGCTGAAAATCAACACAAAATGGTTCTCGGGATAGTGCAGCGTAACTTTATGGAAGAACTGATTGATTTTGCCCACAGAGGCAGCATGGTAGCAGTTTCCATGGATCACAGAGTTTAGGCAGGTCAAGGTTATGGATAGCTGCTTAATGTTTTTCTGTGTTTTAAACAAAACTACAAAATGCTTAAACACAAAACAGAAATTACTGGAGAAATTCAGCAAATCTGGCAGCATCTCTGGAGAGAAGGCAGAGTTAACATTTTGAGCCCAGTGACCCTCCCTCATAACAGGAAAAGCTTAAACATAGCTTTGTCAATTAATAACTCCCCAATAATGCTTCCAAAGTTTCTACTTAACAAAATAAAAATGTTTTTGTATAGGCAGCCAGATTCAACAATACGATACTGAAATTTGAGTGAGATAAATTAGGTTGTACTAACTTGAACTGGCATGTAGATTTGGATTGAGTCCGAAGTGGCGACAGCAAACTAATGTAGTATTTATCTCCCTATTTATTTCAGAACCCTCTTCCCCTCCCCCATTTCTGATGAAGGGTTTAGGCCCGAAACGTCAAGTTTTCCTGCTCCTATGATGCTGCTTGACCTGCTGTGTTCATCCAGCCCCATGCTTGTTATCTCGGATTCTCCAGCATCTGCAGTACCTTTTATCTCTAAACTAATGTAGTATGTTGGATAGAAAAGAAATTGAATAAAAATGAAATATATTTAAAATAATAAAAATCATAATTTACCTAATTTGCAATTATATCAGGTTAAGCCAGACATGATCAATTATAGATCAAGTATGAATTGGTTCAATCTCATGCATGCTTTGAACATAGAGTTGGGATTCTGCTTTCAGAACTTGTGTTCATTCATGCACAGAAAAACATTTCGGTCACACAATTCAAGAGAAGAGGGATAGAGCTTTTTTTTTTTAAAAGAAAGTGGTCGATAGCTCTTTTGACCTATAAATGGTACAAATAGTAGATTTTCTTTCGTCCACAGTTGTTGACGTTGCGAGATGGGCCAGCTAGACTCCAACTGCCTTTGAGCCACAGCACTGTTTAGAAGGGAGATCCAGGATTTGACCAGTGACAGTGGAGAATAGGCAGCGTAGTTCTGAGTCAGAATTGTATGGGGCTTAGAAGTAACTTTTGCAGATGTGGTATTCCTTTGTATCTGCTGCCCTTGTCTTAAGGTGGAAAAGGCTAAGCGTTTGGGGGGTGCTGTTTAAGGAGCCTTGGTGAGTTTCTGCAGTGCCTCTATGCAACAGTAGTGGAGGGATTGAGGATGCTGGATGAGATGCCAGTCTAGTGGCTGCTTTGTCCTGATGTTGATTTCGTGGAACGATATTGAAGTTGAAACCGTCCAGGCAAATGGAGAGTATTCCATCCCACTCCTGACTTATAGATGATCAACACGGTCTGGGGAGACAGGAGGGGAGATATTTGCTGCAGATGTCCATGCCTCTGACCCGCTGCAGCTGCAGTATTTACATCGCTGATCTAGTTCAGTTTTTGGTCAATGGTAACCTACAGAATGCTGATATCAGTGAATTCAGCAATGATAATGTCCATGAATGTAAGGGGTCATGATTCAAGTCTCTCTTGTTGGAGATGGTAATTGCCTTTTACCTGTGTTGCACAAATGTTACTTGCTAATTATCAGTCCAACACTGGATGTTGTTCAGGTCTTACTGCATATTCACACAGATTGCTTCACTCTCCGAGGAGTTGTGAATTATGCTAAAAAGTGTGCAATCAATGAACATCCCAATTTCTGACCATATGGATTGACGAAGCATCTGAAGATGGCTGCGCCCTAGGACACGACCCCAAACAAACACCTGATGTCCTGGGACTGAGATGAATGACCTCCTACAATCTCAACCAATTTCCTTTGTGCTAGGTATAATTCAACCAATGGGATGTTTTCTCCCCCTCGATTCTCACTGGCTCCAGTTTTGCTAGGGCTCCTTGACGTCATACTCAGTCAAATACAGCTCTTTTGACTTATAAAGTGTCAAGGACAGTCACTGTCTCCTCAGCTCTGGAGTTGTCCATGTTTGGAACAAGGCTGGAATAAAGTCGGAAAATGAGTGGCCCCAAGTATCCGACAGCAGGTGTTACTGAGCAAGGGCTGTTTTACTAGCATATATCCATCAGCTTGTTGATGGTCAAAAATAGACTGATGGGGTGGTAGTTGACTGGGTTGGATTTATCCCAGTTGTCGGAGTCAGGGGATACCTGGGCAATATCCCATATTGTTAGGTGGATGCCAGTGTTGTAACTGTACCGGAACAGCTTTGACGAGGACTGCAGCTAATTCTGGAACACAGATCTTCAGTACTATTGTTGGAATGTTGTCAGGACCCATATCATTTGCAGTATTCAGTGACTTCGCTGTTTCTTGATTTGTGAATGCAGCTCTACTGAGTAACAATACTTGGACCATACAATCACAAGTCTGTATGTGAAACAATTTAACTAAAGCTTCAATGAATTGAACAAAATTGTTCTTCCACTCATAAAAAAAGCAACATTTTGAGTGGTGATCTGTAAAGTGCTACTATGTAATTTAAGTTACTCCAGTGCTGTTCAATAAAGATTCTCTTACAGTAGTGAAAACGAAAATGATTTTGTTGAGTGCAGAAGTTAATTAGTGAAATCACATATCACTAACTTATTAATTTTACTGTCTCAAGATCAAATTAGTGTGATTGAAAAAGGACACGCCAGAGGCAGTATGAATAACTCAAATGCAAATATGCATTTTGTTCAAATCAAACATTGTACGCATGTATTGGGTATCTTGACACAACAGATAGATGGCACATTGAGCAAATTTATACTTGGCAACATATATTGTACCAATGAATTCATGTGGTCTGTCAGTGCACAAGTCTTTCAAAGTTCTGAAATAAAAAGAGCCAAATTAATAAGTTTAATTAGATACTAATATATTTCCATTTCTTCCCTTCTGATAATATAATAACATATTAACATATGATAATAAAATAACATAATTCCAATGGTCTAAAGAGAAATATTAAACATTGTTTTTAGTAGGAAATAATCTAGCAGATCAAGTGGACATCAAAAGGCCAATAAGTCATCCAAGCTTCCCCTCAATAATCTTCTCCGAAAGACTTGCATTAATCAAGATATTCCAAAGAGCTTTACAGACATTATGAAATACAGATACACAGACTGTGTTATCACTGGAAGAAATGGCCCGCAGTTGTGTCAGAAAGAATCATGAATGCTTTTCCTGCAAAGAATTACTACAGCAGTGTAGTTTTGATATATATGCCTAACAGTACAGGTTTTATAGGTGGTTGGCGACAGAAATCCCAGGTGATTAAACAATCATTGATTACTGGTGTAATATAGGAAATGCAGCAGCCACATGAAGCTCTCACAACAGGCAACGTGAAAATAATCAATCTCTTTCAGTGTTTTTTTCATAATGTAGAGGATGGTGGGGGTGTCTGGAATTCGCTGCCTGGGTAAGTGGTGGAGGCAGAAACCCAAAACTCTTCAAAATATCTGAATCTGCACTTTAAATGCTGTAAGCTGCAGGGCTATTGCCTGTGGGCAGGAATAAAGAATTAGAAAGATCATCTGGGTATCTTTGGGACAGAATGAACAAGATTTGCCAAACAGTGCCCTTCTGTGCTGTATCATTTCTATGGTTCTGTTTTGATTGAGTAATAAATATTAGCCAGGACAATAGGGATAACTTCTTCGTAATTCTACAAAGTGTGAAGGGATTTTTTTCTTGTCCATGCGAGAGAACATGCAGGGTGAAAAAACCTGAAAAATCTGTGGATGCTGTAAATCAGAAATGAAAACAGAAGTTGCCAGAAAATCTCAGCAGGTCTGGCAGCATCTGTGAAGATAAATCAGAGTTAACGTTTCAGGTCCGGTGACCCTTCCTCAGAACTGTTGGTAGCGAGGAAAATGTCAGTTTATGTGCAGAAGATCGGGTGGAATGAGTGGGTTGGGAGTAAACGATAGGTGGGAATAGAGTCCAAAGACAGAGAAGAACAGTAGGACAGAAAAAGGAGTGGATAACGATCTGACTGGAAGGGTGAATAGCTGTTAATGGAGGTGGTTATTGGCTAACAATAGATAGCGTGTAACAGCAGACTATGTGAAAACAAGGCCTGGTGTGTGGGGTACGGGTCTAGGACATGGGAGAGTTCAGGCCCTAAAATTATTGAACTTGATATTGAGTCCAGAGGGCTGCAGGGTCCCTAAGCAGAAAATGAGATGTTGTTCTTCCAGCTTGCGCTGAGCTTCACTGGAACTGCAGCAAGCCAGAGACAGAGATGTTGGCCAGGGAACAGGATGGTGTGTGAAAATGGCAGGCAGAGTCTTTTTTGTGAGCAGAACGTAGATGTTCTGTGAAGTGGTCACCCAGTCTATGCTTTGTTTCCCCAATGTAGAGGAGACCACATCGTGAGCAGCGAATGCAGTAGACTAGATTGTGCAAAGTTCAGGTAAAGTGCTGCTTCACCTAAAAGGTACGTCTGAGCCCTTGGATACTGAGGAGGGAGGAGTTAAATGAGGAAGTCCAGCCTTGATATTACAGAGGCTGGGCGCTGCTCTCAGGTAGCTCCTCCTATCGTCCCTGGACCATGGACCCACCATGGCACATCAGACCATTGTACCTATCATGGTCAGTGACTTGAGTTCAACTGGTGATCTCCCCCTCACTGCCTCTAAGCTGATAGTTCTCTCAGCTCCATACAGCTCGCTTATACCTCCTTCCAAAAATCCACAAACAGTACTGCCTGGGCAGACCCATCGTTTCAGCCTGCTCCTGTCCCACAGACCTCATCTCTTACTACTTTGACTCAGTGTTTTCTCCCCGTTCCAGTCCCTGCCCACATACATCTGAGATTCCTCTGACACTCTATTCCGGTTTCAGAATTTCCAGTTTGCAGGCTCCAGCTGCTACCTTTTTACCCTTTACACATCCATCCCCCCTGCAGAATGGTCTCAGGGCTCTCCGCTTCTTCCTGGACGGAGGCCTGAACTGGCCCCACCCACCACCACCCTCCTTCGCACCCTCAACAACTTTTCTTTTAACTTCTCTCATTTACTTCAGGTCAGAGGGGTGGCCATGGGTACCCACATCGGCCCCAGTTACTCCTGTCTCTTGCTTGGTAACATGGAACATTTCTTGTTCCAGTCCTATTCTGCTCCCACCCACAACTCTTTCTCCGATATATCAATGATATTATCGGTACTAATTCCTTCTCTCATTCAGAAATGGAAAAATCCATCGATTTCGCTTCCAATTTCCACCCCGCCCTCACTTTCACCTGGTTTATCTCTGACTCTTCCCTTCCTCTACATCTCTGTTTCCATTTCTAGGGATAGACTAGCCGCTAATATCCACTATAAACCCACCAACTCCCACAGCTACCTGGACTATACATCCTCGCAACTCTGTTTTCTCTAAAGATTCCATTGCATTCTCCCAGTTCCTGCAACTCTGTCGCACAAGTTCCTATCGGGCCAACTTCAACTAGGGAGCCTCTGAAATGTCCACCTTCTTCCTCAACCAAAACCAGTTGTCAACAAAGCCCTCAACCAGATCCGACCCATCTCACACATATCTGCCCTCACCCCCTCTCTTTCCTCCCACAACAGTGATAGGGTTCCCCTTGTCCTTACCTACCATCCCACCAGCATCCACATCCAGAAGATCATCAGCTGCCATTTCCACCACCTCCAGCGAGATGCCACCCACCAGACATGTACTGCCTTCCCCTACCTTGTCTGCCTTCCACAGGGACCATTCCCTCTGGGACACTCTGATCCACTCTTCCTTCACTTCCAACACCCACCTCACCCCTCTCTCCACCTCCCCCCCCACCAACTGCAGCAACTTCCCCTGCAAACAAAGATGGAACACCTGCCCATTTATCTCCTCCCTCCTCAGTATCCAAGGGCCCAAACAAACCTACCAGGTGAAGCAGCACCTTACTTGCACCACATACCGGGCTTTGTTATCATATAGTCTGCCATTACACACTACCTATTGTTAGCCACTAACAGTCTCTCTTAACAGCTATTCACCCTCCTAGCCAGATAGTTATCCACTCCTTTGTCTGTCCAACTGTTCTTCTCTCTCTTTGGGCTCTATTCCCATCTTTCGTTTAATCCTGACCCACTCCCCCAAACCCTACGTTCTGCACGTAAATCAAGATTTTCCTAGCTACCATCAGTTCTGAGCAAGGGTGACCAGACCGGAAACATTAATTCTGATTTCTCTTCACAGATGCTGCCAGAACATTTAGGGTCTGAGTTTAATATCTTCTGACTCAAAAAGCAAGACGCCTACTGAATGAGGGAAATGTTATAATGTTATGTTATAAATGTTATTAACAGGACGATATAATCACTGGTAAAAACAATGGTACCTCAGTGCATTACTGTAGGCAGAGGAACCTTCCAAACTTATTTCACCACTACCATAGATATTTTGCAATTCAAGATCAAAATGGTATGTTTTCAGCCTTAAATGGATAAACCTGTGATATAATAATTTTTTTCTCTTTATTCATTCATAGGATGAGGGCATCACTGGCTCAGCAGCATTTATTGCCCATCCTTAAGTGCCCAGAGAGCAGTTAAGGTCAATCACATTGCTGTGGGTCTGGAGTCATATGTAAGCCAGACCAGGTAAGGATGGCGGGATAACAAGGTGTGAGGCTGGATGAACACAGCAGGCCAAGCAGCATCATAGGAGCAGGAAAGCTTGACGTTTCGGGCCTAGACCCTTCATCAGAAATGGGGGAGGGGAAGAGGGTTCTGAAATAAATAGGGAGAGAGGGGGAGGCGGATAGAGGATGGAGAGAGGAGAGGATAGGTGGAGAGGAGGCAGACAAGTCGAAGAGGCGGGGATGGAGCCAGTAAAGGTGAGTGTAGGTGGGGGGGTAGGGAGGAGATAGGTCAGTCCAGGGAGGACGGACAGGTCAGGGGGGCAGGACGATGTTAGTAGATAGGAGATGGGGTGCAGCTTGAGGTGGGAGGAGGGGATAGGTGAGAGGAAGGACAGGTTAGGGAGACGGAGATGAGCTGGGCTGGTTTTCGGATGCGGTTGGGGGAGGGGAGATTTTGAAGCTCGTGAAATCCACATTGATACCATTGGGCTGCAGGGTTCCCAGGCTGAAAAGTTTCTTTCCCTAAAAGAGTGAACCTGATGGGATTTTCCTGACAATAAACAATGGATTCATAGTCCTCATTAGATTCTTAATTCCAGCTATTTTTTTATTGAATTCAAATTCCAAATTCCATCATCTGCCATGGCAAACCTGGGTCCCCAGAACATTATCTGGGTCTCTGTATTAACAGTCCAGCGATAATACCACTAGGCCATCTACAATTTTGCAGGTCTGATTGAAAAAAAATTAGAGATTCACAAATCATGTCTAATGAGGGAAAGGCATGAAGCTTTTCCTGCAAAGAACTTCTACAGCACTGGAATTTTTGATGTATGTACTTCACAGCAAAGTAGCAATCAATCTTTGATTGCAGTCAGTCTCAATTAGTCTCAAAGTAGATATCAGATGAGTGCAGCTACAACTCAAACAGCTCAATATCCAAGACAAGGCAGCCCACTTGACCATCCCATTCACCACTTTAAACATTCTTTCTTTCTGACAAACTGCATGACGCGGGTGGCTGTAATGTGTACCATGCAATACACTGCACTAACTCTCAGAAGATTTTTCCGACAACTGCTACCAGCGTGTGCTAAATATTTTAAGGTACTGCATCCAAAACGTAAGGGCTACAATTGCGGCATTTAACATGACAGCTTGAGATGGCTGATACATGTGAATGCTTCTGCCAACGGATGAAAGTTTTCCTCCATTGTCCACTTCTAACAATAATATTCGGCATCCACACTGGGTTATCTCTTAATAAATCAAACCTTCGTTAAAGCAGTTTGCGGAGAAAAAAATCAAGGACGGTACAATATCATGTTTATAACCTACGTTAGGTAGACCAGGACAGTTCCCGGGAGGGTAATAAGCTTCAAATAACATTGACAGTCACCCTAGAGTTGCTTCACATTTACTAGAAACAGGAAGGTTGTCATATACCTCGGCACCATTTTCACTTTGATCAGCAGCACTGCTCGAAACTGGACAGCACCCTCCTGCCAACACCACGTATTTGTCCCCTCCAGCTTCCTTTCCCCGGGTACTATGAAATATTCTTGCCCTCGACAGTTTTCCAACAAACGAAAAGACAGTTGTCGACCTGCAGCTCATCACTAAGAAGACACGACCACCTGCCTTGTCCCGAGCTGTTCCAGTTTACGGCAGTAAGGAACCAACATCCTGTCGTGAAGCGATCCGGCAGTTGGCGAGGTTTGGCTCTACGCATGTGCTTGGTCGAAAACTCTTCGAGTCAGCGTTTTGCAGAGAGTTTCGGGTAGGCAGTTGGTTGGTGAGTGGAAGGATCCAGAAGGAGCTTCTGGTGGGTTTGACCGGGAGTGAGCTCGTCTCCCTGTACCGGTTCGGTGTATTGAATCGGGCGCGCGCGGTTTGGGAGCGAGTCTCGTGTACGCTCTCTTTCGGTATGACCGGTGCGGCCTGGCCCGTATGACAGAGCCTAACGTGGAGTTTCTCTCTCAGAGCCTGTGCGAACAGGCCGCCTGGCTTTTGCTGCGCCAACGCCTCATGAATTACTCAGAGATAGTAGGAACTGCCCATGCTGGAGTTTGAGATAAATAGGTGTGGAGCTGGTGAACACAGCAGGCCAGGCAGCATCAGAGAAGGCCCGAAACGTCAGCTTTCCTGCTCCTCTGATGCTGCATGGTCGGCTGTGTTCATCCAGCTTCACATCTTGTTGCTTCATAAATTACATCGAGAAGTCAAAACAAACTGCTGCTTCACAGTCAGTGATGCGCTAATCATCCTAGTTCCCGTGGAATCTGGTGAAGGCACGATATATCCCAGGGAGATATTCTCTAACACCACCCCGCCAATCCAGCATACCATTTCAACATGATCTGTGTCGCTTAGCATCCCTCCTTTTTTATTTTCAGTCGCAGATTCCCTAGTGTGGGAAGAGGCTGTTCGGCTCGTGGAGTCTGCACCAACTTTCCGATGGGAGTCCGACCCTATCGCCGTAACTTCCCATTTATGGCTAATCCACCTAGCCCGCACATCTTGGGAGGAAACCCATGCACACACGGGGAGAATGTGCAAACCCCACATAGACAGTCACTGGCGTTGGAATCAACTTGGGCCCTGGGTTAGTGAGGCAAAAGTACTATAGTGAGCCGCCCTAGTCAGGAATTATCCAATCGAGCCCTTTTTCATGACGCACTTTATGTGTAAGCCTGTAATTTGTTCCCTAAATGAATAGTCCTTTTGGGAAGAAGAATGTCCTGCCGTCTGACCAGTTCTACCCTTGTGTAATTTACATGCAGGATCTGAAGTTACATCGAAGCTAAGAGCAGGATTTGACTTTGCTCTGCCATTCAATATCATCATGGTTGATTATTGAGCTCAATACCCTAGGCCTGCCAATTCCTCCTCCTCCTCCTTTCTTCCTTCGCCTCCCCCCCCCCCGCGCAAATATGCCTTAATCACGAGATCACAAGAGCTATATGTACCTCTTTGAAAACAATGTTTTGGTCTCAACTAGTTTCTGTGGTCACGAATTCCACAGGTGTACCATTGTCCGGATGAAGAAATTTCTCCAGAACTGAGTTCAAAAAGGTTTACCTTGCGTCCTTAAATTATGACCTCTGGTCTGGTCTCCCCCATAATTGGGAATGTTCTTCCTGCATCCAACCTGTCTAGCCCTGTTAGAATTGTATAGGTTTTTATGAGATTCCCCCCTCATTCATCTAACCTCCAGTTAATATAATCCAAACTGTGTCAATTTCTCGTCATACATCAGTTCTACCATCCCAGGAATCAATTTGATAAGCCTTCACTGAACTTACTCAATAGCAAGACATCCTTTCCCTGATAAGGAGACCAAAACTTCAGTAATATTCCATGTTTGGCCTGTATAATTGCAGCAAGAGCATCCTCATTCCTGTATTCAAATCCTCAAGCTATGAAGGCCAACATACAGTTTGCTTTCTTTACTGCTGCACCTGTGCGTTTACTTTCAATGACTGGTGTGTGATGACACCAAGTCTCGTTGAACATTCCTCTCTTAATTTACAACCATTCAAATAATAATGTGTTACCAAAGTGGAACTTTCTAATCTGTCCAGTTGAAATAACATATTTGCAAGTAAACTTGAAACTTCAATATTTTAAGCAAATTTCCCAGTTACCACCACACTAGTCTATGCTTCTCTAAAGGAACTAGAGCCAGCTCTTTGATAATTACTTGGCTACATAATTTCATGGAATAGAATCATAGAACCCCTACAGTGTTGAAGCAGGCCATTCATCCCATCAAGTCTGCACCAACCCTCCAAAGAATATCATGTCTGACCCAACCCCCCCCCCCCCATCCCTGTAACCCTGCATTTCCCATGGTTAATGCACCTAGCCTGCATATCTTTGGAGCGTGGGAGGCAACTGGAGGAAACCCACCCACCCCCATGTACAGATGGGAGAATGTACAAACTCCAGACAGACAGTTGCCTGAGAGGGGAATCGAACCCAGGTCCCTGGCACTCTGAGGCAGCAGTCCTAGCCACTAACCCCTTGATTAGGTCGTTTCTTCACTAAACCCTTTCCAGAATTCTCTTGGCATTGTTCGGTGACGTGACCAGTTCCCAAAGACGAAGTGCACTTTAAGGAAGGAAGCAACTTGTATTAATTGTGACTGTTCTTTGAAACCCAAACTCTTCAGATGAAGCTTCATACTGGACTCAGCCTCTGTTTCTGTCTCTATAGATGCTGCCAGACCTGCTGAGTTTCTCCAGCATGTTCCTTTTTTTATTTCAGATTTCCAGCCTCTGCAGTATTTTGATTTTAATTGCATTGATGATAATGGTTTTTATAATGTCAATTTGCTCTGAAGCCCCACAAAACCAATAAAGTAGTTTTGAACTATACTTGTGTAATGAAAACAAATATGCCAATCAGTTTGCACACAGCTGAGCCCCACAAATGCAATGAAGTAGTGACCAGATAAATTGAAATGACCTATATAAATGCACATGCTGATCTTGATCTGGAAACTTTTGAAGTGTTCCATGTGATACAAAGACAGATAGGAAAGCGAGTTTTGAGGAGCATTCAAAGATTCTGCAAAGGGATATTGAAAAAGAGATGGAGTGTAATGTAAGGTTATCCACTTTTATCGGAAGAATAGAAAGGCAAAATATTGTTATTTAATTGGAGAAAGCAAACTGCAGACAGTAGGAATCTGGGTATCCTGCATCTCTCAAAGTTAGTATGCAGGTAGATCAATTAATTCAGCAAATGAATGTTGCTAAGCTGGAGTGAAGTATAAAAGTGGGGAAGTCTTGCAACAACTGTACAGGGCATGTATGAAGTTGCAAATCGACACACTTTCGATCTCCTTATTTAAGGGAGGAATATAATTGCATTGGTAGCAATTCAAAAAAGGTTCACGTGGCTGATTCCTGAGATGAAAGGGTTATGACAAAAGGATGAGCAGATTGGACTTATCCTCATTGGAATTTAAAAATTGTAACGTGATTGTATTAAAAAATGACATTCTGACATAAATGCTGAGATGATGTTTCTCCTTGAGGGTGGGGCAAATCTAAAAGTAGGGGGTGATTCAAAATAAGGGATCTTCTATTAATAACAGATGAAGAATCTCTTCTGAGAGTCATTAGACTTTAGAATTCACTTCCATAGAACAGTGGAGGCCAGGTCATTGAATATATTCAAGGCTGAGTTAGGCAGATCTTTAGACAAGCTGAGAAAGGGTAAACGTTAACTCTGATTTTTTTTCTTCACATACGCTGCCAGACCTGCTGAGCTTTTCTAGCAGCTTCTGTTTTTGTTCCTAATTTACAGCATCCGCAGTTTTTGTTTTTATTTAGACAGATTTTTGATTGACAAGTCAATTGCAGTTATGATGGACAGGCAACCGAGTGCAATTATCATCACAATCCAAACCATGATCTTATTGAATGGTAGAACAGGCTTGATGGACCAAATACCTACTCCTGCTCGAGTTTCTCGTGAGCTTTAGAACTTACACAACCTGTGCATACGTTAGATTCTTAAAACAGTTGGAATTTCAACATGTATCTGTTCTCACTTACCAATGCACAAATCAGATGCCGGACTGTTAGAATATTAGAATTTTACAAATATTGAAAGGCATAAAGTTTAATTAAATCCTTTCATTCTAACCTCATGTTGTTGTACATTTCCTGTGCTCTGCTTAGCTCACAGAATCTGGCCCTGCACTTACCTCAGGGGAGGAGATGGCCTGGTCACATTGTCACTTGACTGTTAGTCCAGAGACCCAAGCATGTTCTGGGGACCCAGATTCAAATCCCTTGATGGCACATCGTGAAATTTGAATTCATTAAAAAGGAATTTGGAATTAAGAGTCTAATGATGACTGTTGTTGATTGGCAACCCATCTGGTTGTCCTTACTTGGTCTGGCCCACATATGACTCCAGGCCCACAGCAATACCCTATTTATCCTCTGGGCAATAAATGCTGGCCAAGTCAGTTACACCTTCATCCCATGAATGAATTCAAAACCTTATCTCCTCTGGACCTACGCAACAAATTGTGGATATTTATGCAAAATGCATGTTTGTAGGGCACACATATGTGACTTTCCTGTTGCATGTGAAGTGCTGACCAAGTGTCTCGAAGCAAGATTAGAGAGCAGTGACAATTGAAATGAACAGGTGTAATTCAATCCCATTTAAAGCCATACATTTTCTCTTTTTTTCTTACAATTTATAGTAATTACCAGAACAGGCAGCAATTTGGAAATTATCAAAATCGAGTTGGTTGGAACACAGGAGTTTCTTCACTATTTCTGGGGGTAGATGAGAATTTCTTATGGTCAACAAGTGGTAATGATGTGGAATATGTGTCTGAAAAATTAATGAATGCTGGTTTAGTGGTACACGTCAAAAAGTTATTAGATCTCTGTTTAAAAAGGAAAAGGATTATAAGAGTCTTGGAAAAGAGTAGAAGGTGAGACTAATTGGAATGAGTGCTTTCAGAGAACAGGCAAAATGGACTAAATAATTCTAGTGAGCTGAAAGATGCAAAATTAAGTCTCAGCAGTACCACCAGGGTTGGGAGGATGTAATTTTTACATGGCAAGTTTGCATGGGCTGTTTCCAGCCTGAAAATGAACACATTGATGTACTGTATATTGGAAAGTTGATAATAGGAGGTCAGGTTTTGTAGCTATTTGTACTCAGACATCATTTTTAAATTACAATTATTCACCTGTTGTCTTAGTTTGTCCACCAATTAATTTTGGACTGTTTTGTTAATTCTTTTAACTAGAATTCTGGTGATGATCATTGTGATCGGTTGCCTAACGTATGGCTGCTAACACACTGTACCTCACTGCATGTTGACAAAATGTATGTAAAGTGAAACCTTCCCTGCATTTTCTCAAATATTACATAGAGATATATGGATGAGAAAAGCCTTATGATGTCAGCCATGGCTCAGTTGGTAGTACTTTTGCCTCTGAATTACGAGGTTCTGGGTTCAAGTCCCACTTCAGAGCCAAACACAAACTCAAGGCTGATGCTCCAGTGCAGGACAGAGAGAGTCTTGTCCCATGGCAGTATCTTAAAGAAGTACAATGGAATTGTTTTTGTTGACCTGATCAGTATTTGTCCCTCAATCAACATCAATAAAGTAGATTGTCTGGCCATTGTTGTTTGTAAGAGAGTTTGCTGAGCACAAATTGGCTTCTGCATTTGTTTATATTACAGAAGGGACTGTACTTCAAAAAAGTGTTTCATTAGTTAGAAAGTGCTTTGAGTCATTTAATGATCTCAAAAACTATATAAATGCTGGTCATTTTCTTTTTATGGCTGACTGCATCCCTCAACACTGACCACCTCCCCCCTCCCCACCTGAGTGCTCTTGAATTACTTGAGCAACAATATGTGTTATTATCATGAAAATAATATCAAACTGAAACTTGTCTTTTACTGGTTTGCCCTTGTCTTGTCAGTCTTAGCTGTGGCTCATTTGGCAGCTGTATTGCCTCCAAGCCAAAAAGTTTCAGATTAACGTCCCACTTCAGGATTTCACGAAATCAAGCCTACTCTCCGTTGCTGTTCTGAGAGATTTTTTTTAACCACAGAGACCTGTGGAGGCTAACTTGTTAGGTATTGTCCAGGCTGAGATAGACCGGTTAAAAATCTAAGGAGTATGGGGAAAAGGCAGAAAAACTTGAGGTTTATCAGATTGGTTATCATCTCATTTAAGGACAGGGCAGACTTGGTGGGCTGAATGGTCTATTTCTGCTCCAAAATCTACTTTTTTATGTTCACTGCCTGAAGTGTGGTCTTCCAGATGATGTATTAAGTTCTTATCTGCTCTCTGAGATAGATTCCATGGAACTATTTTAAGAAAGCAGGGGAGTTATCCCTGTTTCATGTTTATTTCTGAATCAGTATCGCAAAAAGATTCTGCACATAATTACATTGCTTTTGTGGAAGCTTGCTGTATACAAATTGGCTTCATTGTTTTCTATATTGCAACGATGATTATTCTTCAAAAGTACTTCATTGGCTGTAAAGAAGTTTGAATTATCCAGTGGTTTTGAGAAGCACTACAAAAATGCAAGTCTTTCGTTTCCAGACGTTTCATGCAACTTAAAATAATTGGCAGAATTTACTTGTTCTGTTTCACCTAAACTTATGTACATTTCTATAGTATCTGCTCTTGTTTGCCACATCTTTCAAAGCTGAAGAGTCCAGGTTTTTCTAACCTTTATTCATAAACGTAGTTCTCTCACTTTACGGATTAGCCTCATGACTCTTCTCTGCACAAGTTCTGACTTGAATGTTTGTTGTATCTTGTTCAGCAGAACTGAACATTATAGCATTTTTGTATTCTCACTGAAAGCAGTCAGCAAGCTGGGCAGTACTTGTAGGAAAGGAAATACAGTCTCTGTTTTACATCAATGACTTTTTATGAGAACTGAAAGAAGGTAGAGGTGAACCATTTTTTTAAACAATTGCGAATTAAGCGAAAGGGAGTTGGGAAGGAACAAACTGAAAGGTGACCGATAAGGTAGAAGAAAAGAGTAATTCATTAACTAAAATAGATGATAGTACAAGGTATAATGTAGTGTGAATGATCACAAGAAAAGAGAAAATAGATGAGTTAGGGTGGAGGATTATGAATCCCTGGAAAACCTGTTGAAGTAGAGAATGTTCCTGTTGTCAGGAGAGTTGCATAAACACAGATATTCAGAGTGCAGACTACCACCACTGGCTTAATGTTAAGGCTGTGAAGTGATGAGTAGAAAAATGTGGTGTGGCTCCTTAAGCTTCCATTTAATGGAACAGTACTCAGGCAGCCAAGGACAACAAGGTCAAGGTGGAATGGCAAATTAAAGTAGCCAGTGACCAGAAGCTAAAACTGAGATAATTAACAAAGTCATCACTCGGTGTTTTTACGTCTTGTTAGTGCTGAAGAGACTGTATTTTGAATGGCAATTCAGAATGTTAATTTGGAAGAAGTACAAGGTAATCACTCAGGAGATGTATTTGGGACCCCTGGAAGACATGATGGGAAGTGGTGAAAGGATAAGTGTTGCACACCCTGTGTTTGCATGTGTATAACCTAGGGCAGTAGAAGACTGGGAAGCAAGAACAATCCATTTGGAAGGCTGGAAGGGGAGGGGGAGATGCACTTTGGTGTTGGCAGCATTATGCTGGAAGTGGCAGAAAAAGTAGACTGACAGTCATAGAGTTGTATGGCTTGGAAATAGATCCTTTGGTCCAACTCGTCCATGCTAACCAGATAGCCTAAACTAATCTAGTCCCATTTGCCAGCATTTGGCCCATATCCCTCTTAAACCCTTCCTATTCCCATCCAGATGTCTTTTAAATGTTGTAGTTGTATCAGCCTCCACCACTTCGTCTAGTAGCTCATTCCATACATGCACCAGCCTCTGCGTGAAAAAGTTGCTCCTTAGATCCCTTTTAAACCTTTCCCCTCTCAACTTGAATGTGGAAGATGAGGGCAAGGGGAATGCTTAGGGTTCAGAGAGGGAGGAAAAGGGAAGAGGGCTTAAGTGTAAGATGGACATGCTCAAGAGGCTATACAACTACCATGGAGGAAAAGATCTTTGATTTGGAATGTTAACTGTTGCCCATAGATGCTGCCTGGCCTGTTGATTTTTTATTCCCAGCAGTTTCTTTCCCAATGTTTGGTATAAATAATATTTTACTTTTGTTATAGTATTTGAGGTATAGCCTGACCAGAACCATTGCTTCAGTGCCGATGTATTCCCGATATCAGTTTCTTCAATGCTTTTGAAGTAATTTAGTACCTTTCTTCAGAACATTGTATAACAGAACTTTGATATTTTTGTTATTCTGATCTACTATTAATTGTAAATCACTACTCATTTGTGTGATTTAGAATCTGAATGGCCTCCTCCTGTTCCTATCTTCTGTGTTTCTGTAATATGGTAATTCTAGGGAATGAAGCATGTGGCATTGTTGTCCAACAAATTAGTGGGCTCGCTGTCTATATCAAATAGGAAACATCTACTTGCATGTGTAACTTCAATTTTAAACCTGAGCCAGCTGAGAATGTAATGTGATAGTAAAGAAGGTAGGTGTATAAATGTGCAAAGTTACTGAATAGACGTTTGTGGGCATTATGCTCAATATATAGGTGAATGCTTAAGTCCCATTCTAGTAGAAATGGGAGAACAAATCCAGAAATTGTAGAAAGTGACCCACTCATTGCTATTGTTTTAGCTCCGGCATTGTTTCCCATGTCCCAGTGCAAAGCAGGAAGATCCATCCCTGAGTCGGGCAGTAAGCCTACTTGAATTATTAATAATAGCACAATGATGCATATAGGACCCAATTATCACTTGTTGATAGTCAGAATGGCAGTTTGGCTGAAGGAGGTAACTAAAGGAAAACTCCTTTTCATTTTTCTGCAGTGTTGAGGAGGAATATACCTCCTGGCTCAAGACGTTTACTGTGGGTAGCTGCTGCTACTACTCTCCATTTTGCAGATCTGGCTGCTTAATGACCAAGGTCATTTTGCTGAGGATCAGTCACTTTGACTAATTTTGAGGCAGGTCAAAGCACCTCATGCATATGAAGGGCAATCCTTTAAATGAGAGAATACCCACCCCATGGAACTCTGATTTGATTTCATAAATGTTGAAGACTAAGGATCTCAATGAAAATGAAAATAATTCACGTAGTGTAGTGGTATTCAGTTCTAGGTGGAAACATGATGGCTGGAAACAAGAAATTTGTCCACATCATTGGCAGTTATACAGTTATCTAAGTGAGGTTGAGCCGAATGTATTTTGGAAAGCTATTTTGTTCATTCAGTTACAGAAATGAGCAGTAATTTGTCAAATCAACACTTCTTTCCTCTCAAAAATAGTAAGGGGTGACTCGTGCTGAAGATGACTAAGAAAAGAAGGAATAATGGACGTGCCAAGAAGGGCCGCGGTCATGTACAGCCCATCAGATGCACAAACTGCTCCCGCTGCGTCCCCAAAGACAAAGCCATTAAGAAGTTTGTCATCCGCAACATCGTGGAGGCTGCAGCAGTTCGGGATATTTCAGAGGCCAGTGTTTTTGATGCATACGTGCTGCCCAAGCTGTATGTGAAATTACATTACTGTGTCAGCTGTGCCATCCACAGTAAAGTGGTAAGAAATCGTTCACGTGAGGCCAGGAAGGATCGAAGCCCCCCTCCACGTTTCAGACCAGGCCCCAACATCCCACGGGGACCTCCTCCCAAGCCTATGTAAATAGTAGCGGATCCTATTTGAAATAATAAAATTGTTGGACCACTTAAAAAAAAAGTCTCATTATTTCCAGTATAATCTAAAGGTTCTTTGAAATCACACTCCCATTAATCAGAAATTACAGCTGCAGTTCACCACTGGTGAGTTTATTCATGGTTGGAGTTTGGAACGATGTAAATAGAGGTTCATTGCTTCCCCATTAAGTAGCAGGTAGATGGAAAGGTCACTGCTGAATTTCTGGATTGCACTTGCATATCTTTTTGCAGCTCTTATACTGTGTCATTGACAAAGATATTGAAAATATCAAAAGGTACTTGCTGTTTCCACTTGTATAGGAAAAACCAGAAAGGGAGAGAAGTCATATTAAAATAGACGGCAGTACTCCTTTTAACTTGCTTGTCACTTAGTGGTATTTGCTTTATTATGATATCATCAGTGAAATAATGGAGCTGCTGTGATCTAAATTGCCTAGCAACATAGAATTATCTACGTTTACCGCATTCATATGTATAGCATGCCTAAACTTTTCTTAGAAATCAATGCATCTTCACTCTGCAATTAATCTGTTTACAAGGGCTTGCTTAAGGTTGTCCTTAAGCAGACATCACAGATCTGTAAGTCTTACCATTTTTCTTTATTTATTCATGGGATGTAAGTATCGCTAGCCAGGCCAGCATTTATTGTCCATCCTTAATTCCCTTTGAGAAAAGTGGTGTTGTGAGCTCCCTACTTGAACCTCTGAAAACCATTTAGTTTCGGTACAGATTCAGATTTTATTTTAGGGAATGTTTTGTGATTTTTGATCCTGCCGACTATGTTTCCTTGGGTGGCACGGTGGCTCAGTGGTTAGCACTGCTGCCTCACAGTGCCAGGGACCTGAGTTTGATTCCAACCTTGGGCAACTGTCTGTGTGGAGTTTGCACATTCTCCCCGTGTCTGCGTGAGTTTCCTCCGGGTGCTCCGGTTTCCTCTCTCAGTCCAGAGATGTGCAGGTTAGGTGGATTGGCCATGCTAAATTGCCTGTAGTGTTAGGGGATGGGTCTGGGTGGGATGCTCTGAGGGTCGGTGTGGACTTGTTGGGCCAAAGGGCCCATTTCCACACTGTAGGGATTCTATTAAAAAAAGTAATGGAATGGCAATATATTTTCAAGTAAGGGTGATGTATGACTTTGAGGGAAACTTGCAAATAGTGTTGTTTCAACATAACAGCTGACCTTGTTCCATTAAGTGGTGGAGATTGTGGATTTCGAAGGTGCTGTTGAAGAAGCAGTGACAAGTGCTGCAGTGCATCTTTTAGCTGATATACACTGCTGCCACTGTGCGCCACTGAATATTTACAGTGATGCCAATCAAGTAGATTGCTTTGTTTTTCATGATGTCAATCTTCTTGACAGTTGGACAATATTCTATCGTTCTCCTGATGTGTGCCTTGTAGATGGAGGATGGGCTTTGGGGAGTCAGGAGATGAGTTACTTCACAGAAGTGTTATGGTGCAGAAGGAGGCTATTTGGCCTAGCATGTCTGCACCAGCTCATTAAATGACCATCATTACCTCGTGCCAATCTTCTGCTTTTTACCCAAATCCTTGCAAAGTATATTTATCCAAATAATCATTCAGTGCCCACTTGATTTCCTCACTTGGCGTACATTTCCTGGCCTCTGACCTGCTGCTGTAGCCACAGTATTTAAATAGCTGGTCCAGTTCTGTTTCATCTCAGTGGTAAACCTCAAATACATATAGGGGAATTCAGCAACAGCAGTGCCATTGAATGCAAAGGGAAAATGGTTTGATTCTCTTTTGAAATGGTAATTGCCTGGCACTTCTGTGACACTAATGTTACTTGCAAATAGTAACTCTATCCATCATGTGTTGTAGATTATGTAAATGCGTCTGTTCTTGCAAATAACACTCATAGCTCTCATGACTAAACTGGCAGCCCATTGTGATACTAGGCAGTACAACCTGAGAAACTCGCATTTGTTGAGACAGCTAATCTCAACTGGGGCTGAAAAGTGTGAATGATCAAACTTGCCCCCAGTGTCCCCAGTTGAATACCTTGCTGCTTGTCACTTCCATGACCACTGTAACATGTTGTACCTTTCGTATCCGTGGGATGTCACAAAGGGCTTCATAGCCAATGCCTACATTTGAAATGTTGTCATTTTTGTAATGAGGACAAATGTGGCACCTAATTTGCACACCAAAGTTCCCACAATAGCAGTGATATGAGCAGTTTTATTATTGATTGAGGAATAAATATTAGGTAGGACATTGGGATAATTTCCATGGTCTTTGAATTGTACAATGTGATATTTCGTGAGACCTGACAATCTCAGATGAAGGCTGTGTTTAACATCTCATGGAAATGACAGTGCCTCCGTGAGTATTGCACTGAAGCACCAGCCTAAATAACGTGCTGAAATCTCTCAGGTGTCAAGTCTTGAACACATACCACCCTCCATAGGTGCAAATGCTAACAGCCAGTAAGTGACAGCTGACTTGTGAAGAGTACAATAGAAATTGAGTCCTTCCAATGGAACCATACTGCCAGAGTTTTAAAACTTTGTGAAATCTGAATGCAGTACACATATATCAATTGTATTTATCATTTATTTGAAGCTAAAACAAGTGCTAAGGTATAACTTTGAAATATTAATTTTTGCTCTTCAGTTAATTGTTCATCATTATTGATGACGTTTGTATCAAAGTAGAACATTTATAGAATGTTTTTGCATCACAAAGCCATAAAATAAGTGAAGATGAGGAAGGCTGTTTGGCTTATTTCAATTGACCTGTTTGACCTGTGTTAAAAAAAGAACAACCATAGCACATTACTGTCTCCAAATGACCTTAGGGTATCCTCTTTCCTACTCTGATAAATATTTAAAATTTTTTTTTGCGTTTAAGCATTGAGCTTAAGCATTAAGCTTTTTGTTTTTGATCTCTTAGTTCGCTTGTATTTATTTTCACGGTAAACTTTGAAGTATTGATTCAAATTTACTTTAGACTATTTATTGGCTTAGAGGTTATGCTCAGTTGTCTTGTTCAAACCTGAAGTGGCAAGATACTCCTACCTTTACTCCTTCTGTTCTGTAACACTTGTTATTAGCCTTGTGGCTTTGCTCAACAATACAACAAAAAGTGCGATTGCTTTAGGTACAAACAGGGGACATAGTGCTCCCAACTATAGCCAAACAAGGACATACTCCGAAGATGAGGAAAACAGTCAGAAGTTATGATTTCCATTGAAACCAGTGACATAGGTTGGAAAAGGAGGAGGTCCTAGAGACAGTTTTGTGGACTCCAGAAAAGATCAAAGGGCAAAATCTCGAAGGTGGTCATCTTTGATGTGTTTCCAGTCCTACATTCTGAATACAAAAACAGCATTTGTTTCCCATCCCCAATTGCCCTTGAATTATGAAGATTGTTGGGCATTCTCAAAAGGCACTTAAGAGTCAACTGCAATAACAAGGTGGAGAGCTGGATGAACACAGCAGCCAGGCAGCATCAGAGGAGCAGTAAAGCTGACGTTTCGGGTCTGGACCCTTCTTCAGAAAT
>JAHRHZ010000283.1:46278542-46307670 GCA_024137785.1 Ginglymostoma cirratum
CACCTTGTTATCTCGGATTCTCCAGCATCAGCAGTACCTACTATCTCTAAGAGTCAACTGCATTGCTATGAATTTAGAGTCAGATGTAGGCTAGACCAAGTAAAAATCGTATATTTCATTCTCTGGAGGATATTAATGAATCCATTTGGGTGTTTCTGACAATCGATAGTTTCGTGGTCCTTGTTACTTGAGATAGGTTGGGTTTATGGGAGGCATGTTTATCGCATTGATGGAGATTACAAATCTGTCATGAGATAATACACCTATAAGGATGCTTCAAAGACTGAATTTATTTGGTTATGGTTAAACAATTGAAAATGGGTTTTTCTTTTGCAGATGTTGAACATCGACCCTGGATAGTGAGAAAGAGATAAATGAGTAAATATATCAGAAAAATTCAGAGAACTGTGGGGAAAAAAAGCAGGAATAGGAGGGAATTTCACTTACTTAAATATGGACTGGAAATGGTTTAGGGAGGTGCAGGTGCACAAGATAAGGAGCAAATTGTGAAAGAGTAGTTGAAAGTTCTGTACACATTTTCTGATCAATGTTTGGCATGATGAGAAAAGGAGCAGTGCTGGATCTATTTCTAAGGAATAAAGTAGTGCAAGTGAACTGTGCTGTAGCGGAAGTGTGTTGGGTAATAGTGCTCATAATATGATTAAATTTAAAGTCCTTTTGGAAAGGGACAACTAAAAAATTAACAGTTAAATTGCCCAACTGGGTGAGAGCTAATTTCCATGATTCTCTGCGCAGTAAAAAAAAGATTGTCCAAGTAAACAGTAACTGAGCGATAGCAGGCCTTGGTTAAGGAGTGTTTAGGCATAAATCAAACATATTCCCTTAAGAAGGAAATAATGAGGAATCCAGGGCTATCCAAATAGAGATTGCAATTAAACAGAAAATAATGAGCCTTATGACAAAATCAGGAAAATATTGAAAATGGGCACAAGTGGATTGAAGAAACTCGTGGGTTAAATAAACAAGAAATGTTGTGTTTACAAAGCATCTTTTACAACCACAGGACATCAGAAACTGCTTAACAGTTAATAAGGTATTTTGAAATATTGTTCTAACGTAAGAAATGCAACAGCCAGTTTGCACACAGCAAGCTGCAATGAATAGCAGTCTGATAATGAGCAGATAATCTGTTTCGTTACCATTTTGAATGCTGATTGAGGAACTAATGTTGACCAAGGCACCAACAGTACATCCACTACTGTCCTTTGAAATAGTGTCATGAGGTCATTTATATACACAAGGCAGATAGAGACTCGGTTTATGTTTTATCTGAAAGATGGCTCCTTCACAGTACTTCACTACTGCACTGACTTATTCACTTGATTTTAGTTCTGTGTTTAAGTCCTGAAGTATGACTTAAACTTTCAGCCTTCTGTCTCAGAATGTGAGAATGCTCTCAGTTGATCTGCAACCGACCCAGGAAAGCTCACGTAAAAGAGAACCAAGAAATACATAAACAAAGAATATAAGAATAGTTTAAGAAATGGTGAAGTCAATTAGGGGCATGAAATAGAATTAATATTGCAGTGGAGGAGATGTTGTACAATGTAAAAATGGTCAAAAGGCTATAAATAGACTGTACACAGGTCCCGCTGTTTTGATGGAATTTGTCCTGGATTCCTAAGCTCAAGCATTGTTACCAGAATCAATAATTACAGTCTTTATCATTCTTGGAAACAGGAATGGCTCCAGATAACTGGAAGATCCCAAATATTGCATTGCTGTTTGTAAAAGTGAAGAGGGATACTCCCAATAGATACAAATCAACCATCTAAAGTCAGTGGCAGGTAAATAAGTGCAGACAAGTAAAGAGGACCAAACCAATTATTATTTGGAGAATCATGGTTTAAAAGTGGACAGACAGCATGGATTTGTTAGTGAGAAATTAAAAAGCGACGGGACAATAAATATATATTATTTACAGTGCAGAAACTGATGTTTTGGACCAGAAGATTTATGAGTTTATGCTCCATTAAAGCCTCCGACACATCAACAGATCCTTCTATTCCTTTCTCACTCCTGTTTATATAACCTTCCCTTGAATGCATCCTTGAACGTTGTTTTGATTACTATTCTGGAGTAAATTCTATGTGTGGAACCACCCTGACTAAAGAATTTTCTTCTGAATTCCTTACTTATTTATTCAATGACTTATATTTGTGGCACAGGCTAATGGAACATTTTTCTTTAGGTCTAACCTGCCAAACTTCTTTGGAATCTAAATGACCTCTGTAAGATCATCTCTCAGTCTTCTCTTTTATTAATGGGTATAGGAACAGGAGTAGGTCATTCAACCTTTCAAGCCTGTTCTGACGTTTAACTGGATCATTGTGCTTCCACAGTCCTCTGAGTTAGAAAATTGCAAAGATTCACAACTATGTGTTTTTCTATTAAAAAAAAATTATTCATTTTAGCCCTAAATTCCCCATATTTTTAAATAGAGTCCCCTAATTCTAAACTCCCGAACCGGGAGAAACATGTTGCCTGCATCAGCCCTAACTATCATTTTAACTATTTTGGAGATTTCAATTAAATCATCTCTCTCCAAAATTCTACAGAATAAAGGCTGGTTTGCCCATTCCTTTTTCTGCTGTCCCAGGAGGAAGTCTGTTAAATCTTTGTTGCATTCCCTTGATGGCAATAATGTCATTTGTGAGGTAAGGAGACAATGCACAGTCCTCCAGATCTGATCAAGGTTCTAAAGAATTGAAGCAAGACTTAAGTACTACTGTGCTGAAACCCTTTTGCAATGAAGGCTAATAGTCCATTAGCCTTCCTAAAAGCTTGCCATACCTACATGTTGGCCTTCAGTAACTTACTGACTAGGACACCTCGATCCCTTTGTATATGTATGCTTTAATTTGCCAATCAATAAATACTCTGCACATCTGTCCCCCCTACCAAAGTGGACAGCCTCACATATCTGCACGTTATATTGCATTTGCTATACTCTTGCCCACTCACCAAGCCTGTCCAAATCCTCCTGAATCCACTTTGCAAATTCCTCAAAACACATATTCCTGCTTAGCCATGTTATCATCCTCAGATTTGGAAATATTGCATTTGGTCCCCATGTCCATTGGTATATATTGTGAATAGTTCGGACCCAAGTACTGATCATTTTTGTATCCCACTAGTCTCAATATGCTAATGCAAGAATAACCTGTTTATTTGCACTATGTTTTCTACCTGTTAGCCAATTATTAATTCGTACCAGTACATTGTGTCCTATCTCACGTGGTTTAATTTTGTGACCAACCTCCTGTAGGGGACCTATCAAAAGCTTTCTGAAAATCCAAGTACACTACGTCCATCATCACCCTTTTGTGAGTTTCGTCGGTAGTTCCCTCAACAAGTTTGTCAAACATGATTTTTTTGTTCACAAACCCATGCTAACTGCCCAACCAGATCATTATCATCCAAGTGTCTATTTATCACAACCTTTGTGATGAATTCTAGCGTTCCTTGCTACAATTAACTTGGCTTTAGATCCCTGTTTTCTCTCTAGCTCCCTTCTTAAATAGTGAGGTGACATCTGCTGGCTTCCAGTCTGCACAAATTAATTCAAAATCTATAGAATTGTGGAACATGGTCACCAATGTATCAACTACCTCTATAGCCATCTCATTCACCACTCTGGAATGTGGAATACCAAACCCCAGGGACTTAACAGCTCTCAGCCCCATGAATTTCTCCAGTACAGCCATCTTACTAATGCTAATTTGCTTCAACTCCTCATTCTCCCTGGTTATTGATCTTGATTCTGGGAGATTTCTTGTATCTTTGCTGAAAATGAACATACAGTAATAATTTAGCTTCTCAGCCATTTCTCTATTTCTTGCAAATTCTCTTGATTCTGCCTGTAGTGGACCCACATTCAGCTTAGCCAGAGATAAAAGGTCCTGCAGATGCTGGAGAATCCGAGATAACAAGCATGGGGCTGGATGAACACAGCAGGTCAAGCAGCATCATAGGAGCAGGAAAACTTGACGTTTCGGGCCTAAACCCTTCATCAGAAATGGGGGAGGGGAAGAGGATTCTGAAATAAATAGGGAGAGAGGGGGAGGTGGATAGAGGAGAGGATAGGTGGAGAGCAAATTACATGTCTTTAGAAGCATTTACAGCCTGTTTTTTGTATTTTACTAGATCGAATTCATATTCTATTCTCCCTTTACTTTCAGGTATATTTGCCCTCCTTTGCTGAATTCTTCCCAAACCTTCTCAGTCGTCAGTGTCTACTGTCCCTTGCTGTTTCCTAACTCCAGTCGAGTAAATTCCATACATTGTTCTTCCAGTCCGGGACCCTTACTTAGTCATGTTTTGGTCCCATTCTTTATTATTGGTGGAGCTCCACACCCTTTTCCTTCCTGTCAGTAATTCTGAGATGTCAAATATCCTTAAAAGTCATGCAGTCATGTTCTGTAGTGGTTATTATATCGTACTCATGTGTTTGTGCCTTTAGAGCATCTACCTTATTGCACATTCTGCATGCGTTCAGTTAGTGTGCCCCTAACATTGTCTTATTGAAACAATTCCACATTCAAAGCGTGTTTGATGCCTGGCTTTGTTTTTATGTCTTCTAGTCTTCTTGTAGCTTTTCTATTTTCTGTTACCATGCTTAGTTCTTGGATCTAGTATACAGTTTTTTGGAAAACTTTTTTCCAGGACTCTACACTCTAATTCTGGAGGTCAGCATTGTGCACAGTACGTCAAATGTGATTTAACTAAGGTCCTATTCAAGTTCAACACAATTCCTTTGCATTTTACAAAATGCTGGCAGAACACGCGAAGAGAGAAAACCAGAGTTAACGTTCAGATGAGTGACTTTATCTGATGTGTGCTAAGCATTTCCAGCATTTTCTGATTGTTTTCAAGCAATTTCATTTTCTCTGCTGTTCTGAATTGAGTCTGAACTACACAACATGGGATTTTGTCGGTGGCATGACTGTCCAGAGCTAGCATGACTGCGGGAGATGTCCAGCACTTGCTATCATGCCTGTTGTGACAGAACTAGTATCTGAAGAAGCTCCTTCTCAAAATCCCTTAAAGCCCCATTCCCAGCTACCTGACAGTGACATCCTCCTTTTTTTTTAAACTACATTGCTGCCTACCATATCCTGGATAAAACTGTTCAGAAACTGCTGATCTCCCTTATGTGATGATGCCCGTACAACTTTCATTCTAGATAACAGCAGGGGAGGGAATTAGACCACAGGGTAAATCAAGGCATTGTTGCTCAGAACGCTGACCAGATTGCGGAGACCAGAATAGAAATGTAGTAATAATAATGCTCTATAATTGTGATGATAGATGGTGTTTTTGAGGCTAAAAATGAGTATCCTAAAGTTGTTTGCTTGGACTTAAATAAAGCCTTTGATGAGTTTCCACATTGTAAACTAATTAGTAAAGTTAAATCAGAATGGGATTCAGGATGACCTTGCTAATTGGATACAAAATTGGCTTTAGGTAGGAGACAACGGGTAGTGCTAGAGGGTTGTTTTTTGGACTGGAGGACTGTGACCAGTGGTGTTGCAAAGGGATCGGTCCTGTGTCCATTTCTGTTTGTCATTTATATAAATGATATGGATGAGAATATAGGAGGCATAGTTTAGTAAGTTTGTGGATGACACTAAAATTGGTGGCATAGTGGCCTGTGAAGAAGGTTATCTGAGATTATGAAGAGATCCTGGTCACTTGGGTCAGTGGGCTAAGGAGTGACAGATGGAGTTTAATTTTGATAAATGTGAGATATTGCATTTTGGTAAAACAAACAAGGGCAGGACTTATGCAGTTAATAGTAAGGCCCTGGGTAGTGTTGTAGAAAAGACAGACCTAGGGGTTCAGATACACAGGGTGGTTAAGAAGGCATTTGGCACACTTGCCTTCATTGCTCAGGGCTTTTGAGTATAGGAGTTGGGATATCTTGTTGAGGTTTACAGGACATTGGTGAGCCCTCTTTTGGAGTACTGTGTGCAGTTCTGGTCACCCCATTATAGGAAAGATATCAATAACTAGAGAGAGTTCAGAACGGATTTACAGGGATTTTGCTGGGAATGGAGGGTTTGGGCTATAAAAATAGGCTGGGACTATTTTCACTGGTGCGTAGGAGGCTAATGGATGACCTTATAGGGATTTATGAAATCACGAGGGATATAGATAAAGTGAATTGCAAAGGTCTTTTCCCTGAAGTGGGTGAGTTCAAAGTTAGGGGTGGTATCTTTAAGGTGAGGAAAAAATTTTTTAAAAAGACATGAGAGTAACTTTTTACACAGAAATTGGTTTGTATGTGAAATGAACTGCCAGAGGAAGTGGTAGATGTGGGTACAATTATAATATTTAAACCATATTTGGACAAGTACATGAATAGGAATGATTTGGACGGATATGGGCCAAAAACAGGCAGATAGTTTACTTTGAGAACGTGGCTCAGCGTGGATTAGTTGGACAGAAAGGTCTGTTCCCATGCTGTATTACTCTTAGCCATGTTGCCTACAAGTGTCAGAAGAATGGCTGCTGTGAGATATCCTATGACGCACTTGCAAAGGGAGGGTATATATCCAGTTTTTATGTTCAGTGTTGGAGCATGTATTAAATGACTTGATAGATATATGGAGGAGTTCCTGCTGAAATGCAAGTAGGAATTAAATTTAAAAAGCAGGATCTTGAGGCTGAGGAAAGCAGCCCCATGTTACCAAAGATATGTAGAATGGGTAATTGATTATTGAAGTTCAACACAGTTGCCTGAAAATATGAGGTAGTATATTTTGCTCAGAAGAACAGGGGAGCCACTTATTATTTATTGGGTAGGGCAGCAAAATAAACCATTCACTAATATTTACACTTCAGATTAGCAACATCATTTGTTTTTAAAAGTACATTAAGCCATTAAAGTCAGTGTACTGCGGATGCTGGAGATTAGAAATAAAAATAAAGTGTTGAAGAAACTCAGTAGGTCTAGCAGCATCTCTGGAGAGCGAAACAGTAAACATTTGAGTCAGACATGACTTCTTCAGAACCAAGTTCTATTCAATTCTACTCATTTAGAAATGAAACAGAGTAGGAAAGTTATGCTCAACCTGCATTAAACCCCAATTAGACCACCCTTCCAGTTCTGGTCATGTTTTATTCAAAAGATGCAGAGAATCTCTGCAAAAATGATACCGGGTACACAGGCATTCATATCATGAAAGGATTGACAGGCTGGGTCTTTTCTCTCTTGGGGGAGAAAGAGGCTAAATGTGATCTCTTAGAGGTCTTAAACAATGCAAAAGGTTTTGATTGAGTAAATACAGAGAGATTATTTCCTCTCCCAAAGAACTAGAGACCATCAATATAAACTAGTCACCGAGGAAACCCATATGCAATTCAGAAGAAACTTCTTCACTCATATATTATCAAGACTTTCAAACTCATTATCACTGGGAGTGGTTGAAGCATATCTTAAGTGATTAAAGAAAATCTGGTCAAATGTTTGAGGGGGAAGTGAATATATTGTAACAATGGTACATTTAGATGAGAAAAGATGTTGGGAGATTTGAGTGGACCATAAAGATTGTCATTGATTAATTGGACCGAATGGCCTGTTTCTGTGTAGTTTATCTGATATAATCTAATGTAATTCCTGAGTCCAAATAGTTTTATGTAAATGATGACTAGTGACAAATAATGATATTCAGTGATCTTATCTGATAGGGTTTGGAGGTGAAAGGTGAATTGTACTGGTTTCTGCTGGGGAACAATCTGAGTGATGAATGGAACATTGACAAATATAGTTAGAGAGGAGGAAGTTGAAGTAGCTTCTTATTTAGCTTTATTGTTAATAGACAGTAATTCTATCCATCTAACCTGATTGGGTTGTTTGAAAATAACAGAGGATTGAAGGTGATGTATAATTGTGCATTTTCACAAGTATTTGATAAATACCTTCAGGAAACAGAGACCTGCTGTGTTCATCCAGCCCCATGCTTGTTATCTTGCATTAATGGTATTAATTTTTGAAAATTGATGTTATACAGATGTTGGCAACTTTTGTGTGTAGGCTGCCTAAAGGATAGGAGGCAGAGGTTAATACGTGTGTTGCCTACTGCAGTCTAAATAACACTCAGACACTCTTAAGGTTGAGCGCAGCCAATTTTAAATAATTTTAAAAGCAACATTTTTCTAAAGTATATGTGGCATTTTAAAAACTCAAAGTCACTGCAAAATCTAGATTGTGTTACCACAGCGGGCTTGCCTCAGAATTTTGCCTTGCCATGTGGAAGTCAAATGCTAGGTTAATTAATTGTGTCACGATTTCTGTCTAAACAAAGAACATGCATTAATATATTTAATAAGTACATAGAGTAGAAGGCGATTTACAGATCTTCCACTTAACAATACTTGAATTCTGGAGGCAATAATAGATAGAGTTTAGGTCTGATTCCAAGAAGTAACACCTGACCAACGTGTTTTGCTTCAATTTCAGACACATTATGACTCATTAGGGAAAAAGGGAATATGGCCATGGGTCAACAGCATCCTTCCATGATTAGAATCCAAGAAATTCAGAAGGAAGTCCATGAAGCTAGACGACTTGTAGTTTCGTTCAGTGGTACACAGTCTGATAGAGAATACAAGCGCCTGGAGAGCACCTTGACCAAGTTGCTGTTTGAGTTAGATGCAGTAGACACTGATGGCAAGCCTGACATTCAGCATGGCCGCAAAAGTGCAGTAAATGATGTGGAGGGGCTGCTCAAAGAGTTAGAGCAAATTGCAACTCACCCATCTCGCCTGAAGGTGGAAAAGGTCTTCAGTGATGCACAACAGTTGGTAACGAATGAATTATCTTCAGCTGGGGGTTTGATAACTGAGGAATTTGCTGAGCGCATCCAAGAAATTATCTTTCAACTGACACAGGTGAAAACAGGAGGAAAAATTAGCTTGAGGAAAGCTAGATATCGAGCTTTGACCAAGATTTGTGCGCTGCAAGACATCATTGAAAATTGTATTGGTCGGCAAGCATTATCTTTGCCTCTGTCTGCAGATACACACCCTTCTGTTCCCAATATCAACTCTGTTTTATGTGAAGTTAGCAAAGCAAGATGGGATGTAATTGGACTGCTTATGAACCTGAATACCTTGGAGAACTGTGCACATCTTTCCCGTATCCTCACAGGATTGTTAATGCAATTGGATGCGATTGATGTGGCTGGACACTCAGAAGCAAGAAACTATCGGAAACGTGTAGTGCATGAAATCAATTGTTTACTAGAACATTTGGAGATGGAATCAGAAGGCGAGGCTGCAGGAAGTTACGATCTAGCACAAAATCAGTCTATCAAACAGATAGAAGAAATAGGTCAGAAGACAACACATTTAAAACAACAGCTGCTGCAACTAGAACATGCCTCGGATCTCCATTTAAAACCAAAGGGAGAACTGCAAAGTCTTCTCACTGAATTAGATAAAGTAGACATTGGCAAAAATCCATGTATCCGTGAAGCTAGGAGAAGAGCCGTTGTTGATGTGCAGGCAGTAATAGCTTATGCTGACCTTAAAGAGACACTTGCAAAGAGAGAAAACATGGAAGAACAGCTTAGAGAAGAACATCCTTCACAGAAGGCTATATGGCAGGTCCTGAGTGATTTGTCAGAATTTCAAAAGCAGGTATTGTCATTTGATGGAGACAGAACAGACAAGAATTATGTGAGACTGGAAGAAATGCTCACAAAGCAACTCCTAGCACTCGACGCAGTAGAGACTCAAGGGAATGATGGTGCTAAGGTTGCCAGAAAACAAGCAGTGAAATTTGCTCAGAATATTCTGAATTATCTAGATATGAAAACGGATGAATGGGAATATTGAATAGCAGTTCAATGCATGAAATATAGCTTTTGTGACTCATGCTTTGCACTATTTCTAACAATTTTGAAGAATTATTCAGGCAAATTTAATGCTATCAAGATTAAAGTTCATACTATTAAATTATGTAATTAATTTAGCTAGATTTTTCAAAGAAAATTAAAGAGCTTTCCTTACACTTTGAATAGTAATGAATGCTATTAAGGTGGTTTAGTATTTTATTACATTATTAAGATTTCAAACAATATATGCTTTGTTAGGAACAACATTATGGAAAGGCGGTGAATTATAATATTTTAAAATATCATGGCAAATGTATTGATAGATTTAGACCCCTGGGTGTTACTTGATTGATTGATTGTTTTCAATCCATTCATATTTTTCTTGGAGTCCATTCATCTCTAGCATATCAGCTGACTAGCTGAGACAACTGGGCCTTGAACTGCAAGCAAACCATTTCATAGATAATTAATATGGAGTGCAGAAAGTGAGCACCCTGATTTTTTTTTTTTTGTTTTTTGTTTTGTGTATTTATATCCATTGCCGTTAAATCAGTCTCCTGTGTGCATTTGTGTAGCCACTGAAATGCATAGTTCATGGAACAACAGGCCACGCACAAACAACAGACTGATTAATTTGTGCAGTAATGCAGTAATCTTGAATGCAACCCAGAAATGCAAGAAATAAGCTGCGCATGTCAGAGAGAATTTTTAGAAAACATTAAGTTACACATTTGCCATGCTAGCATGTTATCCCCCTGGCTTTATTGCTTTCCCGTAAAAATCCATCTGTGTTGAAGAAATAACATACAAAAGTACTAGATGATTTTGAAGGTAAAATAATTGAATGTTATTGTTAAAGACTTGACCCGCAGACCTGACAATGATTTGTGACATGTTGTGTGCCTGTTTGGAAATATTTTGTCAAACATTTGCACACTGCAGTTGGGATTCTTCCACAATTTTTGAGAGTCAGATAATTGGCCTGTATAAATGCATTATAGGTAGAAAAGTTCTGTATGAGCAATTATACTTCTTCAAAGTGCAGTTTGAGTAATGCCAAATAATACTCAATGAAAGTAAAAGAGTTTAATCTATTTGAATATATGTCAATTTTTCTGAAATTGAATTAAGGTTGACTGGCTATTTTTTAAACACAATTGGGAATTGGTAAGTAGTTTATAATTATTTCAATGCTTCTTCCAAGATTTAGCAGAGAAATTTTGAACAACTTTAGGATTTTATTCTGGCCCAACTTAATAGTGGCTCCAATATTTTATAGTTTGTTTACATCATACAATAATGAATCAATATTATACACTTTCCAGTGAATGAGACCAAGGTTAAGAAAGTTAATTGTACGGTTTAGTTAAGGCAAACCAAAAGTGCATCATTTGCAATGCCCTTATTCAAATCAATGAATCAATCAATCCATAAAATAATGTAACACTGTATGCATCATGGCTGTCCTCATCCCACAAAAGCTGATTCAATTTGTTGTATCAAATGAATTATGTAACAACGTGTCCCCAGTATATCCAGAAATTGATGATACGTGTCATTAGTTAACTTTTAATTGATAGTTCTGAATATTGACGTAATCAACAGTTGTCTTGAATATAGTTTAAACCTAAAATATCACACGTTAATTATAGGGATTGAGAATTATAATTAAAAACATCACTGGTGTTTGAAATGGGTGAGGGCAGTAAAGCAAATAGAGCAATATCAATTTGCATTTATAATCAGAAGCATATAAATTCAACAATGTTTTTACTTTCCAGTTAAAAACAAATAACCCAAGTCTGTTTTTGAAAAAGGCATTTGTATGAGGCCTATTAAATTTTTGTTTTTAGTGAGGGTTGATATTCCCTTTTCAGTATGCTGCATCCCTAATGTGGAGTGAAATTAAACTGGAAATAGCTGTAATTTAAATCAAAGGATTGAGTTGCAATAGCTTGATCTTCATGCTGCATGCTTGACCTGCACTTGTGTATTTTGGAAATAATAACATGCTCTTCTTTCTAAAGAGAGAAACAGATCATTCATAAATTGCTTAAAAATTGCTGTTGGAATTCAACTGTATCTCAATATCTGTGGTATGCAATTGCATTAAACGTGTCGTTTAATGCCTTAGTTTTGTAATGGATCAAAAATTTCAATACCTAAACACTGTGATTTTAAAATAACATGTAAGAATAATGCAGATTTGTAGCACAGTATTATTGTATCACAAAGAAATCTTCAGAAACTGATCCTGGTACCTGCAATATGTGTTTGTTTCTTTTTACGCAATGCTTAAATTCAGTATCAAAATACTGGATGCATGAAGGACCACTGTCACACCCGGTTCTTGTTTTCATAAATGTATCAATTTATTGTAATTTTTTGATCAGTTGGATGGATGTAGTTGAAATCAACAGTTCAAAGTTTGCCTTACAACAGTTATCTCAACTGTGCAATATTAATGTTAGATGGCACCAACTTCCTTAATTTTTTGAAAAAAATACATTTGAACAAAATTTTTTTTGTTTGAATTGGCAAACAAACTTGTTAACATTTGCTCAATTGATTTTGTAATGCATACACTTCTGAAGTTACTGATTATAACAGATTTAATTGAAATACCAGATGAAATTTCAGTAAGCGTCTTATTGATGATTATATTTTTCCAAGGGTCCTCATGGTCAATAACAACATGAACTTTTGCATTATGGGATGATTATATTTAAAAATATAATCCTTTGCATAATCAGTTTGTACTCTACATTTCATCCTCCATGTGATTTCTATTTAAGATGCAAGGTATTTCCAAAAATTACAAAAAAGTTTCTGTAATCACTTTTTATCATCAACAAACAATGTTTATTTAAATAATACTACTAAAGATTCATGGTAACTGTAGTATTTAAATGTTACAGATCAGCATTTTATGTTTTCTTTGGAATGATGATAATGTTAATTAATAGGGCATTTATAATTGATTTGTTTGAAATAAATAACTCAACTTCTCAATTCAAATACTTGGCTTGAATTCTAAGTTTCTCAGTTGTTTGACAAAGATTATAAACTGCTTTTTTGCAATACATCAATCTATAATTACAGTAGAATTTTATTAGCATATCTGAGCAACAGAAATAATTGCATTTGGAAAAACACTCAATTTCTCTTTGACTAACAATAGCAGCCCAAAGAAATTAATTTTATTTGCAAGGGTGTACTGAGTTTCTAGCTAACCTTTAAGGACTAACATTGAGCAAAATTGTGAATTGTTTAAAAAAAACTACTAAATGTGTTAAATTCATGTTAAATTGCTATATGTAAACTCAGGAATTAGTTGCCCTCCCACTGTCAGCATACTCTGGTTGTAATGTGTTCCACATACTCCGTTCCCTCCAATGACTTGCCAAAGCTTGTTCAGCAAAGCCCCTAAAACTGTGACTTCCAACATCTTGAAGGAAAAGGGTGGTGGGTATCTGGGAATGACATCATCTCCAAATTAAACATTAGCCTAAGTTGAATAAATATTGCCATTCCTTCATAACTGTGTGGTCAGTATTTCTACACAATTGCCACATGCAACGACTGTTGAAGAAAGTGATTGATACCAATATTAAATTCTGACCCTGCCAGTAATGCCTAACCCTGTGGCTAAATAGTTAAAGATAAAAACTGAAACTGTTTGGTTAATGTATTCTGAGGAGACTAACATCATTGAAATTGTGGATAAATAAACATAGAATGAAAAATGGGAGTGTAAAAGGTGCAGTAGACAAAAGGTGGTCAGATGTTTGTTTGGAGTCACATTGGTATTTTTTAAGATGCTATGTGTAACTTTTTTTAATATAAAGTATTGATGTCCTGCTTGGGAATTTATGCACCAATATGTTCATAACAGCCCTGTCTAAATTTGCAATTTTGAAATGTAAATGTGACAAACTGGTGAATTAAAAACAAAATACTGGAAATGGCAGTTCTGGCAGCATTTACAGAGACAAAAGCAGAACTAATATTTCAGATGATTAGTCATCTGCCTATTTTCTACTTCAGAATTTCATCATCTGCAGTATTTTGCTTTTGTACTAATGTACCTGAGACAGTTAGATTTTCAGGGCTGAGTTATGAGGTTGTGGAGAACGCACATGACACCCAGGTTTGCAGGTTTGACCATCCTCTAAAGCCACCAGGATGCATTGTTTATTGGCACAATTCATTTCCACATCATCTAACGGATTTGTAGAGTTCAGTTTGTTGTACTCAAGATCGTGTGGTACCACTTACTGATTTATGAATGAATTGAGTAAGAGTGAATGCTCTCAATTTGCCTTTGCTGAAATTGGATTTGACTAGCTTCTTTTCATGTTGGTGTTTTGTTTTGCTGATCCTTTTTGTCTATGCTGTCTAATAATTCAGTCCTGCTAGGTTCAAGAGTGTATTTACTATTGTATTTCTTGTTGAATCGTGTTAAAATTAAATGCTGTTGAAGTTTTGATTGATTAAATGCATGTTATTGTTTGTCTTAACTGAAACCTAATTCAATGTTCCTGTGAATGTATTAAATAGAATTTGGCAAATAAAATAGAATAAAACTTTGTATAATCTTCTGCCAGTTTATTGTTTACCATCCAAGGCACTGAGCCACAGGACAAAACTTTTTTTAGAGGATTGTATGATATGAGTCTGAAGCAAGCAGTATTGTGCTCTGCAGTTTGGCTTATTCCTAACTGCATATTTAACTGCTCCATCCATAATAAGGTCCAGAAGTGAGGATGTTTGCAGATAATTGCAGTGCTGTGTTCTGTACTGTTTCACATTCTTCAGATAATAGAGCTCATTGCAATCATAGGCTATACCTTTCCTACTGATAAGCCCATTTGCAGCATATGTGAAAGAATCAGCTCCTCAACAATTCTGTCTCTTCTACTTACAAGGGTGACTTTTCTCTGATCAGCTAACCTCTGTGATTGAATTTTTCTGGACATTTTCATGACAAATTCACCCTCTGCCCTTGGGTATTTTGGATCCTTAAGTTCCTCCCTAAGCCACACACCATCCTGACTTTGAACTAGATTGCCAATACTTCACTAACGCTGGACCAAAATTCTGGCACTCCCTAACATCATCCAGGGTATGCCTACACAAGATGAGCTGCATTATTTCAGGAATGCAGATCACTACCACGGGCAGCAATGGTCATATCCTGTGAGAGAAGAAATAAAACATTGGGCTATGACAATACCAGCTAGACCTGTTTAAAAACTGAAAGAACTGTGGATGCTGTAAATCAGGAACAAAAACAGAAGTTGCTGGAAAAGCTCAGCAGGTCTGGCAGCATCTGTGAAGCAAAAGTTAGAGTTAATGTTTCGGGTCCGGTGACCCCTCCTTCTCAAAACTTCCATAAGAACATCTGTGAATCTGGGCAGCCTGATACTGAGTGCTTGGCCACTGCCTCTCCTGGTGAAGAAACCCTTCAGGTTTCTGTACAAAATCAAAACAGCTGGCACAGTATGCATAATAGCCTTTTACTGTTCTACTTAGGCAGTGTTTCTGTTTTAATACGTCACCTGAAAGATTATGCTAAAGAGCTAGAATGCAGTAAAGCCTACAACGTTATGAATGAGGTCTGTGCTCCAATACCAAATACGACTGTATTCAAGTTTCATGTAAAGTTGCATGGGGATCTGCTCAGTTTGAGTTATACTCAAAAAGGCATAACTAGATAATCCACAAGAGTTTGTATGACTGCCATGTGTGATTATAACACGAAAGGCTTTGACTTATTGTGACAACCAGTTTTTATTTTCATTAAAAGCAATGCCAAACAAATGCTACTACCATAGAGTCATACAGCACAGAAGCATATCCTTCAGTCCAACACGTCTGCACTGACCAAACATCCCAACCTGACCTAGTCCCATTTGCCAGCATTTGGCCCATTTCCTACTAAACCCTTCCTATGCATATGCCCATCCAGATGCCTTTTAAATGTTGTAATTGTACAAGCCTCCACCACTTCATCTGGCAGTTTGTTCCATACATGCACCGCCCTCTGCGTGAAAATGTTACCCACAGGTCCTTTTTAAATTTTTCCCCCTCTCACCACAAATCTATGCCCCCTAGTCTTGGACTCCCCCACCCTCAGATAAAGATCTTGGCTATTTACTATATCCATGCCCTTCATGATTTTATAAACCTCTATAACATCACCCCTCAATCTCCAATGCTCTGGGGAAAAAAGCCCCAGCCTATTCAGCCTCTCCATATAACTCAAACCCTCCAGTCCCAGCAACATTCTTGTAAATCTTCTCTGCACCTTCTCAAGTTTAAGACCAGCGGTCTCTTTCCCCATATCTTTTGTGACTTCAAATATTTACTGAGTATACCCTTAATAAGTGGAATAGACTCTGCCTTAACCATCAATGTGTAAAACATTCTGTGCTTCAGCAGCCCTTCTTTGTTTAGAGATAACAATGTGGAGCTGGAGGTGCACAGCAGGCCAGGCAGCATCAGAGGAGCAGGAAAGTTGACGTTTCAGTTCGGGACCCTTCTCCCAACCTGAAATGTCAACTTTCCTGCTCCTCTAATGCTGCCTGGCCTGCTTTGTTCCTCCAGCCTCCACACTGTGTTATCTCTGACCCCAGCATCTGCAGTTCTTACTATCCCCTCTTTGTGTAGACGTGTTTTTAGACCCCTTCACTATTTATTGAAAATTTAAAATTAATAACAATAAAGCAATAACTTCTGTACTGCAGTAACAGCTGCCGCAAGGTGCCAGGCACCCAGGTTTGATTCCAGCTCTAGGTGTTTATATATTCTTCGTGTCTGCAAGGGTTTTCTCCCACAGTCCAAAAATATGCAGGTTAGGTAGATTAGCCATGCTAAATTGCCCCGCAGTGTATAGGGATGTGCAGGCTAGGTGGGTTAGCCATGGTAAATGTGGGGCAATGGGTACCGACTCGATGGGCCAAATGGCCTCGATCTGCACTGTAGGGATTCTGAATCAACGGAACTTGTCTTTCCCCAATTTTGAAAATTATTTTACAAATCTTTATTTTGTCTTGCCTTTCTCTGCTGCAGCGGAAGTAGTTCAAGATTTTGTGTCTCTCCTCACGTCTGTAATTTTTTACCAACCATTCTGGTGAATCTGTGCTGTGCATTGTAGCATTTGTCATTTCTAAATGGATAAATAGGCCGTTAAAGCTTCACCCAGTCTGTGTCTAATCCCCACAGATTAGAGGAGACTGCATTGTGAGGACTGACATAGTAAAATAAATTTAAAGACGTAGGTAAATCAATGAAGATGGGTGACTGCTCTGCGGAACACCTGCACTCAGTTTGCGAGCATGATCCTGACTTTCCAGTTGTTTACGATTTACACCGCCTTGTTCCCATGCACTCATTTCTGCCTTAGGTCTGCTGTAATGTTTCAATGAAGCCCAAAGCCAGCTGGAAGAGTAATAGAGTGGGGGAGGCGGATAGAAGATGGATAGAGGAGAGGATAGGTGGAGAGGAGGCAGACAAGTCGAAGAGGCGGGGATGGAGCCAGTAAAGGTGAGTGTAGGTAGTGGGGTAGGGAGGAGATAGGTCAGTCCAGGGAGGACGGACAGGTCAAGGGGGCGGGATGATGTTAGTAGATAGGAGATGGGGGTGTGGCTTGAGGTGAGAGGAAGGACAGGTTAGGGAGGTGGAGATGAGCTGGGCTGGTTTTGGGATGCGGTTGGGGGAGGGAAGATTTTGAAGCTTGTGAAATCCACATTGATGCCATTGGGCTGCAGGGTTCCCAGGCTGAATATGATTTGCTGTTCCTGCAGCCTTCGGGTGGCATCACTGTGGCATTGCAGGAGGCCAAGGATGGACATGTCATCTGAGGAATGGGAGGGGGAGTTGAAATGGTTCGCGACTGGGAGGTGCAGTTGTTTGTTGCGAACTGAGCGCAGGTGTTCTGCAAAGCGGTCCCCAAGCCTCCGCTTGGTTTCCCCGATGTAGAGGAAGCCACAACGGGTACAGCGGATGCAGTATACCACATTGGCAGATGTGCAGGTGAACCTCTGCCTGATGTGGAAAGTCTTCTTGGGGCCTGGGATTGGGGTGAGGGAGGAGGTGTGGGGGCAGGTGTAGCACTTCCTGCGGTTACAAGGAAAAGTGCCGGGTGTGGTGGGGCTGGAGGGGAGTGTGGAGCGGACAAGGGAGTCGCGGAGGGAGTGTCCCTCCGGAAGGCAGATAAGGGTGGGGAGGGAAAGAGGTCTTTGGTGGTGGGGTCTGATTGCAGATGGCGGAAGTGTCGGAGGATGATGCGTTGGATCCGGAGGTTGGTGAGGTGGTATGTGAGGACAAGGGGGATTCTTTTTTGGTTATTGTTGCGGGGACGGGGCGTGAGGGATGTGTTCCGGGAAATGCGGGAGACACAGTCGAGGGCGTTCTCGACCACTGTAGGGGGGATGTTGCGGTCCTTGAAGAATGAGGACATTTGAGATGTGCGGGATTGGAATGTCTCATCCTGGGAGCAGATGCGGCGGAGGCGAAGGAATTGGGAATAGGGGATGGCATTTTTTCAGGAGGGTGGCTGGGAGGAGGTGTATTCAGAACCCTCTTCCCCTCCCCCATTTCTGATGAAGGGTTTAGGCCCGAAACGTCAAGTTTTCCTGCTCCTGTGATGCTGCTTGACCTGCTGTGTTCATCCAGCCCCATGCTTGTTATCTCGGATTCTCCAGCATCTGCAGTACCTTTTATCTCTGGAAGAGTAATACTTCATTTTCTGTTTAGGCACTTTACAACTTCTATACTCACATTGAGTTCAATTTTAGACCATAAAATCTATCCTCTATTTTTTTTCCTCCACCTTCCCCCAACCTAGTGTCTGGTTTTCTTATATAGCTGGAACTGCTGATGCTGGAGTCAGAGATGACAAAGTGTGGGGAACACAGCAGGCTAGGCAGCATCAGAGGAACAGGAAAGCTGACATTTTGGGCCAGGACCCTTCTTTGTTATCTCTGACTCCAGCATCTGCAGCTCTTGCTATCTTTAGAAGAAGGGCATCGACCCAAAATGTAAGCTTTCCTGTTCCTCTGATGCTGCCTGGCCTGCTGTGTTCCTCCAGTTCCACACTTCGTTATGTCTGGTTTTCTTAGTTTTGCTTTCAGCAGAGCTGACCTACATTCTACTAATAACGCCTACTCTGGACCTATCTCTCCTTTATAAACATTACCACTTCCTTCGTCTTTTGTTCTGTGATACCTATGATCTCTAATCTCCCTCATTCTCTAACATTCCCCTCACCTTCCCTTCTGCTTCTCACTTGCTCCTCCCTATCTTTTACCACAATATAAAACCCATCACATTTCCCCCTTTCTCTTCAGTTCCAAACAAATTATAGAACAACCAACAATACAGAGCAGGAACAGACTTTTTGGCCTCCAAGCCTGCACCAACACATTTTGCTCTTCCATACTAAAACTGTCTTCACTTACAGGATCCATATCCCTCTATTTCCTTCATACTCAAAATATTTACCTGTTTCCTTCTCAACAGATGATGCTTGATGTGCTGAGTTTCTCCACCACTGTTTTTATTTTAGATTTCTAACATCCACAATCTTCTGCTCTTGTTTTAATTTGCTGGACCTGATCTGAAAATGTCAGTACCAATGTTAGGTGACAGAAATTGAGAAATTTCATTCCGCCATCATTAGTGACCCTCATTTTGATCACAATTTTAGTAAACCATTTGAGCCTGGGCAAATTTTAAAAGGTTTTTGTTCACTGGATTCTTGACAGCTCGGGATGGACAATATATGTTGGCCTGGTCAAAAACACCCACATCGCATGAATGAATAAAAATAATTACTTGAAAGAAACAGGGCATGTTATTAAACTTGTATTGCTTACCCAATTTCTTTGGAAAAAGTGCTGATTTATTTGGACTATGAAGTTGCTGTACCATTTTATTATTCATGGTAGCACTATCTTTAAATTCCCCACTCCTTGTATTTTTAAAATTTCACCCTGTAGTTGTATTCCTTCCATTAGTCAGGGACGTATTAGTTTTTTGAAATACTTCTTCAAACGTGATCTTTTGAGATAGCCAGTTCCACTTCTCTCATACAATTATGGAAAGACAATAGACAGAATTTTCCCAGTCCCTGAATGACATTAGGGAAGGCTGTGGTGAGATATTTGTGAAAATCAGATGAGATGTTGAGTTTTCAATATCAGGAGCATCATATCAGATTTTCCAACTAAGTTCTAGACGTTGGGACAAGATTCTCACTAGCGAGCAGCAAGAAACTTATTAATGAGGATTATTGTTCACTTTCTTGTCTCATCAATATGTGTTATCTAATTACGGGTTCCAATATATTAATGACTTGGATCAGGAAAGCAAATGTGATATAGTCAAGTTTGCATATGACACAAAATTAGGTGGAAAGGCAAATGGTGGAGATGTCGCAGGAGTCTGCTGTGGGATATAGTGGCTTATGTGTGTGGGCAAAAGCTTTGCATGTGGAATATAATGTGGAAAAATGGCAAGAAGAGCACAGGAGCTGAATATTTCTTTTAAATGGAGAAAAATGCCAGAAAGCTATAGCACAGAGGAATTTGGAAGACCCTGCACATGAATCACAAAAAAGGCTAGCAGCCAAGTTCAGGTATTAGGGAAGGCAAATTGAATGTTGGCCATTATTTCAAAGGGAATAGAGTATAAGAATTGTTGAGGCTTTGCTAAAACTATACAAAAAACTAATCAGACCACACCTGGAATACTTTGAATAGTTTTGGGCCCCTGTAGGTCTAGATTTTGGAGGTAGTTCAAAGAAGGTTCACAAGTCTGATGATGGATATAAAGGGACTGTCTTATGGGAAAAGGTTGAGTAGAATGGGTCTGAACTCATTGGAATTTAGAATAATGAGAGGTGACCTTTTGAAACTCACAAGACTCTGAGAATTTCCAACATAAATGTCAGAATGGGTATCTGGTAACTCCAGATTTTCACTTGCTCCTCTGAACCTCCATTTTGGACACTGCCACCAAGAGAAGAATAGAAGAAGAACAGGAGTTGGCCGTTTAGCCCTTGAGGTCTGCCCTGCCATTCAATGCTAACTTTTTCTGTTTCATGTGCAAGAAGACACCAATCCCTCTGTGCTGGATGTGGAATCTCTCAATTTAAATAATAGTCTGTCATTTGATTCTTTTCAAGGTGGATAATTACACTTTCCTAAAATTAACCTGCATCTGCTAAGTTTTGCCCACTCATTCAGACTGTCTATATTCATTTCTATTCCCCAAGGTCACATCACAATATGCCTGCTCATCTATTTTTGTATTCTCAAGAAATTTGGATGCATTACAGAATCATATAATTGAGACAATGCAGAAGGAGGCCATTCAGCCTGCACAGTGTCTTTAATTGAGCAATATTACCTACTGCAAATCTGCTGCTTTTCTCTCCCCATACCTGTGCACGTTATTTCTATCAACCAAAACCCCCTTGAATATCTTAATTAAAGCTGTCTCCACCTTGTTTAGAACAACCAGGACAGTGGCCACATGCATCCCCAGTTCACGTAAGCTGGCATCCAACACATGCCAGGCTCTCTGCACCATGATGGCACATCTCCAATCCACTTACGCACTAATTCTACACTTCGGGCTCATCAGCCACTATTATTGCAAGGACACTTTGCATGCAGGGACAGGCACCAGCTCATCAGTTAGACCACGCTGAATCTCGGAAGCTCCCTTGTCTTTCAGTGTTTTACCTCCTCAGTGCACTGTTTAGGACAAAGACAAAGTTGAGCAACTTGCCGTGCTTTGAAAAGTCATAAATCAAGGGGGTGGACAAGTTTCTGCATGGCACGGTATTAAGACAATCTCTACCTAGAGTATCTGCCAGTGACAAACACACTGCATGTGTATCATGTCACCATGAATCAAAATCAAACATGAGTACTGCTCAATCAAGCTAAGGGGGGCTGACCTCAGCCAGGTGGTCCCAGTATAGTAAGTCAACAGTAACATTTGTGATCATTCCAATAGATTGTACACAGTCAGATGTTCAGTTGAGGCAGACTGGGTCAAGTGGTTCACCTATTTACAGTCCAGAGCAGTTGGTCCTGCAGGTCCTCTGTAGTCAATGAGGGGTTTAGCAGATTGTTAACCACCCAGATGCATGGAGGTCAGTTAAGGAGCAGATCAGTTGTTGTTGAGGACTATACATCCAACTTGGTTGTGTGGAGCACAGTCAGTCCTGGGATCAGTGGAATGAATGGCATGGATGGGTATTTGGGGACACTGGTGGAGAGGTGTGAAGAGCTAACCCGGGGGATTTGAGACAGCAATGTATAAGGGGTACGGGGAAGCTGCTTGTGCATGGGAATGCATGGGAATACATGGGGTACTGTGGTGGCTGGAGGGATGGTTGATGCATCACCTCTGTGACATGTGGAGGGATCTAAAGAAGGGAATTTCAAATTTTGTGTTAGATGCACATGTTGCCAAAAAGGAGACAGTGATGAGTCGATAGGATTTAGTTTGACATAATTGATCTATCAACTGCGTCAGTATCTTCTGAAAGGTGCAGAAGATGATTATGGGATCCATGCCCATGAAAAAGGTAGAGCCTAGATTTAACTTGGCATTTGTCTGTTGTTATTGAATGTTTTCTTCATTTGTTCTAGTTACAGAGTATCCTGCAGAATACATTCATTCACTGCAACCAGTCTCAATGTAGATTGTGCTTCCAATTTAGATTGAGTGCCTTTGAGCAGGACAACTTAAGACAACACTCAAATAAAAGCAAAAAACTACAGATGCTGGAATTTCAAAACCAAAGTACTTGACCAACACTGCAGGTCTGGCAGCATCTATAGAGAGAAAAACAGACATAATGTTTCAAATCCAGTGATTCTTCTTAATGTCTTAAGCACTCTCTGTTTTTGTTTCAAGATAACCCTCTGTGGCGACACTCCCTGCGTCAACTAAAACATTTACAGAACAGCCAGTCAGCATACTTGCACTTACATAAATTGCTGCTTTCTGAGATTTTCCATTCAACATTAGCAGAAGTTACCTCCTGTATGGGGACTGCAATTATTTGTTCATGTGCTATTGAATGCAAAATAGAGAAAACATTTATTTCAAATTCATTGAATAAAAGTGTAATTTACATTCTTTCCTACACCATCTCCTCTGAGGACTTGAAACATCATTATTAATTCTGATTAAGTTGATAATGAATTGCTTTATCTTACTTTGATCAAGGCCACAACTAAGTTTTCCCTTCAATGGGATGAAATGATTGAAGGAAAAAAATTTGCAGTTCCCAAGGTGCGCTACAAAGATGGCCACTAGAGGGCACTCATATTGTGCAGGAGGGAGGTTGTGACGCAATAACGTTCTTTACATAGTGAAAGATATATCTTGCTGTGTACGTTATTTAAATTTGTTCTGGGGATTCTGAGCAATGCTAGCAAAGTCAAATGTGGCTGTATGGTAATGGAAGCCATCTTGATTGTTGCAATATTTGTGATGATGGCTATCCTAATAGTCCAGTATATTTCATAGCAAATAAAGAAGTAAGAGACACCCATACCCAAGTTGAGTAACTACGTTTTTACAGGTAAGTGTAGGTAATTTTATTGTTGTTATAAGCTTGAATTCATAAATATTCAAATGAACAAATAACTTAAATTGTGGGAAATTCTTAGTTTAAAGTTAATTTAGTTTTAACTGCTTTGAGCTAATGGCTGTATTTTCATGCAAGAAGCTATTTTCTTTTATTTTGTGAAATTTATTTGTTAATACTAATAACTATCAGCATTATCCATCTCAGATTTTATGTAGCTCTGAAATGTTTAGCAGGTTGTTTTCTGATACAGATATGAGGAAACAAATACTCAAACTTTCAGTAGTCTAGTCTGGAATTATTAGACTTTTTTAATGTCACAAACAAAATGGCAACATTTTGAATGGAATTTAAATAAAAGTTCAACTATGATACATGCAGATGTTTTTATTGAAAAAATTTTTGTTTTTTTTAATACTGTGTTAGTTTAAATTACATAAACATGGTTTTTTTCTTAAATAGTATTTTGTGTCCTGTTGATTCAACTATTTGCAACTGGTTGAATGTATTGTACTAAAATAAAGAACCACGGATGCTGGAGATCAGAAACAAAAACAGAAATTGCTGGAAAAACTTAGCAGGTATAGCAGCATCTGTGGGGAGTAAACAGTTATTGTTTTGAGTCTGGCGACTCTTCACCAGAACCAATTCTTATTGTATGTATTCTCACATAAAAGGAGAAACTTATGTTTTCGACCTTTATATTACATGAGATACTTTTATTTCTTAGAGAAGGGAAATCATCAGAAGTAAGATTTATGTGAGGGAATCTCCCCCCTCAACCGCCAATGCTCCAGGAAAAATAGCCCCAGCCCATTCAGCCTGTCCCTATAGCTCAAACCCTCCAACCCCAGCAACATCCTTATAAATCTCTTCTGAACCCTTTCTAGTTTCACCACATCTTTCCTATATCAGGGAGACCAGAAATGCACACAGCATTCCAATAGTGGCCTAACCAATGATCTGCATGGCCGCAACATGACCTCGCAAATTCTATGCTTAATGTACTAACAAGTAAAGGCAAGCGTACCAAACACTTTCTTCACTATCCTATCTACCTGCAACTCCACTTTCAAAGAACTATGAACCTGCTCTCCAGGGTCTGTTTGATCAGTCACACTCCCCAGGACCTTACCATTAAGTGTTTCAGTCCTGCCATGATTTGCCTTTCCAAAACAAGGCACTTCATATTTATCTAAATTAAACTCCATCTGCTGTTCCTCGGCCCAACAGCCCATCTGATCAAGATCGCTGTCCACTACATCTCCAATTTTGGTGTCATCTGTAAACTTACTAACCAAACCTCCTATGTTCACATCCAAATCATTTATATAAATGTTGACCCAACACCTTGTGACTCACTGCTGGTCACAGGCCTTCCAGTCTGCAAATCAACCCTCCACCTCCACCCTCTTCTACCTTTAAGCCGGTTCAGTATCCAAACGTCTAGTCCTCCCACTCTTCCATGTGATCTAACCTTATTAACCAGTCTACCAGGAGGAACCTTGTCGAACACCTTACTGAAGTCCATATAGATCACGTCCACCACTCTGTCCTCATCAGTCCTCTTTGTTACTTTTCAGAAAACTGTGACCAGGTTTTGCACACAAGAAGAGCTTATGGACATGATTGGAAAGGAAAGTATGAAGGACGGATCTGAGCGTTGGAATTAAGCAAAAATATATGGTTTCTGCTGCATTTTCTTTACTTTAAAGTACTTGATTGACCCAACTCAGTTCACAGGGTTGTTGTTGACAGTTCACATAGTGAATCTGGTGGATTCACATAATAAGTACCAATGAGAGCAGAGCTGGGAAGCATCTCAAAAAATATAACATTTTACTGAAGATTGTGCTCCTGGAATTCAGGTTGAATGGTAGCTGCTGTCGGATGAAAATTGGTGGTTAAATCCATGAAGAAAAGGAACTAGAATTCTACCTGAGGAACATCAGAGCCTTGTAGGACATTGTGGCTGAAATTGGTGCCATATATGCTGAGTGGACTACCTAATAAATCTGTCAGATTTATATTTGTTGTACCTGTTATTTAATGTGTAAATTTATAATTGTAGTGATTTGCCTATTCATTCATACTTAAATTGATTTTGGTTTGATTGTTAAAGTAAAAGTTATAAAAATGGTGAAATCTTGGTTCATCGTTGGGTTCTTTCTGTGAATTTGGTTCTTTTGATTTGTTGATGTCTTTGGGGATCATAACAAATAGTAATTAAAATAGACTAAGTCGCTGTATGTTTACTTTGGAATCAACAATCTGGATGTACAATGGAACTTCATGAATAATTTGCTTAATATTTTATGTTATTGACACATTGGGACCATTTTCAGTGGAGTTAAAATTGATATGAAGGTGAAGTGCTTTAAGAAGCAGTCAAAAGTTAGGGGTTACATTTGATTTACTTAGATTTTCCAGTGTCTAAATACCTTATTTAAGTGTGACACTTTACAACATGCCTTCCTTTTATATTTCATTCTGCATCATAATTGATTAAAAAGATGACTGGCTCAAAATTCATGAAGGGCAACTGCAAAATAACTTTAGATTTGCTTATTGACTTTTGTAAGAAAGAATTGCTGCATCACTGTTCTGGCAAAGTGACTTCAATGGTGGTATTTGCCATGAGCAAATTATCATTAAATTTACCCTATTCGTGTCAAAGGCATCTTCCCATAATGATTTTTGAATTGTTTACAGAAGATTTCTTGAAATTTTGCAATAATCTCTACTTTGGTCATTCCATTGCAACACAACATAAAAACTACAGACGATCTGCGAGCTCACAGCTTCTTCCTCGACCAGAGCCCTGAACACTCCCCATCCACTACCATTCTCCTCCACCTGGCTGAACTTGTTCTCTCACTGAACAATATTTTCTTTAATTAATCTCACTGTTGGCAAGTCAAAGGTGTGGCTATGGGCACCCGCATGGGTACCAGTTATGCCTGCCTCTTTATGGGGTAAGTGGAACAATCCTTGTCCCAGCCCCACACTGGCCCCCTCCCAAAACTCTTTTCTCAGCACATCGACAACTGCTTCATGTTCCAGCTATGACCTTGAAAAATTTGTTCATTTTGCCTCCAATTTCTACCCCTCTATAATCTTCACATCGTCCATTTCCAATACTTGCCTTCCTTTCCTTGACCTCTCTGTCTCCATTTTGGGGAATAAACTGTCCATTGCCATCTGCTACGAAGCCACTGACTCCCATAGCTACCTTCCCTACAGCTGTTCACACCCACATCCTGCAAGCTTCTCCCAGTTCCTTCACCTACATCGCATCTGTTCAGATGATGCCACCTTCCAAAACAGTGCTACTGACATGGCTTGCTTCTTCTACAACCATGGTTTCCTGCCCAGTGTGGTTGACAGTGCCCTCAACTGTGTCTGACCTATCGCTTGTGCTTCTGCCCTTGCCCCTTCCCATCACTCACAACAGCATGATCGGCTCCCCCTCGTCCTCGCTTTTCATCCCACCAGCCTCTGCATTCAAAGGATCATTCTCCGCCATTTCACACAGCTCCAGCAGAACGTCACCACCAAACACATATTCCCCTCACTCCCCCTGTCTGCATTTCACAGGCACCATTCCTTCCAGAGCATCGTAGTCCATTCCATGACCAACAACACCACCCTCCCTTCCCATGTAACCGCAGAGAGTGCAACACCTGCCCCTTCACCTCCTGACTGCCCACCATCCTAAACAGCCTCTACAGGTGAAGCAGCATTTCACCTGTACCTCCTCCAATCTGGTATATTGTATTTGCTGCATCCAATGGGGCCTAGTCTACATTAGAAAAACAAAACACAGACTGGGTGACCGCTTTGCAGAACGCCTCTGGTCTCTGCACAATCATGACCCCAGTCATTTTAACCGTGTCCACCTTACATGCCCATTTTCTATCCTCGGCATGCTGCAGTGCCCCAGTGAATTACAGGGCAAACTGGAGGAGCAACATCTCATCTTCAGACTAGGTACTTTACAGCTTTCTGGACTTAATATTGTGTTCAACACCTTCAAATTGTGAACCAACTCACATTTCCTCCCTTTCTCTTAGATTTACTTGTTACATTCTCCCATTTCTTCCCTTTTTTTACCTTGTTACATTTTCCATCACTATGTCCTCTCTCCCCTCCCCCCACCCCAGTGAGACTGTCTGCTCTTTCAAGTCTGGCAGTCAGAGACCCCATTGTTTTGCCATTCTCACATTCCAGTCACTTAATCTGAACTATCAACATCTTTATCAGCACTCTACACCCCAGCAGCCCCACACACATTCCCCCTCCCAACTGCTGTATAGCGTAAATGCTACCCCCTCCACACTTCATTTTAATTCTGATGAAGAGTCATCTAGTCTCGAAATAAAAATCGAAAGAACTGCGGATGCTGTAGACTCGAAACATTAGCTTGCTCTCTCTCCATGGATGTTGCTTGACCTGCTGTGATCTTATAGCATTTGTTGTTTCCAACACAAATTCCAGAATCTGTAGTAATTTTCTCCTATAAAAGTAATTTTGCACTTTTATCAAACTGTGACAAATTTATTTATTTGTTCACATAAACACAGGAGAAAAATGTAAGTTTTCCAAACAAATTCACGTAGTATTTTTACATTGTTCAACTCATAGTAGGGAGAGAAAGATCACTTGTGTCCACTTTTGTGGCTACAGCTTTAGTTTGATTACAAGAGTAAGAGTATCAAGACCTTATGTAGAAAAAACAGAATCACACAAAAGCTGTAGCTACAAAAATGGATACAAAGGATCATTCCTTTAGCAATTTGCTCATGTAGATATACTAAGTTAATTTTTAAAGTGTATTTTCTGAAATAGTGAACTTTTTGATGAAGCAAATGTGATAATTGAAGAAAAATAATTCAGCTTTCAGTGATACTTCTCAGATGCTCCCACCAAACAACTGAGTATGCAATGGTGTTTTGGTGCCACTGGACTACCAATCCATATAAGGCTGATTGTATCAGAGATAAAAGGTACTGCAGATGCTGGAGAATCCGAGATAACAAGGCATGGGGCTGGATGAACACAGCAGGCCAAGCAGCATCATAGGAGCAGGAAAACTTGACGTTTTGGGCCTAGACCCTTCATCAGAAATGGGGGAGGGGAATAGGGTTCTGAAATAAATAGGGAGAGAGGGGGAGGCGGATAGAGGAGAGGATAGGTGGAGAGGAGGCAGACAAGTCGAAGAGGCAGGGATGGAGCCAGTAAAGGTGAGTGTAGGTGGGGGGGTACGGAGGAGATAGGTCAGTCCAGGGAGGACGGACAGGTCAAAGGGGCGGGATGATGTTAGTAGATAGGAGATGGGGGTGGGGCTTGAGGTGGGTGGAGGGGATAGGTGAGAGGAAAAACAGATTAGGGAGGTGGAGATGAGCTGGGCTGGTTTTGGGATGCGGTTGGGGGAGGGGAGATTTTGAAGCTTGTGAAATCCACATTGATACCATTGGGCTGCAGGGTTCCCAGGCTGAATATGATTTGCTGTTCCTGCAGCCTTCAGGTGGCATCACTGTGGCATTGCAGGAGGCCCAGGATGGACATGTCGTCTGAGGAATGGGAGGGGGAGTTGAAATGGTTCGCGACCTGTTTTTCCTCTCACCTATCCCCTCCTCCCACCTCA
>JAHRHZ010000283.1:46317670-46328304 GCA_024137785.1 Ginglymostoma cirratum
CCTTCTTTAGAAATCTGAATTTCTAAAGAAGGGTCCCGACCTGAAACGTCAGCTTTCCTGTTCTTCTGATACTGCCTGGCCTGTTGTGTTTCTCCAGCTCCACACTTTGCTTCTCAGTATGCTGGTTTTCCAAGCTCCTTCCTGTTCAACCTGGCCAAGGTAGGTTTGGGACTGGATTAAGAGCGCTGAAAGGAGTCCAACTGGGATTTCTCAGCCAGCTTGCAATTGTCTAATGCAAGGGAGAGCTGTTTGCCTGGAAGTGGATACCTAGTTGCAGAACAAGCAATCAGTATTCCAGGCAGGTCTACAAGCTCCTGCCTGCCTGGGTGCAGCTGCAGCTGAATGTCACCCTTTGAAGGGATTTCATCACCCGCCCCCACACCCAACCTCCCAATTCTTCTCAAGATCTGGAAGTGAAAGCCAAGTTCAGTAAAGGAACCATCAAACGGTCATTGATTGTAAAAGCCCATCAGGTTCACAAATGTACTGTGAACCTGATTGGCTTTTACAATCTTATCTTATATGGTCTATATGTGACTCCAGATCTATTGCAATGTAATTCGCTCTTACATCTCCTCTAAAATGACCTAAAAAACTACTTCATGCATGGGCAATTAGGGATGGGCAGAAAACACTGTCTATGTTGCATTAAAACAAACTCCTCAACCCTGACAGTGGTGATCTCATTGTGTTTTCTGATTTTTATTTACATTTTTTTAAAATTAAACAGTTTTTCTAATTAACCTGTTCAGAGGTGTTATTGCACATTGCTGGAGCAAGTGGGACTTGATCCTGGTCCAGCAATAGGGACACTATCACTGCTGCACAAGAGGACCGTTTATTTACATTTTAAAATAAATTTGTAAGTGGCACTTTCATGTTGATGCACACTTTACTGCAGCTTGCTCTGCTCAAGCTGGAAGTCCTCAGATTGCGTCCTTAATTGGACAGAGAACCTGCCTCCATGCTCATCAAAGACGGGGTGGGGGGGGGAAATTCTTGAAAATCCCAAGTAGGTCATTGTTTCCTCCTGGGGCAGGTTCTGCAGCCCCCAAACAGCTCTAATTCTTATTTCCAGGACCTAAAACAATATTTCAGTCTACCTCATAAATGTTAGTCTTTATTAATTTCATAAATGATTTTAAATCTATAATTGCCTATAGGAAGCACCGGATTAGAAATTCCAATAAATATTTTGTTTATTTTTCAAGCAATTGGTAATAATTACATTTTAACTGTAATTGCTCTAATGGGAAGGTCAGTAATGATTAATAATTCAAATTACTTGAGTAGCTGTCTGCATTGATGATGGCTGTTGGCATAAATAGATCTACATGAAGTTACACTAGAATAGAACTTCAATAGAGTAGTATGACTTTAACAATGGGAGGGGTGGATGATGGGAGGTATTGCATGGAGTTGTGGTAGACATGAAGTGGCATTAGATAGCGGTATAATATACTCAAGGTTAACTTTTATGGTTTATATCATAATTTGCATCACTTAATTAGATTACTCCTGTCTAATAATTCTCTTCCCAAATATTCTTTGCATTTGTCTTGTTTCTAAGCATATTCAATAAGCAAATACAAAATATAAGGACAATAATTGATATTTATCGCCTTTTCTTATGTATATTTTTATTTAATGGACTTTGTTTACTTTGATGTAAAATTGTCAAATAATGCTCCTTTTAATGGGATCTTTCTACAATAAGTTTGTATGACTTACCCTTTAATGAGTGGAACATTTAGCTGTCAGTATAAATATCACATTAGAATTTATGTAAAATGCACATGAATAAATCAGGCTGTGGGATCTAAGTCATATTTATGTACATCAACATGAAGTCATGAAAGGATAAGCCCTGAAACATTTATTCTACAAGATTTCACTATTCTAAATCCTCTATCGATAAAACAGAATAATTCTTGTTTTACTCTGTAATTATAAACAAAAATCAAAATTAAAACTAAACTCTTTTTTGAAAATATGCCTTAATAGGTGGGTCATTAATTAGAAAACAGACATATGTAAACAAGCACTTTCCATTCATATTAACTACATATACAGCAATTCTTATATCTCTACCGTTCTCATTCCTGACTGGATGGGTAGGTGCATTGAGTTTATGAGATCATCCCAGACTGGATTGACATTCTCCATGGGAAAGTAATTAATTTGAATACTCCATCTTCCTTCACAGTGTGATTAAAGTGAGGAAGTCGCCATGAAGCAAATGATGGTTGTGAACCAATGACTTATGATTCGATAGCACAGTGACATGTGACATGCATTCCATAGTCAATGTGAAACAAACACAATCACTGCTAACATCAAAGAAAACTGTGCACAACTATCCAGTGACCTTATGGCCAGAATTTCTTCTTTCCCGACAGATATTTGATTCCGGTGCCAAGTCAAGGGGATGTCTTGGCATGCAGCCACAGCAATATCAGCAAGGAGGTAGACAACCAATGTCATTGAAGTAGTCACACACAGAAAACAGAGGCTTAAACTCATTAAATTTTGCTCAACTTTTATTTTGAAATTTCAAGTTGCAACATAAACATAACTGTATTTAGATAAAAACAAGAATAGAAAGAAATTGCCTTTTAATGAAAGAAAAATAAATTCAAAATAATTAGGGATTTTCAATCTTTGAGAGAAATTTGATTCTCCACAAATATAAAATACTTTCTTTCCAAATTAGTATGTTAAAACCCTGATACATTTTATTCAACAAAATGTAACATTTTCAGTACCTTTAAATGATGCAGTTGAGGTTTTCACCATGATTGCACTGGAAATTGCTCTTTGCGGGAACCTCTGTATTGCACTCTGCAACAAAGCATACACATAGTTATAGTAGCTTCTAGATTTTCATGTTATTGTGTGTATGTCTGAATACTGTTGCTGTCAATTTTAGTGGATTTTAGGCCAATTTTAGGCCACTATCCTTGTTTAAAAATGTAATCCACTTACATTGTATTATTGTCCTTAAAATGTTAAATTTAATTTCAGAAGAAGAATAGCTATAAATGGCTACAAGGGATTTTAAACTAAACTGACGAATGACAGGAATCCATTTATTTCAGAACTTAATTTTTGTTTCCACGGCAAGTTTTTTTTGTTGGCACTTCAATGACAAAATAAAAGGTATTGCATTATACTTTTAAGCCCTGCAGAACACAAGTATCACTAGTGAATTCTTTTATTACATTGCAAGCACTGTTGCTAAGATCAAGGTTTTTAAAATACATCCCTGACTCTTTTGTCATAGACCTGTGCTGAAGACTGCCTATTTTCTACAAGACAGAGCTATCACTCATACTCTTTCATCTGAATACATTCCAATGATCTCACAGCAACACTGGCTAAACTTCAATTTACTTGGTCTCCAATGCACCAAATGGCCTTCTATAGCTATTCTTCTCACGAAACTTAATGGGTGGAAGCTCCATGGCAACCGTCACATATGGCTTCTGTCCCATTTTCCCTGGTCTCCTTTTAACAAAGTGACATGGCAATCAATGCCCCCTTGAAATCTTTGCAGTTGCTGGTGAGTTGTGAAAACAAAAAGTCATTATGTGGTGCCTAGATCTGTGTAATTGAACGTTGTGGGAACCCTGCCTGAAAAGCACAAAATGTTACAGTAAATATTAATAAAGAACCATCAAAAACAATTAAGAATATTTGTATAAATATAAAATTATTTTTGACAGACTTTAAAGCATGCATAACATAACTATTCTATGAATCTCTAAAATAATTAAGAGATCCTGAACAAAGAGCCTCCACAAATGCATTTCTGTGGATGAAGCATTAATCTTTAATCATAAATCCTTTGTTGTCAGACTGTACATACAAATTTAAATCTTACTTAATGACCTTTTCCCAGACAACCCCCTGTTGATACCAAGTTGATTATAATCCTCACTGTTAAGATCATTCATTATTACATTTCCAATGACTTGTTTGTGTGAAGCAAAGCAGCACTTTATAAACTCAAGGAGAATTTTCTTCTTTGGTCCAAAACAGGCATGATGAATGGTTGCTTCAGACTTGATGGGTGTGGGAGTTTGTGAGACATAGTGAAGGCCTGTTGAGAATGTACTTTGTACTGAGTTGTCTCCATAGCTAGTTAAGCACCCCAATGTCTGGTACAGCTGAGAGTAGTTTACATGGTGTTCGTCTGCTTATTTGCACTGTAAAATTGTAACTCAATTTGCAGACTTTACAAACTATTTGATGGTGGTAAAAAATCTTTTATGAACCTGTCAATGAGGTCCATTGACTAATAATACCACACAAGATACCTAGAAACGTAATGTTGCAAGTAGTCTCACATCATCACACAATAATTAAGTTAGCAGTGAAGGCTTCACTTTTGAGGAAGTAATTATTTTAATTAAAGACATTGTTGATATTTTAGTTCTGACACATTTTCATTTTGTAAGCAAAATTGCAGCAGAATGCTTATCTAACATCTAGTACTACACAAGTAGAAATTTCCTCCCATTAAATACTGGACGACTGAAGCTGTCTGGGGTGGCATGAAGCCTGTGACACGCATAATGTGTATTGACTGAATTAGGCAGGAGTTGAAATTTTGAATTCCCAATGATGGGTTCAGATGTCAAAAGTAACTCAGAGTTGTGTGTTTACTACATGTCATGCCTCACATGGTGGGTTTGTACTTGCAGACCTGAAGTTTTCTTTTCTTAATTCTGGGAGAAGAAGTAGGGGAAGAGAATGGCAACTTGCATGGAGGCTTGGAAGTAGTAAGGGTAAATCAGCGGTAATGGATGGAGATTAGTGTGAAGCGTGATCAGAGGCACTGGGGACTGGAGAAGAGAAAGGCCTTGCAACCTGAGTGTGGTGATGATGGATTGGTGGGACAGAAGTTTGAAGGGGATAGGAGGACAGTGGTGGCCAAGAGGTTCTATCATAAAGGTTGCAGTGACCACTTTTGCAACTTCTCTAGGATGCCAGGATTTGGGATTGAAGTTGTGGAAGCCTAATGATGGGTGGGCCTTTGGATAGTGGAAGTATTTGTAAACTTCACTGATCTATGGATGAAATTCATGGACACAGTCTCTCTCTTCATACAGATCAATTAATGGAATATCTTTGGGGTTTCTTAAACCCAATATTCCGAGAAACTAAGGAGCAAGAAGATGGAATGCAACAAACGTAGGTTCTTGCCAGTTAATAACAGAGGCTGCAATGCCAGCAGCAGACTACACCAGAAGGAGAAGCAGATCAGGAGGCTGCTATCCAGTGAAGGCATTGTGGAAATTGGACACTGGCATCACATCTGACAATCCCAATGTCCTCCTCACAGGGTTTCCACATTTCCAACATCCATAAACTTGAAGTCATCCAAAATTCTACTGCCCAAGTCTTAACTCACACAAAGTCCAACTTACTTATTACACCTGTGATTTTTGACTCACTTTGGCTCCAGGTCAAGCAATGTCTTTAATTTAAAATTCTCTTGTTTTCAAATCCCTCGGTGGTCTCTCTCTTATAATAATATTCTTCAACTCCACAACCCACCAGGATTTCAGTGATTATCTAATTCTGGCATCTTGTGTATCCCGATTTTAATTGCAATGGGTCGTCATGACTGATTGTCTAGGCCTGACCTAGCTCTCCTTGTGTGATTTGCCTGTTTTATAATGCTCATTTGAAGCACTTTACAATATTGCATTATGCTAAAAACATTATGTCATGAAAATACATTTTATGAGATGAAAGTTGAGTTGTAATAAGGTGACTTCTCAGTTTGCATCACTGTACCTTCCACATTCCAATCCTTTGAGCTGGTGGCACCATGATTGTAAAGATCCATTAAGGATAATTCAAGGGAAATGACCGAATTACAATCACATACCCATTATCAGTGCGTCAAGACAATCACCTCAGTTTTCTGCTGGTGAAGATGAGCCATCAAACCTAATTACTTGGACAACAGAACCCTGATTGTGAGGGAAGGATTTCCCAGACATGGTATGATCAAACTACAATGGAAATCCTTCAAGCCTAATCCATTGAATATGGAACCCTGGCTATGAGAGGGGATTAAGTTGCAAGGAGGAATACACAAGTAATGACCAGTTGTGAATCACTGGGTGAAAGTCATGTGATATGCCCAACCTTTGTGTGTTTAAACTTCAGCTTTCTCAGTAGACAAGTGGCTGAGATGCTGATGGGAAGTAACCCATGTGAGTTCCCTCCTTCCTCCCAAATAAGCTTACATCGTAAACTTTGAATCCTATTTGCTGACAATGACCATGCAGGGATCTGCTTGAAACTGATTTTTTCAAGGAAAACTCTAAAGCTTTCCATAGGTATGTCAGGAATAAAAGAATGACTAGAGTAAGATTGGGGCCAGTCAAGGACAGGAGTGGGAAGTTGTGCGTGGAGTCCGAAGAGATAGGAGAGGCACTAAATGAATATTTTTCATCACTATTCACAAAAGAAAAAGACAATGTTGTCGAGGAGAATACTGAGATACAGGCTATTAGACTAGACGGGATTGAGGTTCATAAGGAGGAGGTGTTAGCAATTCTGGAAAGTGTGAAAATAGGTAAGTCCCCTGGGCCAGATGGGATCTATCCTAAGATTCTCTGGGAAGCTAGGGAGGACATTGCGGAGCCTTTGGCTTTGATCTTTACGTCGTCATTGTCTACAGGAATAGTGCCAGAAGACTGGAGGATAGCAAATGTTGTCCCCTTGTTCAAGAAGGAGAGACAACCCTGGTAATTATAGACCAGTGAGCCTTACTTTGGTTGTGGGTATACTGTTGGAAAGGACTATAAAAGATAGGATTTATATTCATCTAGAAAGGAATAATTTGATTAGGGATAGTCAACACGGTTTTGCAAAGGGTAAGTCATGCCTCACAAACCTTATTGAGTTCTTTGAGAAAGTGACTAAACAGGTGGATGAAGTTAAAGCGGTTGATGTGGTGTATATGGATTTCAGTAAAGCATTTGATAAGGTTCCCCACGGTAGGCTATTGCAGAAAATTCGGAGGCATGGGATTGAGGGTGATTTAGTGGTTTGGATTAGAAATTGGCTAGCTGTAAGAAGACAGAGAGTGGTGGTTGATGGGAAATGTTCATCCTGGAGTTCAGTTACGAGTGGTGTACCGCAAGGATACATTTTGGGGCCCCTGCTGTTTGTCATTTTTATAAATGACCTGGATGAGGGCATAGAAGGATGGGTTAGTAAATTTGCAGATGACACTAAAGTCGGTGGAGTTGTGGATAGTGCGGAAGAATGTTGCAGGTTACAGAGGGACATAGATAAGCTGCAGAGCTGGGCTGAGAGGTGGCAAATGGAGTTTAATGCGGAAAAGTGTGAGGTGATTCACTTTGGAAGGAGTAACAGGAATACAGAGTACTGGGCTAATGGTAAGATTCTTGGTAGTGTGGACGAGCAGAGAGATCTCGGTGTCCATGTGCATAGATCCCTGAAAGTTGCCACCCAGGTTGATAGGGTTGCTAAGAAGGTGTAAGGTGTGCTAGGTTTTATTGGTAGAGGTATTGAGTTTCGGAGCCGTGAGGTCATGTTGAAGCTGTACAAAACTCTGGTGCGGCTGCACTTGGAGTATTGCGTATAGTTCTGGTTGCCGCATTATAGGAAGGAAGTGGAAGCATTGGAAAGGGTGCAGAGGAGATTTACCAGGATGTTGCCTGGTATGGAGGGAAGGTCTTATGAGGAAAGGCTGAGGGACTTGAGGCTGTTTTTGTTAGAGAGAAGAAGGTTAAGAGGTGACTTAATAGAGACATACAAGACGATCAGAGGATTAGATAGGGTGGACAGTGACAGCCTTTTTCCTCAGATGGTGATGGCCAGCACGAGGGGACATAGCTTTAAATTGAGGGGTGATAGATATAGGACAGATGTCAGAGGTAGATTCTTTACTCAGAGAGTAGTAAGCGTGTGGAATGCCTTACCTGCAGCAGTAGTCGACTCGCCATCTTTAAGGGCATTTAAATGGTTGTTGGATAAACATATGGATGATAATGGAATAATGTAGGTTAGGTGGGCTTCAGATTGGTTTCACAGGTCGGCGCAACATCGAGGGCTGAAGGGCCTGTGCTGCACTGTAATGTTCTATGTTCTACGTTCTATGATTGAAAGAGGTCAACCCCACATTCTTATGTCCAGGAGAGCAGCCAAATCATACATTTGTATTTTTTAAATTGAAAGACCACCAAATTCAGCCAGAAGCCAGCTCAGTCATCAATCTTTTAGATTTTAGAATTTTTAGATTTTATTGTCATGTGTACTCGAGTACAGGAATGCAGGAGTTCAGTGAAATGTGTAAAGTCACCACTCTCCGACGCCATCTTAGTACATAAAAGACAAGACTAAAAACAGAAGCAGAAATAAAAGAAACACCCAAAAGAAATCAAAACATCTAGATTACTCCCTGCCTCTGCCATGAGTCCTCGCTGCCAGAAAAACAAAGCCACAAAATCCGTCCCTCATCTGTGAACGCAGGCCCCACATGCCACCATCACCTTCAGGTACCCAGGCCCAGACATGGTCTGGAGCTGCACCACCACTGCTAGAACCGTGTTGCAGTTCTACAGTGCCATCTTGCCTCCACCGACATCGTCATTAGCGCCAGGAGTCCGCGCAGGGCAAATCTCGCCACTGAAGCAGCCAGGTCCTGAACCCGGTTCGAACTTGACACGGGGCCCACCCCACCGAAGCTGACATTGCTGCCGCTGCCACCTCCTGGGACCACCATTTCAGCAAAGAAACCCACTGTCGCCAATCCCCTGCTCCTACCGCTGCCAACACTCCAGGGAACAGCTACCACTGCTGCCAACACTCTGGGAAGGGGACCTCTCCCACTGAAAAGAGGAGAAAAAGAGAAAAAGTTTAAAAAACATAGAAAATAATAGAAAAAGACAAAACAAGAAAGGCAGACAGAAGTAGGCAATCCTCGAGCACAGGACTCAGGCCCAAATGCTTCTGCTCCACTCCGCCATCTTGGAATTACAATCTTCACAGATTGCATACCCTATGTCTACTTCTCTGAACTCTAATCTGATTAACCTGTCCTTCCCACTGTGTAATCTCTATCCCTGTGAATGTGTGAACTTCAAGTGTACGTGTGTGTTAAGGTCTGAACATATTTTGTTATCTTACTCAGATTGCTTTAAATGTAATGAAGCTAATGTCTCTCTTTGTGTCAACTCAGGAAAATCTGTCCAGTTGGTTCTTTGATGATCATAGCAGAAACAGATAAACACTTACTGAACTAGTGAGTTATTCCTTTTCAACAAATTCTATGTGATCTAACAAGGAGATTAAGAAAAGGGGAGCTATTCGATACCTCCTCACTTCATTATAACAATCATATAAATATAATTTTTTTGTTGTTGTAGATCATCAGAAATTACAGGAAGCACTTAAGAATTAGCTAACTATAACTATATCATAACATAAATGATTGGTGGGTCAGAGGGAAATATTTTCAAAAATTATGCTTATTACTCCTCTACTATTCCATTGCTCATTAACATGGATGTATCATATTGTAAAATACACTGAAACATTCACAATTGTGCCACAAAAACTGTGGTAATCACACAATCAGTAATTTATTTTGCAAATAATCTTCAAATAAAGCCACGCTGAGCTTCTTTTAATTAGAAAAGTTAAATATAGTCCTTAAAATACATTTTACTAAAAACACCAAGAACATATTGAAAATTTGTTTCTTTACAAACCTATCTATAGAATATAAGCAGTAACATTTAAAAATGGGATGATCTTGTGAGATCACTTATTAACGTTCATAAGCAAGTGATATTTCTAGAAAAAAAGAAAAGGCCACTGAGGTGCTTGTAATTGAAATATAAATGGAGATTTTAAAATATCATGAGGTCATTCATGCAATCTTCCAAGGCCTGGTTATGGAGGGCGTGACGTGGACAGATGTAGACAGCAGCGTATGTTTTGGTGCATAGGCTGAGTTGTGGGTTTCATTCAGGACTAAGGAGAATTTTATAACTTGCTTTTTCCCATCTTAGTTTCTCTCCTCAAAGAAGAAAAGTGGGGTGGCATGGTGGGATGGTTAGTGGGTGATTGTTGATTAAGGAATCTCAAGAGGGTAGGATGATGAACTGATGATTAAAAATGTAAATGACTGTGCTTTTTTAAAAACTGGAGTACAAGCTGTGTTTACTCCAAAAAAGGTATGGATGCTTCAACACAAATTTGTGTCTATTCTAGGTCAATATTCAGTTTAATTGTTGCCAATTGAAAAAGGAACACAATGATTAAAATTCTCAGAACTGCATTGGAATTCATCTCCCAGTAGCAGAGGGCACAGTGTCATTCAAATGACATCAGCTTTTCACATCTCATCTCCAGTTCCTATTGGTAAAAACCATTACACCCTGTATCTCCATAGCAACATGAACAATTTGGTAGGGAAAAGAGGTGAATTTGCAGAAACTGACTTTCATAGATTTATTCATTAAAGTGATGAAGTACTGCAGGATTCTTAGCTTTCATTAAGTTCAACAATTGCATTGGTGCAAGGCAAAAAGACACTATCTGATAGACGAGATAAAAGGTACCGCAGATGCTGGAGAGTC
>JAHRHZ010000283.1:46328704-46343505 GCA_024137785.1 Ginglymostoma cirratum
ATTTTCTGATGAAGGGTTTAGGCCCGAAACGTCAAGTTTTCCTGCTCCTATGATGCTGCTTGACCTGCTGTGTTCATCCAGCCCCATGCTTGTTATCTCTACTATCTGATAGACAATAAGTGTGAGGGCCTGTACTGAGGAAGGCTCACTGGACCTAAGGCATTAACTGTGGTTTTTCTTCCCAGATGCAGCCAGACCTGCTGAACTTTTCCAGCAACTTCTCGTTTTGTTGTTGAGGACCTCTAATGCTAGATTGAACTAAGAAAAAAGCTCAACTGCAGTGTATGGATTATATCACATTAACATTTATACTGGTGTATCTTATTTTACCATCATACTAAATTTAACTTTCAAATGAACAAAGTCCATTAACATTCATATGCCTTTATTATACAATGCCAGAAACCTAAACATTGTTTAGCTTCAGTAAACAAATATAATCATCCCATAAAACAAGATCATTCAGCTTTAACAGTTTTTGTCTGTTTCAAACAATCTATATTCTTATTTCCAGTCGAATTACTTTATTAAGCCTAGTATTCAGTTTTTCAGCTCTCTCTTATTTGTTATTGATGATGTAATTTTTATGCATTATTGGATGTAAACCACGTGGAGAAAGAGCTATCTGCTTAAATACCTGGACAAATTGTTAACTGACATGAAAACCAGACTGGTTTTGAAGAAGAGTCATACTGGACTTGAAAAGTTAAATCTGTTTCCCTCTCCATAGATGCTGCAAGACCTGCTGAGTTTCTCCAGCATTTTTGCATTTTTTTTTAGATTCCAGCATTTTGTTTTTACTTGGTTCACTAATGTTCTTGAGGGAGGGATCTTACAACATTTATGCAACTGATTTACATGTGACTCCAGCTGTGCACTACATGGTTTCCTTAATGTCCTCTAAAATGACCAGTGCATCATTCAGCTGGAAGTGCAAACATTGACAATAACAACCACTTTTTTTTATTTTAACTGGGTATAGACAAATGCAGCCTTGCCCACATGCAGAAAACAAATTTTAAATTACAAAAATAACATTAAAATTCCCTGTAAGGTAAAATTCCTCCTATAAAACAAAATAACGTTTTAAAATTCACTTCCGATTTGTGGAAAGACCAGTATTAATTGCTTATCTCCAAACGTACCTGAAAAAATGCTAACAAGCCAAAATCTTGAACCAGTGCAATCCTTATGGAAATTGTAGTCTCCCATAGTGGTGTTAGCATGGGGTTCCAGGATTTTAACCCAACAATGATGACAAAACTGCAATATATTTTCAAGTCAGGATGTTGTATGATTTGGAGATGAACGTTGTGGTGTTCTTGTGCAACATGAGTTTGAGACTTAATTGTCAAAGAGCTCTGGTGAATTGTGCATCTTGAACCTGGCATATACTACAGGCAAGGTGCACAAATCATGATGAGATGAATATTTATAGTGTTCTGGATGCTGTTGTCCTTCTTGAGTGCTGTTGATGCTGCACTTATCCAGACAACTGGAAAGTATTACATCACACTTCTCACTTGTGCCTTGTAGATGACATGCAGCATTTATGTGACTGATTCAGTTAAGTTTCTAGTGAATGGAAAACACCAAAATATTGGGGATTCAGTGACTGTAATAAAAAACACTTTGCTATTATGAAGCACTTTTTCACAGCCACTTGATTTTCCAAAGTGCTTGCAGTACTTTTTGAAGTACATTCACTATTGTAATGTAGGACATAGGGTAGCTAATATGTGCATGGCAAAACTTCCATAAACAGGATATTTATATCCGCCTGAAGCCTAAGTTTAACATTTGATCCAAAAGATGGCATCTCTCAACTTGTGGTTTTTACTTCATATTATATTGGCTTTGATTTTGTACTCGGGTTGTGAAATGGGGTTCAAACCTGAAGCCTTGTGATCTGAAACAAGAGTGCTACTAATTGCCAACACTCTCACAATAAAGCAGGTTGGTTAGATTCTCATTTGCTGGACAGTGTCATTGTCTAGTACTTGCTTAGTGTGAATGATGTTGTTTGACGTGATGCAGTGAAACTTTATGGGGTCTGAAGTCAATACTGATGCTCCCAGATGTTTCTGGGACATAGTCTAAAAGATATGATTATGTGATTATGATAGAAATAAATATGCCAGAGTGTTGCATTTAAAGCTTAAAGAATGCCTCTCCAAAATGTGGAAAAAATCCCCAGATATGAATGAGGAGGCACTGCATGGTCAACTGAGAAGGATGTGCCCTCTATTGCATTCCAGTCTGTTGCTTATGGCAATGCCAGGCGGTTTGTCAATTTTTATTATTATAATTTTGTGCAGTGGTTTGATAAAGCTGAATGGTTAGCCAAGCCATTTCTGAGGGTGCTGAAGAGTCAACCACATTGTAGTGGGTCCGGAATCAGGTGCGAACTAGACCGGGTAACGATGTTGAATTTCCTTTCCCGAAAGTGTACACCGGATAGGTTTTATGACAATTCATTTGTTACAAAAACAGTACTGCTAGATTTTCTTTTCTTTGTTTAATTAATTAATTTTAAATATTGCTGAAAAAAGACAGATTTTACTTTGTGCAAGATGCAAGATGAAAAGCTTCAACAAAATGTGACTATTTCAGCAATACTCATGCCCTCTAATACCAAATGGGTATTTAAGTTTTTAAAGTCTCAGTGTCATGATGGGATTTGATTTAATGGGCAGGATTCTTCCTGAGGTGCCCCAGGCGATACCTTGCATTTCAAATGGGAACCAGAGGCCTGCACTGTAGGAGGAACAGTCTCCCGCCCGTGAATTTCTTTGAATTGGCCAACTGATGGTGAGTTAAAAATAGTGTTCAGGCTCCCAATGCAGGAGGAAAAAAACCCAAAAGTACTGCAGATGCTGTAAATCCAGACCAAAAACAAAGTTGCTGGAAAAGCTCAGCAACGTGTTTAGTGTGAGTGATGTTGTCTAGTCAGTTTTAGTGGCCCTGTCTGCTCACCTGGTGTCAACTGCAGCCAAAAGTCATTCTGTGGAGACATTCACTCCCATACCCCCACCCCCACAATGGTGACCTAGCTGCAAAGGCTTGCTTTCATTGTAAATTTGTAAAAGTTAGAGGCAGCATCTTCACTTTCAGTATCCTATTTCTCACCTTTCTGTCAAACTGCAAGGCCTCCAACTGACCTTCCAGCATTGGGAACAAAAACAAAAACAAAGTTGCTGGAAAAGTTCAGCAGGTCTGGCAGCATCTGTGAAGGAAAAAACAGAGTTAACGTTTCGGGTCTGGTGGGCCTTCCTCAGAACTGAGCTGAATTGAACTGAGTTCTAAGGAAGGATCAAGCAAGCCTTTGCAGCTAGGTCACCATTGTGGGGGTGGGGGTATGGGAGTGAATGTCTCCACAGAATGACTTTTGGCTGCAGTTGACACCAGGTGAGCAGACAGGGCCACTAAAACTGACTAGACAACATCACTCACACTAAACAAGTGCTAGGAGGCTTTCTTCAAGCAGCCAAACTATTTTCTGCCTCCCCCAGGGACTTGGAGAGTGATGGAAAATCCATTATCCTCATCAATTAGCTATCTGTTGCTTGTGGTTGGATAACCTTGTCGTCCCCATTTTCTGTCCAAGAAAATGGTGGAATTAAGCCAGGGAGCCGACTTGATGGCCAGGAACAGGGAATTCTGTGCGTGCCTGATCAGGGGCCTGAAATTCAGTCCTGCTTCTCTGGATCATTAGTTCTAGAGTCTGCATTACGAGTGAGAAACTGAAGCATTATGTTACCATAATTGTATTGATACATTGCAAAGTGTATCACTTCCTCTGAATAATTGAACAACAGTCTGTAGAGCAAATGAAAAGTAAGTGAATTGCAGGTGACTTTAATACCAAAGTGATGCCAACGAATGGGAAATTGTTGATTGATAAAGAAATGGTGAGTATTTTTTAAACACATTTTAACAAATCTCTAAATTATTTCTGTAATGTTTAGACATTCCAATAAATAGAAACTTGGTAGGGAACCGGAATCCCCAGAGTGCGTGTTTGTTCCATTTGCAGACTCCAGGATGCTTCTTTCATTTCAGGCAATCACATGTGCAGAAAGAGTTGCAAACTGTATAGCTCAAACTACGAGTCCAGCTTCTCCAGCAGCTGTCAGCGCTAGAGCACGTCTGCAAGGCTGAGAGCCAAGTGGATAGCCCAGCTCTTAATGTGGTTAACAGCTTAATGTTGTGCAGGCAGGGAGGGAGGAAATGGATCACTGACAACCAGCCATGAAGTCTGTTCAGTGCAACCACAGCCAAATTTATGGCACTAGGTGTGGCTCAGCAACAAAGGGGGCAGGGAGAGTTATGGAAAACAAATCATAATAGCAGAGTTCTATAGCTAGGAGAACAGACAGATATTTCTGTGGCTATAACAGTGAATCCAAGATGCTGTGGTATCTGAATATTTCTGGATCAACACTGTTCCACGGAGTGAGGAAACAGACAATGACAATCTGGTTTAGGAGAATGAGGTGGGACAAGTAAATCAAGTGGCAATCAAGGAACTTTTAAGAATAGTGATCATGTTATCATAAGATTTAGTCACAGAGTCATACAGCATAGAAACAGGCCCTTCTGCCAATCATGTCTATGCCAACAATAAACATCAACAGCACTAATTCCATTTACCCACACTTGGTCCGAAGCCTCCTGTGCCCTGGCATTTTAAGTGGTCATCCTGAAGCTTCTGAAATGTCATGAGAGTACCTGCCTCCACCATCCTCTCAGGGAGCAGAATCCATATTTCTACCATGCCCTGGCTGAAAAAAAATTTTTCTTAGATTTCTTCTAAACCACTTACTCCACACCTTAGACTTATGCCCTCTGGCCTTAGACATGTCTGCCATGGGGAAGAGATTCTCACAATCTGCTTTGTCTGTACCTCTCATAATTCTGTGTACTTCAATCACATCCCCCTCCTCAGCCTCCTCTGCTCCAAGGAAAACAAACCCAGCCTATCCAGTCTCTCCTCGTAACTGAGACTTTTCATCCCAGATAACATCCTGGTCAATCTCCTCTTCACCCTCTCTGGTGCAATCACCTCCTTCTGATAGTGTGGTGACCGGAGCTGCACATAGCATTCGATCTGTGATCTAACCAATGTTTCATAACGTTGTGACAAGACGTCCTTGCTCCTATATTCTAATGTCCGGCTAATGAAGGCAAGCATCCCGTGTGCTTTCTTCACCACTCTGTCTACCTGTGCTGACACTTTCAGGGATCTATGGACTTGTACACCAAGGTCCTGAGGGATCTATCATTCATTGTGTATATCCTTAGACCTCCCAAAATTCATCAACTCGTACATCTCAGGATTAAATTCCATCTGCCATCGATCTGCCCAATTTGTCATGGAAAAGGACCAGGAGCAGTTTAGAGAAAAAGAAATGGTTAAAGGGCCCAGGTCTGGAAGACTCTGATTTAAGGTGATTGGTAAAATAACCAGTGGTGACATGAGGGAAACCCTCTTTATGCAGCAAGAAATTAGGATCTGGAGTAGCACTGTCTAGGAATAGAGGTGGCTGATTAGCTAGAGACATTCAAAACACAGTTGGATAAGCATCTGGAAATGAGAAACTTGCACAGCCATGGTCAAAGGGTCAGAACCAACTGAAGTGCTCTTGTTATCGAGCCACATTTGGCACAACAGATCAAAATATCTCTTTTTGTGCTATAATCATTCTGTGTGAAATAATCACACAGAAGCTGGTATCCCATCACCAAGTAACCCTTTATTTACACATGCATCATATATGAACTCTGACCAGCTAGCTCAGAGCCAATCCCTAGAGTGAGGAGACTCTCTGAATCTCCTGTTTATATGTCAGCCAGGAATCCCTGGGTTAACAGCCCCAATCAAGTATTTCATACTCAATGAGATCCAGCTGCAATATTCCAACTTGCCAACTTTTATACTCAATGTCCCAGCCAAAGAAGGCAAGCATGCTGTGCACTTTTTTTACTACCTTATCCACTTGTGTTGGCACCTATGGACTTGCAAACCAAGATCTTTTTTATATCAATGCTCCTAAGGATCCTGCCATTTATTGCATTCTTTGCTACATTGAAAAGATTTCTACTACTTAAAAAGTTTGTTACACTGCATGGGAGTGAAATTCTACTTTGCAGTATGTGTAAAACATCTGGTAGTGGATGAATAACAACTTATACTCCCATCTAATTTCCTTCTCATTTATTGGCAATCCACCATCATCTGTTTTCCATCTCTACTGTGGTTGCATTTTATCTTATGCCCTAAATGTAAATCTTTGCCTAAATTATACAGTTTCTAAAGATATTGCAATACATTGGAAATATTTGGCAATCATTCTTTTAAAGTTAATCCTTCTCTATTCCTTTCTGAAGATAATTTCTGTTTTAAATTTGTTGACTGTCAAAATATTAGTCAGTTCCTGTGCTGCTAAAAATACTTCTGGAAAATGTGGCTAGATGCAAAAGCAGTAAAGATTTGCATAATGCTTTGCAAATGATAAAAATAATGTTGGGATTTAAGGTGATGACTACTGATTTCTGTTGTTTATTGACACCAGCAATTGCTGAGTGATTTTATATTACCGTTTCTAAAAGGATTACCTGAAGAAACCCATAAGTAACTCTTATAAAAATGTTACCATGCAAAATTTGGTTCAATTACCACGATACTTTAAAAGGAATGCTGTTTATGAGTACACAAGACCGTAATGCAGAGAGTCAGATTTGAAATCTTGGCTTTGATAATGATTAACAGTTAAACATTATCAACTCCTAGCTTGACTGTTTTACGGAGCACTTTGTGGTAGAAAAACAGGATCAATTTTTCCATCTTGGAAAATATGTAAAATCTAAATTTCCATGCTATTCAGAAGGAGGAAGTGTAGCAAGTGTGATGTTCTTTAAAGCAAAAATAAGGTAGTTATTATAATAGAAAAACAAAAATCTATTTGTTTCTGTCCTAATGTTAATTTTAATGTTGAAAATCACGCTTCCATTGACAGCAAAGATAAAGATACTTTTGCATTTGAAACTATTCCTCTGGTATGACAGGCCTTTCGGCCACCTTCTGTTCTGTATCATTCTATGATTCCAGGATTCACATCTGAAAAAAACACAAAGTGTTTGAGAGACTTAACAGGTCTGGCAGCATCTTTGGAGACAGAAACAGAGTTAATGTTTCAGGTCCAGTGTGACTCTTCTTCAGAACTGAAATGTATTGGGAATTTTTAAAAAATATATATTTGACAGAGGCGGAGGCCCACGCAAAAGTCAAAGAAGTTGTTAATGATGGAGAACAAGCAAAAGAGAAGTAATATGGGTTTAAATTACAGTGTGAGAAGGAAGGAATGGGTCCTGTCTAAGAGTAAAGTAAACAAGACATATATAAGGCAAGGCTGCCAGGTGATGGTGGTGTGGTGGCAGGGAATGCAGTTAGAATGAGAGTAGACATAATGTAGTCAAGTTTCTGAAGTTATAATTTAGGCCTTTAGGTTGTAAAATGCCTGAGTAGAAAATGAGGTGTTCCCCAAGGGTCTCAACCCGAAACGTCAGCTTTCCTGCTCCTCTGATGCTGCTCGGCCTGCTGTGTTCATCCAGCTCCACAACGTTTTACCCAAGATTGTTTTGTGTTTTCTTGGAATATTGCAGCAGGCCCAGATCAGAAACATTAGCATGAGAGTATGATGAGATGAAAATTTGAAATGGCAAGAAACTTAGGAGGTCATTTCTACGGAAGAGCAGAGGTCTTCCATTGGGTGGCCACCCAGTCTGAGTTTGGTATTGTCTATGTAAAGAAGACTGCATTGTGAACAATGAATGCTAGTTTGGAAGAAGTATAAGTGAAATGCTACTTCATTTGGAAAGCTTGCTTTTGGACCTTGGACTGTGAGGAGGGAGAAGATGAATGGGCAAATATTACACCTCCTGTAATTGTATGAGAAGGTGCTTTGGAGTAGTGAGAAAGTTAGGAATGATGGAGGAGAAGACGAGGATGTCAAGGAGGGCTCATTGTCTGTTGAATGCTGATAGTGGAGGGGAGAGGCAGATGCATTTGTTGGTGGCATCTCGCTGGAGGGAAATGACGAAGGATGATCCTTGAATGCAGAGGTGAGTAAGGTGCAAAGTAAGGGGATACCTATCATTGTTCTGTGAAGGAGGAGAAGGGGTAAGGGAAGAAGTGTGAGAGATGGACCAGACATGGCTGAAGACCTCATCCACCACAATGGATGACCTTGGCTGAGGAAAAAGGAGGTCATGTTGGAAAGTGGACCATCAGAACAGATGCGACAGTGTCAAAGAAAATGGGAGCACGGAATGAAATCCTTGTAGGAAGCAGGGTATGAAGAGGTATAGTCAAGGTAACTATGAGTGTCATTGGGCTTGTAATGGATATCAGTGGATAGCCTTTCCTCGAAAATGGAAACAATGAAGTCAAGGAAGAGAAACAGAAGTGGGAGAAGGATAGAAATTTCTGATGAATTTTTCCAATTCTGGAAAAGAGCAGGAGTAGCACTGAACACATCATCATTGTATCAGTGTAAGAGTTGTGGGTGGGAGTCTGACTAGAACAGGAACAAGGAATATTCCACATACCCCCTAAAGAGAAAGGCATAGCTGGGACCATATCTCAAGAGTGACGTTATATTACAGGTAGTTCTCCTGTAACACAATAATCCCATTCTTGTGTGACCTCGCACTCTAGAAAATTGTCATAGAAAATCATGTTACAGGGAAATCGCTACAGAAGATCATTATACCTGTACAGCAGAAGGTTTGCGTTACCTAAACAGCATCCACTATTCATCAATCACAATACAGCCAATTTGCATTAACAAAACACGCATTATGTCAGAACTAACTGTTTGATTGATTGATTTTATTGTCACATGTACTGAAATACAGTGAAAAGCTTTGTTTACGAGTGGTGCAGGCAGATCACAGCAAGCAAAAAATGTGCAGATCAAAAAGATTTAGAGGCATACAGGTTACATTGCAGTTTACGTTATTTGAGGCCAGAGTTCATTCAACAGCTTGATAACAGCCAGAAAGAAGCTGTTCCTGAACCAGCCTGTGCTTATGTTCAGGCTTCTGTATCTTTTGCCTGACGGAAGAGGTTGTAGGAGATCGTTACCAGGGTGCAATGGGTCTTTGATGATGTTGGCCGCCTTTCTGCAGTAGCGAGCCATGTACATAGAGTCCATGGATAGAAGGTTGGTTTCCGTAATGGTCTGGGCTGTGCACACCACCTTCTGTAGTTTTTTATGGTCCTGGGCAGAGCAGTTGCCATACCAGGCCTTATGCACCCGGACAGTATGCTTTCAATGGTGTATCTGTAAAAGTTGGTGAGGGACCTTATGGACATACTCTGCTAAGTACAGCTTTGCACTTCTACAGAGTGTGGCAGGTAAGTGGGTACAGGGTCATGTTCCTCAGAAAATGTTAAATTTTTACTTTAAATATAATTAGTTCTAAATGCTTTTTCTTAACAACACCAATTGCTAGATTTTAATATGAAAGGTTAGGGCAAGACACTTCCAAGAAAGAAAAGACAAAAGAAAAAATTGGATTAATCAGAAAATTGTTATTCAATGATGTCAAGCTTAGTTGGTCCTTGTTCTACTTATGAGAAGCAGATGTCAGAGCATCTGTTTAACCTATTGTATAATGTCAACTCATCAATTTCAGAGGACATGACTCTAAAATTAGTAATTCAGCAAATGCATAATTTGACACAGAGAATGGATGATAAAGGCATCTCAAGCACCTAGAATGCTTACTTCATACAGAATGTGATTAACACTCAGATAGCATAGCAAAGGTGAACAACCCTAAATGGAATTAAGGATTAATGAAACGGGGTGCTTCTAGCCAGATAAACTACCATGGGCCAAATGGTCATTGTCTTCTGTAGCTATGTCGTGGACTAAGGATACAGGTAGTTCTGCTATAATGCGTGTTTTGTTAACGCAAGTACACTGTAATGGGATTGATGAATAGTGGATGCTGTTTGGATAACGTGAACTTTCTGCTGGACAAGTACAGTGATTTTCTATAGCACAATTTTCTATAGTGCAAAGTCACACAAAAACACAACTATTGCATTATAGGAGAACTACCTGTACACTGAAACAACATTTAAATATTTTATGCTTGTTTCCAGGATCACACCGCTACCATAAATTTAGTTACCTTGGATACCGGGACACGAAGAATTCTAATAGTGAGAATTGCAATTACTGTCACAGCAGAAGTATTATTATAATGAAGGGTTCAGTGAAGAAAGAAATGCAGGTACAGATAATGCTAACATACTTATCATCACTGCCACTCAAGGAGTCAAGGTAGGAAATCTAGAATTCTTCAAGCTCCTTTGTATTGATATCATTCCATTCCCACCCCTTCACTAATCCACCTTGTGCATTTTTAAGTGAATCCAGGAGCATGCATCTTTGCACTACTTGGATATTTTTCATAAACATTGTGATACCCAATTCATTTTAAAAAATTTCATTTCTCAGTATGTAGATATTAATCTTGAATTTGTAAAAGTAAGAGACATTCAGCTGAGCGATTAACACATTCCTTCAATAATATCCAACATTCCACCCCTTCAAAGGGAATCCACTCAGTTCTTTACAGCAGCATTGTCACTTTACCACCTTTAATATCTACAGCATCTTACTCTTGCTCCCCCGTTCACAGAATCACTCTCCATACACTCACCAAATTGAGCACAAATCTTTTCTGCATTTAACTCATCCATCCCTGGTTCATCGAGACATCTTATCTATGAAGGCACTAGTCTTTTAAATCAGTTCTAATATTAATGCTTAATTAAGTTTAATGCTTTGCTGCAGGTGGGAATTGCTGATTTATTACAGAAAGTTGGTACATGTAGTCTAATGACTGTCCTTGAAACAGAGCACCCATGTCAGAGAAGTTGTTGGAACTGGCAGTCAGAACATTATTAGTGAATAGTCTGTGGTAATTTTCTGGCTAGGTCCCTCAGGAGTGTTAGGAAATCAACAGTGCAAACACATCCTTAAACAGTTGATGTGCTATCTCAGGATTAAAAAATGTATGCTGCGTAATAGGCTTTGGCACAGCTATTAATATCAATTTCCTGCAAACTACATGATTTGAAGAATAGTCGACAAGCTGGGATTTGATTGAAAACCACATGACATTTTGCTAATGTATGCCAGACATTTATACTTGCAGACACAAGTTAAAGTCAAATAAGCATGAGTTGCAGTATAGTTGGTGTTTCATTTGCTTCTCTCTCTCTCTCACACACACACACACACACACACACACACACACACACACACACATTCCCTCTGGGTGGGTTATCAGTCCTATTGAGATCATTTCAAGGAAAGAGTTGAAACTGGTCATGAGGTCCAATAAAGATCAATATTAAAAGGTATGTGTGGACCATTTCAATTTCCAATTTCATAAGTGTTTAATTATCTAGGAGGCTAAAGGAAAATCGCTAACCATTGGAAGAAGTTATGGAAGTAAATTCAATATCTTGACTAATATTCCTCAAGAACTCTCCTTAGTAGTTGGGTCATTAAATTTAATGACCCCAAAATTAATACCTGGAAATAAAAACAAAACAAAAAAAACTGAATCTGCCCAACTGGCCAGCCAGCATCTGCAAGAACACAAAACAAAATAAACCATCGCTGTGTTTTCTCCACTTCTGTCCTTGCTTAAAACTTACTACATCTCTAACTTTTTTCTGGTTCTGATTAAAATGATGCAGTAGCTACTATTTAAAGTAAATCATTTTCAGTACAATTGCAAGCTTTGTGATATTCCTGAACTAGGAATTTTGTCATTTCACTTAACAACTGTGAATGAAGTGGAATTTGACCCTTTCCTTCCCTTAAGTCATTGACCACTGCCTCAGGGTTGTGTCTTAGGCCCAAACACCTTCTGTTGTTCAACAATGACTTTTACTTGATCATAGGTTCAAAATTTGGTGATGTTCACTGATAGTTGCACAATGTCAGCAACATTTGCAACTCCTCAGATACTGAAGCAGTTCATATTCCAAATGCAGGAAGATGTGGAAAATATCTAGGCTTGGCTTCACAAAAGGCAAGTAACATTTCCACATACAAGTACCAGCAATGACCAGTTAGAGAGAATTTAACCATCACCCTTTGACATTCAATGGCATTATTATCACTGAAATCTCCACTATCAATATCCTGAAGTTATCAATAACCAGAATCTGAACTGAAGTAGCATATATAAGTTCTGAGGAAGGGTCACCGGACCCGAAACGTTAACTCTGTTTTCTCCTCCACAGATGCTGCCAGACCTGCTGAGCTTTTCCAGCAACTTTGTTTTTGTTCCTGATTTACAGCATCCGCAGTTCTTTTGGTTTTTATATAGCATATATAAGTGCTGTAGTTACAAGAGCAGTTTAAAGGCCAGGAATGCTGCAAAGAGTAATTTATTTCCTGACATCCCAAAATCTGTTCACAATCCAGAAAGCACATGTCAAGAATTTGGTAGAATGCTTCCTACTTTCCGAGATGAGGGAAGCTCCAACAATATTTAAGGACACCGTCCAGGACAGGCAGCTGGTTGATTGGCAACACCTCAGTAGCAGCAGTTGTATCATTGATAAGATGCGATCGATGCACTATAGAAATGTATTAGAATTTGAATTAAATTAGGTTTATTGTCATTTGAACTTACATGAGTACAGTGAAAAGTTTACAAAATTGCTACTTAAGGCACCAGTTTAGGTACAAAGGTACCTAAATACAGGATCTTAGGAGTAAATTAGAAAAATAAAGAAATAAACAGTTCAGCATTATAGTCCTTTCAGCAGATCGCACAGAGCCAAGCCTCCAGACTATGCCAGGCCTCGCCACCTCCAGTTGCGCCAGCCTTTACCTCCAATCTGCACTGGGACCACCCCCAAACCTGTGCCGGGAACTCGCCTCCAGTGTGCCGGGCCTCACCTTCAGCACACACACTACATCATGTCCAGATTGCACTGGGACCACATCTCCATACCGCGCCAGGCCTCACCCCCATACCGCGCCGGGCCTCACCCCCATACCGCGCTGGGCCTCACCCCCATACCACACCAGGCCTCTCCTCCATACCACTCCAGCCCTCACCTCCATACCACACAGGGCCTCACCTCCAGTCCATGCTGGGCCTCGCCTCCAGATCGTACTGGGACTGCACCTCCAGACTGTGCAGGGCCTCACCTCCAGTCTGCACTGGGGCCTCGCCTCCAGACAGTGCCAGGACCTCGCCTTTGCGACCCATCGAGTCCCCGCTGTGGGCCTATTGTACCGCCACTTTGGGCACCAAGCCCTGCTATAACTGACAATCCACCACGTTCTCGAGTCCAGGCTCTGGGCCTACCAGGAGTTCTTGTTCCTGGTATTGCTGCTGCCGGTGACTCTCCGACACCGGTCTGGCTTCCTCTCAACATTAGATGTAAGCAAAAAGAGAAAGAAAAAGACAGAAAAGAAGAGAGCGAGAGAGAGAGAGAAAGAGAGAGAAGGGTGCGGTTAGCCAGGAGCATATGGGCTCAAGAGCCCCAACACTCCACACCATGCTGATGTTGCCATCTTAGACAGTACCTTCCAAACTCACAAGTATCATCTAGAAGGACAAGGGCAGCAAATACATATGAACACCACCTGCAATTTCCCTTTCAAGTCAATATATCACTATTCCCTGGGGCTGGATCAAAATCTTGGAACTCCTTCCTTATTATCGCTATGAGTGTACCTACACAACCAACTTCTCAAGAGTAATTTAGAGATGAGCAAATGCTGGCCCAGCCAGTGACATCTACATCTCATGAATGAATAAAAATATCTTATCTCTTTAAGTTTCATTAATGGATATCTACATGAAAACAAAACTTGATTAAATACACAAATAAAAGAGATGGAAGTAAAATTAATGTGTCTATTAAGGCCTTGGTAGAAATAACAATGTATGTCAAAAGCTTAAGATTTAACAAAATTTATGAGATGGAAAGAAACAATCTCCTTTCTTTTGCTACTGGCAGAAGAGACTGTTAATGTGTCTGCAAGTGATTAGACTTAACTACTTACAAAATGATGAATGAAACAAAAATGAATTTAAATAAATTTGTGTTTAGATATGATTTGAACAGACAGTTGGCTCTTAGTAAAATAGTAGAGGCTATCTACTACTGAGACCACCAACTGTTTGAAAACCTCGAACAGAATTGCTAATGAGCTCCGAGTGTCTCTCCCATGCAGAAATTTCCTTGTTAGTGAGCTTTGGTCATCCAGAAAATACTTTGCAACTGTAGCTGCAAAGGAAAAAGGACACAGCCATCAGTCTGAATCAAAATCAAGTGGTACCTAAACTCATAGTGGCATGAGTTATGAGTCACTACATAAACGGCAAGCAAACAAAAAGGGAAGCACAATTCTGAGGAAGAACTCAACTTTTATCAATTGCCTACCTTGCAAAGAATTAAACATTTGTTTGCTTTAGTCTCAGAGTACATTGTAACAACAAATAATATTCACCTCACATATATCGATACATGTTCAAAAACGAAGAAATAATATAAATTTCCTTTCATAATCCTTCATCTTTTGTTTTTCTTGAATTTAAGTTTATACTTACTCAAATTTTTGTTCCATGGCAATTGGTTTATCCAAGCTACAAATGCTGTTTTGCCTTGAAAGTGATATCCATGATGCCTATTTCAGAGATAGTAGGAACTGCAGATGCTGGAGAATCTGAGATAACAAGGT
>JAHRHZ010000283.1:46343905-46378668 GCA_024137785.1 Ginglymostoma cirratum
GGCCTAGACCCTTCTTCAGAAAGGGTCTAGGCCTGAAACGTCAGCCTTCCTGCTCCTCTGATGCTGCTTGGCCTGCCGTGTTCATCCAGCTCTACACCTTGTTATCCATGATGCCTGTGCAAGCTTCTGGAGCTAGCCACAATGTACACTGGATTTGATGAGAGTATTAGAGTGCACAGTGAATATCCATGAGATGTTTGCAGAAAATTGGACATCAGGCTGCCAATAAGACATTAGTGCTGCCATTTAGATTTTAATGATCTAGTGAACACTGCCTCTTAAACACTGAACAAATGATCAGCAGTCCTTCCCACTTACCTCTCCCCTACCAGCTCTCTTTAATGGGATCTTCAACAGGATTGTTGCTGAATTATTTTACTAGCTTTGCTGTAGAAGTATTTGGTGTCTGAAATTGTTTCAAGTACTTAGTTTGCAGCGAGTGGTGTGGCACATCTCCTGATTTCAAGAATTCTGCACTTACCAGTGTTCCGAAGTTGGATAGAATATTTGTGGCGTGGGAGGCAGAACGTTAGAATTTGGTGATTGTAAAATGCTAGGGGGAAAGCATTGCATGGTCCCTTTAAAAGATTGTGCTTTTTCTTTGCTTGGAGATGTCTGTGAGCAGCTTGAAAGTTTGCATGTACAGAGAACACACGAATTGAAACATTTGTAACAAAAGCACATAGCACACCAAGCAGCATTTTTACCAAGCCAACAGGTTTTTGAATTTAGCCAATCATTTTGAACCAGGCACTCAAATAACGAAAACCTATCAAATTTGAATCTGATAGTTTTGACAACCTAGGACCAATTCAGTTGTAAGAAATTGATTTGTCATCAGGGGTATAAAAGAAGGGAGCAGTTAGAAAGTCAGTTAGAACTAACTGCCATCGGCTAGAGATTACAGCTCTTAGAGAAAGCACCATCCATTCACAATGATCCAATGGCACTCCCAGCTAAGATTCCTAATAGAAGAATTGACAGAGAAAGCATTCCTGACAGAAGAATCGACAGAGAAGACACAGAACATTTTGGAAGTTATAACCTGGCCGCAATTTTGAGAGACTAAATTCTATTGTTTTGTTATATTTATTGGAACAGCATATTATTAGAATCTTGTGTTAATTGGGAATAGTTAGGAGTTAGAAGGGATTTTTCGGTTTGTTCATAGTTTAGTTAATTTGTTCAATGTTAGAGTTAGATAAATAAAGTGTTACTTGATTGTAAAGTGAGTGCCAGGGATTTATTTGATTTAACCACTAGAAGTTGCTGAAAGACAGGTTACACCCCTTTTCACACTCCTTTTAACAGGTTATAGGGTGAGGTTTTGGTTCACAGAGGTGGGGGTCAACCTCTGCTTTATAACACCAGACACTGATTCATTTTGGTCCACTGCATGATAGTCAGAATGAGCAGAGGCAGCAAGGAACAGGACATGCTGCTGGAAGGGGAAGGAGAATGAAAAGGGTTCTCGTCAAGAGAATATATCAATCCAGGGCATGTAGGGAGCAAATTTCCTAGTAGAATCTTAGGGAGGAGCAATGTGCCAAGCATTTCCCATTCACTAAGCGTGTCATCGCTGTAATCTATTACCTACCATAGCCGGGGCTGTAGCCTCAGTATAAGAAAAGGACAGACACTGTCTATGACTGTATTCATTCATTTTTATAGGCCTAACACTTGCCAGGATAGAACACACAATGGTTGCAATATCTCCCAATTGGCTATCCATTAATTCATAAGAGATGTTACCGAGACTCTGTATTCTAAGAGAGCTGAAAGCATTTGAATCTATATTGCCAGACAACAACAGGTGGAGATGGGGCATGGCTTTGTAAAGATCGGAGGATTTGGCATGGTGCAGGGTGCTGCTGACTGCACCTGCATCACTTTTTGGATATTGCATTCCAACATACAATCAAGGAACAAGAGTAGGCCCCTCAGTCCTTCAAACCTGCTATGTCATTCAATAAGATCATGGTTGATCCAATTTCAAACCCCAACTCTACATTCCTGCACATCCACAATAATCTTGGTGCCTAAGAATCTATCTACCTCTGTTTTAAAAATAATTAAAAATTCTGCATCTACTGCCTTTTGAGAAATGGAATTCCAAAGATCTACAACCCTCAGAGAAAACATGCTTCCTCGTCTCTGTTTTAAATTGGCACACGCTTATTTTTAAAACTATGGCCTCTAGTTCTAGATTCTCCCACAAAAGAAAAATTCTTTCAACATCCACTCTGAGATATATCGCAACTGAAAGGATTCTGGTTCTTCAACCTCTGGCTGATGTGTGACTGTGTGTGACATCTCACGCAAGTCAATGCCCAGTATAGAGTTGGAGTCACAGAGTCGTACAGCATAGAAACAGACCCTTCGGTCCAGCTCGTCCATGCCAACCAGCTACCTAAATTAATCTAGTCCCATTTGCCAGCATTTGTCCCATATACCTCTAAACCCTTCCTTTTCACGTACCCATCCAGACACCTTTTAAATGTAATTGTACCAGCTTCAACCACTTCTTCTGGCAGCTCATTCATACACGCCTCACCCTCTGCACGAAGAAGTCACTCCTTAGGCCCCTTTTAAATCTTTTCCCCTCACCATAAACCTATGCCATCTAGTTTTAGACGACCCCTATCCTGGGAAAAAGACCTTGGTTATTCACCCTTCCATACCCGTCATGATTTTATAAACCTCTATAAGGTCACCTCTCATCCTCCAACACTCCAGGGAAAATAGCCCCATCCCATTTAGCCTCTCCCTATAGCTCAAACCCTCCAATCCCAGCAACATCCTTGTCAAAATTTTCTGAACCCTTTCAAGTTTAACGACATCTTTCCTAAATCAGAAAGACCAGAATTGAACGCAGAATTCCAAAACTGCCCTAAAACTTTGTATTCCTATGCTAGACTTTTTTTTACTCTTTCAATTCTGTAACAAACACTTAAGTATCTGTACCTTGGTATCCTGTACCTAATATGGCGCCAAAGCGGCGAATTACAAACTTTTCACTGCATTCATTCGAGTGCATGTGACAATAAAGGCTATTCTATTTTATTCCTATCCTGGCAATTTCATTCTGCATGGGTCCACTTGCACGACCACAAACCATCATTATATTTTTGGGTGACAAGGTTTTGATAACATGGCTCTGATACCAGTGCGTAAGTCATGCACGCTGAGGAACATGTATGCAATGAAAGCCACTCTGCCAGACAGTTTGTGATATAGCAGATAATTAAAAAGCTTAGACAATATTTTCATTGCCTGGACTGGTCCAGAGGAGTCGTGCTGCACTTAGCAGATCACATGTCAGAATTTTGCTGCTGTCTACAGCACACTGCACAAACTTATCATGAGGGCAAAGCCTTTGCTATCACCAAATGACAAACAGACGAGGAGGTGGAAGAGGCCACCACCATAACCTTGTGTAGCAAGGCTGTCTGTGATCAACTCACTGCATGAAAACTCAATACCATATTCAATAACAATCCCACACCTTACTTTTCCTCTGTCACTGACCAGCACAGCATTCAATTCCAGGGCCAAGGGCAAAGATGATAGGCCTTGGTGCTACTCCTGGCCCTAGTCCCTTGCCCCATCCCTGGTTCCCAACCTGAGCACAATGGCCTCACCCTGACCTGAGCACAGTGGTCCCTCTAGAGCCCCAGGACTTGGTTATTGGACCCTGATACACCCCTCACTGCTCTGAAGAGTAATCATACCAGTTTCAAAAAGTTAACTCTGTTTCTCACTCTACAGATGCTCCCAGACCTGCTGGGTGTCTGTAACATTTTCTGTGTTTGTTTCGTACTTCCAGCATCCGCAGCATTTTGCTTTTATCACCTTGTCCTAAGCCCTGTCCGCTTGACCAAAATCCCAAATATTAAAAACATCAACACAATAAACATTTCAAACCAATTTTTAAAATCAAACTATGCCATATTTCATATAAATATTAGTTTATGATTCTTGCACATTTCCTCAGTGCTTGTCATCCTGGTACTTGGCCTGGTCTAGTGCTGCAATGCAGTGTTACAGTGGCTGCAGCTTTGCTGGTGAAGGCTGCTGATTTTCACTGGGAGAATTTCAGGTGGCTTTGCAATATTGACCTTGTGTAGCTCTGGCCCTGTAGTGCCCAGCTTCAGACTGCATTGTCTAAGCATAGACAAAGCAATGTAAGTGAACTTCTGACTGCAGCAATTAAGTGGCAGACGTGGGAGGATGAATGTTATCATCCTGTCAGAGGTCAGCAGGTTCTTGTTCTATTGTTCAATTGCCAGCCTCCTGGAGATTCACTTAGCAATCGTAATAAGGTGTTGGACTACAGTAGCTGCACCAACAGCGAGACTATTCAAGACCTTTTGAAGACTGGTATCCACAACATTGTGGCAGCAAACTAAACTTCCATAGCAGCAAACAAAGACATCTGAGCTACCACTGCACACCTAAACATTACGCTGCTCCTGCTAATACTGCAGTAGAAGTTGAGAGTGTGTTTCACAGTTGGGTCCGGTCTTAATCATGGCAATGCTAAAAATGCTTACAACTACCTCACCATATACAGGCAGCCATGCTTGTGCCTACTATTTAGGTGTTGCTGTCCTGGGTTATATACCATTTTGTCCTGCAGGAGAAAGAGAATTGTGACAGTGAACGTGGTGCGATGTCTTTAGATGAAGTGGCAGTCAATAATTGTCAGTGAGGTGTATGGTTGCAGCAGTGCCAGTTGTGTGAAAGTGAGATGAAATTGTGATCTTCGTATGAGTTGTATTTGACGAAGATTATTGGTATATGAGTGTTGAAGGTATGGTGATTCAAGCAGTGTGTGAGCACCCGGGGCAGATGGTAGAATATGGCATTTTAAAACTTATTCACTGGCCTTGACCACTTGTATGACGCTATTGAACTTCTTGGTTTGTTACATCCAGATCCACGATGCTAAATCCCTGGCATTGACCATGCCACCATCTGTTCCCAATGCCTTTGCAATACATGGCTGGATGGTCTTGTAGTCCCTTTAGAATACCTAACATACCTCTTCCTCTGCCCATTGCACGCCACAGCCTCCAGTGCAATATCAAAAAGTTTTGAAGGCCATTTTCTACCACGCTGTGCCATTCTGTGTTTTTGTCAGGTCAAACTCACTTTTACACAGAACCATAGAAACTAGGAGCATGGGTAGATCATTCAGCCCACAGAGTCTTTTCTACCATTCAATATGATCATGACTGATCCCTTAGCTCAATGCTATTTCCTGCTTTCTCTCCATAACCCCTTGATGCCTTTAAAATCTGAAAAAAATTCCTTCCTTGATTAGTTTCAGTGACTTTGCCTTCAGAGGTTGAGAATTCCATAAGATTGTTTCCCTTTGCGGGAAGAAATGTTTCCTTATCTCAGTTCTTAATGGCCTACCCACATCCTGAGACTGTTATCCTTGGTTCTAGACCCTAGACTTTTAGATTATTTTTAATCAACCTGTTCAAACATGTTATGACATGTCTGGGGCAGCTATATCATGAACCTGTACCTTCCGGCCAGAGGTAGGGACACTACCGTGCATCATAAGAGCCCCGGAACATTAAGCCATCGTTTTCTGATCGGGAATCGAGCCCATACTACAGTGGTGAGAGCATTGAATTCATTTGGAGGAAAAAGAAGCCACCTTTATAACGACTTCTATCATCAGCTCCAGTTAAATTGCACCTCCCCTATAAGGTGGCTTTAAATAGCACAGGTTATCTTGAACTTGTGCTAACCTCTCATAATTCTGTTTCTCATGCTCAGGCATGCAGCCACTCAGCAGCACGCTCAGTGCTGGCTGCATGCTACAATTTATTCAGTGACCAGGCAGCCGGAAGTTAGCGTACTGTCTTCATTGGAAGCAATTGGCTGGGGTTAATTATGCATTGAGATTCCTTATCCATTTGCAGCTTTATCCAATGTGGGGACCATGTTCTCCAGACCTGCAGGCCTAAACCTAAGTTTCTGACAGTTTTAATCTACTTGATAATTTTTATTTTAATAACATTACATATAAAGGAAAGGAAAAACACAGGGACCAATCTCTTTATTGAACAAAAAAAAAGCACAGTTCTGTGGATGCTGGGCATGAAAAGTTAACTCTGCTTTCTCTGCACAGATGCTGCCAGACTACTGAGACTTTCCAGCAATTTCCATTTTTGTTTCTCTTTCCTAAACATATATTTTCTATAGTGTGCATTAGTTTGATATATTTCATCCACGGTCTGTGTAAATGTGACTTTGTTTCCCCTTGTTCCAGGTTTCTCTTGCAGGTGCTTTTGTGTTAGCATGACTACATTTCCTGCCCACAAGATTTCTATTATCATTTTCGAAAAAAATGCCTCTGATGTCTACTTAGGCCTGGCTTCCTCATTTTAACGGTTTCACGTACCAGCCTAATGACCTGCTCCCAAATCTACATCAAAGGTGCTCCTTAATTTGCATAAACAAATACATACAGGTAGGTGAGAGATAAAAGGTACTGGTGGCTTTTTTCAAACAAGGTTAATACTCTGCTGATACTGCCTGTCTAGGTTAGTACAAAGGATAAAGAAGAAAGTTTCATTACCTGTTCTGGTGTGTCAATGGAAAAAGCATCAGCGTTAAAATGGTAATTGGATCCAATGTTTCAAAGATTACATTTTATTGCAAACAATAAATATTCAAAAGCAGTGGAATGGAAATTTGTTCATACATCAGGATAATATAAGACACATGGACATTATGTTTATATGACACCTTTAACACAATTAAACTGTCCTGACAGCAGCATTTGTATGACAAAATCTGACACCAAGCAACGTGAATAGAATTTTAGGCCAGATGACCCAAAGCTTGATCAATGGTTTCAAGGAGTATCTTGAGAGGTAGAGATGTGGAGAGGTTCAGACAGGGATTTCCAGAGGGATTCAGGGTGTTGGCAGATTAAGATGCAGCCACTAATAGTGGAGGGATTGTAATTAGGAATGCCCAAGAGACCAGAATTAGAGGAGTGCAGGTACCTTGAAAGGTTAAGAGGCTGGAGGAGATTATGGAAATTGGCAAGAGCGAGGACATGGATGCATTTGAAAATGAGGATAAAACTTGTGTAAAAGTGAGGTTTGACTTAATTGGTAGACAATGTAGGCCTGTGAGCACAGTGGCAATGTGTGAATGGAACCTAGTGCAAGTTGTGAAAAAAGCAATAGGTTTCCAGATTTCAATTTTACAGAAACAGATTGTGGGAGGCTGGCTTAAAATGCATTGGCGTAGTTAAATAGAATAGAATAGAATATCCTTTATTGTCATGAGTACTCCAGGACAGGAGTACAGTGAAAAGTTTTTACAATGGCTGCCTCTAATGGTGCCATCTTAGGTACAACTACCTAGGTCCAAATCTTGAAACAAAGAGGAATAAAAGGAAAAGTAGTAGCATTACTTACAGCATCTAAAAAATAGTTAGAAGTAAGATAGTTATAACATAGTTAAAGGATTTTCATTACAGTCCTGTAAAGAGTTTCAAATAGCCGGAGCTCAGCGCGTGGTCTGACTGCCTGAGCCAGGTCCCAGTCTAACAAATGTCCCACTCCGCTCCAACGTTCAGGCTGCTCCTCACTGGCACTCAGCTGCAACAAGGTATGTTGCACTGCACTAAATCTAGAGGTAACAGGAAGGGAGTCAAGTGATGTTATGAAGGTGGTCTTAATAATTGTGCAGCTACATGGTTGGAAGATTTTGATCAATCTGGTTCAGCCTTAGACAATTGCACTGGAAATTGGGTAAAATGGTAATATGGTGGTAATATCACTGCAGCACTAATCCAGAGAACCAGGCTAATGCTCTGGGGATCTGGCAGTTGATGGAATTTAAATGTAATAATATACTTAATAATGAATAAACCGACAATGAAATTATCATTGAATGCTGTAAAAGCCCATCTGGTTCACTAATATTGTTTAGGGAAGGAATTCTTCTCGTCTTGGTTTGCAATTTGGCCTACATGTGACTTCAGAGCCATGGCAATGTGTTAAACTCTTTAATGCCCTCAGAAATGGCCTATGAAGCCTCTCAGTTCAAGGGCAATTAGGCATGGTCTACAAATCTTACTAGCCATGTCCGCATCAAATGAAACAATAATTTAAAAATTACTTAATAGAGCAACCCGGCTGACAAACATTACTGGAAGAAGGTGAAATCTTCAAAAATAACACAATCTGTGATATTCTTGCAGCTCAGTTATTTACTGAACACAAACAGTGGTAGAGGCCTTAGGGTGATTCTTTTTGTATTCACACATTGAGAAACCCAAGCACAGAATTGAAGTCTTTAAAAAGAATAGAAAATAATTTATGCCCAGACTTGAGGTGATCAATGCAGACAACCTTTTGCATTTGTCATTATTATGGATCCATCATATTATTTATGTGGCCTTTTATTGTAAGAATTCCTAGGACAGGAATAATATTTGAACCGTAAAGCAAAAATTAGTTGACATTAAATCTGGAAGGTGAGGCCTACCTTGTGATCCAGTTAGATTCCCCATCGACAACAGAGCTGTATAGAACAGGAAGATTCCAAATCAAAGTTTATACTGAATAGCTGATCTTAATAGGCTACAATTTGCCTCTGTACTCATGCATTAGGAAATGTAATACCAGCCTTGGTGCTATTCATAACCATTATCTAGAAAGCCCTGCTGGAAACATGTCTGTGGGTATATTGGGTGAAGATAGGGCTGGTTCAATTGCGTTGCCTCCTGTTGCTAAATAAACTGCTAGCAATTATTATTATGAGCCACACAAGGATACTGGTGACGCAGCAGAGGATGGCCAGTACCCATGGAAACATTCCCCAGTAAGGCTTCAATGTCTTTAGGGCAGTATGGAACAGAAGAAAACTGACATGAAAATAAAACTCAGGAGTGATATGTGGATATTTTGTAAGTAGCAAGACTATTATTCATTCTTATTTCTATCACTGTAGTTTTAACTGCCTATGATAAATGTTGGTATTTTCAACCCAAAAAATGGATACTCCACAAATTCAGGCCTGTTTATTTTAGTTTCTAGCCTCATATAAAATCTTGCAAGTTACAATGAAATTTCAGATTGCAAAGTATAATTAAGCTCCAAAGCAAAATCACGTAGTTTAATTTTCAAGAAAAACTATGGAAGAATATTAAGGGCTAAATTTACATGCAATTAGTCAATTAAGACATTTTGGCTTAATCCTTCCATGTTACCTTCCTTAAAAGAATACAAATCTATATCACTGTCAATATATTAATCTATAGAAGCAGATATCTTTCACTGCTGTTACATTGTCTGCTTGCACTAATAACTTTCCAGTACAAGGTTATGTATTCCTGAGCAAACATATCAGACACATGACCACTGGTGTACAATTGATTAGAGGGGACTTAAACAGCTTCTTAATGACTCAAGCTAAGAGTCATGTATTAGTATTTTCAGCCAAGCTGCATGACATTCAGATTTCTAGTGTAGGTCATTGCAATATCACAGGTAAAATTCCTTAGAACTCTTGTTAATTTAATGTAATTTTTTATTATTAAATATGAAATTTTAAAATAAATACAAATTTCAAGGAAAAAAAAAAAATCGCAACACTTCTTTTCTGATTTTCTGATGAAGGGTTTAGGCCCGAAACGTCATGTTTTCCTGCTCCTATGATGCTGCTTGACCTGCTGTGTTCATCCAGCCCCATGCTTGTTATCTCACAACACTTCTTGTTTGCTTAGCTTCAGATGAAACCATTTTTGCTAACAGATATCTTGTGTCACTTGTAGGGAAATCACTATGGACACTTGACTCTTCCCAATTTGAAAAGGCTTTGCCATCCACTTGTCATGAAGAAAATGCTCCTTAATTGGGCGTGCTGCTACTGCAATTCAAACAAACATTTTTACGGCCTTTCACAACTATAAATGATCAAGTATGAAGATACATGAGAGATACTTGCTATTCCTTGAAATGTTTATTGTTTTAATTCAGATGAAAGATCTATTCTGATAGCAAACTAATTCCAATGTGTTTATTGTAAATTGTGTTTTTATTTCTTCACGTAGTTTACTTCTAAAATGCAATTATAATCGTTTAATGCTTGCATTAATGGCCGTACTTCCTCACTCAATATGGTTTTCTGATTATACACAGGCTACAAATCTGCGCAGCCTGTACCAGGTACCAGCATATGGCAGCTATTGTCATTTCATAGAAATAAAAGCATTTACTTTGTGTTTTTGGTGTCAAGTGAAGTTGTATGTGCATAAATTATTTTTTTAAATGATGTAAATTTTTTAAATTATAAGCATCAAAGTCATTCTTGCATGAAGGAACATTACCCCAAGGATAGGCTTCATGCTGGAATGAATTTGCAGGCAGCAGACTGCAGATTTGGCACATATTCAACTCTATCGTCATCTTGCTCGTTACTATAGCAACTCGGGTTACCAATGTAGTTCAGCAATGTGCGCAGGTACAAATAAACAGATATTAGGACAAATGTGAAGGTGCCCTGGAGAAGGCATGGGTTGTGTACTAATTTTGTGATCTCTGATTTTAGAGACAAGCACAGAACTGGGTCAAGAAAAATTACAAATTAGAGTCTGTTACAATCACAGTTAGTATTAAAGTGATGTCATATTGATTTATGTGTTTTTTATTATTACATTAGATACCAATAATATGCGCACTAACAAAGCCCCATGATACACAGCATATAAAACAACCTGACCACATATTTGTCAGATATTTGCATATCACACCCATCAGATTAATTCAGATCTTGGTCAGATTGTCATTGACAGTTTTGAAAGACATAGATTTCTCTTCAGTGCTTTCAGATTAAGTAGGTATATTAAATTGCATCAGTCAGAAAGCTTATTCCAGATTTCAATTCTTAGCAAATTCACAAAGTACAGCAAAAGCAAGGAAAATGAGGAATTCATTTAGCTAGAGTCATTCACCACAGTATTATCATAAATAAATATGCTGAAAACAAGAAATTACTGTGATTCTGAATATTGTACATGATATTATTAGCTGATACATGAACTTGATTTGAAATTTTATTTGTGCTTCACTCTGCTGGGCTTCAGTAACACTGAGTATTAACTCAGTAAGTTAACACATTACTGGCCATATGTTCTGTACAATTGCAAGTTCCCAGCTTATCTCAGTTGAGTCTCATTGATGAAACTAATTAGGATGATGATAACTGAATAAACAATTCTTGAAACTTCAACTTTAGCATTTCTGGTTGAGGAGCTGAGAACTAACTTATTCATACCTCTTTTTCTGGCAATCTTTGGCAACCGATTTGATCAGCAGCCTTGAACTGGTACAGACATATTCTTAATAGGAAGAAAATGTTTAATGATAAATTGTAAAAGTTGGCATTCCATTTGATGATTAAAGAAGGGAGTTCCAGGATTTGTCAGATTGGGAGGGGATAGGTATACACTGTCGACAGAGCATGAATTTTACATAGAGACATTTGGAAACCTGAGTGACAAACTTTGAAGAGCTGTTGTTGTGATAAACAATTCTTGAAAAAAAGGTTGTGGAATTCTGTTTTATAATTCTGTCCTGCAGACAACACATTAGATTCCTCATTAAGTGTAGCAGTAACTGTGTGGAGAGAGAAACAGTTAAAAATTCAGTTTAAAACACTTCATGACAACTGGAAGAAGTTGGAAACAAGTAGACAAGGAGGGAAAGGGTTGGATTTGGGAGAGGTGGAAGGAAGAAATGGCAGAACAGGAATGATTAAATGACAACAGAGATAATACTGCCAGGCAAAATGGCTGTTAATGGGAAAAAAAATTAAAAATGGGTCTGAAAGAGCTGAAAATTACACATAGAATCTTTATTAACCGTTGCTGAGTCTGGAAGGCTGTGAAGAGCTTGATCAAAAATGAGGCACTGTTTCTTGATTTCCTATTGATCTTTATTGGAATGATGTAAGGGATTGAAGTTAGAGTGGTTGAAAAATTAAAACGAGAAGCAACTGGAACATCAGGGACATGCTTGGCAATAGAACAACAGGTGTTCACCATAGCAATTATTCCATCTGTGCTTGGTCTCCACCCTTTACAGGAAACCTTATCATGAATAGCAAAACAACATAGCATATTAAAAGAAGTGAAGGTAAATCATTGATTCACCTGAGAAAAGTATTTGGGATCTGTGGGAAGAGAGGAGATAAAAGTGCAGACATTTCCTGACTTACATTGGTAGGAACTGTGCAATGATGAAGAGCTATGAGAGGTGATTTTTATAGTATATGAGAAGAGTAGACAAGGGGTTCACAAAAGGAACACATTCTTCAGAATGCTGAAAGGGTTGGGAAGATATATTTGGTGGTTGCACCAATGCTGGTGCACAGAATGACAAGTTCAGGAAAATACTATGGTTTTTGTGGGAGGGAGAGGTGATATGCAGGAAATGGAGTTGTCAGAATCCCGGGCCCTGTTGACAATGCTTGAGTGGAATTCTCAGTTGAGGAAAAAGCAAGACTTAGCAGAACAACTGAAAGGGAAGACAGCATTTTCAGAACAGGAATAGAGATGGAGAAACTGGGAGAATGGAATAGAGTACTTATCGTAAATGGATGGCAAGAAGTATAGTCAATGTAACAGTGGGAGTCAGGGGGTTGTTAGATGTTGGTTCATAGACTGCCTGCAGAAATGGAATTAACAAAGTAGAGAAATGGAAGGAAAGATTGTCTGCATGAATATGATTGGAAGCAAAACTGACTAAATTTTCTAGTTTTGGGCGAGAGCAGCTACCAGTACTGATTGCTGATCATTGTACTAGGAATTGAGGTGACAAAGAGGAGCTGTGGAAGCCTTAAACAAAGAGTATTCCATGTATCCCAAGAAGAAATAAGCATTGCTAGGATCCATAAGGATTATCATAGCAATATTGTTTTCCTGGAGAGAATGGGTAAAGTCAAAGAAGAATTAGAATTAGAATTAGCTTTATTGTCACATGCATGAACAAGTTCATCCAAGTGAAAAAGGTTAGAGGTGCATAGGGATTAGTTGGGCCTCCAGTCAAGGAAGAAGTGATGGGTTCTTGGGTCATACTAGTGGGGCTGGAAATTTAGAAGGTCTGGATGTCTATGTTGAAAAGGAGACTGCTAGGATCAGAAAACATGAAAGTGGTGGAGGGCGTTGAAAGATTTGTAGATGGGAAGAAATTGAACAAGGGAAGAAATTAGAGTTGAAGTTGTTGTACAAGCAATCCATATGGCAGAACACATTGTTGGATGACGCTGTCTACACAACTGTTCACCATGGGATAGTGTTGCTATCATTTAGGGTAGGGATCTACAGGGCCCACTTTGTTTCGTCTAGAAAAGGAAAACCACTTGCTACTTTAAAGCAAAGAGTCTCTTGTCTTAAATGAGATGTTATTTATTGTATGTTAGCTATGATGTACAAGTCAAACTGATGTGATAGAGGATCTGGATGGTAGGTCTTACTTCTTTTGAAATTCTAAGCTGTTCTCCCACCAAGCCCATATGACATCATTGTAGTGGCCACACCCCCATCTCCTATCTACGAACATCATCCCGCCCCCTTGACCTGTCCGTCCTCCCTGGACTGACCTATCTCCTCCCTAACACCCTACCTACACTCACCTTTACTGGCTCCATCCCCGCCTCTTCGACTTGTCTGCCTCCTCTCCACCTATCCTCTCCTGTATCTATCCTCTATCCACCTCCCCCTCTCTCCCTATTTATTTCAGAACCCTCTTCCCCTCCCCCATTTCTGATGAAGGGTTTAGGCCCGAAACGTCAAGTTTTCCTGCTCCTGTGATGCTGCTTGACCTGCTGTGTTCATCCAGCCCCATGCTTGTTATCTCGGATTCTCCAGCATCTGCAGTACCTTTTATCTCTGATATCATTGTAGTGGCTGGTGCTTAAAGCACTCTTCAGTATTAACACTTTCAGACCCTTAGCTCCTTATACAACAGAGATAGGAAGAAACAAATTCGCTTGGGGAACAAGCTGAAATCATCGGTCCAGGCAATAGACCCGTCTAGCTTTTTTCCGTGTAATTAAAGGATGTCAACTTGAAAAATTAACTCAGATTCTTACAATAATTCGTGATGCATACGACTTACATTTTACTTCAGATTTCAAGCATCCATCACATTTTACTTTTGTATTGGGTTTCTGCTGCATTGGCTTTGTGAGTTAAATTCCCTGGACTATTTTCTTCTATAACCAGGAAAGATCATTTTTGTTTTGTTGTTCCTTCCAGTTCTGGTTCTGCAGCCTTGGGAGTATATCGTAAACACTTTCAGAAGACTCTGGTTTTTTTTTATAATTATATTCCAGTCAGATAACTTGCTTCCTGAACTTCAACGTACAGTGTAAATCAAAAATGTAATCAAAAATTCATTGTTAGTGTTAATTAATCTGTTGAGGCTTTGTGTGGGAAGGTAAACCTATTGGAGTATTAAGCCTCTATATTACATTTGTGACTTTGTTTGACCTTGAATATCTGAGGTAAAGCAAAGTGTATGCTGTTATTCAGCACAAAACATGACAGTTCCACTGCTCGTTATCGAGGTAATTATACGTTTTACACAACAATAAAAACCTTTAAAATGCTTCAAAACAAGATCAATGTAAAACACTGGTTGTCATTACCAACAAAACAACTTTTACCGGTTATGAAAAAGATTTAAAAATATAAACTGCCAACTGCTATATATTGTGTTTGTGTAACATTTAAAAATACATGCAGCAATAGTTGCAGAAATAGTATTCTAAATCTCACTGTTATGAAGCAGATCCAGCTGGGTAGAAGTATATGTAAATATCAGATCAGCAGCAAGTCTGGGAAATTTGCCCAATTTTATTATGGTGCTAATTATTCAGTTCTAAACATTTAGTTTAGTCAAGTTCTTTCATTCACACTTTTAGAACAAAAATCAAAAGTATTTTTTATCTATCGAAAGTAGAAATTAAATACTCAACTTGTATTTACTTCTACATTTACAAACACATTTTACGGACAATACTTTAACCTTTAATTGTACTTGTAGAGCCTCCCTGTAGAATTATGAGGCACTTATCCTAGTTTAACATTCCCAATAAATATTGTAACCTGATTGGGGCCCTCTTGTCACCACTCCAGTGTAGCCTTTGACAAGACATATAGAAATTGTGCTGAGGGTTCCTTGACCTTTCCATAGTTGTATAGGGAGAAACCATTTCTTGTTTGTCCTAGCTCTTCATTACAGCATTCTAAAACCGGGTTGCATTCTTCCCACAGTGATGTGCCTTCCTCTATTTTCAAATAGTATTCATTTTAAGACTTATATAGTCCAGGAGTTAACATGGAGAATGATTGGTGACCAGAACACTAATACTATATCCATATATTATAAATGTTTTGACTATACAATTAAAATACTTTCAAACACCGCTTATGCAAATCTGGCTGTACAAAGTTATAAAATGGGAGTTTTGTCATTGCTTTCTGCTTCATACTTGGCTATTTCAGGTTTGTCACCATCTAAAATGACAATTTTTCAGCAACATCAGGATTCCCAGTACTGGCAGGCAGTTGATGCAGGGAGGTCTCAAATATTTAAAATTCAGGGTCTGATTTGGTCTCCAATGTTATTTTAACTGGAATGGCACGAGTCATCCTGAGAGCCAGACTGGCCAGTAAAATCTGACAGCAGACAGATTTATAACCAAACATGATACTGGCCTTATTAGTCTCCCTTTCTTTACAATAAAGTCAACTATTTGCATAGCAAGATTCACATAAAAGACCTCAATGCAGTTTGCAGTTCATTTCAAAACTGGAGAAGGGAATAGGCAAAGGAATGATCCGTTCAGGTTTTCAAGCTTTTAAAAATTTCTAGAGGGAGGAAATTGCTTACACAGCGAGTTCTAGACAATAGAGGTAGGTAACTGAAAGTTGAATCACCAGCGACAGAGCTGAAGGATGGCTGGGAAAAAGGAGGGATCACCCAGTTGACCAAAATTGGAAGAACAGAAGATGCAGGACTAAAAGCTGTTGCAGATGTATGGTGTAACAACTTTCATAGTGGAGATGCTGAAGAGCAAGAAAATCAATGGACATTGGCAGAGACTGGAGTGATTGGTAATAGATTTGAATGGTGGAATTCTGGGTGAGTGAAAAATCATGCTGGAAGGTAAAGAGTGAGAAGTATAATGAAAAAAGTGAGGGTGGATAATAATATACAAATGACGTGAGAGAGGAACCATAGTGAGGGAGTAGAGATGACGGGGAAGGAGGTGAGAAACAAAAAGGGAGAGAAGACAGAAGTGAGCAAAAGAGTGAAAAGTAGAAGTCGAGGTGTTGGGGGAGAAAAGGTGAAGAACAGCAGAACAGTGGAAGAAGAGGGGAAAAAGCAGGAGGAAAGAAAGTAAGAGAAATAGATGTGGAGGAACGAATCAAAGAGTGAAGAATGAAACCAACATAACTGAAAGAGGGGAGTGAGAGAGAAATAAAGGCAGTATGAGAGGAACAAATGATAGGGAGCAGTACAATGAAGACAAAGTGAGAAAAGGAGCGCAGAAATTTAGATGCAAAGAGCAAAACTGCATCTTAACTATGATTATTAGTCATTTCATTCAGAGACAGAGGAAGTTGGAAGAATTTTCATATGTCTTATTCAGGTTGGCAATTAGCTGGCATTGATATAGAACATGCAGGCTGGCATTATTTTGTCAGTGGTTACACCTAGGGTGGAAGACAGATTGAAGGGATTAAAAAAAAAGCTACTACATCACAATGTTAAATGCGTAACTATTTCTAAATACATTGGTTTTATTTGGAGGCAGCCTGTAACTTCCACAAAATGTGTGACCCACTGTTAATAGAATCACAGCATGACTGAGGCACAGAAGGAAGCCATTGAGCCTGTCACATCCACATCAGGTGTCTGCAAGATAATTCAGCTTGTTCCACTCCTCCGTTCTTTTCTATAGCTCAGCAATTTTTGCAATCATTCTTCTCTGCACACTCTCTAAGACCTTCTCATCCTTCCTGTGTCCTGACTTCCAGCTTGAAAGGAAGAAGAACTCATCTAAGCCTAATATTTCACATCTATATAATATGTGTCCTTGAAAGCAGAGTTGGCTGAAATGAGCCAGTATATTGGGGCTCGGGGATAGATCTGCAAAAATGCAGTGACAGAGATGTAAGGGGATATTTCAGAAGACTCAGAATAAGTATATTCCTACAATACAGAAAAATTCTAAAAGGAAAACTATTTGTAGGTAACTAGAGAAGTTAGGAAAAGCAACAAACTTAAAGAAAAAGCATATAACAATGCAAAAGTGTACGGCAGACGATATGATTCATCAGAATATAAAGAATAGCAATGAATGACGAAAATGTTAGCCAGGAGAAAGAAATTAGAATATGGGAGGAAGCTAGCTATGATTGTAAAAATTTACACCAGATGTTTTTATATGTAATTGAAATGAAAAGAATGTGAGTGATTGTCCTCTAGAGGGTGAGAATGGGGACCAATACTAAATAATAAGGAATGGCAGATAAAATAAACAAGCATTTATTTTCTGTCTTCACTGTCTTCATTAATTTTCCTTCCATCTCCTGATTTACAACTATAACTAAGTTGTTTTTCATTGAAGGGTGTAGGCCCGAAACGTCAAGTTTTCCTGCTCCTATGATGCTGCTTGGCCTGCTGTGTTCATCCAGCCCCACACCTTGTTAACAGGAAACTATAGCTTGTGTTGGGGCAGGTCAGTTTTTAATCAATCATTGTATGTGGCAAATGATATCCCACAGGGGTCCGTGCAGAGGCCTCAACTCTTTGCAATTTACATCAATGACTTAGATGAATGGAATGAGGGCATGGTAGCTAAATTCACAGATTACAACAAGAAAAGTAGTTAGGTATGTTTTGATGATGAAACAGATTGTGGACAGATATAAATAAGTTGAGTGAATGGGCAAAAATCTCGCAGATAGAGTATAATGTAGGAAAATGTGAAGTTGCTCACTTTCGCAGGGAGAATAAACAAAGCAGTGCTTTATTTAAATTGAGAATGACTGGAATTCCAAGGTGCAGACAGAGTTGGATGTTCTAGTGTGGGAGCTAACAAAAGTTAGCAAACAGCATGTAGTCAAGAAAACTAATGGAATGCTATGTTCAATTCCTTTTGTAATAAAATATAAGAGTAAGGATGTTAAGCTTTTCGAAAACTGTGTGAAATTTGGTCTCCTTGTTTTCAAAAGGATGTCAATAGACTGGAGACAGCTAAAAGAAAGTTGAGTAGACTAATGACTGAAATGAGTGGGTTGTCTTGGAATAGGTTAGGCTGTTCATGTTTCAACTGGAGTTTAGAAAAGTGAAAGGAGATTTGATTGAAGTGCACAGGATCCTGAGTGGTCTTGACAAGGTGGATTTGAAAAGGGTGTTTTCTCTTGTGGCTCAGAGCAGAACTAGATTGTATCCTAGGCTCAACTATCTTCAGTGGGTTCGCCAATGTCTCTCCCTCTATCCTAAGAACAGAAGTGTGGATGCTCAGTGATGATTTCACAATGTTCAGCAGCATTCATCACTCCTCAAACACTAAAGAGGTTCATGTCCAAATGTAGCACAACTTTGACAACATTCAGGCTTGCGCTGATAAATGACAAGTAACCGTAATGCCACACAAATGCCAGGCAATGACAATCTCCAAAATGAAAGAAACTAACTACCATTCAATGGTAGTACCATGGCTGAATCTCCCACTATTATCATTCAGTGGTGACCACTGATGGGAAACAGAACTGCACCAGCCATACAAATACTGTGGCTACAAGAATAGTCAGAGCCTGGAAATACTGCAGCAAGTAACTCACCTCCTGACTCTCCAAAACCTGCCCACCATCTACAGTGCACAAATCAAGCATTTGATGGAATACTTTCCAAATTCCAGAACAGAGTATGCCACCAAAATGTTCATGAAGCTCAACGCCAACTAGGACAAAGTAGCCCACTTGACTGGCACCCCATCTAACACATTCAACATTAACTCCCTCCAGCACCAATGTGCATGAACAGCGGCATGTACTGCCTACAAGCTGCACTCTACAAACTCAACAGTCCTCCATAGACAGAATCTTCAAAGTCTGCAACTGTTACTGCCTAGAAGGACAGGGTCAGCAGTTACACACCACCTGCAAGTTCCCCTCCAAGCCACACACCACTCTAACTTAAACAATATCATTGTTCCTTCATAATCCCGAATGTTCCTCCCTAACGGCATTGTGGATACTGCGGCTCAAGAAGGCAGATCATCACCATCTTCTCAAGATCAGTGAGGAATACAAAATAGAGGCTGGCCTAGCCAGTGATGCTCACATTCGGTCAATGAATTAAAACATACACCTGCTGGAAACCTATGGTGCTCCATCTTGGCAACATCCTTGAGTCTAAAAGATCACAAGGAAAACAAAGAGATAGTAAGAACTGCCAATGCTGGAAAATAAAACTTGCTTCATGTTTGGGAGACACGATAACCAGCTTCATGTGATCATGGGTAGTAAGTAATACGAGCTCCATCAACTGAACTCTGCTGCCTGGCTGTTGAGAGATCAAGAGATCAACCCTCAATCGCAAACATCTTTTCTAAATAGTTTGGTATTCAAAGTTAAGCTCTTCGTGAATGTTTACAAAGATTTTATGCCAGTAGAATGAGGGACCCATGTTCTTTAACTTTCATTTTGTGTATTTGGTTTTCATATACCATTCCTAAAGTTTGGTTCCCCTGAACTGGACATAATTCTCCAGTTGAGGAGGAACCTGTGTTTTATAAAGACTCATCATAATGTTGTTGATTTTGTACTCAATATTTCAATGATAAAGCTAAGGATCCTGTTTGTGTGTTTAAACACATCCTCAGCCTGTTCTGCCACCTTTAGTGATTGTGCATTGATACCCTCAGGTCTGTCTTGCCTCCGTGTCCCCTCTATGATTATACCCTCTAGTTTATAGTCTCTCCTCATTCTGCCTTCCAAAATCACATCTCTGTAACACTCATATAACACGTCTCTGCATTAAATTTCATCTGCCACGTGTCTATCCATTTCATCAGTCTGTGTAAGTCTGCTTTAACTCTATCACTGTCCTCCTCATAGTTTACAATAATTGTAAGTTTTGTGACATCTGCAAATTTGGAATTGTGTCCTATATACTCAAGTCTAAGCTTTTAATATAGAACACAAAGACTTTCAACAAATTCTGATTCAGTGGAAGCTGCTGATTTCAATTCTTGAGCACTCTTGTTGGTTTACCCTCAGAACAAAGTCTCACCATAAAATCTATAGCCAATGACTTAGCACAGGTCACGAGGAAACTGTATTGTGAAATCTTAGCCAGGTTATACAATCATGCATCTGATATTGATTACCACACATTTACGTGCACAAGGAGAACGTGTTGCAGACTTTGTAGTTTTACAATGGCAGTAATATCTGAAGTTCAAAATTTATCAATGTTTGTTCTAATTAGATGATAATTTTTATTCATGTGACTTACATCAAGTGTAACTTATGGCAAGGGTAGTTGCAAAACTTGTAGGTCTTTCTTAAGTGATTGATAAACTATAAAATAGACTTACACTTAAATCTCAGCTTGAAAATGGCAAGAATTGACAACAATCAGCTTGCATTTCCATAAACCTCTCCTTGTATGCCGAAGCATCATGACTCAATAGAATTCAAGGGAACCTTGCTTTTTACCTAGTTGACCTTGACTATCAATGCAATTAATATTAATGACAGTGGTGAGACAGTTACTGTCAGGTTTATGAGAACATGTAGTTTTCATTGTTGCCCTTATTCAAAGCCTGTTCAGAAAAGGCCAAGTTATACATTAAAATGATAATTCTATTATTGCAAAACCTATTATGTGAAGGTAGATATTGAGCATTTTACATGTCCCCTGCTGAATGTCATTTGTAGCCATGTTTCCTCGAAGACACCTGTTTTTTTTTTTTGACAAGCTCTTTAAGTCTTTGCAGTTAAAAATCATTAAAGATTGTTTAGTTAATTTGTGCTGGGACTAAAGTTTTCATTAAGCATACCATTTGCTAGAACAAAGCTTAAGTGAACTGCAGGAAATAGAGATCTAGAAGAAATGACTAAAACATCGTGCAGTAAACCCTTATTAGATTTTAATCTGGCAGCTGTCCATGACATATAAAGCTACCTCCTACCTCTTCGCCAATCTCTTCCATTGTTTCTGTTCACTTATGTTGTGAGGTAAACATTAACATTTTCAATGATCAATTATGTTTTAGATAATCTTCAAAGGCTCACTCTAATGACTCAGTTTTGCCACTGCCCTAACAGTGCCTGGTTCTGATATCATAATTCTAAAGTTTTACCTTTCGTACATTTTATGTAGACCTTATTGCATATTTTCAAATTTTCTTGGTGCCGAGTTTGTCTCTGCTTCTGTTACCTGGATCTTCTTTTATTCAGTGTCTATCTACGCCAGCTACCAGTTTACACTCTGAACAGTCTCATCTATTTTTCTTCCCACCCTTCTTGATAGATACCTCAAAAGTTTAACACAAGTCTTGCTTGTTCAGGCCTTTTCTTCAGGATATTGACCAATCTTTGTAAATTACTGTGGGAGATTTGGGAAGCCTCCATGGAATTTCTCACCAAATATTTTGGGATATACTTGGATAAGTCAATCGTCAGGAAACTCTGTGGGACTACTCACTTAACAGAATTTGTACTACACATAATCTCAGCACACTGATACGTACAACATTATTTCAACATGTCATGTCACTATCATGTCCCTTCATTTGATCATTTGCTTAAATTGCTTGGGGCTTAGAGGAAATTCTTTAATTGACTGTCACCTTGTGGTAACTCTGCATTCCCTTACTCAAGATAAACAGCGTCACAAGTTTTTAGTCATACATATAAATACAAATAATAATTAACTACAAGGTGACTTATTCCTCTGTCATGCTAGCTTTTGAAGTACTGATAAAAAATACCTTATTACGATTTTGAAATCTATGCTTCAAACCAGCACAGCATCTTAATAGAAGAAAGATGATTGTAAATGTATTGCAAGCCATATCTTTTTCATCTATTCATGGGATGTGGGCATTGCTGGTTAGGCCATTTATCCTGCATCCTCAATGTCCCTTGAGAAGTGAATGCAAGTTGAAGTGCATGACTAGGAGGTGGGACAGGACAATCAGGTGCACCCACAGTGTTGTTAAGAAGAGAGTTCTATAATTTTGACCCATGACTATGAGGTGTCAAAGACATAGTTCTAAGTCAGGAGGGTGAGATCAGGAATTTGGGAGGTACTGTCAAAGAAACCTCATCGAGTTGCACTCATGAGTTAGGCTAAGCTATCACTTTGGGTGATAATGCTCATGCAGGATCAACCTCCTGTCACTTAGTTAATTCTTTCATGGATGTATTTGTACTTCAGAGCATTGATCTGAAGTGTTGGCTGTGCAATCACAGAGCAGTCTATATCCATATAAAGCAGCAGAAGTAGAATGCTTAAGCGTCATCATAATCTCACTCTGCTTCTCTCCATTTGTGTCAAGGGACCTATTGAGTATTTCCAGATTTTCTGTTCTTATTTTAGAATAACTGGCCTGCTTTTGTACTTAGTACCTCTATCTGTGAAGCCCCATATGCTTTGCTAACTATTCTCTCAACAGGTCCTGCAACCAAAGATACATGTGTATGAACCACCAAGGTGCCTTTACTTGTTAAAACTAGGCCTTTTAAGTCTATATTGGCTCTGTCTATCCATTCGACCAAATGCATTACATCACACTTCTCTATTAAATTCCATCTGCTGCTTGTCTGCCCATTGTGCTAGCATATCTATGTCCTGTTATTATTGATCGGTATCACCCTCACTGTCAGCCACACCTCCAGAAGTGAAATAATCAGCAAATATAAAATCTTACTTTCCTTACTGCTATTTATATCATATTAAAAAGCAATGGTGCCAGCACTGACCCTTGGGGAACACCAGCATCTATCATCTTCCAGTCTTGAAAAACAACCATTTAAACATGATTCAACGCTTTCTGTGCTTAAATCCAATACCTTAATGCAACCTCACACAGGTCCTCCGATTCTAATTTTGTTTTATCATTAACTTTGTTAACCTGCCTTTTAATGTGGTACTTTCTCAAAGGCTTTTTTAAAATGAAAATAGGCAACATTCATTTCTTCTCCTTCATCCACCTTGTTACCTGATTAAAAGGTTCAATTAAATGAACAAGGAAAGGTTCTGTTGATTACAACCTAAAACCCTTGCTCAAACTATCAGTATTCTTCCATGCTGAATACCTGAAAGAAACACTGAGTGTTACAAACAATCTTTGGTGGGGGGACTTCAATATCCATCAACACAAATGAGTTGACAGCACCGTTACTAACTGTATTTCAGAACTCAGATGGTAGACTGACCCTGAAGTCGGTGGTGAAAGAACCATTGTGAGGGAAAAACCTGTTTGATCTCATCCTCACCAAGTTAACTGCTGAAAATCGATCTATCCATGACAGTATCGATAAGAGTGACCACGACATGGTTTCTGTGGAAACAAGTTAGATCTTCACAATTTTGCAAAAGACAAGACAATCACCTTCATCCAGAGGTGCAAAATGGATGATTCAGCTTTAGTCAATTAAATTCATTCTGCCTTATATAAAGACATAGATTTACATTGTACTATTAACCTATTAAAATGTCCCCAGGTGTTTCACATGGGCATTATAAAACAAAATATGACACTGAGTCACAAAGATTGGTCAAAGGGATATTAACCAGTATTTAAAGGAGGAATGTGTTATAACGAAGTGGAGAGACATAGAAGCGGGTATTCCACAGCTTAGCATCTAGGCAGTAAAAGGATGGTCACCAATGGAGGATTGGTTAAAACCAGGAAGCCAGATTTAGAGATAACAAGGTGTGAAGCTGGATGAACACAGCAGGCCAAGCGGCATCATAGGAGCAGGAAAGCTTGACGTTTTGGGCCTAGACCCTTATCTCGGATTCTCCAGCATCTACAGTACCTATTATCTCTCAAGCCAGATTTAGAGAAGTGCAGACATCTCGAAAAGCTGAGAGATCCAAGGGGATTATAGAGGTAGGAAGAGGCAAACCAAACATCTCAGCTCCAGGACACCACAGAAGGAGTTCTCCAGGATATTGTCCTGTACCAAATAACCTTTGCTGCTTCCTAAATGATCTTCCCACCATCATAAGGCCAGAAGTGGCAATGTTTGCTGATGATTTTCAGTTCTATTTGCAACTCATCAGATAATAAAGCCAAGATAACAAGGTGTGGAGCTGGATGAACACAGCAGGCCAAGCAGCATCATAGGAACAGGAAAGCTTGACGTTTCGGGCCTAGACCCTTCATCAGAAATGGGGGAGGGGAAGGGGAAGAGGGTTCTGAAATAAATAGGGAGAGAGGGGGAGGCGGGTAGAAGATGGATAGAGGAGACGATAGGTGGAGAGGAGACAGACAGGTCAGAGAGGCGGGGATGGAGCCAATAAAGGTGAGTGTAGGTGGGGAGGTAGGGAGGAGATAGGTCAGTCCAGGGAGGATGGACACGTCAAGGAGGCGGGATGAGGTTAGTAGATAGGAGATGGAGGTGTGGCTTGGGGTGAGAGGAAAAACAGGTTAGGGAGGCGGGGACGAGCTGGGCTGGTTTTGCGATGCGGTTGGGGGAGGGGAGATTTTGAAGCTTGTGAAATCCACATTGATACCATTGGGCTGCAGGGTTCCCAGGCTAAATAGGAGTTAAATAACTCACCACATGACAGCCCTATGGGATTGCCTGCACCATGAAGACTGTAGTTACTTAAGGCAGTTATCCACTACCTTCTCAAGGCCAATCAGAATGGGGTGATAATTGCAGGCCTTGGCAGTCATACCCACATCCCATGAGTGAATAAACAAAAAGTTGATGATAGTCATAAAGTATGGATAAGTAAACTTTCCAGATAAAGTATGGAAATTATAGTTTTTAGCAAGAATGTGCAATTTGGAATGAAGTTTCAGATAAACATCCAATATATAGGATACTAAATTTTAGGCTGCCTTGACAGCTAGCCAGGATACTACATTTTTAGAATCTTAATTACTGTTTGCTTAGAAAAGGATTGTAAGGTAAAATGTTAACCTTGCCAAGCAAGGTGAACTTCTGGCAATAACAATGCCTTTGTAAACTAAGTTTGTAGGCTTGACAAAATTTAAATAAGCCATTTACCATTTAAAGGTAAGGAGTCACGCGATTACATGAAGTAAAGCTAAACAATTATAGAGTGCACAAAACATGTGATATCACCAAGGTGCAAAGTGCAAACTACAAGAAGCTTTACTTCTATACAAACAATCCAACCTTAATACCTTTTGTTTACAAACTAAGGTAAAAGCAAAATAATCATGTTTTATATGCAGTATTACAAGTTGATTTGAATGAGCAAGTTCTTTTGGTGACTGTGAACTTTGACAAATTAATAAGGAAATCACAATTTTTTACACTCATTAAACATTACCTTGAATAATTAATTGGTTTAATTATCAACCTACAACTTGGTGGAGTGGCCGGACAAATGGCGGGTGAGATTCAATGCAGAGGTGAGGTAATGCACTTTGTTAGGAAGAACATTGAACCACAACATAAGATAATGGGTACAATTCTAAAGTGGCTTCAGGAGCAAAAGAACCTGGTTGGAAATGTGCACAGACCGTTGAAGGTGGGAGGACAATTGGAGAAAACAATTAATAAAGCAGTGTCTTCAGCCTTATTAATAGGGGAAAAGAGTACAAGAAGGAGGAGATGATGTTTAACTTGTGTGAGACACTTATTAGACTTCAGTTAGAGAGGATTGTGTATAGGTGTGGGTGCCCAGATATAAGGTGTGAATGAATTATAGAGTGCAGAAGCATTTTGCAAGAATGATTTCAGGAATGAGAAACTACAGTTATGAGGGTAGATTAAAGAAGTTGGGACCGCTCTCCTTGGAGAGAAGGCAGCTGAGAGGAGAAACAAAAACAGAAATTGCTGGCAAAACTTTGCAGGTCTGGCAGTATCTGTGGAGAGAAAGCAGAGTTAAGGTTTCTGGACTGAAAACATTTAATTCTGCTTTCTGTCCACAGATGCTGCCAGACTTGATGTGTTCTGCCGGCAATTTCTGTTCTTGTTTCAGAACTCCATTATTCGCAGTTGTTTCCTTTATTTAAGGCTAAACGGAGACGTTTGATTGATATTTTCAAAATCATGAACAGGCTGGATAGAGTAAATTGGGAGAAGCTTTTCTTGCTTGTAAAAAGAACAAGAACAAGAGGTCATAGATTTAAAGTGGTATACAAAACCAGCAAAGGTGATGTGTTAAAAAAAATCATCACAGCAAGTAGTTAAGGTATGAAATGTACTGCCTGGAATTGTAGTGGAGGCAGATTCAATTGAAGCATTAAAAAGGGCATTGGATGATTATTTGGATAGTAATAGTAAGCAAGGGTATGGGGAAAGAACAGGACACTGGCACTAGGTAATGATTACCATTTGAAGAGCTGGGGATGCAGGCACAATGGGCCAAATGGCTTCCTTCTGCACTGTAACATTTTGTGATTTTGAGTATCTCAGCTGTAAGCATGGAGACGGTGGGAAAACTACAGACTGTGCTACCGTCTGTGAATCTTTTCAGCAAAGAGCACTGTCAGCATGTTCTACTTCAAATAACAGAACCCATTTAAAAGAAAGAAAATGACCATTATAGAATAAGCACACTGGCCTATGTAGGCAAATTACAAAGAATAGTTACTATATACAAGTTTAAAAAAAGAATCAGTACAATTGCAATGTTCCAAATAAACCAATTAAGTTCAAAGATACTCTTGTATAATAAAAGGCTGTCACTAATGACTGTTGCACACAGCCCATGTCCTCGACTATAACTTGACTGTATAATACAATCTGATTACTTCAGTGCAGTACTGAGGGAAAGCTCCATTGTCAGAGATAACAGATGAGGATGAACTAAAGATCTAATCATTGCTTGTTGTCACCTTATCTGGAAAATGTATTTTGCTAAGAGCTCTCTTCTACGATTGAAAATGTGTACAAACTTGATTTGATTTAAAATCTAGAAATTTTAGAATTCATTAAGTGCCAAGTAATTCAGAACAAATGAATAACTTTCTAAGTATAAACAAAAACAAAAGCTCAGCAGGTCTGGCAGCATTTGTGAAGAGAAATCAGAATTAACATTCCAGGTCTGGTGACCCTTCAGACCTGATTTCAGCTAGGAAAATGAGGTTGGTGTGGGGGCATTGAATGATACATGGAGATGAATCTCAGAGAAAGACAGAAACACAGTTGGACAGACAAAGGGATGGGTAAATGGGACCATTAGAATATAGAACATACAACAGTACAGCACAGTACAGGCCCTTCGGCCCACGATGCTGTGCTGACCTATTATCCTACTAAGATCAAATTACCCTGCATACCCTACATTTTACTATCCTCCATGTGCCTATCCAAGAGTCGCCTAACAGTCTCTAAAGTATCTGACTCCACTATCACTGCTGGCAGTGCATTCCACACACCCACCACTCTCTGTGAGTGGCTGACTAGTTAGTGGTTGTTTGGGTATGCAGGGTTGTTTGATCTTAGGATAGTGGGATAATAGTTTGACACAACATCATGGGCCAAAGGGCCTGCAATGTGCTGTACTGTTCTGTTCTGTGTTCTACATTTATGGTGGCAGCCCATGTGATGACAAGGTCTGGTGTGTATGGGGTGGAGTAAGGACTTGGGAGAAGGTATTCGGGCCCTAAAGTTATCAATCTCGATATTGAGTCCTGAAGGGTGTAAGGTCCCCAAGCAGAAAATGAGATGCAGGTCTTCCGGGTCTCAGGCTTGCTGCAGTGCTACAGCAAAGCTTAGTTTCGTGAACTTGTCATCACATGGGCTGCTATCAAACAACCAATTTTGAAGGGTCACCGGACCCGAAACGTTAGCTCTGTTTTTCCCTTCATAGATGCTGCCAGACCTGCTGAGCCTCTCCAGCAATTTTGTGTTTGTTTTTGAACCAATTGTCAGGCACTAATGATCCCCATTAGCAGCTATCGATGCTGCCAGGCTGACCTTTACTCATTTCTTTGGCTGATCAACTGTTTCTCTCTCCGTCTCTCGGAGCTCCACCTCCATCTATCATTTACCCCTTCTTCCTCCCCCCAAGCCATTTTAAGCATATACATCAACCTAGCTAGCCCTAACACAGTCTTGAAGGGGGGTCACTGGACCTGAAACATTAACTCTGCTTTGTCTCCACAGATGCTACCAGACTTGCTGAGTTTTTCCAGTGATTTTAGATTTTTTTTCTCAGTCTGGGCTTCGTCACCACCTATTATTTACTCGTCCTCACTCCCTGACCCCATTTCCAGCATATATAGTAGCCTTTTCCATGCTAAAATCAGGTCTGAGAAAGGGTCACTGGACCCAAAATTGCTTTCTCTCCACAGATGCTGCCAGATCTGCCGAGTTTTTCTAGCAATTTCTGTTTTTGTTTCTGACTTCCAGCATCTGCAACTCTGGGTTTTTTTTTGGTTTAACTTTCTAAGTATCATTACATTCCAATAGTTTGCTGCAAGTGCTTTTGAAAATAGGACCACTATCCAGTGGACTTTGGTCTGCAGACATGTTTGATTATTAATTTTAGATTTGCCAGCCATTTGCACCAGGCATCCAATCATGTGGTTGATAATCCTCAAATGGAACATTCAAAATGACTCAAAGCAGCATCCCAATCTTCAGTTTTATTTTGTGTGTCCAAGGGAAAGTTATGTGTTCCCAAAGGACCAATAACACTGGCTTCTGGAAATCCCACCTCAAACTGCTGGTTGGTTCAGCATCAAAGCAGCCAATTTTCTGACCTCCCCGAGATTGTTAAGCAGCAATGAGGTGCCATTTCGCACCTTCAGATCAAAATCACATTAAAAACAAAGCCCAAAACTAAATTCAGTTTTGACCTTAGGCTGGACAAGAACAGTCACTCTACTGACTTTTTGGACGCAAGACAAATTTCTTGGCAAATTATACAAGTTCACCGATTACTTATGTCACCATCTGTCTAGTTAATTAAAAAAAATTGCCTGGAAGTCCAATCCATATATCCAGGTTTCCAAAAACTGACTCCACAATCAAGTAGTCGAACACTGATGTAGAAACAAAACACTTCAAATGCTAAAAATCCAAAACAAAAACAGATGCGCTTAGTGGGTCAGGTAGCAATTACGACAAGTTAAAGGTCATCAACCTGAAATGTTAACTGGAAAAAGTTAGAAATGTAATAGGTTTTAAGCAGGAAGAAGTGTTTGAAGTGGAGGGGGGAGGAAGGTGGAAAGAAGAATAATGAGAGAAGTTTGCGCGAGGGTAAAAGCCAGGAGAAACTGAATGCAAGAAGAGTTCTGCAACATTCTTTGCATCACCAGTGCTTGTGTCATTTAACCTCTTTTGTCTTTCAAACCTTCACAGAATTCTCTTTTTTCTACAAACTTCTTTTCATTTACTTATAATGTATTGCATCTATGACATTATTTAAAAACATTTCTCTAGCTACAGATGCTCCCAGGCTGCTGAGTATTTAAAGCATTTACTGTTTTATTTTTGCCCACTCTGAGCAGGAGGTGCAGTTGGGGACGTGCAATTAATAGAACAGGGCACCTCTCTGAATGGACATCTTAGACATATGAATTCTTACCATAAAGCAGCAGAAAGACAGGCGTAGTAGGAACTGCCGACGTTGGAGAATCTGAGATAACAAGGTGTAGAGCTGGATGAACACAGCAGGCCAAGCAGTATCAGAGGAGCAGGAAAGCTGATATTTTGGATCTAGACCCTTCTTCAGAAAAATTGATGCTGCTTGGCCTGCTGTGTTCATCCAGCTCTATACCTTGTTATCTCTTATAAAGACAGGCAGACGCTTTTTCAGTTAGGGTACAAGAGCTGTTCCATGTAGACCTGATATTCAGTAGTTGTCATTGGGTAATTCCTATCAAGATGCAGTTTTCTCTGAAAGTATGTCTCGTGTATGTCTTATCTTCATTCTCACACATTTTTTAAAGGCTTAGGCACCAAGATAGCCTTAATCTTGATAATTCTCCAGTTAGTTGACTTGAGTGTTGTTTTCAAACCTTCTGGAGCACCTTAAATCAATCTGCAATTATTTTCTCATCTGGCTCTGCAATCATAGCTTTGGGAACCAAACATGGTCTCTCTTAAAAACACCATTTTATAGTTTGATTGGTGAAATAATTATTAGATGAAAGACTCTAGCCTCAGTAGTATCCAGAATATTATCCAATCAAAATAATACATTTAGGTTTATCTTCTGGCATCATAAGCACTTTAAAGATACTAAAATTCCAATTTTCCAGAAATGTTTCTCAGCAATCTTTGTTCTTGTTCCATCTGTAGTTACATTCAAAAAATAGTTTGATCTGTTTTCCTTGAAAGGTCAACATTTCCCAGTGTCCCAAGTTCATGAAACAAACCCTGTATTTGACCCATGGCAGCGACATGGCATCGACAGATCAATATTTTAGTGACAGCTCAGTTGCTAACACTTTCATCAGAATTATTAGGTACAAAATCTAGGTCAACACACCAGCACTACAGTGAGAGTGTGCTGCACATTTACAAGTTTTGTCCTTCCTGTAAGCCTTTAGCACCAAGGCACCATTTTCCTATTTGGATGGATCTAAATGATTCCATAACACTTGCAGGAGAACTATCTCTGGTGTCCTGGGAAACATTTACCAAAAAACAACATTACAAGAAACGATTATCTGGTCATTGTCTTACTTCAGTTAGTTAGAGTTTGTGCGCAAATTGGCTGTTACATTTTCTATATTATAACTGTAACTTACAGTCAATTTAGTACTTTTGAAGCACTTTGGGTTATGGAAGGTACTATATAAATGCAAGTGTATATCCCTTCACAATTTCAGACAATTTTCTTTAAATAGTCCCAAAATATTAAAGGTTAGGCTTAGATTAGGAAATGCATTTAGCTTTACAATTTCGCAAAAGCAAGGTGATGCATTTTGGAAGATCCAATTCAAGAGCGAACTATACGGTAAATGGAAAAGCCCTGGGGAAAATTGATGCACAGAGAGATCTGGGTTTTTAGGTCCATTGTACCCTGAAGGTGGCAACACAGGTGGATAGAGTGGTCAAGAAGGCATACGGCATGCTTTCATTCATCGGACAGGGTATTGAGTACAAGAGTTGGCAGGTCATGTTACAGTTGTATAGGACTTTAGTTCGACCACATTTGGAATACTGCGTACAATTCTGGTCGCCACATTACCAAAAGGATGTGGATGCTTTGGAGAGGGTGCAGAGGAGAGTCACCAGGATGTTGCCTGATATGGAGTGTGCTAGCTATGAAGAGAGGTTCAGTAGATTAGGATTATTTACATTAGAAAGACAGAGGTTGAGGGGGGACCTGATTGAGGTCTACAAAATCATGAGAGGTATAGACAGGGTGGATAGCAAGAAGCTTTCTCCCAGAGTGAGGGACTCAGTTACTAGGGGTCACAATTTCAAGGTGAGAGGGGAAATGTTTAAGGGAGACATGCTTGGAAAGTTCTTTACGCAGAGGGTGGTGGGTGCCTGAAACGCGTTGCCAGCGGAGGTGGTAGAGGCGGGCACAATAGCGTCATTGAAGATGTATCTAGACAGATACATGAACGGGCAGGGAGCAGAGTGATACAGATCCTTGGAAAATAGGCGACAGGTTTAGATAGAGGATCTGGATCGGCGCAGGCTTGGTGGGCCAAAGGGTCTGTTCCTGTGCTGTAATTTTCTTTGTTCTTTGTTCACCTTTAAAATGTTACATTATGATTTTTAGCAGATTAACTTTCTCAGCCTCAAGTATTGAACTTAAATCCACAATATTTTATATTGTTTGGATTGTTCTAACCTTTGGGTTCATCACCATTTACACTGCTAGCTTTGGTTTAGTGACAGCACCCTCATCTGTAAAATCAAGTTTAAGCTCAACTTCAAAGACTCAAAATCAGAAGTTAGGGAATTCTCCAGGTATCAGGCTAATATTTATCCTTCACCAAAGCCAACAACTGATGACACTGTTAAATGAAATTATCACTGGTTTGGGATATTTGTCTAGTTTCTGTATTATTATAATTACTATGTCGAGAAGGTAGTTTTTATTGGCTGGAGTACTTTGGGACATTGTGAATGGGACAAACTCGATAGATCAGCTGGTCTGTTTCAGTACGTTATATAAGCTGATGCTGATGTCAAGGAATATTTTTCAGAGAATGAACTGCTACCCGGAAGGTCTTCTGGATGAGATATACTCTAGACATTCAAACATGCTATGAAATGCGGTTATCCGAGGGAAGTTTAGCTACATGGGCCAATGTATCATTCCCATCTGGAAAACTTTACAGCTTGCAACACTTACCTCAAATATGCCATGAGTAAACTTAAATGAATTTACTAGCTGTCAACATTTCCAAACAGTATTACGTGATGGAAAGTTTGAGTGCCTTCACATAAAGCCACCACAGTATTGCATATTGTTTATACTCAAGTACAAACACCACCATATATATCCACCACCATATTCAATCTCCAATAAATTCCACTTCAATTTTAAATGTTATGAGTGCAGATGGCTTTAGTCCAAGTACCACACACAAACATTCTCTCTCCCACACACACACACACACACACACACACACACACACACACACACTCACGGTCTCTCTCTCTCTCTCTCTATTACACCTCTGCATCATGAGCTTTATTTGACAGAAACTAACCCTGAGCGAAACGATAGAAAATCAGCTGGCTTGTCTGCTTCTATTTGTCCGTTGACTTGCTGGGAAGTGCTTACATATTGGGCAAAAACAGTTTTAGGCTTGCCTGTGATCTTCAGCAGCTAGTCTTGAGTCACTGTTAGCACGCTCACCCCCTTATTTGAAAAAAAAAGGTCACTTTAAGCCAAGCATCTCTGGGATTCCTAGCACTATTAAATCACTTGCCTAAAAGACCAGATTGTCTTCAGGAGAGAGGCGTATATCTTACAGAAAAGTATTTTGTGCTTAAAAGTAAATAACAACCTTTAAGTCATAATTGTGAACAATCTAGGCCTGTCTCTTCACTCCTTCATTTTATAGCTCCAAATATATAAATAATCTTCCTCCCATCTTACACTCTCTGTTCATTTCCCTGTGACTGAACATAATAGGCTTTAGTTGACTTTGGGCTGCTTCATTCCCAGTGAAATGCTCTCCTTTGTGTTTTAAGTTTGTTTTGTTTTGGTTTTCATCTTCCTTAGTTGCAGGAGAAATTAAACTATTGACTTTAAATCCTTTTTAATGAGAGGAGATTAAATTCTGGTTGCATTGAGGCGGGGGTGGGGTGGGAAAAGGTAATTGAAATGAGAAGGAAGGAAGCATAGATTTCAAGTCTCTTAAAGATATTGTCGTGCTTCCTATGTTTGCACCAAATAAGTGCTCGATATTTATACATAACCTGCTCTTAATTAATCAAAAACATTAAATGATGGTATTGGTTCTTTACTGTGTACAAGGTGGTAACAATATGGCTGAATTTTCTCTTGACACTTTGCTATGTGCTACCATTTTGTAACTGACCTGGTGGATAAAGAACTGTCAAGTGAGGTTCAGTTAAAATAAAATCAGTGACATGACACCGATGCAAGACCATCAGATGTGTTATAATGTTTAAAGAGGAGCATTATTACCCAACTGCAATGTATAATTTCAACATGAGGCATTGCCCAAGGTACGTTGTCACCTTGTGTCCATTCCCATAACCAGATTCTTGACAGTCTGCAGTTATTTTAATAGTTTACGTCAAAAGACTTGAGCAGCATTCCCTGGTAAAATATTACTTATTAACTTGAAGCAATGGCACTAAGTTGTCAAGGTTCAGATTTGAAACTAGGTAGAGCTGTGATCCAAAAAAAACAAACAATTGCAACTTTATTGGTCAGTGCATTGAGTACAGGCATTGGGATGTCATGTTGTGGCTGCACAGGACATTGGTTAGGCCACTTTTGGAATACTGCATTCAGTTCTGGTCTCCCTGCTACAAGAAGAATATGATGAAACTTGAAAGGGTTCAGAAAAGATTTAGAAGGATGTTGCCAAGGTTGAGCTATAGGGAGAGGCTGAATAGGATGGGGCTATTTTCCCTGGAGCATCAGAGGCTGGGGGATGACCTTACAGAGGTTTATAAAATCATGAGTGGCATGGATAGGATAAACAGACAAGGTCTTTTCCCTAGGGTGGGTGAGTCCAAAATTAGAGGGCATAGATTTAAAGTGAGACGGGAAAGATTTAAAAGTAAACTAAGGAACAATTTTTTTCATGCAGACGGTGGTGTTTGGAATGAGTTGCCGGAGGAAGTGGTGGAGGCTGGTACAATTACAACATTTAAAAGGCATCTAGATGGTTACATGAATAGGAAGAAGTGTATAGAGGGATATGGGCCAAATGCTAGCAAATGGGACTATATTAATTTAGGATATCTGGTCTGCATGGACAAATTTGACTGAATAGTCTGTTTCAGTGCAGTACAGCTCTTATGATTCACACACACTCTCTCTCCTTCCTCTATCTCTCACGCACACACACACACACAC
>JAHRHZ010000283.1:46378768-46393773 GCA_024137785.1 Ginglymostoma cirratum
CACACACACACACACACACGCGTGGATCTATGGGGTGAATCTGTATTTGCGGATACGTTCTACTTTGTTCAAAAAGCACACAATTTATAGACAGTCAATGTGGCGTTTAATAAATTCCTACTTTAGAAGTAAAACTAGTCTGACTCGAAAGCAAAACACAAACAGATTCTAAACAAGGCCTCACACTTAAGATACATTGTGTGACCTTAAGTGTCACCTCTTCTTTATACTGATAAAACCTTTACTTCTCACAGGACAGTGATGTGAAAGGAATTCGGGGATTTACATATACGTATTAATCAATTAAAATCTTCTAACTGATTAAACATTTAACAGCATCTTAGGTTTGTTTAATACATCCTCATCAGTGGTGTGACCCTTTGATCTTTTACTTATGAATTCTGTGTCTGATACTACCTTTCTCACTAACACCTGGAGAAGGAGTGAGGCTCTGAAAGGTTGTGTTTTTAAATAAACCTGTTGGACTATAAGCTGGTGTCATGCGATTACTGACCTTGTCCACCCAAGTTCAACACCGGCACCTCCACATCAGATCATATCAGTATGTAAAGAAAAGTCACTTAATATCCTTGGATATAAAGTATTTATTAGAAAATTAGTTAAATTTTTAAAAAAAATCAAAGAAATCAAGGACAGATGATGGAAAGCCAGTGCAGCTTGCCCACATGGAATTTGTAAGTGGTTTAGAGCCCATTGGTTCATTTCATTTACAGCCCATGTTCTGATTTTGCATTCAATTCACTGCTGTTTCTCTGATAGCTTTTGCAAAACAAAATAAAAGGTTAAGAGTTTGCCACCATTTTTGGCTCATTGGAACAGCTCCTGACAAATGCAACTCCCTGTGGAATTGAATTCCAGATTCAAGCTTTTTTGGAAGAAAATAAAATGATCAAAATAACATTACTTGGTGCTTATGAGAGATATTTTGTAGCGAAAGTCAAATATCCTGTATGACCTGCCATCTCTCTTAGAGGTGCACCACTTTTAAACTGTGTAGTTCCCTGTTGTGAATCTCTCCAGCTGTCTTCCTTTGATTGGTTCTTCTTGTCAGTCAGTGTGTCCTGGTTATTTGTGTCTCCTACACCAAGGTCAGGGAGCTGCAGACTCACAGTCCTGACATCATACACACGGAGAAGAATTTCAAAAGTATTAATATCCATGAAGTCTTGGTCAGTCATAGCTAGGCAGGTGCGCTGTACTTGCTCAATACAGGGAGAGAAAGAACAGATCCTTCCACCTGTATTAAAAAGGACATTTAGAGATTAAAAGTTAAAACACTGCATGCATCCATTTTATCCATTGCAGACAAAATTAATTTACTCTTCCTTTCTATTTTAATTTTAAAGCATTTGAGTTGTTCTTTATCCTTTCATTCATTCATTTCTCATTTGTCCTTTTCCTCAATGTTTAATCCTCCCCTTGCATGCTCATCTTTTCAGCATCTCCATCTTTAATTCCTATAGACTGACTATAATCATTATGTTCAATTCTACATGACCATGATCACGACTCTTTTCTTTCTCTCATCCCTAAGGTCTTCTCCTCCTGTAGAGGTGAAAACCTGATATAGTGGAATGAATTAAAAATTACAAATGCAAATTAATCTTGAAAAATATCAAAATGTTTTGTAGATTTGATGGTGGCCTAGCACACATTTTGAACACAGCCATACGATGAGACCAAAACAGGAGTAGCAGAAAAGACCAGAAGTGACTTTAAAATCCACTCACTATCTAACAGGATTACATGGCATACTGCACTCTAAAATAAAATCGAGGGTGTATTGGCATATTAAACCGTCCACAGTCAATACTATTTTCACAGTGAGCTGAATCAAAGTCCTATGGAAAAGGACAATGGGGCAACTTATCTTCCTCAAATGTAAAAACAGAAACTTGTTCAAGAATATTTGCCACTCACTAGGAACTTAAGAAATGCAGAATACAAAATATTTAGACAGAATCTGAAAGTATTACTCCAGTTAGCATCTAACCAAAGATCTGTAACCAAATGGGCCAATGGGTCAAGGAGTTACAGATGGAGTTTAATCTAGATAGATAGGAGGTGCTGCATTTTGGAAAGGCAAATCAGGGCGCGACTTTAATGGTAAGGTCCTGGGGAGTGTTGCTGGACAAAGAGACTTTGGAGTGCGGGTTCTCAGTTCTATGAAAGTGGAGTCCCAGATAGACAGGATGGTGAAGAAAGCATTTTGGTATGCTTGCCTTTATTGGTCAGTGCGTTGAGTCTCGGAGTTGGGAGGTCATGTTGCGGCTATTGGTTAGGCCACTTTTGGAATAATGTGTGCAAAATCTAGTCTCCCTGCTATAGGAAGGATGTTGTGAAACTTGAAAGGGTTCAGAAAAAATTTACAAGGACATTACCAGGGTTGGAGGGTTTGAGCTGGGCTGGGGCTATTTTCCCTAGAGTGTCAGAGGCTGAGGGGTGACCTTAAAGAGGTTTATGAAATCATGAGGGGCATGGATAGGGAAAATAGTCAAGGTCTTTTTCCCGGGATGGAGAAGTCCAAAACTGGAAGGCATAGGTTTAAGGTAAGAGGGGAAAGATTTAAAAGGGGCCTAAGGGGCAACTTTTTCACGCAGAGGGTGGTGTGTTTGTATATGGAATGAGCTGCCAGAGGAAGTGATGGAGGCTGGTACAATTACTACATTTAAAAAGGCATCTGGATGGATATATGAATAGGAAGGGTTTAAGAGGGATATGGGACAAATGCTAGCAAATGGGAGTAGATTAATTTAGGATATCTGGTCAGCATGGACAAGTTGGACCAAAGGATCTGTTTCCATGCTGTACAGCTCTATGACTCTCAATGAAGTATCACTTACTTACCTTTAGATTATAACCTCTTTGATGCCAATAGCCTGTTTTCTGCACTGTAACATGGGTACCCAAAACCCTTGCTATTCCACAACTCTTAGTCTCTCCTCACTGAAATTATTCCCATTTGTCATTCAGATCCACACACTGAATCCCATTCATCATTGTTAAACTCACTCAATCAGCTTATGTCTTTTGGGATATTTCTACTCCTACACATTGAAACTTACTGTAAATCCTAAAAACAATCTGTAATCTTGTTTGAGCAACTCCCTTCAAAATTATTAATATACAGAGTGAAATGTTAATGAAGGCATTGTCAATAACAAATCTTTTCAGTCTCTTTGCATTTGTACTTCTCATTATTTTTCCCATGTAGTTTATACGTTCTATACAGCAATCCAACAATTTGATTAAAATAAGATTTTTGCCCAGGCTGTTAACATTTTAAGTGAAACGCGTATTGATTTGATGCTTTCTACTAACTAAATTTAACATTTTATATTTTAAAGCAGCAATATTGAGAAAGAAAGGTATTGGTGGTGGAGGGTTTTTTTTCAGACCAGGGACCTGTGACCTTTGGTCGACTGCTTTTCGTCATTTATATAAATGTTTTGGATGTGAATATAGGAGTTATAGTTCGTAAGTTTGCAGATGACACCAAAATTGCTGGTGTAATGGATAGCGAAGAAGATTATCTCAGAGTACAACAGGATTTTGATCAGATGGGCCAATGGGCTGAGGAGCAGCAGATTGAGTTTAATTTACATAAATGTGAGGGGTTACATTTTGGTAAGGCAAATCAAGGCAGGACTTTTACTCTTAATTGTAAGGCCCTAGGCAGTGTTGCCAAACAACGAGACCAAGGGGTGCAGGTTCATATTTCCTTGAAAGTGGAGTCACAGGTAGACGGGGCAGTGAAGATGGCATTTGGTATACTGGCCTTCATTGGTCAGAACATGGGGTGTAGGAGTTGAGAGGTCATGTTGCGGCAGTACAGGACATTGGTTAGGTAACTTTTGGAATATTGTGTTCTGTTGTGGTCTCCCTGTGATAGGAAAGATGTTGTTAAGCTTGAAAAGGTTCTGAAAAGATTTACAAGAATGTTGCCAGGGTTTGAGCTACAGGGAGAGACTGACGCTTTTTTCTTTGGAGCATTGGAGTGAGGGGTGACATTACAGAGATTTATAAAATCATGAGAGGCAAGGATAAGCTGAATAACCAAAGTATTTTTCGCAGTGTGGGGGGTTCAAAACTAGAGGACAGAGGTTTAAGGTGGGAGGGGAAAGGTTTAAAAGGGGCCTTCCTGAACACAGAGGGTGGTGTGTGTATGGAACGAGCTGCCAGAGGAAGTGGTGAAGGCTGGTCCAATTACATTTAATCATCATCTGGATGGGTACATGATTAGGAAAGGTTTAGAGGGATATGGGCCAAATGCTGGCACATGGGACTAGGTCAGATTAGGATGTCTGGGCAGTGCGGACAAGTTGAACCAAAGGGTCTATTTCTGTGCTGTGTGACTCTATGACTCTATGACATCTACTGGTTCTCCTCTATTTGCTCCAGCTGAGACTTCCTCAAAAACAGGGCAGCATGGTGGCTCAGTGGTTAGCACTGCTGCCTCACAGCACCACGGACCCAGGTTTGATTCCAGCCTCAGGTGACTGTCTGTGTGGACTTTGCACATTTCCCCCCATGTCTGCGTGGGTTTCCTCCCACAGTCCAAAGATGTGCAGGTTAGGTGGATTGGCCATTCTAAATTGTCCATAGTGCCCAGGGATGTTTAGGTTAGCTGGATTAGACTTGGGAAATGGGTCTGGATGGGATGCTATTCGAAGGGGCGGTGTGGACTTGTTGGGCTGAATGGCCTGTTTCCACACTGTAGGGATTCTATGATTCTAATTGTAGGAATAACCATCAAGGTTCTACATCCTGTGCTAAACAATTTTTTTTATCTGTCTGAGTTCAAAGTCACTCTTTGGGTGGCTGATAAGAGGGGTTACTTACGAAGTCAATCCTAAATGAAAAGAAGGATCATCAGTGAGGATAGAGTAAAATAAAATCCTTAGCTGGAGACAGAGATCCCATATGGATTACTTATTCAAAATGAATGTAATTTTACTAAACTTAAGTACCAGTAAGCACGAGAATTGCAGAAAAATGTTGGCAAAGCTAATCAAGTTAAAATACTTCTTCCTTTTGTGAACTGAAAAAATTACTGCAGAGTAAATTTTTCAAAATCATATTTTGCTCAGCTGAACAGAATTCAACAGCAACCATGACCTTAGATAAGATTTGCCTGCTGTCATCAGTTGCTTCGGTAAAGTCTGCATTATAATCACCATAAATTACATTCGAAAATAGATAGTATACTTAAACACACTGACTATAATCAAAGAATCTGTTCTGGCAATTCTGGAAATTACAGGATCTAACAAATGGCAGATATTTACAACTAATGCAGAATTCTATTTTTAAATGATACAATTTCTCTGATGTACTGTATATAGTAATTGTAGCAAATTGTTGTCCATTAACACAATTAAGTGAGATTCAAATAACTTTTCACTACTTCTAGCACAAGTCAATCATAAAATATATGGGAGAAAGGAAATTAGATGGCCTTCGGATGAAATTCACACTTTGAATTCAGCCACCAAAATTTTCACCTTGCAACTCAGATTCGAAAGAAAACTGCGGGAAACGAGGACCTTGAACACCTACCAATTCCCACAAACTCCAAGGATTTGAAATCAGGCTCTAAATATTCTACATGTTTACAGCTAATAGGTGGAAAACTTAATTTGGTAAGTATTAAGTCATTTTGAATCGCTTACCAGGACATACCATGTAAACCACCAAATACTTGCCCACAAATATAAGAAAAATGGTTGTTTGACCCTCCCAACCTCCAGGAGGAACTCAAAGGTATTCACAATTCAAAGAAAAATAAATACAATTAATATTAAAGAAAGGGGCAAAGGCATTCGAATCAGAAACTATTCAAATCAAGGCAAATGGGCTGCTTGCATTCAGTAGCTGATATTCAGAGTCTACCGGGAACTATTTCTGCACATATTGAGATTCAAAAGTAAATTTGAGGATGTGGTGCCAATCAAGTGGGCTGCTTTGTCCTGGTTCATGTCAAGTTTCTTGAACTTCTGGCTTAATGAAGGCCCTCAAATCCTGGGGAATGTCACCCATTAATGCTTTCTTCATTACAGTTATTTTGGTGATGTTAATTTGATGAGTTTCTTTTAAAGATTGTGGTTCAATACAATTCTGCTGTTGAGACAGCCCACAGACCCACATGAATATCCAGTTTTGAGCTGTTAGATCTGTTTGAAGTCAGTCTGATTTGGCACGATGGTAATGCGCACTTGGATTCTGACACCATTTTAAATTTAACTCTTCTGTAGAAGCACAGTAATTTTTCAGGAGTTGAAATAAACTCACTCAATTGGAATTATTTTACTCAAAATGAGTGTGAATATGCAAGACAGAATTTGCTGGAGAATATGATTGCTCTGTCCAACTGCTTCTTAATATTATGCAGATGAACTGAATTGGCTGGATTCATGCCCTGGATGGGCCTTAGGAGAAGGCAGATCACCCCACTTGTCACCTTCAGCTGAAGATTTCAGTGAAAGGTCTAACCGTGAACCCCACAAAAGAGGGCAGAGACGCTCATGGAACTACTCATTAGTCTTCTGACTATTCACCATAATGTCCCTATTTTCATCGACTATTTCAGCATTAGCAGTTTGCAGGGGGCTCACATTGCTCCTTTACTAAATTATCTCAAAGGGCATAAGTGCTGCTGGCAAGGCCAGCATCTGTGGCATGACCCAAATTGGCCTTAAACTGAGTGGCCTTGTTAGGCCATTTCAGAAGGGGAGTTAAGAGTCAGCCTCATTGCTGTGGGTCTGTTATCACATGTAGGCCAGACTGGGTAAGAACTGTAGTCTTCGTTTAACAAAATAATGAATGAATAATTGGAGTTTATTTTAGTTTCAAGGTTGACATTACTGAGATTAGATTTCAATTCTTGATATATTCATTAAATTGCCATGACGGGATTTGAAGCCATATCCCCAGAGCATTAGCCTAAACCTCTGGCTTACAGGCCCAGCAACATTTCCACCACCGCCATCTCCCCTAAAAGAAATGGAAAATGAGTGAGAGAGTGAGAAACAACAAATATTATAAGCCGAGGATGTGCAGGACAAGAGGCAGAAAAATGAATCTGGAACTGATTTTGGATCTGACCTCTGACACATCACCAAACACCTCCATTTCAATGCCTGGTTAATCTTCCGAATCCTTTTTGTCAGCCACAAGGTACCTCCTTGGTGACCAGCTGACCATCAGGAAAAAGGAATTTATTTGACATATTCATAGAATACACATAGGCACTTAATACCACATGACCTATCACATATATTTTAAATAAATATTTTAAAGCATTTAAATGGAGTGTAAACAAACATTTTGGAAATGAAGGAAAGAACTGCTAAATAGTAATAAATCTGTAAGGTTACTTGATTCCCTGTTCTCTTACCTTCTGTTTTCAGGGCAGATTTTGCATATTTTACAGCTTCCCAAGGTGATGGGATGTCCAGAAATACAGCATCTGCAACATTGACAACTCCAAAACCTTCCTTACAAACATCTTGGTTTTTCACTGTGACCAAATGATCTATCTTATGATCGCAAAATTCCTCTTCAGCTTTTTCTGCTCGTTGTTTATGAAATTCGACAGTATATAACCGTCCTGTTGGTGCGATGGTCCGAATGATAGCATGAGAAAGAGAACCACTGCCTGTACCTGCAACATAATGAAAAAGAATGGTCCTATTTTTAATCTAAAAGAAAACTTCCCCGCATAACAAAAATACTTTGCAGAATTGAATAATGGAATCCTAGCAAGAAGGGAAAAGACAGTGATGAAAGGGACAGCTGATAGGTATCCGTGCTGTATGACTATGTTCTGAGAAGGCTTTCTCCCTCCCAGGTAGGATAAAGACTTAACAACATGACCATGTAGAAACAAAAAATTTACGACAGTATGAATAAAATGGCTTATGGTTCTGCTTTTTATGCTATATTTGAATGTGTAACTTGCCTGGGATGGTGAAAGATGATGTTTCTCAGTGCGTATGCTGCACCTATATCAATTATAGGAATGAATTGCTGGGTTTAAACAGCCTAAATTGGGCATAAGTAAATCAGCACTTTCGCAAGTCACCTAGGGGTGTGTAGTAAATTCCAATTTAAATGCAGTGTAAACAAACATTTTGGAATGTTTGCAACCTCTACAGGCTGAACTCAATACATTTTTCTTTTGTTGAGTACTCTGGTCTGAAGATTTGCTTCAGTACCTTCAGATTGAATTTAGTTTATTTACAGAGAAGGTTGCAGATTAGGAGTTGAACTCATCGGAAGAGAAAATGTGAACATACTGGATGTAGATGATTAGAATTACAGTTTGACTGCAAGGGGCAAGGATAGTTTTTGCACCTGGTAGCAGACTCTCTTTTACTGCTCGTGAAACTGCCATTTTCACGAGATTTTCAGCAATTTAGTTCTAATTTTAGTCCTGTACCTATGATTCATTTTTCTACCCCTTCCCATATTTATTCCATCTTCTCAATATTTTCCTTGGACAGGAGCTTTTACTATCCTAACTATTTACCATCTCATTCATATTTTAAGGTCTCTCTCCATGCCACACCAACATTATCCATCATATTAGATAAATATTCCGGAATACCTGTTTGTCGTCCCCCTCCAGTTTCTTTTGCTCACAGCCACCTCTCCTCAGCCACTAATTCTTCTAAAATACTTGGCTTATCTTTCAAATACCTCTATAGCTAGTGTCTGCTGGATATTCTTTAAATCTCTCAGTGCATTATTTTTAGGATGCAATGAAGTTTTTAAAAATATGATAATATTTTTCAGGCAGTGGTAAATACCATGACTGTATGGGGTAAAGGAAGGCCTTTAACAACAAGGTATACTGAAACGCAGTAAAAGTGGGCCTTTATGGCTGGTAGTATTAGTGAACCTTTCAGATTTACTTTGGGATTATCAGCAGTGATGTAACAGAAGCCAGGAGTCCTAACTCCCCAAACAGTCCTATTTAAAATCAATTGCAATTTGAAAATGACAGGCAGGGGTTGCGGGGGTGGTGGGGTTTGGTTTAGGCTGTTCAAACTGGGAGACTAATGATAAAGTAGCAGCAGGTGCAGAATATACGTTTTCCCAGTATTGTTACAACTCTCAGAAATTCTAGTTAATGCTCACTTGTTGCATCTTGTGAACCTCAAGTTAAGACCCTTTGTTCTCCTTACTGCCAAGAATACAATGTTGATTCACAACCTACTATTGAAATGGAAATCAGCGCATGAATGAAGTTCAAGACTGTTGCAGATGTTTGAAGTTTCAGTAAAAATAACCCATTCAGAAACAAATTGGAAATGTATCACAGGAACTGTGTAACTATCCTTGTAGTTAAAGTGAACATAATACTCAGTCACAAATCCAGATGCACATTTGATACCGCATTTAAATAATTATTCATAACAAACCAGCTTAAAAATGTTTAGAACTCCAGTGGATCTGAAACACTTGTGTTGGTGCCAAATTATAAACGCGTGATTTGTAAAAAAATGTACAATGTTTCAGTAAAATGCACTTCGGTGCAATACTGACAACAGCTGGCATTCTGGATTAGTGTAAATAGGGCAAAAAGAACCCACACATTTTCTCCTTGTGGAAAAAGGAATGATCCATCATATGCTTTCATCCAATGTTTTGTAGTACCTATGGCAAAATTTATCCATCCACGGTGACTTGGTGGTTAGTACTGCTGCCTCTCAGCGCCAGGGACCCGGGTTTGATTCCGGCCTCGGGCGACTGTCTGTGTGGAGTTTGCACATTCTCCCCGTGTCTGCGTGGGTTTCCTCCGGATGCTCTGGCTTCCTCCCACGATCCGAAGATCTGCAGGGTAGTTGGATTGGCCATGCTAAATTGCCCAGGGGTGTTTAGGTTAGGTGGGTCAGACAAGGGAAATGTAGGGGTAGGGGAGGGGGTCAGGGTGGGATGCTGTTTGGAGGGGTGGTGTGGACTTGTTGGGCCAATCAGTCTGTATCCACACTGTAGGGTTTCTATGATGATATCCTTACTTACAGCAAGTCATGTTCACCATCACCACTGCTATTTCATGATCTGCATTAGCACACTTCCAGACAGTGCCTACATTTCAAGATTCTTGGTTTTGGTCCTGCCTGTGGCTTTACCCCACCCAATCTCTAACGTGCTCCACTCCCACAACACACCAAGATATGCATGCCAAATCTAACTCTTGAGCAACCTTGGTTTTATCTGCTCTAAGATTTGTAGGTCTGCCTTTAGCAGTCCAGGCCTGAGCTCTGAAGTTCCCTTGCTAATACACTGCAGTTCCTTAAACTATCTCTTTTAGACATGACATAACATAGGGCCACACAAAAATAAAACCTGGCCAGGTAAACATCAAGTAGTTAATGCGAATTCAACATCTGTAAAATATTATACTAAACAGAATCTCAAAAAATCCAGTTTATACTAAACCATGCCTTATTTCAAAATCTACTCAAAAGCTCAACCCAAAACATGAGGAGCTTCTCCTCATTTATATTCATATATTAAGTCAGCTGCTTCTGAAAGCACCATCTGTGAGCACCACTTGAGCATATCTCCAGTAGGATCACATGATCAAGCTTAAAAAAAACCCTGACATCACATTTGCTTACATACGTTTACATAATCAGCCAACCTTAGGCAGAAGCTTTTTCCTTCCTAATCACATTACTACACGTCGTGATACAAAACCCTATTCTGCAGGTTGAATTGGCACTTGGATGCATAAGTGATCTTCTAGTCAAATCTGTAGATTCTGCACTGGAATTATGCAGGTGCTTGAAGAAAGGACAGTGGCCAAATGCTTACATATTTCATCTCTGCACCTTGTCAGAACAACTTGTGGTGAAATTAAACCAACAGCCATGACAACTGAGATATTTTTGAATACCTGCAATGCAGTCTTGAATTAAAATAGAATCTATTTGTCAGTACATTTAGATTTTCTGAAACAGATTTTTTTCTTAATTTTGAACTAATGTTTCCTAATTGTGATGTACAATAAATTTAATTGAATTTGACATGTGCTGCTGACAAATTAAAATAATTGCTTTCCTTTTGATTATATCCTACTTCTCTCAAACAATAAAAGTACTTGCGAGTTAGTTGTTCACAGAGCCGTTATTGCTGCTTCTTTCAATGTTTCTTGCTACAGGAAAATGCTTTCATTTCAGTTTAGTGTTTCATCAGGTTGAATTCCCATGCTCAAAAGTGACCAAATTCTGTACTAAAACTTCAGATGTTCTCACATATTTTCATGTGCAGAAAAGTTACTTGGTTGAACTATCATCCCATAGATTTAAGAGAAATGTGGATTAATTATACATTGTGGTACCTATTATTGCAGTATTCTGTGCAGAGAGCAGAACAGTGTCATTACTTATGGATTCCTATAGTGAAGGGCAAGCTTGGACACAATGGGGTGAATGACCTATTACTGCAGTTAGCTCTTTGGTTTTAAAGACACAATGCACTGGACTAACATATGGCCTCACTAAGCCATTACATCTTTCCCCTGGGAAGGAAGAAAAAGTAGCTCTTTGTATTTTAGCTCTTGAGAGCTTAAAAGTAGATGGCACTCTGCACTAGAAAGTATGTGGAGCTTCTCTATTCCCATGCAATAAAACCAGAAGTAAACTGTGGATCATTTGCCAGTAGAAGTAAGCTAGCAAACTCTCCAATTAGATACCGTCTCCTATTTTAAAAAAAAGCAGTTTTAAATTGTTTTGAGTGAAGTAATGAAAGTAAACTAGTCCACCAAACAACAAAAATGCAAGCATTCTTTTGTTTAGCCATTTTAACAGAGCAAAGCACCTCATGTAAAAATTGGCAAAAACTTTGCAGCAACAGTGGTAGAAAAGGAAGTCAAAGCTTTATGGGCAACCTTATAAAGAACAAAAACCAATACAACATAGGAACAGATCCTTTGCCTTCCAAGATTGCGCTGAACAGAAACTAGATACTACTAACACCAATACATCAAGATGTGGAGGTGCCAGTGTTGGATTGGGGTGGACAAATTCAGAAGTCACACGACATCAGGTTACAGTCCAACAGGTTTATTTGAAAACATAAGCTTTTGAGGCACTGCCTTTTCGCCAGGTGAAGTGTATTTTTAATCGCATCTCCTGATGGCTTGAGCACACATATCAAGCCTAGGGCAGTGGCCTTCTGGAGGGGTCCAGTTCAACACTTTCTTCTTTGGTCACTGCACCACGGATCTTTCTGTTGACTGTTCCAGTTCGTTGAACTTGCGCTCAGGATCAGCTACGAGACACTGCCATGCAGACGAGGCAATGGAACTACACCTACACGGACAGCAAGAACTAGAAACTGGAGAAACTTAGCATCACCACCAGCAGTAAACAAGCCTCCCCTGGTACCACCACAGGGAAATCCATCGTCAACTTATCTGACCACACCCTTCAACCAGATGAAATCTCAGCCAAGGGGTCAATTTCTGCCCCACCACCAAAATGTACCCCCACTGGTCTCACGGCAGACATAGCGAAATTCATCAGGTGAATGAGGCTCTGGGAATTCTTTCACAAACGCAAAGATGTCAGCAGTGAGCCCAATCAGACAACTGAACTGGAAGTCGACAGAGAGATCCACAGTGCAGAGGCCAAAAAAGAAAGAGTTGAATTGGGTCCCTCCAGAAGGTCGCTGCCCTGGGCTTGATAATGTATGCTCAAGCCATCAGATGTGTGAAAAATACACCTCACCTGAAGAAAGTGCTGTGCCCCGTAAGCTTATGTTTTCAAATAAACCTCTGACCTGGTGTCGTGTGACTTCTGACCAATAAATCAGGAAGACCAGTTTTTGTTATTAAATACTGAACTTTTACATATTTTCCTTGATGATCAATTTCTCACACCATAAAGTTGTCCAACGTCATCCTATGCAATTATCAAAGGTGAGGCAAGCTAGATAAGCCTGCCAAACTGGTCAACAGTGTTGGGCATAGTGGTCAGAAAAGGGAAAGTTTGATCAATATTAATCGGCTTGCTCCAAGGACTCAATTTACTGCATCGCTATCAAATTGCAGGACTTATGGAAAGAAAATTACCAACCTGATGTATTTCATCACCAGGGGGAGGTAATGGCCTAGTGGTATTATTGCTGGACTGTTAATCCTGAAATCCAGGTAATATACTGGGGACCCAGGTTTGAATCATGTCACGGCAGACGGTGGAATTTGAATTCAATAAAAATCTGGAATTAAGAATCTAATGATGACCATGAATCTATTGCTGATTGTTGGAAAAACCCATCTGGTTCACTAATGTCCTTCAAGGAGGGAAACTAATATTTCATACCTCTGGCCTCTATGTGACTCCAGACCTACAGCAATGTGCCTGACTCTTAACTGTCCTCTGGGCAATTAGGGATAGGCAATAAATGCTGGCCCAGCCAGGGACACCCTCATTACATGAACGAATAAAAAAGTTAACGGAATTATTATGCAAGTACAGTTGTTGATTAACAGGTGCTGGAACTTTAACTATTGCCTACGGAAACATTTAGTAGAATTCAAAAATAATCCCAGTGGTGTTCTTATGAATAACATTGACTCAGCACCTGGAGTAAATAGTACAATTCTCAAGCATCAAGCTTTGCTGAAGAAAAACTAAACCCAAGTGGGTTAAATTGAAAGCAGACTTGGGACTTGGATAAGCCATGACAACAGAGAAAACAAATCCAAATGCATTTTAACTACAATTTTTTCTACATCAGAAAAGAAATCATCAGGACACTTTTGTCAACATTCGTGAACACAACAGTTTCAATGTGAAAACTAAAATGTTGAAGACAAAGTCATTTTACGAGGAGGAAAATAAACTACGGAAAGAGACCATCCCTAGACTGATATGAAGTAATACTATTTATCAACAATGGAACTGATAAGCAGACAGAAAATTAGCTGCAAATTAAGTAGGATTCAGTAGGATAAAAATTGAATGTAAAAGGTTGGCATGAAGTTTGGAACTTAAAACAAATTAGCTAGTACATATAGGGGCAATAATATAAATGCATGTCAGAATTGTGGAAAGGATACAAACTGCGAGATTAGACAAAGTAAAAGCAATTAGGAAAAATAAAAAGGCAATCAGAGGCTTTCAACATGCATATTAGTTGTAAGACAAGAAATGATGCAGGCAAGCTTGGGGCAAAAAACACATGAGCAGATGCACAACACTCTATAATTGTACAAGGTGAAGGAATGCAAAAGTGAGCTACTCTTCCAGAGACCCGGCATAGACACAACAGGTCAAATGGTAATCATTCTAGGATTCCAAATAAAGCAGGTTGTCTAAGTTTTCTCGTAGTAAATACTTATTAGGATGACAGAATCATGAGAATATTTTACAACAACTACACACTACTATTCATTAGAAATGGTACAAATGAGTCGCTCAGCCAATAGGTAAACCTATTCAATGAACTCTTATGGTTTACATTTGTGGATCCCTAGAATGGAAGGCTCAGGGAGGAAACAGGGTAAGAAATCATGGAGGCCAAGTATAACTTTCCAAAATTCTGTGGCATGACAGATTATGTTAAGGGCCTGAAAAGTGTCAAATGAAATCTCTTCAAAATGAGACTATTATAGCTATGTTACTGGTCAGTTGCTGGTAAAATACTATGTCTATAGTATAGAAAATAATAAAGTGTATGTAGGCAACAAATTTGAGAAATGCTTAGCCTGAAATGCATCCTGAACTCTGAACAGCTCCATTTATGCAGGTGTAAAGTGTAGGAAATGTACTTGAGCAAAATGTGACAAATAATTACATAAAACAGTCCTGCAAAGAGAATAAAAGAGATAAAAGGTACTGCAGATGCTGGAGAATCCGAGATAACAAGCATGGGGCTGGATGAGCACAGCAGGTCAAGCAGCATCATAGGAGCAGGAAAACTCGACGTTTCGGGCCTAAACCCTTCATCAGAAAATTTTCTGATGAAGG
>JAHRHZ010000283.1:46394173-46439922 GCA_024137785.1 Ginglymostoma cirratum
CCTTCATCAGAAAATTTTCTGATGAAGGGTTTAGGCCCGAAACGTCGAGTTTTCCTGCTCCTATGATGCTGCTTGACCTGCTGTGCTCATCCAGCCCCATGCTTGTTATCCTGCAAAAAGAATATTATCTTTTAAAAAAAAATTTGCCTAGAACCAAAACAAATACCAAACCGTTTGTCCGTTCTTAGCCATTGAAGGAATATGAACTCGTTGTAACCAAAACAAAAAATTGTATCATCATGCCGTTATTAGTTGGCCTGCCATTTTATAAAATCAAAGCCTCAAAAGGTCTACCAGTGATTCGTCCTGGACATACCATACATTACTTGTACACACAATAGGAATGATGTTGTGAAGTCCATGGCCACATTGTCATCATTACAATATTTGTTTAAAAGATATCAACAGTTAAAAAGAAAAAAAAACAGCAAACCAATTAAAATTTTCATATTGTATTTGGAAATCCCTCAATTGTCACCTTCACTAAGCTGAGTATTTAGTCCTAGAAATAATGCTGGTGACATAATTAAGAAAGACATTTACAAGAAAATGGTATCTATACAATAGTATTTTCTAGGTTTGAAATACCTATGAAAAAAATGCTTTCTTGATACCATATAAAGCTTCAACCGGGTATTTGTAGACAATCCCAAAGTCATCTCTTTAGGGGAAGAGACCCATCAAGTTGTAGATTTCAGCTCCCAACCACCATCTGAGACCACAGCTTTCAGGAGTTTTTCATCAAAAAAAAAATGGCTGAGAGCAATACTAACCATTCCTGCTCTCCCAAGTAATAATGGAAACACCATCTTCAGAAGGATACAAAGTAATCAGAATTTGTGCAAGACTTCAAGAGCATGGCAAAGAATAAACTCAACTTTTCTGAGATAAAGTGAAAATAGTGCAGAGGGAATGAAAGCAATAGTAAGAACGTCCAGTTGAAATGCATACGCCCAGATAAATGCTCCAGAGCAAAGTTCAAATCTCACAATGGTATCTTGGGGAATTTAAATTCAAATTAGTTAATGAACCTGGTGAACCAGAAACTGCTGGAATGTCATAAAAACACAACTGGTTCAGCTGTGTCCTTCAGGGAAGAAAATCTGTTTCCCTAACCAGTCTGGTTATATGAGATATCAATATAGTTAACTCTTGAGTGCCCTCTGAAAGAGCAAGTCATTCAGTTGTATCAAACTGCTACAGAAAAGTCAAAGAACAACAAAACTGGACTGACTACCTGATGTCAATCTCAATATTAAACACAACAAAAACACACCAAGCCCAGTTGACCTTGTGAGTCGTTCTCTGTACCGACTTCTTAAAAAAAACGTGCAGCTATCACACAACTTGACACAGCAATGTGCACCAAATCATACCTTACAACCAATGTTCCAAGTACCTCCATCACCAGTGTACCTAATCAGTCAAGCTCATAATGTGATTCGTTTACACTTGTTGGAAGCAGCAACATTCATATGCGGGGACCATTTCCTGCAAAAAGTCATACTTTCAAGCTTTGCACTCCTTTTGACTAACCCAGGAGCTCAGATAACCTGTAGTTCCCTGCATTTTCTCCATTGCAATGCTTCAGCCAGAATTAACCTGCCAAACGAACAGCGCCCTTTTCTCTTGTAAGAACATGTGATATTTGGAATTCTTGTATTTGCCCTGGGGAGTGCAAGACAAAAAGCTTCAGCAACACGCCTCCTTTCTGCAATATAGAAAAAAAACTGTGGGCTATGGGAATGGGCGTGCCAGTGGGATTAACAGAGTGGGATTAGCAGAGTTGCTCTGGAAGGGAGTTTGTACAGACACGGCAGCCTCATTCCGAGCTGCAGCCATTCAATTATTCAAACCAGTTATATTTTGGCCTTGGTTTAAAGTCATTTTTCATAGAATATTAATATCATGACAGGAGGTTTTAGCTCAACAAGTTTCAATACTTATGAAGATGAGAGACAGGATAAAGACCTTATGGCCAATTTGCATTGTACCATACCACAAATTTTGATATTGAAACTGTAATATCAGCAAGGCTCAATACAATTAATTAACATTTCTCCAAAGCCATGGAGTCACCTATTTGATTTGTAACCTTGTCAATAAATACCACACAAACATCATGTCAATATATACAAAGTAAGATTTTTATTTTTATCACCACAAAGGTAACTGAAAACCTTTAACAGTGAACATGTGGCACCAACTGCAATGACAATGGATTCACTTTTACTCGTTTAGTCAAAATTATCATTGGTAAATAGAAGCTAATATTTAAATTTGGCTAATAGATTGACATGCATATAAAAATAGATTGACCCATGAACTTCTCTTGGATATATTATTAAAAAACGCAAAATTAGTCTTTTATGATCCCTATATTCTTTTAAAATAAATTTTCTTTACTGTACAAATGTGAGTGCAGTAAAATAAGTCTAGTGGATATAGATATTTATCTAGCCTATTACTTTCAGTTAGGTGAAAATGACACAAATGTCATTGTGTTGCACCACCTTGTTAATCAGAACACAAGTCACATGAATTCCCTTCGGCAATGCTCAGTTTCATGCTGTATTCTTTTAATAACTAATCTACCTGTAGAAAGTTCTGACCACTTAAAACAAATATCTCACTCTCAAGGATTTTTTAAACTCTTTCGGGACAAGCTATCAGGTATCTGGCAGCACAAACAGACTATTGTTGGTAGAAGAATAGCTTCGTGCATATCCTCGACTTGGATTTTAGCTTCTACATACTTGCAGGAGAAATAGTTCAACTCTTACTTTGGATACCTTTCTCTCTAATTCAACTCAGGTGAAACTCTACACACAGCAGGAAGGTTACACATTTTTCTGAAGTTTTGATTAAGTGTTTCAATGCGCAAAAAAAGAGTATTCATGATCATTAGGATTTGAGATTAGATTAAATAAAACAATGTTCAAAACTACACTGCATTTCTGATGATAATACTTTTTTTTAAATATAGGTACTGTACATTCTACTAACTTTCTGGAGGAAAACAAGTTAACTAGATGATTTAGAGATTTTTCAACTCTTAGGGTATGCGTGAAGAAGAAAGGTTTCTTTGAGGGGCTGATTTTCATTACTATTTTTGTGCAGTATTAGACACTGTTCACACCTACATTCATTTGGTATATTTCTTATGTTTGTACATTAAATAAATAAAATGGATCACAAACTCAATTGGACTGCTCATTTCTTTTGATCAGATTTTGTTGAGTGTGAATGAATAGCACTAGTCTGTTGTTCAACTTGAATGTATTTACATATTTTCCACAGATTTGGGCACAGTAAGTTGCAATTAGCCAAACAGTTTATTGTCTTCGACAAGAGAACTGGAATTTTTGTGAACAGGGCACTCAACTATGCATCTCCTTAGCAAGAAAAATTGCAAAACTGCTAGAGAGCACCTGAGCCAGGAAGTTTATATTGGAATAGTGAATTTAAAATTCAGTTAGCTATGAAAATTGAAATAAGTAATGGGAAAGACAGAATGGATGGAGGGGAAGTGGCCCGGTGGAGGGAGAGGGGGAGAGAGAGCGAGCGAGCGAGCGTGTAGGAGGCATACACACATACACAGAGAAAAAGATTTAAGAAGTTTAGCATCACGAACAATAATTAAAAGGTGAAGGAATGATGGTTCAAACTTGCCCAAATTGCATTCCAGTGCCACAGAGAAGGTTTGGTAGTAATTAAAACAAAAGACTGTAACATACAGGACCTGAATTAGGCCATTTGGCCCATCGAATTTTCTTTGGTCATGCTCGATATGATTCTCAACTCAATTCTCCTGCCTTCTCCCCATAACCCTTGATCCCCTTACTAATCAAGAACCTATCTGTCTTAAATACACTGACTTGGCCTCTACAGCCTTCAGCAGCAATGAGTTTCACCAATTCATAACACTCTGCTTGAAGAAATTCCTGGTCATCTCATTTCTAAAGAGGCTCTGCCCCTGGGTGCTAGTCTCTTTTGCTAGTGGAAACATCTTCTTCATGTCCACTCTATCCACGCCTCTTAGTATTGTGCAAGATTCAATCAGATCCCCTCTCATACTCTAAACTCCAACGAGTACAGACCGAGATTCCTTAACTGCTCCTCATGTGACAAGCTCTTCATCTCTGGCATCATTCTTATAAACTTCCTCTGGACCCGTTCTAAGGCCAGTACATTCCTCCTTAGATGCGAGGCCCAAAATTGCTCACAATATTCCGAATGCAGTCTGATCAGAGCCTTATACAGTCTAAGCAGTATATCCCCACACTTGTATTCTACCACTCCCAAAATGAATGTTAAAATGTTTGCCTTTTGTACCGCAGGCAGGAAAGTGGTTTGAAGTGTGTCTACTTCAACGCCAGGAGCATCCGGAATAAGGTGGGTGAACTTGCAGCATGGGTTGGTACCTGGGACTTCGATGTTGTGGTCATTTCGGAGACATGGATAGAGCAGGGACAGGAATAGTTGTTGCAGGTTCTGGGGTTTAGATGTTTCAGTAAGATCAGGGAAGGTGGTAAAAGAGGGGGACGTGTGGCATTGTTAGTCAAGGACAGTATTACAGTGGTAGAAAGGACGTTTGATGACGACTCGTCTACTGAGGTAGTATGGGCTGAGGTTAGAAACAGGAAATGAGAGGTCACCCTGTTGGGAGTTTCCTATAGGCCTCCAAAAAGTTCCAGAGATGTAGAGGAAAGGATAGCAAAGATGATTCCAGATAGGAGCGAAAGTAACAGGGTAGTTGTCATGGGGGACTTTAACTTTCCAAATATTGGCCGGAAATGCTATAGTTCGAGTACTTTAGATGGGTCAGTTTTTGTCCAATGTGTGCAGAAGGGTTTCCTGACACAGTATGTAGATAGGCCAACAAGAGGCGATGCCACATTGGATTTGGTACTGGGTAATGAACCAGGCCAGGTGTTAGATTTGGAGGTAGGTGAGCACTTTGGTGATAGTGACCACAATTCGGTGACGTTTACTTTAGCGATGGAAAGGGATAGGTATATACCGCAGGGCAAGAGTTATAGCTGGGGGAAAGGCAATTAGGCAAGACTTAGGATGGGGAAGGAAACTGCAGGGGCTGGGCACAATTGAAATGTGGAGCTTGTTCAAGGAACAGCTACTGCGTGTCCTTTATAAGTATGTACCTGTCAGGCAGGGAGGAAGTGGTCGAGTGAGGAAACCATGGTTTACTAAAGAAGTTGAATCTCTTGTCAAGAGGAAGAAGGAGGCTTATGTAAAGATGAGGCTTGAAGGCTCAGTTAGGGCGCTTGAGAGTTACAAGTTAGCCAGGAAGGACCTAAAGAGAGAGCTAAGAAGAGCCAGGAGGGGACATGAGAAGTCTTTGGCAGGTAGGATCAAGGAAAACCCTAAAGCTTTCTATCGGTATGTCAGGAATAAAAGAATGACTAGAGTAAGATTAGGGCCAGTCAAGGACAGGAGTGGGAAGTTGTGCGTGGAGTCCGAAGAGATAGGAGGGGCGCTCAATGAATATTTTTCGTCAGTATTCACAAAGGAAAATGACAATGTTGTTGAGGAGAATACCAAGATACAGGCTATTAGACTAGACGGGATTGAGGTTCATAAGAAGGTATTAGCAATTCTGGAAAGTGTGAAAATAGATAAGTCCCCTGGGCCGGATGGGATCTATCCTAGGATTCTCTGGGAAGCTAGGGAGGAGATTGCAGAGACTTTGGCTTTGATCTTTATGTCGTCAATGTCTACAGGAATAGTGCCAGAAGACTGGAGGATAGCAAATGTTGTCCCCTTGTTCAGGAAGGGGAGTAGAGACAACCCTGGTAATTATAGACCAGTGAGCCTTACTTCGATGGTGGGTAAAGTGTTGGAAAGGATTATAAGAGATAGGATTTATAATCATCTCGAAAGGAATAATTTGATTAGGGATAGTCAACACGGTTTTGTGAAGAGTAGGTCGTGCCTCACAAACCTTATTGAGTTCTTTGAGAAGGTGACTAAACAGGTGGATGAGGGTAAAGCGGTTGATGTGGTGTATATGAATTTCAATAAAGCGTTTGATAAGGTTCCCCACGGTAGGCTATTGTAGAAAATTCAGAGGCATGGGATTGAGGGTGATTTAGCGGTTTGAATCAGAAATTGGCTAGCTGGAAAAAACAGAGGGTGGTGGTTGATGGGAAATGTTCATCCTGGAGTTCAGTTACGAGTGGTGTACCACAAGGATCTGTTTTGGATCCACTGCTGTTTGTCATTTTTATAAATGACCTGGATGAGGGCATAGAAGGATGGGTTAGTAAATTTGCAGATGACACTAGAGTCGGTGGAGTTGTGGATAGTGCGGAAGAATGTTGCAGGTTACAGAGGGACATAGATAAGCTGCAGAGCTGGGCTGAGAGGTGGCAAATGGCGTTTAATGCGGATAAGTGTGAGGTGATTCACTTTGGAAGGAGTAACAGGAATACAGAGTACAGGGCCAATGGTAAGATTCTTGGTAGTGTGGACGAGCAGAGAGATCTTGGTGTCCATGTGCATAGATCCCTGAAAGTTGCCACCCAGGCTGATAGGGTTATTAAGAAGGCGTACAGTGTGTTAGGTTTTATTGGTAGAGGGATTGAGTTTCGGAGCCATGAGGTCATGTTGAAGCTGTACAAAACTCTGGTGCGGCCGCACTTGCAGTATTGCGTACAGTTCTGGTCGCCGCATTATCGGAAGGATGTGGAAGCATTGGAAAGGGTGCAGAGGAGATTTACCAGGATGTTGCCTGGTATGGAGGGAAGGTCTTATGAGGAAAGGCTGAGGGACTTGAGGCTGTTTTCATTAGAGAGAAGAAGGTTAAGAGGTGACTTAATAGAGCCAGACAAGGTGATCAGAGGATTAGATAGGGCGGACAGTGAGACCCTTTTTCCTCGGATGGTGATGGCTAGCACAAGGGGACATAGCGTTAAATTGAGGGGTGATAGATATAGGACAGATGTCAGAGGTAGATTCCTTACTTAGAGAGTAGTAAAGGCGTGGAATGCCCTGCCTGCAACAGTAGTAGACTCGCCAACTTTAAGTGCATTTAAATGATCGTTGGATAAACATATGGATGATAATGGAATAGTGTAGGTTAGATGGGCTTCAGATTGGTTTCACAGGTGCAACATCGAGAGCTGAATGGCCTGTACTGCGCTGTAATGTTCTATGTTCCTAACTGCCAATTGAACCTGTATGTTAACCTTAAGCGATTCTTCAACTAGGACTCCCAAGTCCCTCTATGCTTCAGATTTCCAAAGCCCTTCCTATTTAAAAAAAAGGAAGCCTCTGTTCTTCCCACTAAAGTGTATAACCTCATACTTTCCCGCAATGTATTTTACCTGCCATTTCTTTGCTCATTCTCCTAAGCCTGCAGCCTCTCTGCATCCTTGACAGAACATATGCCTCTACCTATCTTTGTGATATCATGCAATTAATCACGTACTGTCAATGGAAGGGATGAGAACTAACTTTTTTTTAGCTTGCATCAACATAACCAGTACAGAAATTTTATGTTACTCAATTTCTTTAAACAGGTAACCAGGCAGTGATATGCCACTTTCAGAGTGTATGGAAGGACTGTGTATCTCAAAGCAATTACAAGTGTTTCATGTTTGACTGTGCATATGCCACCACTGGAAATTTGTTCAGTTTACAAATAACAGCATTGACTCACCATCATTTTTTAAATAACAAAAAATGGCCTATTAAAATCCAATTTCTCTTCTTTCTTTTTCAAGAAATCCAATCTTGTCCTAGAGACACAAATTACGTGTTGAGAATTTATTTTTTCATGGTGACTACATATCAGAGGTACTCCATTGGTGTAAGGTACATTAAGAAATCTGATTCTTCAAAAAGAACTGTGCAAGTCTTCCTCTTTTAAAAGAATGTTAAACTATTATACCAGCTTTTCAATCAATACAAGACTGAAATGAAAAATAATATTGCTATACCAGAGCATTGTTCAGTGTAAAAACAAGGTTAAAGGCAATATGGACACACTACTGATTTCATAAGTGAATACTTGCAAAGACTTTGGCTATTTTCTCCTATAAATTTCCATAATTGCTTCAACTGTACCTGAATTATCTATCCACTTGGGTTCTACTTTCTCTTTGTTATTTTTTTCTATCCTATTGGTGTCCTGTATCAGACATTATAATCTACCCATCACAACAACAAGACACATTATTCCAGACATTTGACAATACCACTCAACACACCTATGGAAGACTAAAGGTTGACATTTCCTTTAACTTTTCTTAAAAAAAACTTTTCCAGTAAATTCCCTATATTCATTTCAGATGCCATGAAACTGTAAACTTGCAACATAGACATTTCAATTATCTACCTGAGTGGTGTTCACCACCTCAGGTCATCTTGAAATTGATGTCATATTTCCTCATGAATTAAATAACTGGGTATTCAAAGAATATCCTCAATAAAGTACATTTAATTGAGATTGACATGGAAAAACAAAGATTAAAAGCAACAGCCCAACACTGCTGAAGACAAGTTAAATCCAGTTTAGCCTTGACTAATGCTACAAACGTAAAGGAGCAAACAGAATAGTCTCATGAAATGTAACCCGTGTTATAAACTCCAAAAGGCAGGGTCGAAGGAAACACTTGCATTTATGTAACAAAACACCTGTAAGCGTTTCACATAATGAATTACCTTTGGAGGGCAAACAAATAGAACAACTATTCATAAGAAATAGGAGCAAGAATAAGCTGATTGGCCCTTCCAGCCTGCTCTGCCATTCAATAAGATTATGACTGCTCTGATTGTGGTCTTATCTTCCCTTTTCTGTCAGTCCCCAGAAAAATCCTCAATTCCCCTGTTAATCAAAAATTTGTCCAACTCAGCCTTTAATATATTCAATGACATAGTGTCCACTGCTGTCTCTGACAGAAAATTTTAAACATTAACAATACTATGATGAGAAATTACACATCAAATCTGTCTCAAACCAGAGGCCATTTAATTTAAATTGTGTCTTTCTCATTCCTCTAATCTCAAATGAGAATTGGTCCAAACTCCGACAAGAATAGGCCCCATCCTCCTCAGCCTTTCCTCAAGGCAACCCCTTCATCCCAGGAATCAGCCTAGTGAACCTTCTTTGAACTGCTTTCAATGCAAGCGCATCCTTGCTTAAGTAACAGTGTCCAAAACTGTAACCAGTCCTCAAGATCTCACAAATGGTCTATACAATTGTAGCAAGAACCCACTTTTGTACTCCATCTCCCTGGCAGTGCAGTGACATTAGCTGTAGTAATATTCCATAAGCAACCTAAATCACTAGTCAGAAGTTTCTTTTTATATATAGTATTTAAATTATACTGGTCTGAGGGAGGAAATGATCTTACCCTACAAAGCTGCAAGATTTTAAATAACTATCTAACCATGTAGAAAAGACTCTAACATTTCCGTCAAGGGTGCAGAGTTTAGTGTATAATAATATATAATTATATCCTGCATGTGTGCCATACCAGATAAGTAAATTATTTCTGCAAGACTTTTCATATTCCTAAACAAGAAATGCAGCATCATTCAGTTTCTACCATTATGCATCCAGAAGATAAAAATAGTCATGCTCAAAAATTAAATATAACAACAGATGAAGTAAATTAAGGCAGCTCATTATCCAAAAGAAAGGACATGCTTTGGAAAATTTGAAACTTTCTTCCTTGCTGCAAATTAGTCAAGCAATAAATAACTTTCCAATATGCACGAATATCCCTTGTACATAGAATCCAAGATTGTAAATTTTCACTTCACTGAAATGACCTACCTGATTCACAGACAATTGATCCAGGTTTCAACTCCAGCATCATAATGATCATAGAAATATCAGTGGAATACAGAATCTGGGTCCGGTGAGGAAGAGTCACAGTCCAGAGTTCTGGAGTAGGGTGCAGTATATACACCCACCCACCTTTGCTACATGTAACCTTTGACCCATATTTTTTCCCAATTAGGTCGGTAGAATGCTTGATAGCCCCATATTTTGTCTGTGTTGAACCACCTTGCTGAACTTTGATCGCAAACATCGAGTCATGGCCTAGGAAGACGATAGCAGTGTCGCCATTCTGAATAATATCTCTATACTCCACAAAACTCATTTCTGAGAATGGAATGCAACGACGGACACAATCTGGAAAAAGCAACAATAAAATAGATAAGAATACCAGGCTGGCAATTTTATATTTATACATTCAATATTTGCTCTTATTATTCCACTACAGTAGGACATTTAGAAATTCACAGCTAAAGGTTACATACAAATGTAGTAGAATAGGCACTCTTTACTACAGCACAGCCTGAACAGACTTTAGAGGAAAAGAACACCACCAAACAGAGGCAGAATGTTGTCAGGAGCAAGCAATGGCCCGAGTAGCAGCCTGGAACCAACAACTATGGGCCTCTCGTACAGACACTGGACAGCAGTAATCCTGCTCCACTCTTGAAGGCTTCACTACGAGACATTGTGCAAAAACAGTAGAATGTTAAGTTTAAAAATATACAAGAGTGTATTAAGTTATTTCATTTGTCAATGCCTAAATTTAGCTATTTAAACTACAGTTTTCAATTTAGAGGCTGTGGCTTTAATATTTTAATTTTTCTCTGCTAAGGAAGGTGCTCTGGAACTTGAATTCATTTTACCATTTATATGAAGCATTAATTTCCCCCCACGAATAAAGTCTAAGCAGAAAAAAACATAAGAACTGTGGGGACTGGAAATCAGAAACAAAAATGGAAATTGTTGGAAAAACTCAGCAGGTCTGGTAGCATTCGTGGATAGAAAGCAGAGTTAAATGTTCCAGGTCCAGTGACACCTTCAGAACTGATGGTAGCTAGGAAAAGGGTGGTATGTATGTTGAAGGCAGAGTTTTTTTTTTGGGGGGGGCGGGGGGGCGCATAAACGTTAGGTGGAGATACAGCCCAGAGAGAGAAAACAACAGTTAGACAAAGGAATTGGTAAAAGTCAGCCTGGGAGAATCAAAAGATGCTAATGGGGACCATTAGTATATGGCAGCGGGTTATTTGTGGTAGCATTGCACGTAATGACAAGGGCTACTGTGTGGATGTTGGGTAAGGGAATGGGAGAAGGTGCTCAGGCCCTAAAATTATTGAGTTTGACTTATTGAGTCCTGAGACTGAAGGGTCCCCAGGTGGAAAAGGATTTGCTGTTCTTCCAGCTTGTGCTGTGCCTTGCTGCAGCACTGCAATAAGCCTGAGACAGAGATGTTGTTCATGACTACTTCAACACACCATCAGGTTCCCTGAGCAATATCCCTGTCTCATGGTTGTTGCAGTGCTCCAGTGAAGTTCAGCGCAAGCTGGAAGAACACCACTGCAGCCTTCAGGACTCAAATAAAGTTCAATAATTTCAGGCCCTGAGCATGTTCTCTCATGTCCTTATCCCAAACCCTAACACCAGGCCTTGTCACCACAGACACAAACCTACCACAAACAACACACTGTTAGCCAATAAAGGTCCCCATTAGCAACTACTGATTCTCCTCGGCTAACTTTTACTCACTCCTTTGTCTGCCCAACTGTTATTCTCTCTCTCTCTCTCTCCATCTCTACCTATCATTTACTCTCCTCCCTCCCCCCATCCCATCTTCAGCATATATACCAACCATTTCCCAGCTACAATCAGTTCTGAAGAACGGGTCACTGGACCCGAAATGTTGACTGTGCTTTCTATTCATGGATACTACCAGACCTGCTTAGTGTTTTTTCCTAGCAATTTCCATTTTAGCTTCATTTCATTTAAAGTTCTGATTTTCAGGAACACAACCACAATTTTAAATGAGGACTACTGGTACGAAAGAGAGGTTTAAAAAAAAATCAAAAGACAAAATGCCGAAATGATAACTTTAAATGTCCAGTGTAGCATTTATTACAAATATATTTGGAAATAGCAAATCAGAGAGTCAAAGAAAAACACTGATCCATCTAACCACGATATCGGTAAACTGGTATCCAGACACAAGGAAAGATTGTTAATTATCTAAGTCACACTATCTTTATTTAGAAAGGAGGAGGACAGTTTACCATATTAGGATTTCAGGACTGGTAATGGAAAATTGCCTCAAATAGAGTGTAATAATACATAAGTGCTCTGGAAATAGGTGTTCTACCTGTTCTAGACGACTTGCACAAATGAAGGGTAAAAGAGGAACAGGATCGATGCTCTGATATTTTAGCAAGTTTACCAAATTTGGAACAGATTCTTGAAAATAGGACTATGAGTAAACACACTGAAAGAAAGATAGTTGACATAGAATCCCTACAGTGTGGAAACAGGCCCTTCGGCCCAACAAGTCCACACCGACCCTTGGAGAATCCCACCCAGACCCATTCCCTTATAAGCCACCTAAGCTACACATCCCTGAACACTACGGGTAATTTAGCACTGCCAATCCACCTAGTCTGCACATCTTTGGACTATGGGAGGAAACCGGAGAACCTGGAGGAAACCCACGCAGACACGGGGAGAATGTGCAAACTCCACACAGACAGTCGCCCGAGGGTGGAATCGAACCCGGGTCCCTGGTGCTGTGAGGCAGCAGTGCTAACCACTGAGCCACCATGCCACCTCGAATTATTCAATTTAAATTAGTAAGAATTAGATTCAAATGCCTAATTCTGTGGCTTTAACTCTATGACTTTCTAAAATAAAAGTGTGAATGCTTAGTTTTCAGAATTCTTCCAAAAACTTCTACGTCAACGATTAATATTGTTTAAAAACTAAAATCTTTCATAGGATGTGAGCCTCACTGGCTTGGGCAAAATTTATTGACCCTCGAGAAAGGGGTAGTGAGCTGGTTTACTATAATTAAAGGCATACAGTGTAGCAATGATTAAATTGTCATCCCAACAGTGTTACAGTTTTACAACAAGTTATCGAGATCAGTCAGAGGTTTTCTAAACTGAGGTAATGTCTGTTTCCTGTGTTCTACACACCAGAGTGCAGTGTCAGAGAATTTTATGATCTCTATTTTGCCTTTCAGTAATACTAGCACATTATTTCTGCTTTCTATATATTTCTAGTATTAGATTAGGAAGGCCATATTCCCGAGGGAGTTGCAATATTTGCAGCAAGATGTGCGACCTAGAAAAAGTTTGACAGGCAGTGGGTACACGGGTTAAGAAACAATTATTTGTGTTTTTGGACAGAGAAGGGATAGAGCAATTTAGTTAAGGCACTGGATAGATTTGACCCATGACCAAATGACAGGTCCTTCTGGGTCCATAAAATTAATGATTCTTGTGATGAAAAGAGCTCACTAGATGAAATTGTTGGGATAAAGAATAGGCATCATCGGTTCAGTATACTATAGTAGGTGGGGAAACCTATGTCTATTATCCAAGGCTCAGACAGCTTAAGGATGAAAGCAAATGGACAACAGCTGCAACAATGCTATTCTCCTGCACCACTGACACCCAGAATGAATTGGACACTAATAAGAATGGATTATTAGGAAACCTCATTGTGTAAGCAGAAAAATGAAACATATTTGCAATAGGGTAAATTGGTGTTAATTGGGATACAAGTTTCTGAAATAAATATATTTGCAAATATTAACTTAAGTGATCCAAAAATGAAAGTGGTTAATTAGCTGTGTAACTAAACATCAAACAAATACAATATATCTCAAAAATAAGTTGGAGACAGATTTAACCATAGAATTAGCATACAAAACATTGTATGATAAAATATTGTATTCATTGTCATAAATATCCCATGTGGTTCACCAATATCCTTTAGGGAATATTACAACATTGTATGAAAATATTCTAGCTAAATGTTTTTCAAAACTTTCTATGTAGCAGCTGTTTCAAATATTTCATCAACCAATACTGATGCATTCATTCCCTAAACTCATGAATTCACTTCAGGCAGACTGAAGGAACTTGGCGTAATGACTCATTCAAAAATGGTAGCTCAAGCAATGCTTCACTCCTTCAGTACTATTTTACAATATCAGCCCACATTATGTGCGCAAGTCTCTGGAATGGGCTTGGGTCCATAACCTTCTGATGGTGAGGAGAGAAAACATTACAACCGAGATCCATGTTGCCCACTCAACAAATATGCCACAACTTGAGCTTAAATTTACAGCAATTGACATTCCAAATCAGTACACACAGAAAGTTGCTTTGTCACAAGTACTGTAATTCCCCCACCAAGCTTTGATTTATTTCTTCAACCCATACCTGAGCACAAAACAAACAGTGCTTGAGCTACGGAAGTGAATAAAATTAGTATCTAACAGGTCCAAGCTTCAGGGAGAGCAAAGGAGACAGTTATGTGACTCAGTTGGTAAGATTCTTTGATATAATTTGTATAACCATTTATGGTATCCGTGCATTGTGTAACTGGCCATAATGTCCACTCTCATAATAGTAACGACCCTTCAAAAAGTTTTTCACAGCTTGCAAAGGCACAATAAAGGTGTTGCATAATGCATGTACCTTCTAATGTATCAAAAAGGCTTTTAAAAAAAAAAAAATCACAGATCTATTTAAAATCAGTGGGCTTCAAAATGGTTTCAAAAACCTAACTGTGAATCTACAAATGAATCACAAGTGATTAATAAAAAAGCATTCTGGCGCTAAGAATACTGATAACTACTTCTAGAAATATCAATAAGTCACGTAAGGGCTGATAGTAGATGTATGTCGGTAGTCACTGGAGCAGAAGCATGTCAGAACAAAGCAGCCAAAACATCTACAAGTTGACAACACTCTAGTTTCACTGAAGCGTTTTCACTTGAAGCTGATGTCCTGCCCTCTCATTACTGTCTCATTGATCATTTGAAACATTGATCAAAGAATTAGGGAGCCAACCTTAGCTTAACATATAGGCAGCTAGCAACAAATGGTGATTCTATCCTACATTTTGAATTCATGTTCTAAATGTGACTTAGCTAATGTAATGCAAGTGACCTCAGAAGGTGATTCTTATCCTCTCTCTGAAATGGTCTCGGAAGCCAATTTGTTCAAGGGCATTTAGAAATGAGCAAACAATGCTGGGTCAACTAGAAGGATGAATGAATAAAGAAAAAGTTTTTTGTGGAACCCCAATCCCAAAAGAATCAGAAAATTTATTCCTATAATTGTTCAGAGGTCAGAGTAATAACGGAAATACATAAAAGAGCAACATTAATTTTTTCTTAAAATATGAAGAGCTAAAATATCAAACTGCATAATTTAGTCTAAATTACTGTCCATCAGAAAAATGAGGGAAAACATTTGTGAAATACCAATCTGGCAATTCTGAATTTAAAAAAAGGTTAAAATCACTAGCTGATACACTGAACAATGCTGCTAAACTTAATTCTTGGATATCCTTGACCTTTTTAGGGTTGTTTCTAATTAACTTGCTGTTCTCCCTTGCTGGAGTACAGCTCCTGAGACCCCAGGCACCTCCAAAGCTTTGCCCATGACAGTCTTAAAATAAACTTCATTTTGGCAGGCTTTTCAATTGCTTACGGATTGAGAGGTGGAAGTGGAAGAATAAAGAGCAGAATCATCACAACCGAGCTCACTCCTATCCTTAGCCAACATTGACACAATCATGCTTCCAGTAAGAGGTCATGGATAGCAATCATGAGAAATTATTGGCTTTCATTCACAAATCTAGAACACAATAAAACAAACCTAATAACACCATCTTTCCTCCCTCTGAGATAAAATAACTCAGGACAGATTAGAATACGAATTTACGACCTACATAATCTGTACAACTCAACCACTCACTGTACAAACTGGAAAAACAGAGGCACATTCTGGCAAAATCCTACACATCAAAAGGATAAAAGCAAAATATGGTGGATGCTGGAAATCTGAAATTAAAACAGTGTGCAGAAACTTAACAGGTCTGGCAGCATGTGTGGAGAGAGAAACAGAGTTGCTGTTTGGAATCTGATAATACTCTTCTTCAGGCACAAACTGTGAACTGACTCCAAAGATGCTGTCAGGTTGAGTTTTCTTAGCACTACCTATTTAATTTTATATTATAAAACAATTCCTCTACTTAGATGAGAACAGTGGATTTTTCAGATTGATGGGACTTCTAAAAAAATTTAATTTTCCACTGAAATCATTCCAGACAGATTCAATGGACAACATGAGAAAATAAAAAACACGTGCAAGTTAGTCTCTTATTTTTCAGATAGGCATTCATTTTGTTCAAATATAAAGAGATATTTTGTAAAGATATATCACAGACACTTTTACCATAATGTTTTGTTTTGTTGAACATGTTAGTAAATATTCTGCTTCATTTTTGGCTGGATTGGAAATCAGACCTGACTGAAGTGCTTTAGTCAGCTTGAGAAGTTCTATTCCAAGCATTACGTGTACTGGACTCACTAACACGTTAGCAGATAAACAGTGATGTAACTGCTGAATTACGCCAGTTTTGATCCTGCAAATTAAAGATTTTCCCAACCATCATATCTGCTCTCTCAACTCATAAGATTTCCAGGAGCATATGATTTATCAGCATTCTATAATGCTCTGCAGCACTAAATGAAGCATGAGGAATTGTTGGGATTTATGGTTCAGCAAATTTTGCACCATGATAGAACTTTAACTTAAAACCTTATATTTAAGGTAGGATGCTGAGCTATGTCAGCAGCATTTTTTTTTCCCCTTAGGCAATGTTGCAACATTCAAGCACATCTTCAGACAAGACTTATTTTTCAACAATTGGCTACGAAAAATTTCCAAACAACAAATATATTACAGCAAATTACTTAAAACAATTGCACTTGATAAATTATAAATAGCCCATTCTCTAGTTTTCCAAATTGTTCATCTAAATTCAATGTATTGCCACCTCATTGAGACCTCTGAATTAATCATCAATTAGCAAGGTTTGATATCAAAGCTGGCATGGCAAAAGCAGTATTCGTGTATGCACTATCAATAGATATTTTTGATACACCTTGCATAATACCAGCAGCGATATTAAATGGGCCATTTGGTTTACATATATTGAAATATAGGCTTCAGATGAATTCTCAGCGTATATCATACAATATTTACCTTCTGTTGAATGCTAGGTATTATACAACTAATTTGATGTTTTCCTGAACACGTTCAAAATTGAAAAGACACAAGACCAAATAATAGTCTGAGATCATCTTATCGCATACTCCTTCAAATTACAAACTGAACCATAACACACACACAGGGAAGCTAATGCCAAGTTGATAAATAAGTGCCTCTACGCAAAACTGACAGATTTTATGTTGATTGGACTAAAACACAATCCAATATCACCAAGCATTTTTATAAAACTGATTCTAAATTCTGCAAATGTAGATTCTGAAAACACCTTTAATAATAATAATAATAATAATAATAATAATAATAATATGCCAAGAAGGTAATTCCAAGTGCATACAGAACTGTTGCAGAGACATCTGATATCAATGTTAAACAAATATATAGCAATTTATCTCTCAATACAATTGACTAGCTGTACAAAATGCTCTCAAAAGAAAAACATTTGCTGCTTGTAAAAATTTGTCAATGTTGCAAGGTTAACTGACCTGAGTACTTGTTAACTACAATAAATGGGTTAAACCGTATGTGATGCTATCTATTTTCAAACTCTAATTCCTCAGTGTGTTTTGTTGCTGAGAACAGTTCCATCAGTCTTTCAGCATGAAAGAAAATATCTCGTTGGGATCAATATTCCACATGCCTATTGCACAGCATATGTTTGCACATTGCAGGGATTTGTCTAGAGACTAGCTGTGTATACTACCTTCTTATACAGAGAACGTAATCAGAAGTACATTCATTTGTAGTTGCACAACACATGCAGGATACAAAAAGAAAATGTTCCTTACACCCGTTTAAAACTTCAACTTCATTGTTTCAAAATGAAATCCTGTTTTGATCAGTTTAAAGTTACAGCTGTGCTACATTACACCACCTAGAAGTTACCCCTCAATTTTTCAAAACTCCCACCTTTAATACAGCTGTGCGTCAATAAAACTGATTATTATCTTTCATCTCAAGGAGCTTTAACATTTCTAGACTGAGCTAAAAGTCACACAAACCTTATCAAGAATAAAATGTTATTTGGTGGATGTGGGTACAATTACAACATTTAAAAGACATTTAGATAGACGCAAGAAAAGGAAAGGTTTGGAGGGATATGGGTCAGGAACAGACAGGTGTGACTAGTTTAGTCTGGGATTACATTCAGCATGGACTGATTGGACTGAAGGGTCTGCTTCCATGCTGTATGATTCTAAGGTTCATAGACAAATATTTCTACTCACTTTGAGTGCTAGAACAATAAGCAATAAAATGTGAATTTGTTTGTCTTCATTTAATAACATATTGCTAATAGCTCTCTTAATTAGACAGCAATCCAGATAGTGGTCCGTAACCATTCTGTCCAATAAAACTCCAATTTTAAATGACTGAAACTAATAAGGCAATTATTTATTTATTGCTGAACAATATTTTTAATAATTTCATATAAATAGACATCTACAACATTAATTGAATGCAAGTGAAGTAACTTGAACACTGGAAACTGGTAAGAAGCTGGGTATTCTCTGGGGAGTAACTTGCTTCCTATCTTCCTAGAGTCTCTCCAAGGCATACAAGGCACAGGTAAGGAGTGTGACACAATACTTGTCACGTGCCTGAATGGCTGCAGCATTTGGAGTACAAAAAAAAGCAGTCCACTTGATCATTACCCCATCCAATCACTTAAAACACTCACTACTCCACCATTGGCATACTCCAGTTGCACAATATCTTATCCACTGGTCATACTGCAGCAACCTACCAATGCTTCCTCAACAGCACTTTTCAAATTGGCAACCTGCAACACCTCAAAAGGTAAAACCCAGCAGGTACAAGAGACCACCATAACCTCAAAGTCACACACCACCCTGACTTCAGCACCTAATCTCATTATATCATTATCATGGTGTCAAAATTCTGGAACTTTCCACCCAACAATATTGTGGGAGCAACTTCACTACATATACTGCAACAAATCAACAAGATCCACCACGATCTCAACAGTAACTAGGAATTGTCTATAATATCCCTGTCCTAAGACCTACAGTTTTAGAAATCACTTGCTACACAAACAACTGATCTAGCTAGAAAAGGCATACAAAGTAAAGCTGCTCTCAGTAGCTGATGGTACAAGGTCTGCAGCAGGCCACAGGTTTAAGATTTCATACAAAAGAAATGGAAGGGGATGTGAGAAAGAATTTTTTTAAAAAACACAATGAGTAGGAATGAATTGAAACTTGTTGAAAGGGTTTAGACATAGAGACAATAGTTTCAAAAACAAACTAGATGGGCATTTAAGGGAAATAAACTTGCAGGTGTCCAAGTTTAGAGTCCAAATGTAGTTGACCCAAACTGTTTGACTGAAGACTGAAATGAACTTGATGGCCAAAGGCCTACTTTTACAGCATAATGATTCTGGCAACACTGACCCTAATAAGGATATTGTATTCCAAACATTTGTTTTAGTTGTTCATGGGATGTGGTCATTACTGGCTATGTCAGCATTTATTGCATATCCCGGATTGCTCTGGAGATAGTGGTGGAGGACAGCCTCTAGGACCACTACATTCTTTGGGGTGTAGGTACACTTATAGCGTTGTTAGGAAGGGTGTTCCAGGGTTCTCACCCAGTGATAGTGAAGGAATTACAATATAGTTCCAAGTCAGAATGGTATGTGGTTTGGAGAGGAACACACTGGTGTTGGTGTTTTACGTGCAGCTGACACCCTTGTCCATGTATGTAGTAGAGACTGTGAATTTGTAAGGTGCTGTCAGAGGAGCTTCAGTGAGTTACTGCAGTGCATCTTGTAGATGTACCATTGCTGCCACTGTGTGTCAATGAGGAAGAGCATAAATGCCATCGATATTGTCCAATTCTTTCTGCATTTGAATACAGACTGCTTCAATATCTGAAGCATTGTGAATGGCATTGAAAATTGTACAATCATTGGTGAACTTCCTCCGGAGGGTCACTGAGCCTAGGAAACTAACCTGAAGAACTTTGGCAGGATGTCCTTGGGCTGAGATGACTGACCCCCAACAACTACAGTCTCTTTCCTTTGTCCTTTATCCAGTGGAGGGACTCCCCACTGCATCCCCCCACCCCCCCGGGACTCCAGTTTTGCAAGGGTTCCTTGATGCCATACATGGTCAAATGTTGTCTTAATGTCAAGGACAGTTCCTCTCACTTCACCTCGAGTCCATATCTAGACCAAGGCTGGAAAAGAGTCAGAATATCAAGTGTTTCTTGCAAAACCTAAATTGAACATAAGAAATCAGATCAGTTGTTTGCAAGTGCCACTTGGTAACATTATTGACAACCTAATCCAGCATTCCACTGATAATTGAGAGTAGATTGATGGGGTGGTAAATGATCAGGTTGATTTGTCCTGCTTTTTGTTCACAAGGCAAACCTGGGCATTTTCCATATGTTGGGAAGTTGTTAGTTTTGCAAACGTTCTGGACAGCTTGGCTAGTAACATGGCTAATTCTGGATTACACGTCTTCAACACTATTGCCAGAATGTTGGTAGGGCCCATAGCCTTCGAAATATCTAGTGTCCTCAGCCATTTCTTGTTATCACGTGGAATGAATCTAATTGATTGAAGACTGGTATCTGCGGTGGGGGCCTCAGAAGATCAAGATGGATCATGCACTCATTACTTCTGGCTAAAGGTAGATGTGATTGCTTTCAGCCTTGCCTTTTGCATTGATGTATTTAACTCCTCCATTCTTGAATGCAGCCTTTTCCTCCTGACAGTTGTTAAATTGTTTAATTCTGTTAGATGGCCAAAGCACCCAATTTTAAATTTATTGGATATAATGAAATACAGTAACAAAAACACTTCTATTTCATATGTGAACCTTTACATGTTGTTCAATGATGCAAGTCAACACAATACACCCCTTAATATTGCCACTAGCATTATAGCTTAGAAATAAAGATAACCTTTCATTAGTTCCAACTCACACTGAATATGCAAATAGGGTTACTAAAATTTACAGTGTTAAACATGCTGCAGCCACTGGTATCAGAGCTTAAGAGTACCATTGCTTAAGTGTATCATTACTGAAGTGATTGTGGTGTAAAAATCATTGGGAACTGGGTCATACATCCCCTGAATTTGTAAACTATTCATCTCCAAGATCAAATCTGACTCACAACTGAACGGTTAAACATCCCGACACTGTTTGGCAAGGTTCTTAGGCGAACTGAGCTTAAGCAGTTTCTCAAAACAAACTACCCTAGTTTGCCACCTAATTACTAAAGAAAATGACTTCCCTACTCAAAGAAAGCACAAGGACGCTTTGTGGTTTAGATTCCAAAGTAGAGGCAATATTATTCTGCTTTTGGCCGCGTGATACATTTGACTAGGCACTTCCTGACACCAAGCCAAAGAATTCTGTTCTATAGCACTTCTTTGAAAAGTAAATTTGCAAGATCAAATTCAGAGTTTACCATAAGTTCTAAACTGATAGACAGTCTGCTTCAAATGTATTAAAATTAAGTGGCTTCCTGCATGTCTGCTGCCTTGACTTCTACCACCTGTAGAAGTCATAGGCCAGGGATAGGCCACATTTTATTTAACAGAGATCCTATTCGGCAGCGTGCTGAGAATTTAACATGTACAACAAAACGTCATTTTTTGTCAATATATTTACTCATTTTAACTAAAGCCTGCTATTATAGGAGGGCTTTAAACAAAAAAACTCAGCAAAGACACATTTATTTGTTTGGCAAAGTTGACAATAGAACTAATAATAAGTGAAAAACGTAGACAACAAACCATTTACAGACATTTTTGTGATTGTTTATTGTGACACAGGAATCAGATATTTGGTTCCAACATCGTTGACCGTAGCTTTAATTGATACTCCAGGTAAATATCTATCATCTGAGATCTCAAAGGACGTTTTACCTTGAGTCACATATGAAAGTGTTGTTTCACAACAACAGGTTGTGCCAATACAAGACAGCATTTGCTGAGGACATTGACGTAGACGTGGGTATCCAATGGCATTTTTCCATATTTCAATGGGATTCTTCTTAACGTCAAAGAGACTTCAGAATAGTATCTTCTGAGAGCTCGATCAATTCCATCTGCAAGTCATCAGGTGCTTTGGAGACATCAACCAGGCATGGTTGAAAAGCTAGTTCCAGTGTGAGATCACGTTTCTCAAAATCTGCGAACCTTTCACTGTATTCTTCAATCAGGGAGTCTAGAACAGCTGTGCATTCTTTCACATCACATTTCCTTAATGATTTACTTGTATTCTGTTCATTAATTACCTTTGACATTCAGGAAAGTGTTCAGCTGAAAGTTCTGGTCAGGTAGGGGCAGTATTGAAAAAGGTCAGCTTTTTCCGAAACGCCTAGATTTTTAGTCACATATCGTATATAGATTTAGTTTTATCTTGCAAAAAAAAAATTCAGACCATTTTGCTTTGACATTATGTCACACAAAAATGCAGCATTTCTGCAGAAATGCCTTTTTGACAAATCACACGGTTCATTTAGTTCCTCAAAAAATCTTGTGATTTGTTTTTGCAAATGTAAAAGTTTTACAAGTATTTGTCCTTATGGCAACCAGCGCACTTTAGAATGATATGGCAGATCCACACTGAATGTTTCATCATCAAGCTGAATTATGTTGTGAAATTGGTGACGCTGGATGCATTTGCTCGAATGTAGTTTACAATACCTATAACTATTTCGTGTGACACCTAAAACAGTAGATTTGGCATAGAGATTCTGTTGATGCAAAAGACAATGAAAGGAAATCAAAGTATCTGGATCTGGCAATTCTTTTTGTAGTAATGCAATAAATCCTTCATGTTTTCCTCTCTTGGAAGGTGCACCTTCCGTGCATACACTTCCTAAATTGCATAAATTCAGTTTCGCTTCACGACATTTTTCTTTGAAGACAGTGAAGATGTCAATTCCATATGTCCTCACCGTAAGGGTACCCAAAGCCAGTAACTCCTCGTGGCAATGAAAATCCACAGTAATAACACAAGTGAAAAAGTAACACCTGCACTCAGTCAGTAATGTCAGTGGATTTATCCACGGCAATCGAATAATAAATGTCCCCGCTTTGGCATTTTGGCATATGAAGTTGTTCTGTTATGTGGAGGGCTAATTCATGTTGCTGATCAGTTATGGTCCTTCTTGAAAGCGGTAGTTGTTTTTACTTAAGTTTATCTGAATCTAAAACATCCTACAACTTCAACAATGCATTCTTTTATGATTTCCACATTGCTAAATGGCTTACCTCTTCTTCCAAGTACATATACTACTTTATAAGTTGCTTCAATGAAGTCAGTCCCTTGTCCTGACGTCGTTTTAAATACTTGCTGCTGCTTTTGATCTTTCATTTTCTTAAGTGCAGATCTTTGGGGTTCTCCTTCCAGTTTAGCATATTTGTGGTCCTTGTGAGTTGCATAATGCTGATTTGTATTGTATTTCTTTACTGTTGCAATTATGGCGTCACAGAGCAAATACATCATTTAATCTTTCATAGCAACACCATGGTGCTACAATTTCCATTCTTCATTGAATACTGTTCTCTCCCTTTAATGTTCTTTTAGTTTTTGACGTGACAGGGTTACCAGTAAAAATTTTTAAAGTAATACACAGATTTAAAAAAGGTTGATTTCGTATTGGTGGACAAATAGGCAGAAGGCTGCAGGTTCCCCACCCCTGTTGTAGGCTGTTGCAGTGTATTTTGTAAACAGGATACACCACTGCTAAAATGCTGTGCTGGCGGAGGGAGGCAACGCTTATGGTGGTGGGTGGGGTGCCTATCAAGTGGGCTTTGTCCTGAATGGCATTCAGATTCTTGAATATCATTTGAGCTATCCTCAGGCAAGTGAAGAGGATTCCATCACACTTCCGATGCATCTCACAAAGGTAGATGTGCAGTGGCGAGTGTGGAGGTTAATTCCTCACTGCAAAACATCCAACATCTGTTCTGATCTTGGAGCTTAAGTATTTGTATAGCCGGTTCAGTCTAGTAAATGGTAATCCCGAGAATGTTGATAATAGGAAATTTAGTAATTGTAATAGAATTGAATGTGAAGGCAAGATGGATAGATCTTCCCCTGTTAGAAATACTAACTTCCTGGTACTGGAGTGACACAAATGTTACTTATCAGCCTAAACTGGCACAGACTGCTTCAGTATGAGGAGTTGAAAATGGTGATTATTGTGCAATTAGGCAATATTCCCAATTCTGACACTATGAAGAAGAAAAACATTGAAAATGGTCAGGCCTCGGAAACTACTCTGAGAAGCATTTCTGAATTTCAGATCAACTGTCTCCAACACTACAACCAATTTCCTAAATGCCAGTTATGATTCCAACCAATGGAGAATTATCCATGACTCTCATTGATTTAACCTTTGCTAATGCTCCTTGAATCTACATCCAACATACGATCTTGATTTAGGATCAGTACTCTCACTCCTCCTCTTGATTTCAACTCGATTAAACATGTTCAGATCAAGGCTGTTAATATGTCAGAAGTTCGTAACACTAGTGGAACTCAAATGGAGTACTGACGAATAGATTAAGCAGTTCTTACTATCTCTGATTGCAAAGTTAAGTGCCATTTAAAAGCACAATCAATGATGCCATTCCTGATATTGCTCTGAATTGAGTATTTACCAATGGAGTGGTAATTGGCCAGATTGGATAGGACTTGTTTTTCGAGAGAAGACAAAATAATGTATGACTTGGAGGGCAGGTAATGCCAATGTTGTAGTTATACTGAAACATCTTGGCAAAGTGCATGGGTGATTCTGGATGACATCTTTAGTACTAACACCAGGTTGCTGTCAATGCCCATACTTCTTTCCATTTTGTTTTTTATTATTTCATAAGAGTGTAGGCATCATTGACGAGATCAGGATTTGTTAGCCATATCAATATCCCTTGAATTGAGCGACTTTCTAAGCCTTCAGGTGGCAGTTAGGAATCAACCACGTTGCTGTGGGTCAAGAGCCACATGTAGGGCAGTCTGGGTAAGGATGATAGATTGTCTTCCCTAAAAAAGATCAGTATCTGCTGCTTGGGACCTCAGGAAAGACCGAGATGCACCACCCTCTTAAGACTTCTGGCTGAAGATGGTTGGAATGCTTCAGCTTCATTTGCACTGACATGCTAGGTTCCAATCAGTGAGGATAGTGACTTTTGTAGAGTCTCCTCTACTGACTGGTTTAATTTTCCTCATATATAATTAAACCTACCAGGACTGCAGAATTTTGACCTGATCCATTGATTGTGGGATTTAAGGTTTTAGCAAAGAAATTGTGGAATATTTTGCTCTGTCCATCACACTTCTGCAATTTAGCATGCACGTAGGCCACGCTTGATCAGAGTGTCATTATCTCATTCTAAGGAATATATGATGCTGCTGCTTATGTTCTCAGTTGGTCAATTGTCTGGCTTGGTGACAAGGTCGGTTGAGAGATATACAGTGCAATGAATTTGCAGGTCGTTCTTGAATACAATTCTACTGTTGATGGTCCAGAAGTCGCCTCATGGGTGCCCAGGCTTAAGCTAAATTGAAATTCAGTATACAATACAAACCTACGACCTGGTGTTGGTAACGATACACTAGCAACACCGAGATAACCAGCATGGGGCTGGATGAACACAGCAGGTCAAGCAGCATCATAGGAGCAGGAAAACTTGACGTTTCGGGCTTAAACCCTTCTGATGAAGGGTTATCTCGGATTCTCCAGCATCTACAGTACCTTTTATCTCTGATACACTAGCAACACCACCTGCTTTAACAGAGTCCTCCTACACATAAGTACACGCATAACCTCTGAACGCCAGCAATCCTAATGAACACCGCGGCAAAACCTTGCAGGTTTTACTTTTAACGCTTCTATCTTGAAGAACTTATTTGAACACACGTGACAACAGAATGCAGAAACTCACCAACCCCCAACGCCACGAACGATGCTCGGGCACACACGGCGCACGCTGATGAACTCACGCCACATTCCCTTGGGCGCGCGGTGATGATGCAACGAGACCCACTTTGATTGACAGCTCGTGGTATGAACGGGGTTAAAAGTAGCAGCCAATAGCAGCGCAGCCTCGCCGCGCTATATAATTCAATGGGGACGTGTGGGACGCTCGGACACGAATTAGGGTAACGTAGAGATAGGCTGAGGAGGGACGAGCAGGCTGAGAATTAAACCGGTTTCTTAAAATTCTCGCCATTCAGGTAAGGTTATTTAAAGAAAAAACAGTTTAAACGCTATCCTATAATTTGCATCCTTTTGTTTCAAAGCTGTTTTGCATTTAACCTGAATGCAAACTCTAGCAAAAATGCATCAGTGTAACTGTCTTCGAATAAATTGCAAAGTATTCGAAAAGATGAATTAAAATTATTTTGCTATGAAACGAAAGAGTCAGTTGTGGTTGCATGCTTTAGTTTAATGAAGTATTCCTCATTCCCTACCTCCAAAATAATTCATTTGGATGTATGTTTGCTCCGAGCATTATTCTGACTAGTAAAGCAGTATTGAAGGAATTTTTAAATTAGAGTTCATGGATTGTCTTTATGTTAATGAGCATTTCCTAGGGAGTAAAATGCTTCTAATAATGAAAACGACATTCAAGTCTAATTTTGTGCATTTAAGATAAAGATTCCAGCAAGCTTGGAAAGGATCAAGAATGGCATTTGGGCTAATCCATTGGTTTTAATCTGTGACATCTGGACTTTAACACTTAAATAGCTGCTGTACTTGAATTGTCCTCAAATGTTGCAAAAAATACGACGGGAAAGGGTCACGAAGGACGAGGAATTTAGGTAATTGGAAGGTTATTTGAGAATCCAATGGTGTCTTCAGCAATACGGAAGAATTATAAGACAATGTCGGAAGGGCAAAAGTATTAAACGTTCTAAATGTCAAAAATCCATCTCTTCAAATAAAATCACGAAATCGTTTTTAGTAACCTTGATGATATCGGTAATCGAGACCTCGAAATGTAAGATGCTGGAGACTTTGCTATTATCGCCCCGAAGTTTATTTACACCATTTGCTTCAAGCACTCTGCAAATTTCGAATAACTCGTGTTCTCGAATTCACGGTTTAGAAACCAGCTTGCTTGCTGAATGGTGTGTTTTTAAAAGCCGCAAATGGGTCTCAGTCGTATTTTTAAAGAGCTGGACGGAAACTATTCAAAGTCCGGTTATTACAAATCCGTCTTTTTAAATGCGATTTCTAAAACTCTTGTTTGCGTTCGCAGCAAAGCGGTTACTATGCCTTTCAGCAACAGTCACAACCTTCTGAAGATGAAGCATTCCGCGAAAGAAGAATTCCCGGATTTGAGCCAACACAACAACCACATGGCTAAAGTCCTGACCCTGGAGATGTATAGCAAGCTGAGAGATAAGCAAACCTCCAGCGGATTTACCCTTGACGATGCCATTCAGACTGGGATTGACAACCCAGGTAAAACCGCACTGTAACGAGCCATCTGCTTTTCTCTGTACAGGAGTGTTGCTTTCCAAAGGCTGTACGAAATCAATTGGAAAATGTAAACTAATCCCGACCTTGATCAGCTGTCAGTATAGCCTGTCATGTCCATCATAATCAAATGGATCATTTATTAAATGGTATTTCCATTTTAAATTTAAAGTGTTCTGATTTTTAGCCTCTAGGCTGTTGAGCCTTGATAGGTTGGATTGGTTTCGATTATACCAAGCGCGGCAGCGACCTTCTGTAAAGGGATGGTAGATGGTGTCTGGGATGTGATCCGTCCTATTTATGTTTGATTTTCATTTCCATGTGGTTGTGACTTTCCCCCGCACCTCCAAGTGACTGTGCTGAAAATCAAGAGATTATCGCCAGGAGAGTCCCCCTGATCTGAGCAAACGCAACAACCACATGACCAAAGTGCTCTACAAGAAACTCCAAAAACAAGTCCATTCCCAAGTGGCTTTACTCTGGATGTACAGGGATTGATAACCCCTGTAAAACCTTCCAGTCGGCCGAATGAGTGTCGAGTCCCTTCTCTAATCGAGTTAAATTGTAGTGTTTCAGTGGCCCGGCTGATTTTTCCACCTCCCCGCGGTAAACTCCCGATTGTCAAAGGAACGTAAGACATGACCTTGTGTATCACTAAGTGACCTTTTTGATGGTTTCTATACCATCACATAACTCGAAGTAAACAGATATTTTGGAACACTTCAATTGCCAGTATTGCAATCCGATTCTAATATTGAAAGTTTTTTGTTCCCAATCAAAAATGCTATAAGCAACATACTTCTGATGCTCAGTACTTTTTAAAAAATATTCTTTCTGCTCTCCTTGCCTTCTCATTAAAATTCTAACTCTGGCAGATTTAATTATCAACTGTTATATCCAATACAAAACACTATGTATTAGTGCTTTTCTCTTTTCTTCCTGTACAGGTCATCCATTTATTATGACAGTAGGTTGTGTTGCTGGTGACGAAGAATCCTATGTGGTTTTTAAGGACCTCTTTGATCCAGTCATTCAGGACCGTCATGGTGGCTACAAACCTACTGATAAGCATAAAACTGATCTTAACCATGAGAAGCTCAAGGTGAGGGGTCTCTATATGGAATTCTTAAAAATTCACTTGTGGGATGTGGGCATTGCTGGCTGGCCAGCCAGTAATTTATTGCCAAGCCCTTATTGGTCTTGGAGGTGCTGGTAGTGAGCTGCTTTCTTGAATTGCAGCTGCCCACCTGCTGTGGGTTGACCCACAATACCATCAGGGAGGGAATTCAATGGATTGTGTCTTTATTTTTACACGAAAAAAATAAATGAGATTTAAAACTGCTGCTGGAAGGACTTTTGGCTGGCATTATACTGGTAGTACTACAAGGCTAAATTTTTTTTTTCTGCCAGAGCATTATTTAATGTTGTTCAATATTGCGAAGAACCACACTTTTAACATCTAGAATCTCTGCCTGGAGAAGTTTTTTATAGCTTCCTATGATGCTTTTAATGGGACTAGCAAAACTTGACTTGTGATTTGCCTATGCCCTGTTTACCAGATTACCAAATAATATTACTGAAAGGCATTTTGTTGAATCTTTTTGCATTACGCTCGCAGGATACTTGCAAGAATACCAATGGAAAAACATTCATTGCTTAAAACGAGATGTTGTTCGGTGCATTTATAAAAAAATCAAATGAGGATTGGTTGTTTTTTTTGTTGCAAATTTTTAAAGGAGAACTCTCTACCTGTCCCATTGTTTTACATGGAAATTAAACATTTTAAATTGCTGCCTTGAATTCGTTTGATCGCTTTCACCATTTTCTGTAGTCAAGTGGGACCATAGAGACCATCCAGTTCAAGATGTTTTGTGCTGTGAGAAGAGTAATCTAATGCAGATGATTGGTCGAGCTGTTGCCATGGAGAATGTACACACATTGTGCCTGTTTCAACTTAACAAACTAGCTTACAGCCATTCTGATACCATTCTTAGGGTGACACTTTGACTAATTTTAAATTTAAACTAAACAAAGCCTGGCAGTTAACTGAGATAGTAGGAACTGCAGATGCTGGAGAATCTGAGATAACAAGGTGTAGAACTGGATGAACATGGCAGGCCGAGGAGCAGGAAGGCTGACGTTTTGGGCCTAGACCCTGCTTCAGAAAAACCCATTTTCTGAAGGGTCTAGGCCCGAAACCTCAGCCTTCCTGCTCCTCTGATGCTGCTTGGCAGGCCGTGTTCATCCAGCTCTACACCTTGTTATCTCCGGCAGTTAACTCAGTCTTCTGCCTAGTGCATTCTCAACGGCAGTACCTTCGCAAATTTGTTAAAACAATCCACATGCTGTTCCTTTACCTTTGGCATTTTGGTTAATACATTGGCTAGTGCAAGTTGCAAAGATTTGCTAAAATATCTAGCAATTCTACAGTTCTATACTAGCAAGTGATTAAATGGAACTAAAAATACTTGCATTGATATTGTACTGTACATGACCACAGGGCCAACCAGAACATTTATAGCAAATTAAGTACTCTTGACATTCTGTGTAGGAAATGCAACAGCTAATTTGCATGTGGCAAGATCTTGCCAGTGGCAGTGTGATGATGATCAGAGTATGTTTTATTTTTAAACCCACTTAAGTACAAAGGATAATTCACATCTCCCCTTTTACAAGAGGTTTCAGAGATCTTTAGTTCAATCTGAACAGAGTGCCTTAGAATGTCTTCTCTGAAAGAGGGCATCTCTAGCAATGCAGCATTCCCTATGCTACAGTGGGTTTTCTGCCCAAGGAGAAAGCAAAGAAGCGTTTGTGTATAAAGATGAAATGTCCTTACAATAATAAAATTAGGATTAATTTTGCAACTTATTTTAAAGGAAAACTTTCTCTACCCCTCCCACTGCTTATTTGGAAATTAAACATTGAATTTATTTGGTCATTTTCACCATTTTCTATATTTAATGGAGATGGTAGCCAGCTTCCAGTTGAGGGTGTTGTTTTGCATCTGAACACCTTGAGCAATTTGGTTTTTAAACTTGATGTCGTTATTGGAGTTATTGATTTAAAGGAACTTGCTGTGCAAGTGAGTTTGCAATCTACCATTGTAACACTGCACTGCTTTTTTTCTTTAGGAATACTTGAGCCTATTTGTGTTATTTGGTTGTTTGCCAATTTTAATGCTGGATGTGAAAATGGTATTGCTTTTCAAATCAATATAACTGCCTAATAAGGTTGTACATTGGAATTGGAACAAAATACTGAGTCAAGCTGGCATTGCATTCCCTTTTTTGGTGTATTGTAATTAAAAGTCCAATTAATGTTATGAGGTAATTTGCATCTTTTTTAATAGATGAAAAAATCCACAAAGGAAGAAATAAATATGAATCTGTGTTTTTTTTTAAGGGTGGTGATGACCTAGATTCCAATTATGTGCTGAGTAGCCGAGTCCGCACAGGGCGCAGCATATGTGGCTTCTGCCTTCCCCCTCACTGCAGTAGAGGGGAACGTCGTGCTATTGAGAAACTTTCAGAAGAAGGTAAAGTCAAATGGATGATGTTACTGATTTGATTCACTTCACTTAATTATATTTTAATCTGAGCTGTCGAAAACAAACATTGGAAAATATCTTTATACTTATTCACAAACATAATCTAAAACTAGTCTTGAGCTCAATTATTTGACAATACGGTCTATAATCAAACCTATTTGGTTTTTAAACTATCATTATTGTCTTTTACTGTTTACTTGCCCCTACCCGTGTGTTCCTGTACTGTATTCCATTTTCCTTGCCTAAGTGTTATGCTTTTCTTTTCTTAAAAAATTGTACATTATTTTCTGCCCAAAAGTTGATGCTCCTGCTAGTTGAATCCAGTCAGAACATGATAGGTCTTACCTGAAATGGGAACTGGGATAATCGTGTATCAGTATACTTCCTTAAACAAATTCAAGCTAAGAGCAGTTCTGGCAAATCTAATGTTTCACTTAACTGTAAATACCACATCTATGAAAATGTAACCCACATACTTACCCATTTATGGAAGCGAATGACTGTACTCTGTGCTTGTGACCTCTTGTTTCAAACACTGCAAATTTTAAACACATTGATTCTTGGAATGAAACAGCCAATATATGAATGTAATAACTGTGCCTTAAAACCAAAAAAAGAGAATATTCCTCTGTTAAAAAGTCTTTCCTGTAAAGAAACAAGTTTAAATGACAAACTAGTTCTTCAATTGCTTGAAAGCCCTCTAAGATTTGAGCTGTCACCAGATAATTACTTCCTCATATCTGGCAAAAGTGAGTAATATAAAGGTCATGGACCGAAGTACAAATATAGCATGAATGGGTGAATAATAAGCTGTCTATGCTGTTGACACTCCCTGAAAGTAATAATGTGACTGACTTACTGCCAAAGCGCTCAGAACCACATGGTTCAGTTCATAACCTACAAAGTTTTTAAATGAAATCTGAAAAGCACTGAATAATTCATTACATTATAATACCTCCGAACATTGCTCACAAAATGAAAGCAAGAAATATTTGTACAAAACTGCTAAAATGTCTTAAACTTGCATTTTTTGATCAAATGATTTTACATGACTTGCATAATTACAGAAATTTTTTTGGTTTCAACTGTGACTGAATTATACAAAATGGAGCTGATGCATTGGTGGGGGCAGGGGGTGGGTGAGCAGAAATACATTGTACCCTTTTACAATCCAGGAGAGGTAATGTCTTGCTACAGATCAAGGTTACCAAGCTGGTACCCTCAGTTTTTTTTTTTAGCTCTTCCATTTTTAGAATAGGCTGCTTATGTGCTAAAGAGCGACATTGATTCCTTCCAATTTCAGAGTTGAGATGATTTCTTTCAGCATGAGTGACAGTAATGAATTAAAAGTGGCAGGTTAGCAACTTTAACAAAAAATGAAAACATACAGGCTGAACTGTTATTTGCACTAACCTCAACAGGAGTGTTCTGGAATGTCTTGCCATTAGGTTGGGAGACACACGCAGGATGACAAACCATGTCAGGGTTTCTGCAGGTAACCTGTGTGAGTGGGAACTACACCTACTCAAAGCCTGATTTATCGGCATTGATATTTAGGACAAGGTGGGGATTTCTAGCATTGCTTCTTCTCAATTCTGGCCATCACGGAACTTGGCAAAGCTCAGGGAAACTAATACTTATGATGTTGGGCATGGCTCCTTTTGAGAGATATAAATGTGGCTCACCCTAGGGATCACCTCAATAACATCTGGAGAGGAAGCACAACTCGCTCTCAATTAATACAACTGGGTTGCATTGAAAGATCGGATCTTTCAATTGGCAAGAATTTAGATCAGTGGTTTTTCAAACTCTTCTACAGTTGCTAATCCCTTTTTGGCAAATAGGGTTAAGGAGAATCCAAAGAGATTCTACAAACATATTTAAAGGCAAAAGATAGCGAGGGAGAGAATAGGGCCCCTTAAAGATAATCAAGGCCATCTGTGTGGAACACAGGAGATGGATGAGATACAAAATGAGTATTTTGTCAGTATTTACTGTGGAGAAGGATTTGGAAGCTAGAGAACTTGGAGAAATAAATAGGATATCTTGAAGTATCCTTATTACAGAAGGAGGTGCTGGATATCTTAAAATGCATAAGTGGATAAATCCCTGGGACCTGCTTAAGGTATATCTCAAAGTTTGTGGGAAGCTGGGGAAAAGATTGCTGGCCCCCTTGCTGAGATTTGTATCATCAATAACCACAGGTGAGGAGCTGGAAGACTGGAGGTTAGCTATCATGGTGCCACTATTCAAGGAAGATAGTAAGGAAATGCCAGGTCATTATAAACCAATGAGCTTGATGTCTGTGGTGGGTGAGTTGGAGATTCTGAAGGACAGGATGTACATGTATTTGGAAAAGTAAGGACTGATTATGGATAATCAATGTGGCTTTGTGCATGGAAACTGTTTCGCTAACTTGAGTTTGTTTTTGTGAAGAATTGACAAAAACATTGAAGGCAGTGTGGTGGACGTTATCTGTGTGAGCTTCAAGGCATTTGACAAGGTTCTGCATGGCAGACTGTTTGCCAAAGTTAGATCCCATGGAATCCAGGGGGGGGGGCTAGCCATTTGGATACACAATTGGCTTGAGGGTAGGAGATGGTGGTAGAGGGTGGTTCTTCAGGCTGGAGGCCTGAGACAGTGGCGTGCTGCAAGGATTGGTGTTGGGTCCACTGCTTTTGTCATTTATATAAATTTGGACGTGACTATAGGAGGCATGCTTAGTAATTTTGCAGATGACACCAAAAATTCCTGTAGTGAGCAGTGAAGAAGATTATCTCCGAACAACAGGGCCTTAATCAGATGCTCCATTGGGCTGAGGAGTGGCAGATGAGTTTAATTTAGATAGCTGAGGTGTTGCATTTTGGGAAGACAAATCTGGGGAGGACTTGTACACTTAATGGTTGGGCCCTGGGGAGTGTTGCTGAACAAAGACCTTGGGGTGCAGGTTTATAGCTCCCTGACAGTGGAGCCGTAGGTTGACATGGTAGTGAAGAAAGCGTTTGGTATGCTTGCCTTTATAGGCCAGTGCATGGAGTACAGGAGTTGGATGTCATGCTGTGGCTGTACAGGATGTTGGTTAGGCCACTTTTAGAATACTGCTTTCAATCCTGGTCTCCCTGCTATAGGAAAGATGCTGTTTAAACTTGAAAGAGTTCAGAAAAGATTGACAAGGATGTTGCCAGGTTTGGAGGGTTTGAGCTAGAGGGAGAGGCTGAATAGGTTGGGGCGCTTTTTTGTTTTCCCCGGGAGTGTTGGAGGCTGAGGGTTGACCTTTATAGAGCCTTATAAAACCAAGGGCCGTGGATAGGTTGAATGGCTAAGGGAGTCATCCCACAGTAGGGGGAATCCAAAACTAGAGGGCATAGGTTGAAGGTGAGAGAAGAAAGATCAAAAGGATCTAAGGGGCAACTTTTTCACGTAGAGGGTGGTGCATGTATGGAATGAGCTGCCAGAGGAAGTGGTGGAGGCTGATATGCTTATAATATTTAAAGGCATCAGGATGGGTATATGAATAGGGATATGGGCCAAATGCTGACATGTGGGACTAGATTAATTTAGAGTACTTGGTCAGCATGGATGAGTTGGACCAGAAGGTCTGTTTCCCTGCTGTACAACTTTTTTTTAAATTCTGACAACCCCTCCCTAAATTACAATATTATACACTTGTAAATTTCTTTGCATGCAACATCTTCACTTTAAGAAAATGGGCAACTGTACACAGATTAGGGTGAGGAAAATGTTCACTTTTCACTGCAGGATCAATGTATTCATAAGATCCTGGAGAGGACTTTAGCCTAGGGACAGCAGAACAGGAAAAAGCACTAGGGGAGCAAAGGGACAGTAGGGAATAACTGGGAAGTACACTAGTGACCATGGAGAACAAAGCAAGCCTTTGGTTGCTGGTTACTCTTTAATATGGCACCCTTTTACAATCATCTACGCATGTGTTGATCCTGTATTGCAGACTTCTTGGAAGCTCTGCAGGAGTCCTCAGACCAAGATTGGGAACCACTGGCCTAGATGCACTAGATACGGACAGTTCTACTTTTTTGAGAATGAATCAACCTTTCTGTGGCCCTGCAGTCTTTGGAGGCATCCCTCATCAGATCTTTGACAAGTCTTATGATTTAAAAATTAATAAACTTTAGGGGAAAACTTTGCCCAAGCACAATCTTTTGAAATTTGCATCATTCACCCTCCATAATCTTAAATTGTTTAATTGACAGTGCTGCACATGTTTTCATTTGATTAAAATGAAGTTGCCCCAAGCCCAACAGTTAGTGGCATTCATTTAGTCTATTATTTGCTGTGTCTTCAATATTTTATAGATATTTTTGTTTAATCTTCCTTTTTCTCTAAGTCAAAACCTCTTAATGTAATCAAGCCAAACTGTTCAATTTAGAAATTCTAGTCTAATTCAATGTTTTTCACCATGGGCTAAATTTATTATTATTATTCACTAGCTTTGGGAAGTCTGGATGGTGAGTTTAATGGAAAATACTATGCCCTGAAGAACATGACTGACCAGGAGCAGCAGAATCTAATTGATGACCACTTCCTGTTTGACAAGCCTGTGTCTCCTCTGCTGTTGGCCTCTGGGATGGCACGTGACTGGCCTGACGGCAGAGGCATCTGGTCAGTACTTGGAGAGTGTGGAGAAATGATGAAATGCTTATTTAGTTGAAACTATTTTAACGTGATTGAATTCTAGTTGCTGAAGCAATGTGTGTTAATTGAGTTAATGAGCTGCAATGCAGGGTGGGCTTATCAGTTTCATAAATAAAGTTAGTCTAAGGTGCTTTTGTATTAACCAGCAGCTAATAGCTCTTCTGTTCTGATGTTAGCAAGTAGCTCTACAGTTAGAAGGCTGTACAAGCGATATTGAAGTGGGAGACCGTTTGGAAGAAAGATCAGCTTTCTGCAAGGGTTTGCTGTTGAACTTCCATTTTAGATGCTTATTTTTCAATTGGTTTGCACATACATGCACTGTATGGCCATTACTCATTGTAAGATTTACAATGCAGAAGTTAATGTTTTCACAATGCAGTCTGTTTCCTCCTCTTGGTTACAAGCTTGGTTTAATTTTTTATTTCTGTAGCTTATTTGCAAAGTTGCATAGGCTTGATCACCAAATCCAAGTTCCTAAATAATTAATCTTGCAAGTATTTATGGGTGGATTGGGTAAAAGGTGAGTTTCAAAATTGGCAGGTGCTACTGCTTGTCTTCCTCCTCTCTAACTACCCCCCACCAGGTTGCCCCAGTCACCCCCTCAAGTGTTTATGGAATATATTTTTGGTTTGATCCCTAATACAATTATGTAATTTCTCCAGCTCTCAATAGATTGGATAAACAAATATCTGGCTGACAAGACACCAGGATTTGAAATGCAAACCAGCATGTAAAGAGAAGTAAGGATGGAAATTGTACAGGTGTTGGCTATAATCTTCCAACATTGCTTGAATATAAGCAAGTGCCAGAAGACCAGAGTAGTGCACTTTAAGTGTAAAAATAAATCCACAATCAGACTAGTCTCCTTTGCTTACAAAAGCAAGGAAATTAAACCTATGTAAAACGCTGGTTTGGTCTCATTGACATATTTGTATTTTTTTAGGTACTACACGAGTCATGGGATGTGAGCCTTGCTAATGAGATCAGCATTTATTGTGCATCAATATCCCTTAGTATCCAAGCCAACCACATTGTGGGTCTGGGGTCATGTGTGGCTAGCCAAGACTAGGTAATGATAGCAGATTTCCTTCCCTAAAAGATATTTGAGAACCAATTAGGTGTTCACAATATTTGAGTAGTTTTGTAGTCACTACTGTGACTAACTTTCATTCCCAGTTTGTTGTTTTTTTTTTTTTAAATGAGATACAATTAAATCTCCTCCAACTGTATGTCACGCTGCAACTGTACAAAATGCTAGTGCAGCCTCACTTGGAATATTGTGTACCATTCTGGTTGCCCCATTACAGGAAGGATGTGGAAGCATTGGAAAAGGTGCAGAGGAGATTTACCAGGATGTTGCCTGGTCTGGAGCGAAGGCCTTGTGAGGAAAGGCTGAGGGACTTGGGTCTGTTCTCATTGAAGAGAAGAAGGCTAAGAGGGGATTTAATGGAGACATACAAAATGATCAGAGGATTAGATAGGGTGGACAGTGAGAGTCTTTTTCCTAGGATGATGATGTCGGCTAGTACGAGGGGGCATAGCTGCAAATTGAGGGGTGATAGATTTAAGACAGATGTCAGAGGTAGGTTCTTTACTCAGTGGTAAGGGTGTGGAATGCCCTGCCTGCCAATGTAGTTAACTCAGCCACATTAGGGGCATTTAAACAATCCTTGGATAAGCATATGGATGATGGGATAGTGTAGGGGGATGGGCTTAGATAAGTTCACTGGTCGGCGCAACATCGAGGGCCAAAGGGCCTGTTCTGCGCTGTATTGTTCTATGTTCTATAACTATCCTAGCAGGATTTAAATCCATTTCCCCAGACATTACTGAGGGCTTCCAGACTATGTCGAGTGACATCATTATATTGATGTCTGAAGGACATAAATTCATTGAAGAGGGAACTGAAAATGAGTGATTTGTAGGATGAGCAATGTCAGTTGTACAGTTACATTGGAGAAGCCGCAGCTGCTCTCCATAAAGATGAGAATGCTGAAAGGCAATTTGATTTGAGGTGCTCAAAATTATGGAGCTTAGTCAGCAGATGGGCAGAAGCGATTCCATTGGCTGGAGGGTTGAAAACCAGAAGATACCAATTTTAAGCTGATACATAAGGTTTTAAAATGTTTTTGGGCTGCAAGTGACTGGGACCTGAAATACAGTTAGGGGATGGTGGATACAACTTTAATTGTAGTTTCTAAAAGGACATTGGACCGTTGTGAAACAATTAGCAGGGCTACAGGGAAAAGACAGATAAATGGGACTAGCCCAGTAACTCCTGCAAACAGCTGGCATGAATGTGATGGGTAAAATGTAATGATTCTAATTTGACTTCTTGTCAAAAGCACAATATTTAATTGCGATTGTACATTCACACTGACTCTAACAAATTTAAAGATACTGATTGATTCCATGTTAAACTCACTTTTCTGTTTTCTAGGCACAATGACAATAAGACTTTCCTAGTTTGGGTAAATGAAGAAGATCATCTTCGAGTCATTTCCATGCAGAAGGGTGGAAATATGAAAGAAGTCTTCACTCGTTTCTGTACAGGGTTAACAAAGGTACAAGTCAGCTCCATTTGGGTTGGTAGAAGTCAAAAGATTGGCTTTTCTTTTCAATACTTTTTCTAATTCTCAAATTCTAGATTGAAAATGTCTTCAAAAACAACGGTCGTGCATTTATGTGGAATGAGCACCTTGGCTACGTCCTGACATGCCCCTCTAACTTGGGAACAGGTCTCCGTGCTGGTGTCCATGTAAAGCTGCCCAATCTCAGCAAACATGATAAATTTGGTGATGTTCTGAAAAAGCTGCGACTGCAGAAGCGTGGTACAGGTAGGTTAAATCTTAACTAGAAAGGACATTGTAGTAGTAAAGTGCCAGAAAGATTATCCAATGTGAACTGACCAATTGTAAGAATATGGAACGATTGAATTATTCTTCAAGTAACTCTTGCCATCAATCATAATGGTAGAAGCTATGCTCTAGAATTTCTTGTGGCTAAGACTCTAAAGCTGTAAACTCAACATTTGCCAGCAACTGTGACAACAAATTCCATGATTCTGAATCTACTGTGCTGGTGATATTTGCAATATTTCATAGTTCACTGATGTTCCTTCTTTGTGACCTTTATCTGCATTTTCTTAAGGTGGATTGAATACATGGTTTGAGTCTGGATTATGGACATCTCCCCCTCCTCCTCCTCCTCCTCCTCCTCCTCCTCCTCCATGGGGCTAGGTGTCAAAGGTTAACTTTGCCCTATACCAACTCTGAAATGGGTGTTTCCTTCCCTCTTTGTCTTGGTGATGTGTGACACTACCCACAAAAAGTCATGCATCACCACTAAAATAAAACTCTGAACTGGAGCTCTGAATAAAATAGATTGTAGGGGAAAAATCAGCAAGTCTGGTAGCATCTGCTTCAGAACCAGTTCTGAGGAAAGTTCACTGGATACCATGTTAACTGTTTCTGTCTCCACAGATGCTACCAGATCTACTTAGTTTCTGCAGTTTATTGTTTCTTTTCTTGCATTGTCACTTCCTGGTTTCCTGGCAGTATTCATTTTGTTTCTGATTTGCTGTTTCAGCTACATTTTAATCCACAATGATGAGACAGAGTGGCTATGATGAGGGCTAACCACTGACAATGTGGCTGATAACTTCTGTGCACAATCAACATAAACATGCACTATAGGAAATAAAATGTGATCAAATTATAACATTGACGTGCTGAAGTAATGCTTTCAGTGCCTAAACCACTCTGGGAGATTTCTGCAGTTCTGCAGGGCATGTCAAGATCTCTGGTGCTTTGCATGCTACACAAAATCCCAGTGTCACAAGGGCACTGCTATTAGCTCATACTACACAGTGAGGTTGATGGAGATGCTGGAACATAGTCATCACTTTTTTAAATGGCTAGGCTGTCCATAATCTTCAATTCAATACCATGAATTCTTAATCTCCACTTAACATTCCCACATCTTGCCTACCCTCTGTCACTGGTCACTACAACATTTTTTGTGACCTCTCCCCTAATTTCCTCTAAGCAATGATGTTCCGTTGCTGTATTATGAATGTTGGAAGGCTGCTAACAGTCCGTGATCAAAGACACTCTCTAGATGGGTTTGGAAGATCACCAAGTAACTCTGTGTACAAGGCCTGAGAGCTGTACCATCTTGGCTGGGCATCAACAGTGTGGTCACTGGCTGAGTGGTGGTATGAAGATGAAAGCTACCTTCATGAAGACTACTAGCCTTTTGAGTTATGGTCCTCTGTCACATGTCCAGAGCAGTATCATTACCATCTTAGGAAGCAACTTGCTCTACTGCCAAGACCCTGCAAGCCTTTTTGAACACTTAGTTGCAGCCTTGATGTTATCGTGCAAGATTAGACTTGAACCAGATAGCTGCTGTGAGTTCAAGTTCTGCTCCAGGACCTGATGGCCAAGGAACATGCATCATAACATTAATCAAATCAGTTGAACATCAACCTGCAAATATTTCTAATGCCTGCTAATTTGCAGGCAATAGGAGAAGGAGATTCCAGGTCAGCCATGTGATAGGAATGCAGTAGTGATGTTGGCTGTCATGTGCAATGATCTAGATAATAGTGTGGAGCTGGAGGAACCTGGCAGGCCAGGCAACAGGAAAGTTGACGTTTCAGGTCAGGACCCTTCAGAATTTGAATTCCCAAATGTGCTCGTGGAGTTGGCCACTGCTCCTAGACTGGATCAGATGGGTTCCAATCTGTTTAAAAGCCCTGTGCCAAGTTGGTGGTCGACTCTTTCTTGCTCCTGGACACTGTCCAGATTCCATTTAGCAGGCTTCTTGAGATATCAAGTACCTTGTGCAAATCCTTCAGCCTTATGCTGTAGCCTGCTGTTCACCTTTATTACTCTGCAGCAATTCCTTGAGTGCAATGTTTTCTGGTGTATTGGCACCTGTGACCTCCTTTATTGCACTCTGACTGTAAGCTGCTTGCACATACATCCCACTTCTGTGCCATGCTTTAAGCTGTGACCAATATTTGTGCTATGTGGAAGGGGTCTGGGTGGTGGAATAAACTTGTAATTTGGAGTGTGATGTGAGACTTGGAGAACTAGGTATGAGATGTTATCATCCAATCTTACAGGAAACTGCCTTATGCCCTTCTGAAAGGGCCAAATAAGCAAATGCTAATAACTGTGCGGCCTAATCATTTGTCATAGAAATGCACTTTTTCTCTTTCTTCTCAAAGCCAAAATGTTGTTGTTGTTTTCTTTATTTTTTTAACTTTTCGCATTTGTAAGGAATAATACGCTACTTTCTATCCAGAGATATGTTAAATTCAATGTATATTCTGGTCCTTGTTCACTTTCCCAGCAACTCTTTGCACCACCCCACATTAAATTGTATCTCTTCTATGTCTGATCTTGAATTTCCTTGTTTGACATTATTTTTGATCCCTGTTGTGTAGTACAGGAGACTGTACTCCACATCAAGAAACATGTATTACTTTTTGATCCCTTTCTTAATCGACCAATTTTCTCATCCCTTCCTGTTGCTGTTGTACCGTGTCTCCAATGTTTGTTTGCCAGTATGTTGCACAGGAGGCTTATGACAATCCTATACATGTATTGCATGCATTTCTACATTGTCAATGAATCATGCTGATTATCCTTGACTATCCATGCATTTTTAATTTTATGGCCAAATATGGATTCCAAATTTATTGGCAACTGATTCTACAATACTCATTTGGTTAAAATGGTGAAATTAATTTGCAAGATTCTGCAATTGCTGCAGAATGTTTTGAGACTGTTGAAGTACGAACTGAGCACTCTAGTAAATTTTGACCTTTTATTGACTTTTTTTTTCATGGTTACCTTTGAATGGTATGCTGGCCTCTGGCTGAAGAGGGTATAACATTCATTCACTCACTCCTAAATTTAGATTGCCACCTCACTTAAAAATGGAGGTACCTCCACTTGTATGGAGCCTGGTTAAGAAATAATTGGTGGGGATAATCCAGATTTAATTTTTATTAAATGGCAAGTCAGGGATAGGCCTCTGTACCCATCTTAACAGTACATCTAAAGGAGCTGAACCCTACAAAGTAAGACAACCAGATGCATGAGTTCTAGCTGTTTCTCACCCTGACTAAATGTCAGGAAGAGCACCTATTCAGGTGCGTGAGACTATTTTCCCCTTTCCTTGGGAGGAAGTCCTATTTGCAAGCTGCCAGCAAGTCTGCAGTCCAGCACTCTACTGAGAGCAGTAGTCACTGCTTGGACCATGTGTTCCCCATTGCTTGGGATTGGAGGCTGGGCTCAAGAGGCAAGGCTAGTGGGGTGAAAGTGACCTTGTCACAAGGGAGTGGCTCTGGGGACTCCAAAGAATATCCAATGTGCTCACCTGCTGGGCCTCCACATGGCAGTGATCTTTTTCACTACAGGCGAAATAGGTGGTGGTATGAGTCCTGTGTGATCATTCAGTGAGGCATTTGAAGGGCCTTAATAGGCCCTATAGCAGACAAACTATCTAGCACCTTTCTGTGAGGTCAGAAGAAGCAAGTAGGTGCTAGAAAAGCTAGCTGCTGAACTGTATGCCAGTGCCTTTACCCCTTCTGGTGAGAGAGGATAAAATCCAGCCCTACTATGCAGGTCACATTTAACTTTTTCAGAGTATTTTCTAATGTCTTTAGACAATTGCCTAGCTTGCTAGCACTCAGATGGGGTTGGGAGATCTACAAATAAAATGCTCAAAGGAAAGAACAAATACATAACACGATGAATGAAAGTTCATCTATTTGTTTAGTTGGGATTGACACTAGTTCAGAACTGAGCCAGTTTTATAAAGCATTTTTTTGTAAATGGCTTGGAAACACCCTTACTTTCTGCATTGGTATTGGACACTTCTTAGACATTGGTTGGTTCTGAGGAAGGGTCACGGGACCCGAAACGTTAACTGTTTTCTCCTTCACAGATGCTGCCAGACCTGCTGAACTTTTCCAGCAACTTTGTTTCTGTTTTTTGTTCCTGATTTACAGCATCCACAGTTCTCTTGGTTTTTATTTATTATCATCGTTTCTGGGAGAGACCTGATTTGCCTACTGGGCCAAATGTGGATTCTGTTGAATAAACTTAAACCAGTCTTGATTTGACATTCTTCCTCCCTGAAGAGCTAGTGCGTTGAGTTTTTTGCCATCGTAAGCACTGTCACAAGATTAAAACATGATTCATTTCAGACTACATTCAGATATTGGAAAAATTACTGAAGTTAAAGTTTAATTTTCTCTTTTCTACATGCTATATTTCCATGACACAGCTCAGCTTGTTTATTCTATGGAGCTGTTTCAAGAAAAACTTTGACAAAAAGCTTTTGTGGATGTGTTGCTTTGAAATTTGCTATACTTTAAAAGGAACTTGGTGTAATCTAAAACTTTTTTTTTAAAAGTTGTAATTGGTAACTAATCCCCACTCTTTTTGTCTGTCTGTCTGTCTGTCTGTCTTGGAATGTGAATATTCCAATGTAATTCAATCCCTTTACTTGAAAGGGACAGCTCCTGTCTTTTGGACAATTGGATTGTGGTATTGCATTACAACTCTAACTTAATGGTATTAATGCAACTAATGTTTAGATGTTTATTGCTTTCTCATTGCTAGGTGGTGTTGATACTGCTGCAGTTGGTGGTGTGTTTGATATTTCCAATGCTGATCGTCTGGGTTTCTCTGAAGTCGAATTGGTTCAAATGGTGGTTGATGGTGTGAAGCTGCTAATTGAAATGGAGAAACGCCTTGAAAAGAGTCAGACTATCGATGATCTTATCCCAGCTCAGAAGTAAAGTCACTTTATCGCACAACTTCTAAACTATTCACTGGATATATTGTATAATATTATGAAAACCTCCAAGATGCCGGTCTGGACTGGGGAAAAGTGTTGTCTTTAGCAAAATATCTTCCATAAATGTAGTAATCTTCAAATTATAATCACTGCATTGTTATTGTGATGGATTAAAATGAATAAATATACTTTGGTCCTTACAAATGAGTGCACAGTAATTTTCTTAGAATCTTGCTTAAGCCTGTCTGTGGGCTAGCTATTGTAGCTTGCATCTTTACTGCTTTGGTGGTTTCAGAATCTCCAAGTTGTTTCCTGTCTAAACTCTCTTTATACCAGGTCTATTCAAACATTAATATACAAATGAACCTTTTTTGACTTGTATTTGGAGTAATTTGTAATATTGACATTAGATTTTTTTTTGCATCATATTGAACTTATGAAACAAATAGGCCATTGTTCCAATGATCAATGGCTGTGTTATGCTCCACACAAGCCTTCTGTCGTCCTACCTCAACTAAAATAATCAGTCCAACCTTCTACTCCTCCTTCTGCCTTGTGGTTACCTAACTTTCCCCTTAAATGCATTTTATGCTGTTTCTCTCAGCTACTCCTTGTGCAAGAATGTTACTCTGCTTTAGAGTATGAAACTAACATTCTCCTTCCATTCCTTTTTAACAAGTATGGTCACTATTTAGTTCTGAATTTCCTAACTCTTTTTTTTTTTTTCTACATCTATCAGTCTTTTCACTATTTAAAACTTTTACTCTTCAGGAATTTTTTTTCTTTAAAGTTGACAAAGCGACCTTTTTTCACTAAGGTGATGGTTGTACTAACTTAAAGCTAGTGCTTTCAGTTGTAAGATGCCTTTTTATTTTCTCTTTCTTTGCAATTCTGAATGAACTAATTCTTACATGAAACATTTAGTAGTCAAGACAAGTATTGTGGCATCTGAAGGTGGATTAAAAGACTTCCTACAGTAGGATGTTGTTAAACTTGAGGTTGCTTGGAAAAAAATGTATAAAATGTTGCTGGGACTGGAGGGTTTGAGCTATAGGGAGAGGTTGAATAGACTTGGAATCCCTACAGTGTGGAAACAGGCCCTGTTGGCCCAACAAGTCCACACTGACTCTCAGCATCTCACCCAGACCCAGACCCATCCCCCACAATAACCCACCTAATCTATGCATCCTTGAACACTGGGCAATTTTAGCACAACCAATCCACCTAGCCTGCACATCTTTGGACAGTGGGATGAATCTGGAGCACCAGGAGGAAACACCTGCAGAACAGGGAGAATGTGCAAACTCAACACAGTTGCCCAAGAGTGGAATTGAACCTGGTGCTGTGAGGCAGCAGAGCTAACCACTGTGCCATCCCAGAGCATTGGAGACTAAGGGGTGATATTAGACATTTATAAAATCATGAGGGGAATGGATAGGGTGAATAGTCAGTCCTTCCACCCCACCCCACCCCACCCAACCCCTTGGGTGGAGAGTCCAAAACTAGAGGAAACAGGTTTAAGGTGAGAAGGGAAAGATTTTATAAAAAAAGTAACTTTTCCACACAGAGGGTGGTACGTGTATGGAACAAGCTGCTGGAGGAAATAGTGGTGGGTACACTTACCTATCCAGATGCCTTTTAAATGTTATATGAATAGAAAGGGGTTTAGAGGGATATGGGCCAAATGCTGGCACTACATCAGAATCAGATGACAGGTGTGCACAGATGGTTTGGACTGAAGGGTCTGTTTCTATATGACTTCATTAATGTAGCAACTTTTGTATGGACAACTAAAAATTTATATTTGTCAAGTTTTTAACTTTTTTTTTGTATACTGTTCTTCCTTTTCCTGCCCCCCTCACTATTGCTCAAACAATTTCAAGATGAGTGGTGCGTTTTTGTCAAAACCACATGGTCTCCTGTAGATTGGTCTTTCTAATAATCACCTGTCTCTATGTAGATGCATCCTTGCTAGCTGTAGCCTTCATCATGATCAGGCTTAGAGATAAAAGGTACTGCAGATGCTGGAGAATCCGAGATAACAAGCATGGGGCTGGATGAACACAGCAGGTCAAGCAGCATCATAGGAGCAGGAAAACTTGACGTTTTGGGCCTAAACCCTTCATCAGAAAAAACT
>JAHRHZ010000283.1:46440322-46458277 GCA_024137785.1 Ginglymostoma cirratum
AAACGTCAAGTTTTCCTGCTCCTATGATGCTGCTTGACCTGCTGTGTTCATCCAGCCCCATGCTTGTTATCTCATGATCAGGCTGTCTGCTTGAAGAACTAAGGCAATACCAATTACTATACTTTTGAATATAGACCAGTGAAGTACTGAGTTGAAAATAATTTTAAGTAGCTCAACCTCTGCCTTGAGTAAACGTGAGCGATTTCCTCTGGTTGAAGTGATGACTTAAATCTTAACACAATTTACACTTACTACTATTTCTTATGTGTTTTAAAGCCAATTCTCCTCTTATGCCATCAATATTCTTGCAAAAAAAAATCCAGGAAATCTTGTTAGAGCTGTCTTTCACTAGGACCTGACAACTACATTCACCTCCATTTAAAATTTGCATGCTTTTACAGTTTTGACATTCAAGCAGTTTGCAATATCGACAGGCTTGTATTAAATTTAAGGCGGGGGGACAGTCTCTTGCAAGTTTATAACTCCTAAACTCCAAGTTTTGTGGTTAGTTGTTTTAATGCATTGTATTTTGAAGTATTGATTAAAGGTCTGGTATTAATAACTGTTTTTCATTATTTCACATCATGCTTTGTCTATTGTGGATATGACATGATAAGCACACATTTGCGATATCTTTAAATTTTGATTCCGGTTATATCTGTAAGATGATAAAAGGATTGAACATGTTACAGTAATTTGAACATAAACAGAATTTTACCCTATCTGACTTGGAGAAAGGGAAGAGTCAAAACTCAAAGCTTGGTAAATTTTATCATGTCTTACCAAATGGACAAACATTTCTGCTAACATTATCTCAATACCTATAACCTTGATCAGCTTTCAAATCCTGCATGTGGCTATGTCCTAAAGCAGCTAAGAACACTTTTTCCTTCCCACCAACCCCCCCAGCACAGACAAATGCTGCTTCTATCACTGCAAATGACGGATTATATAAGTATCTTGGATTATGGTGTTTGCCAAAGTTGGAAGCATGTTTCCCTGGTGCTATTTAATTTGTCCCTGTGTCTGTGCTGTTTGTACACCATTTATTATCTTACAGTTCTTCTGCCAGTTGTATTGTCTGTTCGCTCTATGCACTCATGGAAAGTGGGCATTATGGACACGGCTAGTGTAAATTGACCTCTAACTGAATGAATGACTTTCTATGCTATTTCAAGAGGGCCATTGAGTCAACCAGATCTCTATGCATCTGGAGTTGGTTAGATGAGGAAAGGACAGCAAATTTCCTTCCGTAAGGAAAACTGGTGAAATTGAATATTGTGACAGTTCAGTAGTTTCATGGTCATCATTGCTAATACTAAATTTTTTGTATCAGATCTTTTTCTTACTTGAATTTAAATTCTCTAACTGCTATTGGATTGAGTCCAGTAACAACAACTGCTTTTGCTAGTAAACCCCTGCCATTACTGCTGCGAGGTTGTGGCTTTTGAATGTTTACCTCCGATAGAGGACATTATGGAAAAGAACAGGAAAAAGGAATTGATGTAGAAATTTAGCTGTAATCTTACTGAACGGTGTAGTGAGATTGACGATCTATATGACCTACTCCTCCACATTCTGAAACGTGGTAGATACTGGCAACCAGCTACTGCAGTACAACAAAGTGGTGCTTCGTTCCATACTTTTAATCAGTGAGTGTTGGATCAGAAATACAATTAAGTAAATAGACTAACAAAGCTCGTAATTGCTGGAGAAATTCAGCAGGTCTGGCAGCATATGTGATGAAAGAGTGAACGTTGAGTTTAATATGACTTCTCAAATCCAGTTTTGAGTGATATAGGAGGAACGGTAAGTAAGTTTGCAGATTACACCAAAACTGCTGGTGTAGTGAACAGCAAAGAAGGTTATCTCGAGTACAACAGGACACTGATCAGATGGGCTGAGGAGTGGTAGAGGATTTTAATTTAGATAAACATGAGGTATTGCATTTTGGTAAGACAAATCAGGGCAGAACTTGTACACTTAATGGTAGGGACCTGGGAGTGTTGCCAAACAAAGAGACGTAGGGGTGCAGGTTCATAATTCCTTAAAGGTGGAGTCACAGGTAGACAGGATTGTGAAGAAGGTGTTTGGAACACTTGCCTTTATTGGTCAGTGCATTGGGTTTAGGAACAAAAACAGTACGTGTGAAGAAGAAATAAAATCAGAGTTAACGTTTTGGGTCTGGTGACCTGAGCAAGGGCCACTGGACCCGAAATATTAACTCTGATTTTCTCTTCACAGATGCTGCCAGACCCGCTGAGCTTTTCCAGTAACTTCTGTTTTTGCTCCTGATTTACAGCATCCGCAATTCTTTTGGTTTTCATTTTACATAGGAGTTGGGGGAGAGGGGATTCATGTTGCAGATGTACAGGGCATTGGTTAGGCCACTTTTGGAATATTGCATTCAATTCTGGTCAGAAAAGATGTCATTAAACTTGAAAGGATGCGGAAAAGATTTACAAGGATGTTGCTGAGTTTGCAGGGTATGAGCTACGGGAAGAGGCTGGGACTATTTTTCCTGGAGTGTCAGGTGTTTAAAGAATGACCTCAGAGTTTTATAAAATCATGAGGGGCATGATTAGAATGAACAGCCAAGGTCTTTTTCCCATTGTAGGGGAAACCAAAACTTGAGGGCATAGGTTTAAAGTGAGAGGGGAAAGATATAAAAGAAGACCTAAAGGGCAACTTTTTCAGATAGAGGGTAGTGCATGTATGGAATGAGCTGCCAGAGGAAGTGTGGAGGCTGGCGCAATAACAACGTATCAAAGGCATCAGGATGGATACATGAGTAGGAAGGGTTTTAGAGGGATATGGGCCAAAAGCTGGCAAATGGAACTAGATTAATTTACGATATCTGGTCAGTGTAGGCGAGTTGGAGCGAAGGATCTGTTTCAATGCCATACAACTCTATGATTCTATAAGTCATATCAAACTTAAAAAATTATTAATTCTGGTACCCTCTCCGTGGATGTTACCAGACCTCCTGAGTTTCTTCAGTGTTTTCTGTTTGTTCGGATTTCCATCATCTGCTGTATTTTGCTCTTATGAGAATATGCACTATCTAATTGTGTCTATGGTAACAGATCTTGTACTGAGGATCTGGCAGATCTAGCGAATCAGTGAAAGTCACGAGTGTATTGCTAAAGACCGAATTGTTGATAGATTACAGAAACTATAGAGATATAACTATTGCCTTCAGAATGAATCCAGATGTATTCCAAAAAAAAATCTGAATTAAGTTAACTGACTGTTATACTTAAGCTATTTATGTATTTAAACATTGAGCTTGACTTTCATTGTGTCGACCACAGGTACTGAAGTACATTTTCAGTAACAAGTAGATACTTCCTTATATTTGCAGCTAATTCATTGTGCAAATTTATATGTTAACAAATTGGGTTCTCTTCCCAAACACACATGGGATAATAATAAAAATTAATTTGAAACCTGGGACCTTTGTAATAAATTGTTTTGGCACTACAGATCATCTCTCTTGGGGTTGTCATCTATGGAAACAACTTTTGTATGGCTATCAATGTTCGTAAGCTCAGTAGCCAGTTCCGTTTTCTCAATTTGGGGAAAAATTTAGGTCTGTTTCAATTTACAAACTTAAAAAGCACCCCTGAACATTCGGGCGGCATTTCAACAGGATTTTGGAGTAGATCTGTAGCTCGGGTTGTGGGTGTTGAGATTGGTTGGTTCGCCGAGCTGGTTTGTTGTTCCGCAGACGTTTCATTACCGTGCTTGGTAACATCCTCAGTGCAGCCTCTGATGAAGCGTCGGTGTGTTTTCCCACCTGGTTTTTAAACTCTGGGGTCCGTTGCGATGGATTGCCTCACTTCCAGGTTTCCTCCATAGTGGAATGTGTATGGGGTCAAGTTCAATGTGTTTATTAATAGCATGCTTCGTGGAGTGCCATGCTTCCAGGAATTCTCATGCCTGTCTCTGCCTAGCCTGTCCCAGGATCTTAGTGTTGTCCCAGTCGAAGTGGTGGTTCTCCTTGTCCGTGTGGTTTGAGATGAGTAAGTATTGGTTGTGTCTTTTTGTAGCCAGTTGGTGTTCATGTACTCGTGTTAGTTTCCTTCCTGTTTGTCCGATGCAGTGTTTCTCGCAGTCTCTGCAGGGGATCTTGTAGATGACATTGGTCCTGTCCATGGCGGGGAGTGGGTCTTTAGTTCGGGTGAGCACTTGTTGTAGGGTTGGTGTGGGCTTGTGTGCCACTCTGATGCCCAGCGGTCATAGAAGTCTTGTGGTGAGTTCTGACGTGTTCCTAATATAGGGTAGTGTGATGAGTGTGTCGGGGCATATAGAATCTTTCTGATGCTGTTCCTGTAGGCATCTCCTGACCCAGTTTTTTGGATATCCATTATCCTTGAACACTTGGAAGAGGTATTCCTGCTCCTCTTGGTGTAGTTCCATGTTGCTGTAGTGTGTTGTTGCCCTTTTAAATAGTGTTTGCACACAGCTTCGTTTGTGTGCGCTGGGATGGTTACTATTGAAGTTCAATACCTGGCCTGTGTGTGTGGCTTTACGGTGTACTTTCGTTTGCAGTTCCCCATTTGTCTTGCGCTCTACCATGACGTCCAGGAATGCGAGTTGTTTGTTCTTCTCCTCCTCCTGTCTGGTGAATTTTATTCCGGTGAGGGTGTTGTTTAAGTTTCAACAGGATTCGTGTGAGAGAGCTCAGGGAACATAATCTTACTTTACCCACATTAATTGAAGACAGGAACAGAGGAATTTGTGTTCCTACAGGCTATACACGTGATGTAATAATTGAGCTGCTGACTTACCATGGCAATCAGTTCCTGTCAATTAGCCCACAACACTCCTAGAACTGAACTGAGGAAAATTCCCTAGAGATTGCAAGTTTTAGGAACCTCCCAAGCTTGCTACACTTGCCATATGTCCCATCTCAAATTACTCCCGAACTGTAGTCTAAAATGTTACTTTCTAAAACAAATTGACCTAATTTACAAATCTAATAGAGTAATTATTATGTAACAGGTTGTATTTTCAGTTTTTCACTTTTCCCACAGAATATTTGAATCTAGAGTACGTCCACAACTTGCCAGAAGTCAATCAAAGATGTGCGTCATTATTTAGAAGTAAGTTGAAACTATTTGCTTTCAGTACTGTGGTAAATTTAACATTATAGAGTCATACAGACCCTTCAGTCCGACTAGTCCATGCTGACGGTTTTCCCAAACTAAACTAGTCCCTAGCACCTGTGTGGATAATTTAGCAAATGTGAGTTGGAGAAGGAGAGACATTCACTTTGCTAGCTTCTAATAAAGGTTATCACTCTGGCCAAAATGAAATAAATAATTTGTTTCTGGGCCAGCTTGCCAATGGCTTTCTAGACTTACAATCCAGAATAGTTCATAAAAAGAATAAACGTAATACTTATTGGCCTCATAATGATGAAAATATTTTCATGTAGACCTGTGGGAATGGAAAGCAAATGTATTTCCTTGGATATTATAAAAGCAATTTTGTAGTATGTTTATGCCAGATCAAAGTCTTTACAGTTGAGCTTTATTCCTTGGTTTAATTTTTTTATGAACTTTCATTATCTCTAAAATTTTCCTAAATGAGGGATACTGGTGTGTGTGTATGGCATGGGAAGTTCTATGTAAATCTGATTAAGTGTTAAATCCTAAGACTATATGATATGGGAACAGAAATAGACAATTTAGCCCATAGAGTCTGTTCCGCCATTCAATGAGATCATGGCTATTTGATAATCATTAGCTCCATTTTACTGCCTGTTACTGGTAGCAAAAGCATGGAGGCAGATTATTATCTGAACAACAATAGATTGGGAAAGGGGGAGGTGCAATGACACATGGGTGTCCTTGAACACCAGTCACTGGGTGTATGCATTCAGGTGCAGCAGATAGTGAAGAAAGCATTTCCTACAATTGTGTAGGCCTTGATGCGACCACACCTGGAGTATTGTGTGCAGTTCTGATCTCATGGAAGGAAGGATGTTCTGTCTCTAGAGGGAGTCTGCAATGCTTTATCAGACTGATTCCTGGGATGGCAAGGACTGATGTATGAAGAGAGACATGATAGCTTACAACTATCATTGGAGCTTAGAAGAATGAGGGGCCATTGTGTGGAAGCCTATAAAATTCTCACAGGACTATGTATGGTAAACATAGAAAGGATGCTCCTGATGAGTGGGGTCACAGTTTGAGGACACTGGGTAGCTCTTTAGACTAGAGATGAGGAGAAATGTCTTTACCCAGGGTGTGTTGAGCCTGTGTAGTTCTCTGCCACAGAAAGTGTTTGAGGTCAAACATTGAACATTGTCAAGAAGCAGTTGGGTATAGCTCTTAGGACTAAAGCGATCAAAGTGTATGGGGAGAAAGTGAGAGGAGGGCACAGGTTAAGAATCCTTTATCCGAAAACCTCGGAACCAACTGGCTTTCAGATATAGGATATTTTTGGATACACTTACCCTAATATAATATAACAGACATTTGAGGGACAAAAAACTTCTCTTTTAGGCTCATTTGAGCTGCTTTCAAATGGCCTTTGGTTTTAGGTCTTTTTGGTTTTTGGGCAGGCGATTAGAGGATACCTGACCTGTGCTGAGTTTAATGATCAGCCATAATCGTATTGAAAGGTGGAGCAATCTCGAAGGGCTGAGTGATCTACTCCAGCTTTTATTTTCCATGTTTGTTCCCATAACCCTGGATTCCGTCTCTGATTAAAATTCTGTCCATCCCAATCTTGAATGTACTCAAAACCCATGTCAACAGCCCTCTGTGGTAAATAATTCCACAGCTTCACTACCTTCAGGAGAGGTTTCTTATCATCTGTCTTAAATGGGTGACCTCTTACTCTGAGGTTTTGCCTTCTTGTCCTAGCCAGTCTCATTAGGGGAAAGTAACTTCCCCCATCTTCCCTGTGAATCAACCGCATCCCCCCACTGCCACAAGAATCTTGTTTGTTTTAATCAGTTCACCTCTCATTCTTCTAATCTCCAAATGAGTACAAGCCCAACCTACTCAGCCTCTCCTAATAAGATGGTCCTTCCATACCCTGGATCAATTTAGTGAACCTTGTTTGGAATGCCTTCAATGCCAGTGCAGCTTTCCTTGGCTAAGGTCAAAGGGTATGGGGAGAAAGTGGAAACAGGGTACTGAATTGGACGATCAGCCATGATCATGCTGAACAACGGAGCAGGCTCAAGGCATGAATGCCTGCTCCTATTTTCAAATGTTAAAGTGATCAAAATTGTTCAAAGTATTTCAGTGTATTCTGGCCTATAGTTTTAGAAAGACCTCCATATCTTTATAACCATTTCCTTTTAAAAAAAGGCCAACAGTCCATTTGTGTTGAACGAAAGCAGAACTTGCTGGAAAAGCTCAGCAGGTTTGGCTTTTCCAGCAACTTCTGTTTTTGTTCCCGTTTAACAGCGGTTTAACTGCGGTTCTTTCAGTTTTTATTCAGTTCATTTGTGTTCCCTATTACCTGCTGCACTTGGATGCTACCTTTCTGTAGCTCATACATGAGGACCTTCAAATACTTCTGTGCTGCAGCTTTCTGCAGACTTTTCCTATTTAAATAATATTCAGCTCTTTTATTTTCATTGTTAAAATGCATATCCATATTTTCCCATATTTACGTTCAATCAGCTATGTTTTTGGCCACTCTCTTAACCTGTCTACATCCCTCTGTAGATCCTTTGTCATCCTCACTACTTGCCTTCCCGCTCGTTTTCTTTCATCTGCAAACTTAGTGCGTTCAGGTCCATCATCAAAGTCGCTAATGTATATTGTAAGTGACTGTGACCACAGCACTGATCCCTGTAATGCTCCAGTAATTATGGGTTGCCATCCTGAAAATGCCCCTTTACCTCAACTTTGTATTCGATTATTTAGTCGGTTCCCTATCCATGCGAATGGGTTCCCCCCGCCACCTCCCAGCCGCCACAATGGGTTCTATCTTAAGTAGGTTATATGCAGTACCTTATTGAATGCCTTTTGGAATCCACATAGATGACATCTACTGGTTTTCCCGTTATTGCCATTAGCCAAATGCTTTTGCTTTGTTAAATTCAAAAATTTTAGTAAAATTCAATAACTTTAATACAATCTTCTCAAATTTTAGTTCTGTTGTTTGAATGTTTACATTGATGAATCTATATATATTCAGTTTTTTAGTGAATCCTGATATTATTAATGTTGCAATTATGGAGTTTAGTGTCTAAGTAGGCCAGTCCATTTTCTTTTCAAACTTTGATTTGCATGGCCTCCTCAGATTGCACCAAATATAAAGACAAGGTTGTATGCATTTCTACCCTTGTTTAAAAAAAAACAGTGGAGATTGACTATTCAGAGGCAAGTGAGAGATTAAGGGGAGTAATCTAGATCTCACTATTACAGTTTAACATAAATAATATAAGATAGCTCAATGGCTTAAAAAGAAGCGATATGGCCCATTCTATCTATACTGGTCACATAGGTTTCAAAAATGAGAAAGGTAAGCTCTACAGTAGCAAAAAAAGTTATACATAAATTAAAGCAGACGTTGCTGGAAAAGCTCAGTAGGCCTGGCAACATCTGTGAAGAAAACATCAGCTCTGAGGAAGGGTCACCAGACTCGAAATGTTAACTCTAATTCTTTTTCTTCGCAGATGCTGCCAGAACTTAGCTTTTCCGGCAACTTCTGTTTTTGTTCCTGATTTACAGCATCCATATTTGTTTCAGATTTTATCTATAATTTAATATTATTCTTGTATTTTACAGATGACGTCCAAAATTGATTTTGAAACTAAATCTCTAATGTTACCTGAACTGGAAATATTCTAGATTTAACACATTTCGGAAATTTACAACACTTGTGCGGATTTATAAAATAATCTTTTATACATAAATTTCAATAATCACAACCGAACTGAAGATATGATTATGCAAGATGGAGACCTATGGTGTCACTAGGATTTGGAAGAATTACGATATATCTACCTCTTAGAGGTTTGCAGGTCAAACCTCCTGACCCTCACTGTTTAATTTAGTGTATTTGTATGCGCACTATGCACTTTGGATCATTCGAGATCTGGGGGTGGTGCGTTGAGAAATTTTAACAGTGAGGATCACAGGTTTAGGTGCAAATGGAAAATGGTCAATTTGTTGAAAATATTAGTATCACTGAAAGGTTGTGTCTGCATTCTGCTCCCAATGAAGTGAGTCGTTGATTTGTTAAAGTATTTGCAATAACCAGAGTTAAATTAACAGGCATTTAAAATTAGCAGTGGCTCCTAGGATCCATGAAACTCTGTACTGAAACCAAGGTGAGAACAGAACAGTATTTCACGTGAGACAACAAGGTGTAGAGCTGGATGAACACAGCAGGCCAAGCAGCATCAGAGGAGCAGGAAGGCTAACGTTTCGGGCCTAGACCCTTCGTCAGAAAATTTTCTGAAGTTTTTTCTGAAGAAGGGTCTAGGCCTGAAACGTTAGCCTTCCTGGTCCTCTGATGCTGCTTGGCCTGCTGTGTTCATCCAGCTCCACACCTTGTTGTCTCAGATTCTCCAGCATCTGCAGTTTCTACTATCTCTGAAAGTATTTCACGTGGCTCATTCAAAGTTAGCTATGAACAGTAGTAAACATTGAGCCTTTGATACTGCATTCTTACCTCCCAGTGGGAAAGGATTTCTTCAGAAGACTCGTGGGAAGAGGTTATTTTGTGCAATTTGGATACATTAAGTTCAGGATAGATGGTGCTATGGCCAGTTTGGATTAGACCTCTGATGAAGAGCAAGATCACCATCAACCAAAGCAACAATAGTCTTCATGTGATCAGAGCAAGAAGCAGCAGAGGGAAAGAATTTGCTTGAGACACTAACAATGTAACCAGGTGTTCAAGTGAAGGCTTAGCTTTCTTGCTTCAAGTTCTGCTGCAGCTGGCATATTTTGTGGAAGAAGACATCTGCAGCCTTGTAGAAACAGACCTATTAGCAATACATTACCAGTAGTTGTGAAATTGACCGCTGTCCTCAACTTGTTTGCCTTGAAGATGCAACTGGAGATATCTGCAGGATCTCTGATGTTGACTGCACATCAGTGCATAAAGCAAACTGTTAATGGATGGATTGCCAGACAGGAAATTATGTCAACTTTGCCTGTGATAGCAGCCAGGATGAGCAGACACTCCGGTTCGTGGCTTTGTCTTGCTTCTAACGGGTGCAGAGCATCATTGACAATTGTGCATCATTTCAGATGAAGTAGGAGTATTAGTGAAACATGAGGGGATTCATTCTATTAATATTCAACTGGTGTTCAAATGTTTTATTTTGTATGTGCACCAGATTCCCAGGAAGCTGCCAATCCGCTTTCATCCTTTTAATTTCTTCATGGGATGAGTGTGTTGCTGGCTGGACTGGCATTTATTATCATTGCTACTTGGTCTTAAAAAGATGGTGGTGATCTGCTGCTCTGAACTGCTCAGTTCTTGGGGTGGAGGGAAACCAACTGTGCTATTAGGAAGGAGGTCCCAGGCTTTTGACCCAGCTGCAGGGAAAGAACAATAACACAGTCCCAAGTCAGGAGAGTGTGTGGAGCCAAACATGCCAGTTGTGGTGTTGTTATTCATCTGCCCTTGTCCTTCCAGGTGGTAGAGACTGCAGGTTTGGAAAGAATTATTGAAGGACCCTTTGAGCTATTGCAGTGCCTCTTGATGATGTACATTGGTGATGAAGCGAGTGAATAAAACCAAGACACATAAGAACAGAATTAAGCCATTCAGCCCATCAAGTCTTCTCAACCATTCGATCATGGCTGACATGTTTCGCAACCAAAGTTCTGTCCAACTCCAACATAACCACGCTCCTCTTATCTATGCTGTGACTGATAAAGGTAAGTGTCCTGTGTGCCATTATAACTACCTTATTAATCTGTTTTGCCATCTCCAGGAATCTGTGGACAAGCTTCCAAATATCATTCTGAGCTTCCTACTCATTTCTTACCCTCATTACTGAGGAAGAGCCTTGTGTTCTCTCTCGTTCGTTATTTTTTTTCTCACTGCATCCACAGTATATCCAGCAATTCTTCAGGATGTTGAGACACAGTCCCTGACTGAGTCCATGTGAAACTGCTGCTCTTCCAAATTCCAAATTCCACCCTTTGACCCTTGAAATATTCCATATGGGATTGTGTCTCTCAGCTCTGCACCAAACCCAAAAGTAAAGATATAATTTGATTGCAGCATTAAAATGCGACAGACAGATTCATGGAAAGATATTTTAGATTTCCCACCTAATATTGGACCACCATGCCATTCTGAAACCAACTCTGAGTTAACAGGTCTCTCATGTCATATTTTAGGTCAAACAGTATTTAATGAGCTTGATATTTTGTTTTTTCATGAAAAATTGATTTTGTGTGAAAGGTTTTGTGCTCAAATTCAATTTTTATATTGCATACTTTAGTTTGGTGATCTATGCACTTTTGTACTGATTGTTTTTAGTTATATCTTTTGTACCCGGTTTTGCAAGCAATCAAGTGTGAAAATTGAGAGTTTCAGTTTTTTAAAGACACTGATCAATGTTGTAAAGTACATTTATCATTCTGTATTTATCTTTGCTAATTAAAATTATTTTATAATGGTCATGACTAGTTTGGATCCCTTCAAATTTCCCACAAACCATCGATAAAGGTGTGAAGTAGAATACAATGTATCAAATATACGGTTTGTCATGAAGTTGTGCTTCAATATGTATCATTAAATGAAATACCTTGGGGGTCAATGTTATTCCAACAAGATGTGAAGACAGTGAAATCAATTAAATTTCTTGTTGCAGCCAGTGAATGAAAACTCAGCATTTTCGTCATATGTTCTTGTCATCTGCAAAAGACCGACATTTGATCCCATATTTCAAGTGGATCGATACAGCTGATGATCCCCATTTGATGCAATTCAGATTCACTTCTGACAATACATGTTCAGAAGTAGTGTCATATAAGTTAATAGAAATGATTTGATTATACTCAGCAAAGATTTCTACGACGATGATATACTATTGCCTCCAGGTTCAGTCGCACAGCAAAAACCATTTAAACCAATTAGCAATGGAACTTAAACACTTATTACATCTTTTTATGAATTCACTTATAAGTATTTATAAAATCATGAGGGACATAGATAAGGTGAATAGCCAAGATCTTTTCCCCAGGGAGGGGAGTCCAAAACTAGAGGGCAAAGGTTTAAGGTAAGAGGGGAAAGATTTAAAAGGGGCTCGAGGGACAACTTTTTCAGACAGAGGGTAGTGCGTTTCTGTAATGAGCTGCCAGAGGAAGTGGTAGATGCAGGTATGATTACAACATTTTAAAAATATTTGGACAGGTACATGAATAGGAAAGGTTTAGAGGGATATAGGCCAAATGTAGGCAAATGGGAGATAACAAGGTGTGGAGCTGGATGAACACAGCAGGCCAAGCAGCATCATAGGAGCAGGAAAGCTTGACGTTTCGGGCCTCGACCCTTCAGTTCAGTTCAGGGAGCCTGGTTGGCTTAGATGAGCTGGACCAAAGGACCTGTTTCTGTGCTGTATGACTCTATAACTCTATAAAGACAGGCTGAGTGATCGTTTTGTTGAACGCCTCTGCTCACTGCACAACTGGCCCTCAGCTCCTGTTTCTTTCTATTTTAATATAGCACCTTGCTGTGATGCCTTCATTTCTAATCATAGCCTGCTGCAGTGTTTCTGTGAAGCTCAATATACATTTCAGGAACTGCATTTCATCTTGCATTAGGATGCTTTATAGTCTTCTAGACACAACATTGAGTTCAACCTCCAAGCATGAACTGTGTCATCCATTTTAGTTTTTTTTAGCCTGGATTATATTTTGTTTTATCAAATTGTTGCTTTCAGAGACAGTTGTTCATTATTCTGCTATGAACACTCATTCTAGATCATTGCTTAGTTCCTTTACCACAACCTTTAATTTTTCAAAATTTATTCACAGGATGAGGGCATCATTGGCTAGGTCAGCTTTTATTGCCCATCCCTAATTGCCGAGAGGGCAGTTAGGAGTCAACCACATTGCTGTGGGTCTGGAGTCACATGTAGGCCAGAAGAGGGAAAGATGGCAGCTTCCTTCCCTTAAAGGGCATTAGTAAACCAGATGACACAGTGTGCAACTGGAGGAAAATTTTCTGAAGAAAAGTCCCAACCCATATCGTCAGCTTTCCGGCTCCTCTGCTGCTGCCTGGCCTGCTGTGTTCCTCCAGCTCCACACTGTGTTATCTCAGACTCCAGCATCGGCTGTTCTTACTATCTCTGAGTAAACCAGATGGGTTTTTCCAACAATCAATCAGCAATAGATTCATGGTCATCATTAAACTCTTAATTCCAGATTGTTTTTAAATTCAAATTCCACCATCTGCCGTAGCAGGATTTGTACCCAGGTCCCTGGACACTACCTGGGTCTCTAGATTAAAAGTTCAGCATTAATACCACTAGGTTATTGCCTCTCTTTTACTATGTCTTTTGTTCTGACATATTTGTAACTTAATCTCTCCCACTCTCTACCCTTCTCTAGACCATCCCTTTTGTTCTACTCACCCTCTTCTTTCAACAGCATACTATCTATCACATTTCTCATCCCTTCAATTCTGAAGAAGAGTCATAGTTGACCCAAATTTTAATTCTGTTTTTCTCTCTCCATGCATGCTGCCAGGCCTGCATGTATTTCCAGCAATTTTCCATTTCAGATTTCCAGCATCTGCAGTATTTTACTTTTCATTATATTGGAATTCTATTTGCTGTAATATTTTCCACTGAAAATGAGAATGCGTTGTGCCATTTTCGATATGTTCTAATACAGCACATACTTTTGTAAGTTTTCTAATAAATTGTGATATATAGTCCAGATTTTGCCCTGTACAGGAAAGGTGGGAATCTGAATTCGAGGTCACAATCAGATCAACCATGATTTTATTAAATGGTAGAAGGGCTTTGCATGTTGACTCTGGGTGATGGAGTGAAACTTGCTGCGTTGCAGAAGTCAGGCTTGTTTTACCTTATGGACCAGATTAATAATATTCTACCAATTCACTCTCTCCTTTTTGGGGTGGACGTCAGCAGGAATTAAGGCCGCCAGCTCCTTGTGAGCCACACAGCAGAAATCAGAGCATTTTGTTGAAGGCTTTGCGTTCTGAGGTGGCGGAAGAAGTCAGGGGTAATTGATGTCTGACCTTTGTAGACCCTGGATGAGCATTCCTGGCTCCTCAAAAGAAGGAGAAACATTAATCCTTTTGAACTTTTCTGCGTTAGTTTTGTTATATTGGATTAGCCTGTTAAGACCTGGCATACACATGTGATGAGAAGAATGCTGGCATCAATGAAGTATCCTTGCTGCTTTCCCGGGAGAACATCGAAATTGTAGGAATCTTGGAGACTTCAGAACCAATAGATTTATTTGGGAATTTTTAATTGCCTGCCTGTCCAGTCTTAACAGGGGCATTAGGTTTAAAAATGCTTCTAATTGTGGTTGTAACATTGCTGTACCACAACAGGGGGGAAAGAGGACCCCATTTTGATGTCTTCAGCAACGAACACTGTCGACGTGGCAGTGCAGAGAAGAAATGCTCTGTATTTTGTACTGAGCTTGCAGTGACTCGGAGAGACTGCTTCAATTTGTTTGAGATTCATAATTGAGGTTAAGATAATGCCACCAAGAAACTATCGAGCAGATGTGCACAGTGTGTCAAGGGATCTATGATAATAAATTATGTTCTAAATTCTGAACATCAGTTGATACTGCACCTGTGGGACATTCAAGTGAGATGGTGCAGCATCTAGCAATCCAGAGTATGAGATGATTTGTTTCCCATACATCACCAAAAGATAAGCTACATATAATGAGAAGTTTGGAATGGATTGGATTGAAGGATTTAAGATTTTTTTTGTTTGTATTAGTTCACAGACTATGAGCTCCACTGTCTCGGTAACCCATCATCAATTACCCTTCAGGGTGGTGGTGACTGAGCTTAGAATAGAATATCCTTTATTGTCACGTGTACTCCAATACAGAAGTGCAGGAGTACAGTGAAAAGTTTATACAACGGCTGCATCTAATGGCACCATCTTAGGTACAAGTACCTAGGTACAAATCTTGGATACAAAAGAAGAATAAAAGGAATAGTAGCATCACTTACAGTCGAAAAAATTAGTTAGAAATAAGATAGCTATAACATGGTTAAAGGATTGACATTACAGTCTGGTAAAGAATTTCAAATAGCATATGATCTGACCACCTGCACCAGGCCCCGGACTAACAACTGTTCCACTCCACTCCAAGCCTCCAGTCCACTCAGCTGCATTAGGGTAGGTTTTACTGTTCCGGGACTCACTTCCTCTTGTGCTGCTCCAGAACTCATTCCCCTCACGCTGCTCGGAGACTGCTAAAAAGAGAGATGAGAAAAAAGAAAAGAAAGAAAAAGAACAGGCAGGGCAGAGGAGCTCCAGTTGGAGTGTCCTACTCTGCTGCCATCTTGCCAGAAGCCGGAAGCTTCTTGAACAATTGTGGTCTATGTTATTAGGAAAGGAGTTACAGGATTTTGAGGCAGTGGCAATGAAGGTTCACTGGAATACCCAGTCAGGACGATGTGTGACTTGGAAGGGAACTTGCAAAGGATGCGCCTGAACCGCTTTGCTCTTTTACGTGATAGAGAAACCAGTTGAAAGGTACTGTCAAAACAGGCCTGGAGAGATGCTGCAATGCACCTTTGTAGATGGCACCCACTTTCACTCCGCATCTGTGTTGGTGCAAGTTAATGTTTAAGAGGAGAGTGGGATGTCTTTTAGCAACTGTTTTGTCCTGGATTGTATTAATTTTCTTGAGTGTTATTGGAGCTGCAAGCATCCAGGCAAGTAGAGAGCATTCCATCACACTCCTGACTTGTGCCTTGACTCTGGGTAGTTGGAAGGTGAGTTATTCACAGTAGAATTTCCAGCCTTTGACCTATTCTTGTAAACACAGTATACTGTTATCAAAAATATGATATTGAAATTTATAAAACAGTTTTTTAATGGATTCCCAAATAGATATTCAATTACATTGGTACATTACTTAAAGAATTGGTCCATTAAGTTTCTGGTCAAAGGTAACTCCCAGGATGTTATTGGAGTATATGGTTATAATAATGCCATTGAATTACAAAGGAAGAGGCTTAGATTTTCCCTTGTTGGAGATAGTAATCGCCCGGCATTTCTGTGGTGCAGATGTTATTTGCTACTTCACAGTCCAAGCCTGACTGTTGTTCAGGTCTTGTTGCATGAAGTCATGGACTGCTTTAATACCCGAGGAGTTGCAAATGGTACAGAACACTGATCAATTCATCACAGAACACCTCATTTCTGATTTATCTTAGAGTGAAGGTGCTGAAAATGGTTATGCCGTTGCCACCACTCTTTCATAGAACTAAGTAGGCCAGGAAAAAACTTAAATGAGGAAAAGAATCTAACTTTTTGAGGCAATGACCTACATTGCATCCTGGTCTGAGTTTTGAGCATTTAAATAAAAAATCCAGAGACGCTAAACTCTGCTTGCCTGAGGGTGTGTGCTTTTTTTTTGTAATGATGCTGGCCTTGCAAACATTAACAGAAAATTGTACAACAATGTTGTGAATTGGAGAAATCCAGACAAGATAACTTGAGACTAAATAAGGAGCTTGATAGATTTGATCTGCAGTGCACGCAGACAATGCTAACAGCGACCGTCATAGTGGTATCTTTTAAAATGCTGATTAAAGATTGCAAATTTAAAGTATCATATTATAAAGCACTGCTTAAGTCTTGGAAACAATGGGCTGAAGTTTTGATTTTGGGTCAGGATCCCGCCATGAGGAGCATATCCAGGTTCCAGTTTTCAGGAAGATAGTGCATTCACCATCCACATTCAGGTAGTGCCCAGGCTTCTAAGTCTGGACAGCCAATACAAGGCTGACCAGCACAAATGGATTAACAAATGCAAAGTAGAGACTGGAATTACTGAAGTAGGTAGGAAGTCACAAGGGCACCCACAGGCATTTTAAAAGCAAAGGAGTAAGTAAAGTGACAGTCAGCTCTCTATTGAACAAAGGTGCTAACAGCAGATAATGAGGAAATGGCAGAAAAAATGAATAAACCAGTTTACTTCTGATTTCACTGTTAGAGATTCAAGAATATTCCAGTAATTGCTGTATGAAAGGAGCTAGAAGGAAGAGAGGAACCCAGCAAAATTACAATCAATTTCTCCAGGTCCCAGCCTCATCCCATGTCCAACCCTCTCTCATTCCCACCTCCTTGATCTGACACGACCATTCCATCTTCTCTGCCACCTATCCACCCCACCTAACCCACCACTCCCTACCTGCACTCACCTATTACCATCCCACCTACCTTCCCCAGCGCCATCCCTCCTCTCTATTTATTTGCCAGCTCCCTTCCCCCTGCCCCATTTCTGAAGAAGAGCCCCCAACCTGAAATATCAACTTTCCTGCTCCTCTGATGCTGCCTGGCCTGCTGTGTTCTTCCAGCTTCACGCTGTGTTGTTTCCAGGTCCAGAAGGACTTCATTCCATTTTCTGAAAGGTGGGGCTTAATGAGGTGGTTGATGCATTGGTGTTAATTTCCTAAAATTCCCTGAATTCAGGAAAGGTTCCATTGGACTGCAAAGAAGCAAATATAAGCTCTCTGTTTAAGGGAAGGAAGCAGAAACCTAGAAACTATAGGCCAGTTAGCTTGACCACACAGGGAAGATAAGACCATAAATGAAGGAGCAGAAGTAGGTTATATTTGGGATAACAAGCATGGGGCTGGATGAACACAGCAGGCCAAGCAGCATCACAGGAGCAGGAAAACTTGACGTTTCGGGCCCAGACCCTTCATCAGAAATGGGGGAGGGGAAGAGGGTTCTGAAATAAATAGGGAGAGAGGGGGAGGCGGATAGAGGATGGA
>JAHRHZ010000283.1:46458677-46477124 GCA_024137785.1 Ginglymostoma cirratum
TCCATCCTCTATCCGCCTCCCCCTCTCTCCCTATTTATTTCAGAACCCTCTTCCCCTCCCCCATTTCTGATGAAGGGTCTGGGCCCGAAACGTCAAGTTTTCCTGCTCCTGTGATGCTGCTTGGCCTGCTGTGTTCATCCAGCCCCATGCTTGTTATCTCGGATTCTCCAGCATCTGCAGTACCTTTTATCTCTAGGTTATATTTGGGTCTGCTCCTCGCTGTATTGGTGAATGGCAGGAGAAGGAAAAGCTTTCCCCCAGAGGGGGACTGGTGTCTGGAATGCACTGTCTCGAAGGGTAGTCGAGACAGGAAATCTCACAACCTCTAACATGGACTTGGACGGACACTTGTAGTGTCCTAAAATTCAAGGCTGTGGGCCTTGTGCAAGCAAGTTGAACTAGTGTATCTAGGTGGTAGTAGTATATTTTTGGTGATACAGACTCAACAGACCAAAGGGCCTCTTTTGTGCAAGTCTATGACCCTTCTTCATAAGATGATTTACAGATGAGCTCCTGATTTGCGGTCCACTCAATGCACCAATAAGTAAACTTTGAAGTTGGGAGAGTGCCCATTAGTTAATCCCTCAAGGAGCTTAACTGGTGATTTGCTTAATTAAAGATTGCAAATTCAGTGGTCTGGGTGCCAACATACCAAAGTTGCTGGGCTCTTGGGGTGTAGGAATTGTGTCCCTACCTCTGAGCCAGAGGATCTGGGTTCCATTCCCAATTGTTCCACAGTAATGTTATAGTGTTTGAACAGGTTGATTAAAATTTCTGTAGAAATTGCTACCTCTTCCTTTTCCAAACAAAAACAAATAGTATCATGTTGCTGGCTTTAAAAAAATGTTTGTTGAAAATTATCCTGTAGAGATCACATTGTGAGTATATGAAATGCACATATAGCTTTGTAGTTTATAATACAGCACAAAGTTAAAACGCGTGAAAATAAAAAAGGCACTTTGTACAGCAGGATTGGGTAAATTATATCAGTTAGAAAAATTGTGTTTTTTTAAAAATCAGGAGACAAATTGAATATAAAATTGCTGAGCATAATAGAGGACTCTTAAAGTGCATATGCTGCTGAGGGAATGTGTTAGTCCACCCAAAAATTGACTCTGGGATCTTGGAATCCCGTTCATATTTGTATTTACGCAGGAAGGCCAATGACCTAAATAAGATACCAGATTTTCAGAATAGAAGAGGATTTACACTATGTGCAATGAATAAAGTATATTTAAGATTGCAAGGGACTTGCTACAGACAAAATGCACAAATTAGATTTCAAGGATTAGGGAACTAAAATAATGAAACTTTAGTGCCATTTTATAACTTCAGAAACCTCGGTAGAGGCTAAAGCTAATCAGACTGAAATAAAGCCTGTGAAATACTGTTACTGATTATTGTTTTATTGTAGTAATGCTAGTCTTGACCTTTGGTAAACAGGAAGATATGATTTAAGTTTAAATAGGAGCAAAAAGACAATGTACATGTTGAATGAAGCAGTAGTAGTCTAATAATCAAAGAACCTCTAGGTTTTGCATTGGAATAGTCAGCACTTACATAACCATAGCTTAGAAGCAAATTGGAATTTATAGATTCTAATAGCAGAATGGTAGTTTTAATGATAGCAGAACTTAAATTCTGCTCATCTCCTGATAGGAAGGATGCTATCACTGTGTAGATAATCACTGAAAATGATTTCACCTATCTGCAAAATTAATTCCAATAAATTAGTCATTATGATAAATTGTTCAAATAATTAAGTCCACATGATTAGGGAGTTGTGAGTGAAAATTCAGGTAGCCATTTTGAAAGGTCAAAATTAAATAAAACAATAGGAAAAGTAACTGAAGCAAGCAGAGCAAATCTTTTTTAAAAGGCAATCAGAACTGCTTCTCAGAAGAAGAAAAGGATTGAGGAAAAGGGACTGCATTTTGGTGCAACAAACAAGGGTAGGGCCTTGGGTAGTGTTGTAGAACAGAGGGACCTAGGGGTACAGGTACATAATTATTTGAAGCTTGCATCACTTGCAGACAGGGTGGTTAAAAAGGTGTTTGGCACGCTTGCCTTCATTGCTCAGTCCTTTGAGTACAAGACTTGGGAAGTCAGACTGATGTTGTACAGGATATTGGTGATGCCTCTTCTGGAATACTGTGTCCCGTTCTGGTTGCCCAGTTATAGGAAGTGTATATTAAGCAGAAGAGGGTTCAGAAGAGATTTACCAGGATGTTGCTGGGTATGGAAGGTTTGATTTATAAAGAAAGACTGGACAAGTTGGGATTTTTTTCACTGGAGAATAGGTGGTTGAGAGGTGACCTTATAGAAATTTATAATATAATGAGGGGTATAGATAGAGTTAATGGTTGTTGTCTTTTCTCTAGGATGGGGGATTTCAAGACTAGGGGATACATTTTTAAGGTGAGAAGAGAAAGATTTAAATAATGACATGGGGGCAATTTTTTTTTTTTACACGGAAGGTGGTTTGGCTGTAGAATGAAAGTTCTGAGGAAGTGGTGGATGTGGATACAATTACAACGTTTAAAAGACTTTTGGATAAGTAAATGAACAGGCAAGGTTTGGAGGGATATGGCCAGCAGGCAGGTGGGACTGGTCTAGTTTGGGATTATATTTGGCATGGACTGGTTGGGCCAAAGGGTCTGTTTCCATGCTGTATGACTCCAAGACACTCTAAGGGTAGAGAGGATGTGTAAAAACAGAAAATACCCAGCATCTGTGGAGAGAGAAACAGAATTGATGGGCTGAATTTTTGGATGCTTACAATGTTGGTGGTGGAAGGAGGGGCTCCTGACCCTGCCAGGAGTGCCAGATTCCTCAGTCTTTTCTGGGCACTAGCTGTTTTGAGTGACAAGGGAATGTCAATTGGCTCTCAAGGCATACATGCCTTTAGTCTCATTTACAGGCTTGTTGATCAGGGTGTAAGGAAGCTGCTTGGGATTTTTCAGTCAATTTCCAACGTCCTGACAAGCATGCTACCAGTGACATGGTTCTGTAATTTATACCTTCACCTGCCTATTTTCACATCTTAGCACGGCCAGTAAAAGTTGGTCCATAAAGCCAAAAGGTACATGTGGCAGATTCGCTACAATGTTTCAGGTTCAGGCCCAGGAATTCTCATCCTAAAGTGGGTACCCAGTAGCAGGCTGTGGTGCCAATGCTGTCTGATTTCCAGGCTAGGGATACACAATGCTGGTGGCTTCTTGTAATTTTTAATTCAATGTTTTAAAAAGTGGCTGAACAGTCGGTTTTACGTTGGGGGCATTCACCCCGTTCCATACCTCCTCCTGCAGCTGGCTGCTCCTTTGAAGCTGCAGGCCACACTCGTCTGGAAAGAAACCCCGTCTCCTGGCAAATTAAGAGGTAATTGCATGAAAATCTTGACCTTAACACACATCACTGGAACACAGAAGCCGTCCTAAGTCCTATTTCTTGCATCTAGTGGGAAATTCCTGCCCAATGTTTCTGGCTGAAAACTATTCGAACGTGACCATTCTAAAATGTTAACACCATTTTTCTCTCTCCACAGATGCAGCTGGAGCTTTATGCCCAGTACATTTTGTGTTTAATTTTGGATTTTCAGCATCTGCAGTCAATTGGACTTATTCAGAAAGCATGTTTTTGTAATGTGATTTGGTTTTAAAAGGGGATTTAAAAAAAGCTTTTTGACATTCTGTTAACATTCATTTAGAATGATGAAGCTGAAACAATCCTAATGAAGCAAATACATTTCAAGTATTGGAACCATCCTCAAAAAGGAGAAGATTGAGTTTCAAATGAGCATTAATTGCTTGCAATGATAGAATTCCATATTTTCAGTGCTTTTACATTGTTATCACTGTGGGGGGAGGAATATGCCAGAAATAGACCCTGCTACTCCACTCAACATTAACCCTGCCACCTGTAAAACTGTGGTGGTGTGGGTGGGCTAGTGTTTGGCATGCTACCAGCAACATGGTTCCCTAACTTATACCTTCACCTGCCTATTTTCACACCTCAGCATAGCCAGTAAATGTCAGTCCATAAAGTCAAAAGGTACATGTGGTAAATTTGCCTGTGAGATTTCAGATTCAGGCCCAGAAATTCTCATCCTAAATCAGATAGAAGACTTAGAAGTACATCACCGCTGGCACTAGATCTTCAGTTTCCTTTCACAATTAAATTCTGTTAATCTGTAACATAATAATTTTTATATTGCATTTGCGATGTGGAATCTAGGTTACAATGGTCATATAACAGTGAACTTTGAAAGATGTTACATCATTTTTATATGGTGTGTGATATCATGTGGTTATTACCCTGTTGTGAAACTAGGAAATGGTAAGAATCAATGCAGCTATAGTCATTCTCAAATATTCTGATTCCTGAATTTATGTGAACATGACTGAGTTTGTGCCCACTTTAAAGAAAGTTTTGCTTTATTACGATCACTATAGACTGTGATACAAATACCAATTTTGTTTAAAATTTCTTCCTTGGTTGTTGGAGATAAGAAATGACACTTAATTGGTAACAAACGTGCTACTTCCCTTTTAAATTGTTTAGTATGGGGATGAAATAATGTAATAAGCTTTGCAAACTCAACTGAAGTTAAACTCACTCTGAACTATTATTCAAACCTGATCAGTTGCTATGGGAACAAAGGCTTACAGGCAACATTGGGATTTCTTGGACATTGTCCTAAAGACTGGGGAGCTGCCTCTTATCTGGCTTAAAATGGAGCTTTGGATGACAGCACAGAGTAAACCATATGGCAGTCGGATAGTCATATGAATCATCCATCAGAATCTAGGACTGCAAAAGCTCTGTATTGTGCGGAACTTATTTTGAAAGAAAAACTTTTCTATGAAAAGAATTACTAATTTTGATAAAGGATTGGTGGGAGGCTGCGAGGGTGCACTATAGTCAAGATGTTATCAAATTCTACAATGTATTTCAATGTGATTTGTACTGGTATGTCTCATGTTTTCAGATAAGATTTACCAAGCATTTTCCTGGTGGATTTTTATTTTTTAAAAAAAAATGGAAAATTTTTCTCACTACCTCAGAAGTCTAATGCTGCATTTTCACAGCAATCGCCATTTAGTTACTTTCAAAGATTTTGTTAAGCTCAATGCACTGAGTGCTCAGAATTTCCCAATAGAATTTAGTGATTGGAATTTAATGGAGGTAATGGGCCTAATCACCACCTACCCCCATTACCCAGGTGGTGAGCTACGCGAGAATCCCTATGGCAATGGCACCTAACCAGGCCTGCCTTAGGATCAAGAACCCCAAGGTTGGAAGTCTTCCCCAGTGAGAGCTGTCTGCCAGTCGGCCTCAGGTTGCTGCTATAGGCAGCACTCTATTTAACATCAGTGCCGATGGGGAGTGTAGTTGTCTCTGCCAGTATGGCATCCACCCAAGGCGTAGTATTGTTGCGGTATCCCAGACTACAGGTGATTAGTACAGGGTGAAAGGGGGGGACTGTAAGCAGGGCCCCCCACCTACGCATGCTGGGTCCTTTGTTCAGGCGTACACTGCCTTTGAATGAAAGATCCCCTGAAAGCCCACAAATAACCTCCTTTGGCTTTGTTCCTTATACACCACGCATGGCAAGCTCTTCCCCCCCCACCCCCACACTGCTGGGTTAATACCTGTGGCAGTCATAATAAATTGTCAGGGATTTCCACTGCAGACTTCATTGGAATGGTGTAAAAGAAAGAAAGAACTGTAGAAGCTGGAAATCAGAAACTGCTTCTTGAAGGGCCACCGGACCTGAAACATTAACTCTGCTTACGCTCCATGGGTGCTGCCAGACCTGCTGAGTTTTTCCAGCAATTTCTGCTTGTGCTGTTTGGGATGGTGAGTGAAGTCAATGAGATCGCCACCTGCTGACCTTCTGCCTGATTAAATGCCCCATTGCCATCACTGGTGGAGGGGGTTAAATTCCTCTCAGTTAGTGCAATTCTACAGAAGTACATCTCAACACTGTTGACCAAACCATTTTTATACTTTTTCATTTTTTTTCTACAATTTCCTTCCTAAATTCTCCTTTCCTGAGGCAGTGATAAATGTTGGATATTATTTTTCAGACTGCAATATCCTCCTGGACCTCATACAAATCTGTTAGGTATCATGGATCTTTTTATTCCCCCCCGCCCTACAGAAATCACAACCAAGTCCATTGCCCATGTCCTGTAAAGTTCACTGGACAGCAATTGGTCGTGAGACCCATGGCTGATTTCTGTTTCGTTCTGTTGTACTAGAGCTAATTGTAGCATTTAATTACTGTCTCTACTCCACTTGCACCAAAACTGATCAGGCAATAAACTATAAGTTTCCTGCATTGTATGATCCAATGGCACAATATGCGGTTTAAATTTGTGCAGCCTCCCACTAATCCGCAAGCAAAACTGGTAATTTTTTAGTATAAGGGCAATTCCCTTTCAAAGTAAGTTTCACAATCCAGAGCTTTTGCAATCCTCGGTTTGGGTGGATTCTTCATATGAATATCCTACTGCAATATAGTTTACTCTGTGCTGTCATATCTTGCTGTGCTATCGGTGAGAACGGTGATGTGCATGTCTCCCCTTTATAAGGTATAGCTCTTTTGCAACATATACTATTTTAATACTTTGCAGATTTTGGTGCATACCATTTGTATTTATGAAATAAATCAGTAGTTAGGTATGAAAATTTTTAACTCTTAACAGAAGAGATTTCACATATTTAATTACTTGAGAGTCTATTAAAAAATAATGATCCATTAGGTTAATCTTTAACTACATGCATAGGTTAACTCTTGCCTTCTTTATTGTGACCAAACACTAGTGAAAGTGTTGCTAGGAAACATAAGTAGATGCAAATCAGAAACCAAGATTTAATTTCACAAAGGCTCCCTTCTGTGCTTGATCACTCCTTTCACCTCCTGCTCTTTGGGAGACCGGCTTTAAGGTCAAATTAATGACTTTCAAATGCTAATGGCTTGCTCGATGTTAAATCTTTTCTTTTCATAAACTTGGAATAGTAAGCAATTGTAAATTAAATTATTTAATAAAATGTCATGTTGAAAGATATTTCTGCTTCTGTAAAGAGCTAGTATTTACTTGAGGTAGATCAAGAGACGAGGAATTCCAAAAGCAGAAAATCCTGTTTAAGGATTCGATCAATGATTCAGTAGACCAACCAGTCTGAACTGGTTCTTTTCCGATCCTAACTGAACCGTGAATGCAGTACTTAACACCAGATTGTTACGCACACTGCAATCTAATAAAGAAAAGTCCCAAAACTGAGATTTCAGGCATTTTAAATTGAAATCTCATAATTACTGTTACAGTTTGTACAGAGGAAGATGTCCAATTTTGCAGGAATGAGATTTACAAGGATGATACTGAGACTGGAAAGCTTGAGTTATAAAGAGAGATTGGAAAGGCTGGGACTTTTCCCCCCACCCCCCCGGAGCGTTAGGAGGCTGAGGGGTGACCTTGAAGTAAAATCACGAAGGGCATAGGTTTAAGGTGAACAGCCAGGGTCTTTTCCTTAGTAAGGGAATCCAAAACTAGCATGCAAAGGTTGAAGGTGAGAAGGGAAAGATTTAAATGGGACCTGAGGGGTAATTTTCTCACACAGAGGGTGGTATGCGTATGGAATGAGCTGCCAGAGGAAGCAGTAGAGGCAGATTCAATTTCAACACTTAAAAGATATTTGGGTAGTTAGGTGGATAGGAGCGGTTTGGAGGGATATGGGCCAAATGGGATTAATTCAGTTGAGGAAACCTGGTTGGCATGGATGATTTGGACCAAAGGGCCTGTTCTATACTGTATGACCCTGGTAACAAAGACCTACACGGAAATAAAAATGAAGAACTGGGAAATAAAAATGGATGGCTGGTTTGCTGATTTTTTTTTTGCCATCACAAAATATTAAAATTGCCGCACTGAATACAATAGAATGTTTGGCAAAGGCATTAAATTTGATATTCAGGTAAGCAGACAGAAGGAAATTGGAACAGTCAGTTCATTGGCATATTGGTTTGTGTTCCTCGAATAACATGAAAGTGAAACCTCCCCATAGTGACTTTGACTATAATACTACACCCTGGGGTATTCACAATGGGAACGGTCAACACTGAGGGCCAAAGCTAAGGGGTGGTCACTGAAGGCAGACTCAAAGAGTTAAGTTCGAGGAGTCATTTTTGGGCATAGGCAGAGAGACGTAATTCAGGGAGAGAATTCCAGGAGCAAGGCCTATAAAGGGAGTGAACAGAACTATATTGTAGTGATTTAAGATGGTAAAATAAGGTAAGAAGTAAATTGCAGAGGTAGACAACAGCAGGCCTATGAAATACTTCAAGCCATGGAGTTTGTTAGCAATGAACGGGGGTACAGATGCATGAGATGAGGTCACATGGGACTTTTCATAGAATACAATGCATTTTCCTGAGTTCTAGATGTGCTGGAGTGTGGTGCAGGAGAGGCTGATGAGGAGAACATTGATGAAACTGAGCATCATCTGCAAAGATACATCTAAGTGTTATATTGGAACATAGAAGGGTGATATGCCATGGTGGGAGTTAACCGTCTAGTTGATGGATTTAGTTTGGGCTTTGAATTTCAAGATTGAATAGGATACTGAAGTTTTTCACCAGAAGCTCAGGCTGGTGAGCAGTCAGGGTTGGGGGAAGTGAAGAGACGAACCTGGAACCAAACTAGGAGACAACTCCTTTGTGAAAATCTAAAGTTCTTATGGCTAAAAGGACAAAATTGCATAGGATGAAAGTTGGAACAGCCTACCAAATTGAGTGATCACCCGGGATGTTATTGAATGGTGAAGCAGGCTCAAAGAGCTGAATGGCCTACACCTGCTCTTATTTTCTAAGCTTCATATGGCGGAGATCTAAGGTGTAGAAATTCCATATTCATTCGGGAATGAATGCCAGATAGACTCTGCATTTTCCATATTATGTAACTGTTGGCAAGATGTCTATGTGCCTACATAGTTGAACAGCATCAACGAAAGACAACTTAAACAGCAACTTCCAAACCCACAACCACTATCAGCCAGAAGAACAAGGGCAGCAGATGTGTGGAAACATCACCTTCAAATTGCCCTCCAAACGACAGCCCATTTTGACTTGGAAGTATATCACCATTTCTTCACCGTCATTAGTCAACATCCTGAAACTCCTTCCTTAACAGCACTGTGAATGTACCTACACCACGTGGTCAACAGCAGTTCAAGAAGGCAGCTCACCACCTCCTTCTGAACAGTTGTTATGGCTGTGAATAACGCTGGTCTGGCCAGCAATGTTCGTATCCCACAAATGAATAAAAAAAAGGCTGTAGTCACAAGGATGCTAGGTGTGTCCTTGACCAGCAAAGTCTCAATATGATGCATAGGTTGAGAGTAAAGGGGATGGTTTGGAAACAGGAGGTGGCTGAGAATATGGTCATTGATTTGAACAAATCTGACTTGCTAATGGCCTTATAAAGAAAAAGAAGAATGAAGATACAATAAATGAGTCCTGACAACTAATTTTTCAATTTCCTGGACATCAGTTAGCCAGTGGTATACAGCACTTGGAATAGATGGAAAATTGTGTTTGAGTTCCTGATGCCCATTACTTTATTTTGCCTGCTTTACTTGGTCCTGATTTATTTGCTGGCCTCCACTAACGGTAATAGAAATGAGGTGCTGCAGGCAGAATATCACGGCTAGGATATCATTGTCTAGACCACTTGTATAAAATCTATTTCCAATCACTGTTTACAGGCTACATGCTAATATCATGATGTTCATTCACTATACATCTAATCGTTGAAGCAGTTTTAGTTTTTAATTGGTTGTTTACTCAGGATGCAAAACTGTCAAAGTCATACAGCATGGAAACAGACCCTTCAGTCCAAGCCGAATAATCCCAAACTAAACTAGTCCCACCTGCCTCTCCTGGCCCATATCCCTCCAAACATTTCCTATTGCATGTGCTTATCCAAAATGTCTTTTAAACAGTGTAATTGTACCCACATCTACCACTTTCTCAGGAAGTTAATTCCCCACACGAACCACCTGCTGTGTAAAATGTTTAACCCTCATGTCTCTTTTAAATCTCTCTCCTCTCACCTTAAAATTGTGCCCCCTAGTCTTAATCTCCTGTCCTAGGGAAAAAATATGCAGTCAAAGATCATGTGGTTAAAGTTATCATTAAGCCAGTGGGAAAGATTTTAAGGACAATAAAACAGCTTAATACATTTCAAGGTGGAAATAAAAATAATCCATTGACAAGATCAAAAATTAAACACAAAGCAGTTTATAGCACCCCCTTATGGAGAACATTGTAAATATAATAGCTGGTTGAAAATGATTGCATCCAATGCCCTGAATTTGTTTAGTGTTTTTAGCAATTGGCTGACTTAAAGTGAGCATACTGATATTTTTGGAGGTGACTTTTGGAACTGGATCTGTTTCTACCCTGTAATATCTGCGCAATAGTTTGGGTTGCAATTCCGGGGCCCTTCTGCAGTTTGCTGGGAAATAAATGTCACAAATTATAATAAGTAGGAACCATGTTGCAATCTCCAAATCCAAAGACTTTGCAGCCCAGTTCCACTTGTGGTAACTTAGAAAGTAACAAAAAGTAGTTCTGGTGTAAATCTTTTAATTCAGAGCCTGTGTGTTGAAGAAACTTAACATGAATCCATTGTCGATTGTCAGGGAAAAGCCCATCTTTAGGGAAGGAAACTGCCATCCTTACCTGGTCTGGCCTACATGTGAGCCCAGACCCACAGCAATGTGGTTGACTCTTAACTGCCCTCTGGGCAATTAGGGATGGGCAATAAATGCTGCCTCGCCAGTGACGCCCTTGTCCCGTGAATGAATAAAGAATACAAAGAAAGAAAATATCGCAAACAAGTCACAACACAGAAACAGGCCTTTCAGCCTAGCAAATGTACACCAATGTTATTAGGGTAAAGGTGCAAATTAAATAGGAGATGTGTTAACTATAATACTTATGTCTGTCCTTTTGTATTATTTTGCCCAGATGCTCACATTTTTTTTTAAAGAAACACATGCACTTAGCATCTTTCACAGCTTGGGACGTCCCAATGCACTTACAGCCAATGTAGTAATTTAGATGTATAGTTGTTGTTTAAATGTAAGAAATATAGCAGCCGATTGAGCAAAGATCCCAAAACAGCAAGATTATAATGATTATATTTGTTTTCCAGTAATATCGATTGAAAGATAAATATTGGCCAAAACTCATCCTTAAAATATTGTCATGTGATCTTTTACATCCATCTGAGAAAGCACACAGGGGCTTGATTTAAGAACTCATCGGAAAGTCAGCACTGCCTCTACACTGTACTGGAAAATTAACCAAAGACTTGTATTCAAACCCCTGGAGTGAAACTTGAACCCACAACCTCCTCAGTTCACTGGGCTTTAATTGCAATGAAGATATTACAAGCTACATTCGTGCATGCAACAAATTCATTTGCAGTAACGTTGGAGAAACCTAAATGTGTGTCATGGGTTCAAGAACCCATAGCTGACACACGCCACTGATTCCCAGGCACTGACCTAGGGGTCTGCCCGTTGCTATGGATGGACTCAAATGTACATTGCTGAAAAGAGAAATGTTGTCAAAACATTTCGTCTGGCAGTCATCAGGGTAAATGCTTGAATACCAGTTTCCAACGATCACACCAATTCTCTCAAATGTCTTTCTTTTCAGCAATATTTAAGTTTAGCATCACTGTAGACTCAAATGTTCTTCTTTTGTGTCCTAATACTCCTGAGCCATACACAGCCTTCTCTTCAGCCTCTACTGGGAATTCCCGTCTCTCAATCTCCTCCATGCTCTGAGTGTAATAAAATTACATAGAGATTATAACAGTCCACATCAGTACTTGGCCTCTAAATCAAGAAATCAGCAATCACCAATCACCAATCACCCTTTTCCTGCACTATTCTGATATCTCCTTATCCTCCTTTTCTTCAACCATTTACTAATCTATTCTTAAAGTTACCAAGGCACATATTTATCATTAACTTTAGTTCTGTGTTCCACAAGTCTGTAACTCTGTAAAGATATCCTTTTCACTCTGTCCCAAGTCACTTATATTTAATTTAACATTCATATCAACAAGTTCTAGATTCCTAAGTCACTTCAAACAGCCGGTTTCTACGTACTTTGTCCCATTACCTTAATTTTTTAACTGACACTTCAAATCAAACCACAATCTCCTCTCTTCAAACAAAAAGGAAGTAAAATTTAAATTGCTGGAAAAACTAAGCAGGTCTGGCAGCATCTGTGGAGAGAAACCAGAGTTAACGTTTTGTGTCCAGTGACCCAAAAGCAACCACATTGCCTCTGAGATAACAAGCATGGGGCTGGATGAACACAGCAGGTCAAGCAGCATCATAGGAGCAGGAAAACTTGACGTTTCGGGCCTAAACCTCTGTCCTCTTTACAAGTAGTGTCCTCCTGTATGCTGCACAATAACTTCTCAGACATTTCAACATCCTTGCTGTAGAACACAGACCAAGACAGTGGACAGTAATTCAGTTTTATATACTGTCACTATTGCATCATGAATTTTCTACTCTTACCTGTAAGTGTAAAATCTAGCTTTGCGTTCTTTAATGAGCTTATCCACTGGCAATTTGATTCTAAAATCTTGCTAACTTGAATGTCAATATCTTTCTTTTCAGCAAATGACCTATTCCCATTAAAAATATAAGGCAGCATTTTCTGACCTTATGGCAAAATTGTTTTCTTTTATGGTGTCTGGGCTGCCACGCCCCATACCAAGATTTCTCACATAATTTTCTGTCCTTCACCTCATTCATTATGCACCCAGCCTCTTTGATGCCCGTTTTGTGGAATCATGTGACAAAGAAGACACCAAATTTACATCCCAGCTGCATGGTCCATCAGACACTGCAAGCCACACTGTCCAGTAATGTATTGGACCTGCATCGTTATCGCAAAGCAAATGGCCCCAAAAAGCAAGTTAACTCCTAGATTTGCTGACTGGAGCCTGGAGGTGCTGATGGATACATTGGTGAAGAGCAGGGTAGGCTGTATCCCACTGACCCAAGCAGCCTGGACTGAGTTAGCGGACTGGATTAGTGTCTTGGGTGAAAGACAACACACAACAATGCAGGAAGATGGTTAATGATCTTGTTCGCTCTGCAAGGGTAAGTGCCATCATCTTGTCTCTGCCACCACACACTCACAGGGTCACTCACTGCCACAGCTCATACCTCTCCCAAGGCTCATGGACTACAACACACACTATTGCACGAGCAGATTCCACACAAACTTCTAACCCCCAAGAAGCAGCTTCCAAACCAAGACCCAAGAGAAGCCAAATCAAAAGGCTGAACAGAGAAAGTGAATTGGGAAGCCAAACCAAAAGCATCATCAGAACAAAGGACCTCCCTCCCCGCGAAGAGGAAGCCAACCCAGGAGAAACCAAACAAGATCTGCTGAACACAGGCCTTTCCGAATCGAGAACAGCAGCAAGAACCTCAACAACTAATCACGATCATTAGGAATAAAACCTGACAACTCGAAGCAACAACTGATCCAACGATACCTCAACTTCTTAGACACAACCCAAGGTGAAAACCGGGCTCACCAAAAGTAGAGGAAACCAGGTACTTACCCAATAGATCCAATACAGACCTAACCGCATCAGCGGACTCAACCCAAACTAACAAAACCTACGCAGCCTGAAGTCTTCATCCAGGCTCTGGGCATGGCAAGCCAGGTGCACTTCAGAACTGCATTCTGAGTGGTGAGCGTAAACTCCCAAAACCCCCCAAAGTTCCAACCTTGCTTGCAGGGAAGGGGATGGCGGGTGGTGACAATCCATTGGACCCTGCAATTATGTAGGCTGAGAAGGGTCTAGGCCCAAAACGTCAGCCTTCCTGCTCCTCTGATGCTGCTTGACCTGCTGTGTTCATCCGGCTCTACACCTAGTTATCTCAGATTCTCCAGCATCTGCAGTTCCTACTATCTCTGAGTTAAACACCGTTGGTTTTCTGAGAGTCAGCAGGGTTGTATTCTAATAGTGGTAATCTAGTTAATAGTTATTTAAAGTAACATTGTTCTCCTACATATAAGTTGTTAATTTCCTTGTTTTATTTTCCTGTGTTATACTTGCCTTTTGTACCTTGAATAAACACAGATTCTTTTGCCCTTAAACACCAATCAACTGCCTGTTCATTTCACATCCCCACAAATAAGTCCAGCGTCCAGAACCATGGGTCCAGAAGCTATTTGAACGCCTAAAGATCAGGAGAATAACTGAATGCAAACCAGAACTCTACATGTAAATAATGCACTGTGCCTCATAACTGAATCATTTTCAGTCTCGTTTATGTAACTTTCGATTCCTTAGTCTGTCATTAATATATATGGTGAGGAACTGAGGCACCAGTACAGATCGCTGAAAAATGTCAATTGTCACATCCAACAATTAGATATCTTACTCTCTGTCTTACATCTCCCATCTAATTACCAGTCCATGTTATAGAGTTAAAATTCTTTGAGCTAGTATCCCTTGTGTGTAAACTTATCAAATGCCTTCTGAAATCCTTTATAGATATTTATAGTCTCCCACTCCCACCTTAATAGTGACCCTCTCAGGAAAATCAATTAAATTAGTTATGACCAGCCATTTATAATTCCATGGTTAATTCCCCTTAATTAGTTCATACTTGCTGAAATGCTCAGTGACTCTATCCCTGATGAATTCTACTAATCATCCTTTATTGATATTAAACTGACATGTCTCGCATCTGCAGTTTCCTCTTTCTTAGAAAACTGTGACATTTAGTCATCCAATTCAAAGGAATAGTTTCCACAACTAAAGGCTTTGGAAAACAGCGACTAGGGCAAATTTTTTTTGGAGAGAAAAACAGTTTAATTAGAAAGTTGATTTATGATTCACAATACATGATAGAACCCCTTTATGTTATGATAATATAGTTATAACTGACAAGTGTTTTACACTGTAATTCTGCCTTATTAATTTCAAGCAGCTAGGACTTATTTGCCAGAATAGATTTGTTTTCAAATAATAAAACCATGCACACTCTCAATTATTATTCTTAATAAAGTTTAATTGATTGAAAGGTTCCTCTAATGAGAAGTTACTTCCAAAACAAATAGCCCAAGGTACTATTTCACATGGCCTTTCTTACGGTGAAGCAGCATAATGGTTTAGAAACTATAGGTTATTTTGTTATATCTTGTACATAAAAGCAGAATAAATCCAACCTGGCCAATTAATGGCCCATTTGTTTACTCTCAATCATCAATAAAGTGATGGAAGATATCATCAACAGTGCTATCAGGCAGCACCTAAAGAAGGGTCTAGACCCGAAACGTCAGCCTTCCTGCTCCTCTGATGCTGCTTGGCCTGCTGTGTTCATCCAGCTCTACACCTTGTTATCTCACCTGCTCAGCAATACCCAGTTTGGGTTCTGTCAGGGCCACTGAGTCACACAGTATGGAAACAGACCCTTCGGTCCGACTCGTCCGTGCTGACTATAATCCCAAACTAAACTAGTCGCACCTGCCTATGTTTGGCTCATATCCCCCCAAACATTTCTTACTCATGTACTTATCTACATGTGTTTTAAACATTGTAAACATACCTGCATCCACTACTTTCTCTGGAAGTTCATTCCAGACACAAACCACTCTTTGTATAAAGAAATTGCTGACACGTCTCTTACAAATCTTTCTCCACTCACCCTAAAAATATGCCCCCTAGTCTTGTAATCCCCCATCCAAGGGAAAATACGTGCCATTCACCTTATCTTTACCCCTTATGATTTTATAAACTTCTATAAGGTCACCCCTCAACTTCCTATGTTCCAGTGAAAAAGTCCCAGCCTATCCAACCTCTCCTTATAACTCAATCCCTCCAATCCCGGCAACATCCTGGTAAATGTTTTCTGAACCCTCTCCAGCTTAATAATATCCTTCCGATAACAGGACAACCAGAACTAGGCACAATCCTCCAGAACAGGCTCCTGACCTCATTACAGCTTTGGTTCAAAAATGGACAAAACAGCTGAATTCCAGCGATGAGGTGAAAGTGACAGCCCTTGACATATAATGTGAATAATTAAACAATATGAAAGCTATATGTTAAATAGGTAAAAATTCACCGGCTATACAATCTCTTATCTCCTAAATAAAAATAATCTACTTGAGTTGTTAACAGTTGAAGAAATTAATGTTAATCTCTACTTAGACATTGAATTCTGTACTGAAAATTCACTAAAGATAAGTGAACATGCCTTCATGTAGTTTTATAAAATAGGGCTTTCCTACATTATAATATGAATATATATTTTTGAAAACTAGATAAACTTATAATTTTCTTTAAATAAAACCCTGGTTGAATAAACTTATTTTTCTTGGCCTATTTAGTACATGGGCTTGTGCCTTCTACTCTTTTTTTTTTATTAACTTGTGGGATAGGAGTATGATGGACTGGCCAGTATTTATTGCCTAGTTGCCCTTGAACTGAGTGGCTTGCTGGGCCATTTCAGAGAGCAGTTGAGAGTCAACCAGATTGCTGTGCAACTGGAGTCGCATGTAGGTCAGATTAGGTGAGGAAGGATATTAATGAGCCAAATGGGTTTTTCCAACAATCAACAATGGTTTCATGGTTATTAATTCCATATTCTTATTTATTAAATTAATTATTCCACCATCTGCCATGGTGGAATTTGAACCCAAGTCTCCAGAACATTAGATGAGTTTCTGGATTTATGGTCTAGCAATATTACCACTAGGCCATTGCCACCCCAAGGTGTGACTAGAACTTCACTGTGATATGTAAAGATTTCTTCTATCACAGGAGTAAATGCTCTCACAGCTGCAACACACACACACATACACAAATCCATCTACATATTTGGAACAGTAAAGAATACATTAGTGTAATCAAATTGAAAATTGATGAGACTAAATAAGCCAAAGAATGAGTAAACATGATGTATGAACCACTGGATTAATGTTATGTCCTTAAACATTTCATCATTTTATCTATTTCTTAAATGGACTTTCTGGTTTAAAATTTTACTGCTTTTATGAAATCTTTAGGGGTGGTACAGATGCAAAGACAGAAGATAGAAGTGTCACAGACAAGATAGGAAGGCAATTGAATTATGTTTACCATTGCCTACTCCTGTCCATAAGAGGAGTCTGGATTTCAACATTTGATGAAATATTTTCCATTCCCTTTTGAAACAGGCAGTGGCATGTTTCCCCAAGTCCTGTTTGTGAAGTCCAATTTAAAATGAGTTAAAGCAAAGTAAACTGTACTCAGTACCTGGGGGAATGTCTGCATCATACACATGTATGTCCATGAAACCAAGGCAAGAGAAAGGAAAGGAGTTACAAATTACATCAAACCAAATATATCAGATTTAGCTCACGAGAACTGGAAAGTCCAAAAAGTCAATACCTAGTTGTCATTCTTTCATTTGGCTATGTTCAGAAATGTGTTTTGTTGGAGCTCAAAGAGTCAGCTCAGCTGGTGAAGGTTTAATAGCAAGTGAAGCATAGTTTTTTTTCGCCATAATTCAGACTTCTGAGAGATATTGAAATCAGAGGCAAACATTGCCTGAGCCTGAAGCTGCTTATGATGTGTTCTGCTCTAGTGTTTGTTTTAAGCAGCCTGAAAAAGAAACTAAAGCTACAAAGTTAAAGGTGATTCAAATAAAACAGCAGTTTCAGTCATATAACAGGGGTTTCAGGTTGGGAATGATTTAGTTAATGAGGTGGATTTGATAACACTATATTTTCTGATGAAGAGACATGTAGTAGATAACGATGGAATCTTTTCTACCAAGTCATGCCACAATGAATTTGCTGGTCTTCCTTGTTCATAACCAACTGGACAGGTCACCTATTAGTCTTTTGTATTGGCTTTGGTGGAATTTTCAAACAATACCAGGATTGCCACATTCCAGGGGGTGATAAGCACACTTGTGTACTGCTAACATCTCCTAGCAATCATCTTGCTTATTCTGTGTTCAATAGCAGTCATATAAACTGGAAACAGTCCATTTGAAAATCAAAAGGAATGTTATCCTCTTAAAATTTTGAAAAGACAGCTGAGGTATCTAAGGTACTCTGTTGTCCTGCTGTATGGGCAATATACAATGTATCATTGATATTTAGCATGAGTACAAGGAAAGATTCCCACCGATTTGAGATAAGACCCTGTAACGAAAACAACCTAAATAAACGTGAGAGATTTAAAAGACTGACTACTGGAATTAGAGATAGTAGGAACTGCAGATGCTGGAGAATCTGAGATAACAAGGTGTAGAGCTGGATGAGCACAGCAGGCCAAGCAGCATCAGAGGAGCAGGAAGTCTGACGTTTCGGGCCTAGACCCTTCTTCAGAAAAG
>JAHRHZ010000283.1:46482124-46523022 GCA_024137785.1 Ginglymostoma cirratum
AGGTCAAGCAGCATCATAGGAGCAGGAAAACTTGACGTTTCGGTCTCTTCATTTCTGATGAAGGGTTTAGGCCCGAAACGTCAAGTTTTCCTGCTCCTATGATGCTGCTTGACCTGCTGTGTTCATCCAGCCCCATGCTTGTTATCTTAGAGAGGAGATCAGTTGGACAAAGAGTTGCTAACGCTCAGGCTGGGAGGGTGAATAGTTGTTAATGGGGACTGTTAGTGACTAACAACAGGGGGTGTGTAGTGGTAGGCTCTGTGGTACAAGGCCTGGTGTGTGGGGTGGGGGTTGGGGCATGGGAGAGTTTAGGTCCTAAAATAATTGAACTCGATATTGAGTCCACAGGGCTGTAGGGTCCCCAAGCAGAAAATGAGGTGTTGTTCCTCCAGCTTGCATTGGGCTTCGCTGGAACACTGCAGCAAGCCAGAGACAGAGATGTTGGTCAGGGAGCAGGGTGGTGCGTTAAAGGAGCAGGCAACGGGTAGTTCAGGGTTTTTTTTGCGAGCAGAACGCAAATGTTCTGCAAAGCAGTCGCCAAGTCTATGCTTCGTTTCCCCAATGTAGAGGAGACCACATTGTGAGCAGCGAATGCAGTGGACTAGATTCTGGGAAGTGCAGGTGAAGTGTTGCTTCACCTGGAAGGTATGTTCGGGCCCTTGGATACTGGGGAGGCGAGGAGGTAAGTGGGCAGGCGTTGCACCTTCGCTGGTTACGGGGGAAGGTGCCGAAGGGCTGGTGGGGAGGTATTGGGGGTGATGGAAGTGTGGACCAGGGTGTCCCGGAGGGAACAGTCCCTGAAGAAGGCAGACAAGGGAGGGGAGGGGAGGTGAATATGTCTCTGGTGTGGCATTTTGTTGGAGGTGACGGAAATGGCGTCAGATGATCCTCTGGATGTGGATGCTGGTGGGATGATAGGTAAGGATAAAGGGAACCCTACCACTGTTGCAGGAGGGAAGAGAAGGGGTGAGGGCGGAAGTGCAGGAGATGGATCAGACCTGGTTGAGGGCCCTGTCAATAACAGAGCTGGGGAATCCTCGGTTTACTCCCTACTCCACCCCCCTCCCTTGTTTCTGCATATAAACTGACGTTTTCCCAGCCACCATCAGTTCTGAGGGGGAGGGGGTCACCGGACCCGAAACGTTAACTCTGTTTTTTCCTTCACAGATGCTGCCAGACCTGCTTAGCTTTTCCGGTGACTTCTGTTTTTGTTCCTGATTTACAGCATCCGCAGTTCTTTCGACTTTTACTTGGAATCTCTGGAATCGTCTGAGGCCTTCCGAGGAGACAGCATGGTTAGAGGCAGGGACCAGCTGACCATCCAGAGAGACGGAGGGAGACCGAGGAAGAAAACAGATTTGCAGACCCAGAGACAGAGCCACAGAGTGTGTCACTGTGTAAATTTACAAGAGACTTAGGGAAGTATTGTAACCTTAAGGGGTCAAATAGGACTAGAGATAGTATGTTTAGTATCAAGGATTATTGTAATTTTGTTCCTAATAAAGTTGGGACTGTTTTGTATAGGTTCTGGCTCTGTGTTCCTGTTCATTTGACCGCTTTAGTACTGTGGGACACCTGGCGAAATTCATTCATATACATTCTGGTCACAGTTGTCTGCAACTTATTCAAAGAGGAACCACACAACAGGAGATAACAGAGTGTGGAGCTGAAGGAACACAGCAGGCCAGGCAACATCAGAGGAGCAGGAAAGCTGACGTTTTGGGTCAGGGCCCTTCTTCAGAAAAAAAAAAAAAAAATAAAAAAAAATCACACAATAAGATGCTGCTATCAAGCCAAAAAGACATTCTGCCGTTCCCACATCTGAGCCTTATGGTATATCAATGCTAGTACGATGCTTAATGTCAAAAGCATTGGTGGATTGCAAAAAGCACATACCTATGATCTGTTCACAAGAAGCAAGGTACTGAATGTACACAACAGCCCAGGATCTAATACACTTGGACAACCAGATCCCAATGCATCTCGGAGCTCTACAATTTTTCACCATTTAGATAATATGTTTCCTTGTTATTCTTTCTGCTGAAATGGACAATTTCAAATTTTCCAAAATTATGCTCCATTTGCCAGAACTTTGTTCACTCACTTAACCTGTATAACTTCCTTTGTGACTTTGGTCCCTTCATCTCACTCATTTATATAAATTGTAAAACGTTGAGGCTGCAGAACTGATTTCTATGGTACACCACTCATTCTATCTTGCCAACCAGAAAATGACCTGTTTACTCCAATACTTTGCTTCTTGTTACATAGCCAATCTTCTATCCATGCGAATGCATTTCCCAACTATACCATGAGCTTTAATTTTCTCAAAACACTAAATTCTGCTGTGGCACCTTATGAAATGTTTCCTGAAAATCTAAGAACAATACCTCCATTTATCCATAGTATATTACGTCCCTAAAGAACTCCACTAACTTGGTTCAACGCGATTTCCCTTTCTCAAAACCAGGTTGATTCTGTCTTAATAACTTTTGCAAGTGCTCTGCCATAATGTACGTAATAATAGCTTGCGATTCCTTCACGATGATAGCTAACTGGTCTGTTGTTTCCTGCTTTTAAACTCCTGCCCTTTTTGAATAAAGGAGCAATATTTGCTAATTTCTTTAACATTTATGGAAAGTATTATGATTTGTTTTGCTATTTCTAGCTTGCTTTCTCTTGTACTCTAATTTTTACCTCCAGCTTAATCTTTTTGTCATTTTCTACTCTTTTTAATTCTGGCAAGTCTTCTGACCTGGCACTCGTCTTTGTGCAATTATAAGTGTCCTCTTTAAGTTTGATCCTATGAATGGATGGGTCCACCCACTGGAAATTTTTCCTCTCAATGTATCGATTCTGTGTATTCTGAAATATTCCAATAAACGTCTGTCAATATGTCTCTATTGGCTTGTCCCTTAACTTTGTTTGCTAGTTCACATTAATTAGCTCTGCTTTCATGCCTGCACAATCAATTTAAATTTAAAATACCAGTCTTGAACTCACATTTCTCTTCATAAAATTACATGTAAAATACAATCAGATTATTATCACTACTATCTGGGGATGCCCTAACCATGAGGTTATTAATTAATCCTATCTCATTGCTTAACAGGAGATCAAGTGTAGTTTGCTTTCCAGTTGGCTCCAGAACCTGCTGTTTTAAGAAATAATCCAAAAAAACCTACAATCAACTTTACATCTAGACTACCTTTGCCCATCTTTACTTTTCTCAGCTGTTAACTATGCTAAAATTGCTGGTGATTATCATTGTATCTTCCTAAAAAGCTCCCAACACTTCTTCCTTTATACTTCAACCTACCATGTGGTTACTGTTGTGTAAAGGCTTCAGGATCCTGGGGCAACAAAATAATGCTGTCACAGAGCTGTATATCACTGAGTATAAATAGCACGGCATGGGCAAGGTTAGATAAGAATGCAATTTTCTCTCCGAAGACCACCACTCTACACTTATGCTAAAAAGAGATAGTTTTGAAAACACACGGACATGCACGCATAAAGAAGGCAGATTAGTATTTACCTAATGTAATTATACATGGGATATCTATGATAACCATTTATCTCTTTGCTTGGTATTAATATATAATAAAAACCAAACTGTTGTTCTTGATTTTGCCTTCTCCTTTACTAGCCTGTTTTGGACCCAATCTCATAGTGAAGCATTAATTCACATGAATTAAGGATGGTAGTAGCAGTGAGATTCACTGTTCAGAAAAGTTGACACAGCGGTGATGATCAAGAAACAGACCCAAGATCCCCTGGAGAAGTAAACAATTAAAATAAAAGTTCAAAAAATTGTCAACACAACTTTAAGACCAGCTAGCAGCTAGAAAGCCACAGAGTTAACAGCTACCACAAAGGAAATAGCTCTGAAGAGAAAACTGCTCCAGAGAAACAACTGGACTACCAGAAGTTTCAAAGAGCTGTTTACGGAAATAATTGCGGAAGCGTCCCATTAAATAAAATAGCAAGAGCTGTTAAATTCCACTGGCAATAAATGAAAAATTGGTTAAAGAAAAAGAGCATGAATCTGATCATAAGGTTTCAAATTTGTCACAATAATATATCACGGTGCTATAGTCAGTTAACTCACAGTCCTCACTCAGGTAAACAGAATCACTCAGATATCATTCTGATAAACAGAAAGAACTTCAGAACGGTTTGACATTTATAAAGTCTGATCCTCCTGAGTCTCTGCCCTCTGGGTCCCTTAACTCCTTGCTCACTGACTCACCCTTCTTTCCTTGACCAGTGACCAAATCAGAAGACCCTATCTGGGGCATGGGAACCTCAGCACGGAGGCAGAGAGGGGCATTCAAGGAATGAAATGTCAGAAAATTAAGAAGCAAAAGTGGTAGAAACAAGTGTGAAAAACAATTAGGGTCATAGCATAGGACTAACAGGATTAAAAAGGCAACATAACAAGGTGTGGAGCTGGATGAACACAGCAGGCTAGGCAGCATCAAAGGAGCAGGAAAGCTGACGTTTTGGGTCTGGACCCTTCTTCAGAAATGGGGGAGGGGAAGGAGGCTCTGAAATAAGTAGAGGGAGGGGGAGGCGATGATATAAGGTGGATAGTGGAGCAGATGGGTGGAGAGAAGACAGATAGGTCAAGGAGGCGGGGCTGAAGCCAGTAAAGGTGAGTGTAGATAGGGAGTTGGGATGGGGGTTGGTCAGTGAGGAGGGAAGGGCGGGTAGGTGGGAGGGAAGATGGACAGGTCAAGGAGGCAGGGAAGAGGCTAGTAGAGGCGAGGGGAGTGTAGGTAGGAAGTGGGGGTTGGTCAGTGAGGTGGGAGAAATGGATAGGTGGGAGAAATGATGGACAGGTCACGGACGCGGGGACGAGAGGGGCTGGTCTTGGAATGACATCAGGGTGGGGAGATTTTGAAGCTTGTAAAGTCCACATTGAGAGCATTGGGCTGCAGAGTTCCCAGGCAGAATATGAGGTGCTGTTCCTCCAGCCTGCGGGTGGCATCGTTATGGCACTGGAGGCGGCCCAGGTTGGATATATGTCATCCAAGCAGTGGGAGGAGGAGTTGAAGTGGTTCGCGACGGGGAGGTGTTGTCATTTGTCACGAACCGAACGTAGGTGCTCCACAAAGTGGTCTCCAAGCCTCCGCTTGGTTTCCCCGACGTAGAGGAAGCCACATCAGGAACAGCGGATGCAATATACCACATTAGCAGATGTGCAGGTGAACATCATTGTCTTAATGCACAGAACATTCACAAAAAGTCAATGAGTTAATAGCACAAATAGGAGATTAAAGATGTGTGCAACAAGGATACGACTGTAATCACGGATAACTTTATTCTACATACAGATGAGATAAACTCAACTTGCAATAATAGTGAGGAGAATTTCCTGGAGCGTTTACATGATAGTTTTCTAGACCAATATGTTGAGTAACCAACTACAGAACAGACTTTCCTATATTGTGCAATGAGAAGGGATTAATGAACAATCTTGTTGTGCAGGATCCACTGGGGAAGAGCATCCAAAAATTGTTTAATCGAGACACATTGAATAAGTTGATCCAAAACTAAGATCCTAAATAGGAATAAAGGGAACTATAAGTGCGAGTTGGCAATGATGGATTGGGAAACATTACTGAAAAGGTTGGCAGTGGATAGGCTAATATTTAAGGAACATATGCACGAATTACAACAATTGTTCATTCCTATCTGGCACAAATAAAGAACAGGAAAGTTGGCTCATCCATGGCTTACAAAGTAAATTAGGGATAATGAGGGTGTGTCTCTGATGGAACATCTCTGACAGTGTTTTTCTGATGCTGCATCTCTGACAAGGTGTCTCTTGATGGCGTGTCTCTGATGGTCTCCCTGCTAGCGGTAGTGTCACTGGGCTAACAAGCCTGAACGGAAGCCAATGGTTAGGGGACATGGGTTCAACTCCTACTATGACAGATGGTGGAATCAGAATTCAATAAAATCTGGAATAAAGAGCTGACCTTAATGGTGATCGTATAACCACCGTCAACTGCAGTGAAAACCCATCTAGTTCGCTAATGACCTTTAAGGAAGAAAAATGTGCCGTTCTCCCCTGGTCTGGTCTACAGGGGTCTCCAGACCCACAGCAATGTGGCTGACTCTCTGGCCAATTAGGGATGGGCAACAAATGCTGGCTGAGTCTGTGATGCCCACATCATGTAAACTAACAAAATTGGGGGACTTCTTTTACTCAGAGGTTTGTGAACTTTTGGAATTCTGTGCACCAGAGGGCTGTGGAAGCTCACTTTTTGAGATATATCTAAGGCAAAGATTCATAGATTTTTGACAACCAGTGACATTCACAGATATGGGGATGGGGGTAATTAAATGGCATTTGAAGTGTTCAATCAGCCATGATTGTATTGATTAGTAGGGCCAGGCTCAACAGGTTGAATAGCCCATTCCTGCTAACTGTTCCTTTTTGGAGGTAGTGTAGTTCCTGGTGTCAGAAAACCTCAGCATTTAAATGGAGTGGATCAGAAAGATCAGGTCAGTACTTTGCTCTGTGCAAACAGAATCATCAAGACGTATTGACCAGACAAAGAACCGATGACTTTATCTACTTAGGAGGAAGACCTATAAGTCTTCAACACATATTTTAGTATCCATGAAAAAACTTGATTACCAATGGGCGAAATTTAACAAACAGACAAAGACCAGGAGAGTCCATTGATCCCTTTTATCAAGGACCTTTGCAGATTGGCAGTAAATAATGCATACAGCTGTCTACAGGATGAATTGATATGGGACCATATTGACATTGGGGTGATAGATGAAGACTTCCCTCATCAATTGCAATCATAAGAGGGCATGCCTTAAAAAGGTGTACAGTTCACGAGACAGACCGAGATCAGGAAGCAGAGTGATAGCATCCAAGGCTCCACGGAAGGAGGTGAATAAATCATGCAGTTTCTGGACCAAAAGCAGCAAGTCCCCAAAACAAAAGCTCATTGAAATTAGTAAAAGTGAACTAACTACCATTTTGAAATGTTTAAGATGTGGTGGGAACAACAATACCACTTGAAAGTTCTCCTGCAAACCACTCGCCATCCTGACTTGGAAATATATTGTTGTTCCTTCCCTGTCATTGGGTTAAAACCCTGAAATTCTCTCCCTAACAGCATTGATGATGACGATTTGATTTATTGTCACGTGTATCTAAGTATAGTGAAAAGCTTTGTCTACGAAGAGTACAGGATGATCATAGTAAGCAAAGACATACAGATCATAGGGTGAAGAAAAATTGGGCAGAGTGAGGCGTACAGGCTACACTGCACAGGTTGTGCACAAAGCAAGACCAACATTAACAAGATCAACATTATTTGAAGTGAGAGAGTCCATTCATCGGTCTAATAACAGCAGTACAGAAGCGGTTCTTGAACCTATTGGTGCGTGTGTTCAAGCCTCTGAATCTTTGGCCTGATGGAAGAAGGTGTAGGAGAGCATTACTGGATGGGAGCGGTCTTTGATGATGTTGGCAGCCTTTTTGCGGGAACTGGAGGTGTAAATGGAATCCATGGGTGGGAGGTTGGCTTCCATGATGGTCTGGGTTGTGCACACAACCTTCTGTAGTTTCTTATGGTCTTGGGCAGAGCAGTTGCTGTACCAGGCTGTTATGCACCTGGATAGTTTGCTTTTTATTGTGCATCTGTAAAGTTGGCGAGGGTCCTTATGGACATGCCAAATTCCCTGAGCTGCCCGAGGAAGAGGAGGCATTGTTGTACCTTCTTGACCACTGCATCTAAATGGGAAGTCCAGGACAGGTTGCCAGTTATCATCACTCCTAGGAACCTGACTCTCCCAACCTCCGCTCTGTTGATATAGATGGGGGTTTGTTTTCCTCCTTTCTTTCTGAAATCAATGATCAGTTCTTTAGTTTTGCCAACATTGAGAGAGAGGTTGTTATCATTGCACCATGTCACCAAGCCTTCATCTCTTTTCTGTACTCTGACGCATTGTTGTTTGATATCTATCCTATCACAACACTGTCATCAGCAAACTTGTAATGGTGCTTGTTTGGAATTTGGCCACACAGTTGTGGGTGTACAACGAGTACAGTAGGGGGCTAAGGACGCATCCTTGAGGGGTTCCAGAGTTGAGTGTTCTCATACAGGAGGTGCAGTTGTCTATCCTCACTGATTGCAGTCTGTGGGTCAGGAAGCTGAGGATCCAGTTGCAGAGGATGGAGGTGAGAGCAAGGTCTCGGGAGTTTTGAGATCAGCCGGGAGGGAATAATGGTGCAGAAGGCGGAGCTGTAGTCATTGAACAGGGGTCTGACATTGGTGTGCTTGTTGTCCAGATGTTCCAGGGAGGAGTGCAGGGCTTGGGAAATGTGGACCTGTTACATTGGTAGGCAAATTGTAGGGGATCGAGCTGGGCTGGGAATCTAGAGTTGACGTGGGCCTCTCGGAGCATTTCATGACTGTGGAGGTCAGAGCCACTGGGCGGTAGGCATTAAGGAACGTTACATGTGCTTTCTTAGGTACTGGGATGAAGGTGATCTTCTTGAAGCAAATGGGGCCTTCAGCTTGTAGGAGGGAGGGGTTGAAGATGTCAGTGAATACCTCCACTAGTTGGTCCGCACAGAATCTAAGTGCGCAGCTGGGGACTTCATCTGGGCCTGTTGCTTTCCTTGGGTTGACTCCCAGGAAGACCAATCTGACATCTGCAGCAGTAATGGAAGAAACAGGTGTCCGGGGCTGTCAGGGCAGGTGATAGTGCGTCGCTGGCATTCTGCTCAAACCGAGCACAGAAAACCATCAGCGTATCAGGGAGGGATATCCGCTATCTTGCTCTTCTTCATTTTGTATCCCATTATGTTCTTCAGGCTTTGCCCCAGGTGACGGGTGTCTGTATGGTTGGTTTGGGTCTCTTGGCATCTCTGACGGCATTGCGAAGGTCATATCTGGATTTTCTGTATGGGTCAAGGTCATTCAACTTGAATGCTGCAAGCCTAGTCTTTAGTAGGAATGGACTTCCCAGTTCATCCAGAGTCTACCTACACCACATGGACTGCAATGGTTTAACTCAACTAAGTAGTACAATGAAAAATCCATCCAATCTCTTCAATTGATAGTAGCCTAGCTAAATTGGCAAAGGTGACAATATTCACAAAATTAGCCACTAACAGTGGTTTTTGGACAAGCAATCAAGCTTTCTAACTACATTTATGATGTATTTTGGTCGCTATTGCTTCAAACAGACTACTTTTTGGGAAAGCGTCTGTGCCTGAAATATTTCAGAGGATAAATCCGATTTACTTAAGGGAACAGAATGAAATGCCATAAATATTATTAAAGCACATGGGCGCAACATTTTAAACAGATGTGAATGCACTAGAGAGAGTGCATAAGCGAAGAACAGAATGGTTCCAGGAATGAGACATTTTAGTTGAGGAAAAATTGAAGAAATTGGGACTGGTCCCCTTGGAAAGATGAAGGTTGAAAAGAGCTCTGATTGAGGTTTACAAAATCATGAGCTGGCCTGATAGTGTAACTAGGAGAAAACTTCCCGCTCATAAAAGAAACAAGAGGGCATTGATGCAAAGCAATGTGCAAAAGAAGCAAGGGTGACATGAGAAAAAAAACCCTTTTCACACAGTAACTAGTTAGGGTACGGAATGCACTATTTGGAATTGTGGTGGAAGCAGATTCAATTGCGGCATTCAAGAGGGCATTAGATGATATTTGGTTAGAAAGAATGTGCAAGGCAATAGAAGTACCTTAGGGAATGATACTAGTTTGAACAGGTGGTGTGGGTGCGATGGGCTGAATGGCCTCTTTCTGTGCCATAACAATGCTGATTCTTGACATGTTAAAGCCATAGATGGAGCCAGATTTGACCACCAATCCGGAGGTTCCACCAAGTTAGCTAATACCTATTTTGTTAATCTATCACTTTCAATAGATAAACAACCAATGGATAACTAGGCAGGGGAAGATTTACCCTTTTCAGTACTGTTTAGGATGGCTCCATAGTTGTGAAAGAATCTGAAAGCCAATAACTTTAAAGCCATCATATTTATCAGCTATAGTTATCTAGAGTCAAAAATAATGTGCAGGTAAAGAAGAAAAACAAGATAAGAAATTTGTCTTCTCAGTACAAATGATAGTCAAATGTCACTACTTTAAGGATTTTGAAAATACTGAGGCAGGAAGTGCCTACTTTGAAAATAACTCCATTAGTATGAAGAAATTTGTTCATAATTCGGGCAGAGTTCACATTTTAGGAGGAGTTCTGCCTACTCAGAATTATGTACTGGGTGGAAAGCTGGAAACACACATATGATGCCATACTACTCAATCAGAAACAGTCTGGGGGAGAAATGCAATGTGGAGTCCCTACTCCCAACCAATCTCAAACAACATATTCCATAGCAATTAGATTAAAAAATTATAGTACTCCACCAGGTTTTCAATAAAATGAAATCCAGGTCCAACTTCTTTTGATTCCAAAAACAGAAATTGCTGGAAAAGCTCAGTAGGTGCGGCAGCATCTGTAGAGAGAAATCAGAGTTAATGTTTCGGATCGAGTGACCCTTCCTCACAACTGTTCCCCAAAAACATTAACACTGACTTCTCTCTACAGATGCTGCCACACTTACTGAACTTTTCCAAAAATTTCTGTTTTTGTTTCTGATTCACGGCATCCTTAGCTGTTTTGGTTTTTTTATGATTCCAGTCTCTTTGTGAATAATTTAGATTTCCAAAGCCAAATAAAGGTTAAATTTTCTTGCAAGCCACTAGGACCATTCAATGCCAAGATGAAGGTGGTGAGTACATGGTTTTATTTATGCTGGAAATCTGTTTTGGTTTCATAAAGTCTTTTTGTTCCACTTTGGTCTACAAAGGACTATACTCTGCAGCATGATATTTACAATGCATATCCACCAGCATTTGATAACCTTCATCGGTGTAAGAGTTTGGTTCTTGGAAGACTATTGCTCTAAGGAGTTCCAACTATACTACAACAGCTCATTCTGGTTATGAATTACACTGTAGTGGTCTTTATGTCACTTTACAATCTTGGTGGCTGCTATCACTTAGCTTCATGAGGAGACTGTCTCTAAAAATACATTGATAAAATTCAAATTGGTCCCTAGAAATGCTTCAAACGACATTCTTCAGCTGGCAAGGATTTTCTTGCTGTAAACCATCTTTGGCTTATATCAATTGTCCATACTTCAACTGTTTCTTTTTTAAACTTTCCAGATAACATTCTATACTGGTTGCAGGTGTGAAGGTAATTTCCTGCAGGATGGTATGGGAGATATGGATGTGATCCTTGATAAATAAGAACCTTTATGAATTCTGGAGGATTGTGTTTCAGCTACTCTAACACCACAATGCAAATGTAAAGGACAGATGTATGGTTCCAAATTATCACAGAACTGAAGGACCAATGGCCCCTAACTGTAACAGTTTTCAGCTCTGAGAAAATAAAGATATTAAAAATTGCATAATTCCAGAGAAAAACTCCACAATAAATAAGTCACTCTCAGAACTGAGCTGAAGACTGAGCAATAGTTTTAGAATTAAAGAACGTCAGGTGACTCGACTACAATAATATTTGTAAAAGTACAGTGCTTTAATACATTGTATGTCAAGAAGAACTCATTTTGTGGTGTGTGAATGACAAAGTTTTCCAAAATGAACGAAAAAACCTAGCAAAAAGGTTTGAGCTTCCATTTCACTAATTTTGATTTATGTCAATCCACGTGTACTACTATTCTTAGCTGCTAGTGGGTTAAACAGCAACATACTTGCATGGAAACATCTGTGTGAAATGGAAAAATATAAGGAATGAAGTATTTATAGCTATTAGGCTGACAGACATTATATATATATGTGTACATACTTACGTGATATATTTCAGTGAGTAAATTGATATGTGACATTGCAGAAATACATTTTAGTTTCTTTTCCTTTAATGAAGAGTTGTGAACCTGAAATGTTGACAACTTACATTGATTTGTAACTCCTGGCTCATTACAGAACATTAAAAAACTGAAAAAACAAAAACTGTATAACAGTATGATGCTGTCCACAACCTAAGTTACATTATTTACATTCCAAAGGACAGTGCTGATAGTTTGGAAAAAAACAAAAACTGCATACTTAAATGAATATTGTCCCATAGTGCCAATTGTTAAATTACAGACTCAAGACAATTTTACTTAGCTAGTATGTGTGGAGGACAGACTGTATTCTTATTAACAATAATTACAGCTAAATAAAGTACGACCGAACAAAACTGTTTCCAATCTAAGCTTTACTGTAAAGAATCCAAAACAATAAACATATAATTTTATGTCCTAATTGATTAAGGAACAGGCTTAGATGGCGATATTTTCTACAATAGAGAAATCCTAAGTGTGGTTTAGCATCTGTGATCTACAGTACTTTAATAATTTCCAAATCACAGCACCCCTGGCTTGACACAGGTAATTTATATCATCACAGGCCTAAATACAGCTGAAAGGTTCTTCCATTAGCAGAATTTCTTGCTTTATAATATATTTTACAGAAACAACTAGCTCATAGGTACACACCTCCATTGTCTGAAGGCCATTAAACACAACTGATGGAAAATGAGTTTATTTGTTTCTTACAATTCATTGTCTTTGAAAAGCCAAGCACCTGAATCAGTACTAACAGTGGAAGATATACAGGTTTGAAAAAACAGGTGCAGCCCATGTCTCTCATCCAACAGCATTTTAAAGAGGATGATTTTTGGAACAGATTTTTTTTTTGTACATACAGGGATCATACTTACACAGGATGAATCATTTTCAGTTTGTTTTACAAGCAACTGACTCTAAGCCAATTACAAACGTGAAGTAACGGAGATGAAGGGGCAAGCTGTTCAGTTATTAGGATACTGACTGCTGTAGTGCACTTTTATAAAAAGAAAATCTATTCTTCAATCAACTTCCCCATTCCCTCAGCAGCTTGTGAATTTCCACTGTTTTACAATACCATGATCTGAAATTGCAGTAGTTATTGCGTAAGCATTATCCTATACATTTTCTTCAATAAATTTCCACCAGTGTTCAGAAAAAAAAGTCGCCTGAAACTATAGCTTAGCCGTATTTTACAGCCTTAATTCATTGGCAATTTTGGAAGCGATATTTTTAAAAGCTATGGATGTTCCTGATATTCGCTTAAAACGAACTCCATTAAGTGAAAGTCTTGGCAGTTTGCAGACCTCCATCTCCCATTGTACAAGGTTTTCTGCATGACCATCGCCATGGACACAGAAGAGCAAGAAACGCTCACGCTGTTCGTAATCACAATTGTTTGCATCAAGAACCTTTCGGATCTCCCTCATCATGTCATTAGGATCCATGGAGCTGGTCGTTTTCATACTCCAGGTAAACCGGAGTGAACGGGGCTTTGCTTCTTTGATTTCGTCTTTTTGATCCCCAGATACATTGCGACTGCAGAAAACAAAAAAATTGAGCAGCCAAGTATTAGAATATGGAACCACACAGCGCTGCTTCTATTTTTATCGTCCAATTTATAAATATATGCAACCTGCCAACAAGCTTGCAGTCTCTTAAAATGAGCATAAACTTTATTTTAACATGGAAATAAAATTTGAATTATGCGTTATTAACTTAGCATAATTTACAGCGTTACCTTTGAGTTGCTACATTTTTACGGCAAATGATTTTAGATAAGTAATAATATCAAAGTAGTGATATATCCTGGAGTAAGTGACCTGAGCATGCAAAAGATAAATGGCACAAGCCTAACTCAGGAGTCGTCTCACACTGCTTGTGTTCTGTGCTGGAATGTTAAACTCCAGTACGATGCAACGCTAATTTAAAAACAAGATGAATTGCTGCAAACATGGGAATTTTATCAAACTTAGCATGGCATGATTTTCTGGGAAAAGTGAACGTTGTTTGCATAACCTAACATTAAAACACAAAGAAATGAATTCAGTAGAAACACTCAGACATGGAGTTGTCTCTGCAGGGTTGCAGTGTAGCGAAGTGCAACAAACTGCACACTTCAATTTGCAGATGCCCGTTTTGATTTTACGTATGCAGTACATCACCAACGTTAAATATAAATTTTAATGTAACGTCTTGGATTTTGTATAAAAATAAATGGAATGCAACTCTGCATCAATTGACCTATAAATATCTAACTGCCAACAACTAATCTTTTCAAATAATTAACATTTTAGTCCTTTTATATAAACATATTAAAAGCAAAAAATGATGTTAATCTGTTGCTCAGTTGATTAATCTACTGTGCCCATAAGTTGGAACTGTGTTAAAGCCACAGGTAAAACATATTCAAACAAAAACAAGCAAGTTAGATGTAGTGAAAGTTACATTAGTAAGATTCAAATAGCAGTGAAATAAATTGTCTTTTTTTTTAAAAAGCCCTTAAGTTCCAAAATAATATTTTAATCAGCTAGCCATCTAATATGCACAGAAACCCATAACGACCTTATAACTTCTTCAAACCAAATTGTTGAGAAAGTCACAGAGATGTCAATTTTCATTACAGGGATTCACCCTTACTTACCAAATATCATAGGAATGATATAAGAATGAGAATGGCATAAGAATGGTATAATAGCCAAGTGTGTTGAGGTCAGGAACAAGAAAGGAGCAGTCACTTTGTTGGGGTTTTTTTTATTTTTTTTTTTAAACAGACCCCCTAATAGTTGCAGAGAAGTAGAGGAGCGGATTGGGAGGCAGATACTGAAAAGGTGCAGAAGTCACAGGGTTGCAGTCATGGGTGACTTCAACTTTCCAAATACTGATTGGAAACATTTTAGTTGTAATAGTTTAGATGGAGCAGATTTTGTCCAGTGCGTTCAGGAAGGATTCCTGACACAGTACGTAGATAGACCAACACCAGGAGAGGCCACTTTACATTTGGTACTTGGCAACGAACCGGGCCAAGTGTTGGACTTGTTGGTAGGAGAGCATTTTGGCGGTAGCGATCATAACTCTGTTTCTTTCACGATAGTCATGGATAAGCATAGGTACATATGGCAGGGTCAAGTTTAAAATTTGGGGGGGGGGGGAAAAGAGTAATTACAATTCAGTTAGGCAAGAACTGGGTAACATAAATTGGGAACAGATGCTGTCAAGGAAGAGCACCACAGAAATGTGGAGATTGTTTAAGGAATGCATACTGCATGTGCTTAATATGTTTGTCCCTAGCAGGCAGAGAAGATGCAGTTGACTGAGGGAGCCATGGTTCTCGAGAGAGATCGAACGACTGGTTAAGAGGAAGAAGGAGGCTTATGTAAGGTTTAGGAAAACAGGAACGGAAAAGGCTCTACAGGGATACAAGTTAGCCAGGAAGGAGCTGAAGAAAGGGCTTAGGAGAGCTATAAGGGGGCATGAGAAAACCTTAGCGGATAGGATCAAGGAAAACTCCAAGGCTTTTAACACGAACGTGCAGAACAAAAGAATGACCAGAGAAAGGGTAGGGCCAATCAAGGATTGTAAAGGGAATTTGTGCACAGGGCCTAAAGAGATAGGAGAGGTCCTTGATGAATACTTTTCTTCAGTATTCACAGCCGAGAGGGTCCTAGTTGTAGAGGACGTCGTTGTGAAACAGGCAGGTAGGCTAGAGGAGGTTGATGATAGTAAAGAAGACGTGCTAGGAATTCTGAGGAATTGAAGAGAGATAAGTCTCCCGGGCCTGATGGGATTTATCCAAGGATTCTATGGGAAGCGAGGGACGAGATTGCAGGGCCTTTAGCGATGAGCTTTTCGTCCTCACTGTCTACAGGTATAGAGCCGGAAGATTGGAAAGAGGCAAATGTCATTCCCTTGTTCAAAAAAGGGACCAGGGATAACCCCGGAAATTACAGGCCCATTAGGCTTATGTCAGTGGTGGGAAAATTATTGGAAAAGGCTCTGAAAGACAGGATTTATGATCACTTGGAAAGGCACAGTTTGATTCATGATAGTCAGCATGGATTTGTGAGGGGTAGATCATGCCTCACAAACCTAACTGAATTCTTTGAAGAGGTGACCAAACACGTGGACGAAGGCGGAGCAGTGGATGTGGTATACATGGATTTAAGTAAGGCCTTTGATAAGGTTCCCCATGGTAGGCTCAGGCAGAAGGTAAAGAGGCATGGGATAGGGGGAAATGTGGTATATTGGATTCAGAATTGGCTGACCCTTAGAAGACAAAGGGTGGTAGTGGACGAAAAATATTCAACATGGTGCTCAGTTACGAGTGGTGTACCAAAAGGATCTGTTCTGGGTCCTCTTCTACTTGTGAGTTTTGTAAATGTTTTGGATGAAGGAGCGGAAGGGTGGATTAGCAAGCTCGCGGATGATACGAAGGTGGTTCACGTTGTGGACAGTGCGGAGGGCTGTTCTAGGTTACAAAGGGACATTGATAGAATGCAGAGCTGGGCTGAGAAGTGGCAGATGGAGTTTAACCCTGAAAAGTGTGAGGTGATTCATTTTGGAAGGACAAACTTGAAAGCAGAATACAGGGTTAACGGAAAGATTCTTGGCAGTGTGGAGGAGCAGAGGTAATCTTGGGGTTCATGTTCACAGTTCCCTGAGAGCTGCCACCCAGGTGGATAGAGTTGTTAAGAAGGCGTATAGTGTGTTAGCTCTCATTAATACAGGGATTGAGTTCAAGAGCCATTAAGTTATGCTCCAGCTATACAGAAGCCTGGTTCAGCCACATCTGGAGTATTGTGTTCTGGTCACCTCATTACAGGAAAGATGTGGAAGCGTTAGAAAAGGTGCAGAGGAGATTTACCAGGATGTTGCCTGGAATGGAGGGAAGGTCTTACGAGGAAAGGTTGAGAGCGCTAGGGCTTTTCTCTTTAGAACGACGAAGGATGAGAGGTGACTTGATAGAGGTGTACAAAATGATCAGAGATATAGGTACAGTAGACAGCCAGCGACTTTTTCCTAGGGTGGAGACAGCTTTTACGAGGGGACATAGCTTTAAAGTAAAAGGAGGTAGATATTGGGGAGACGTCAGAGGTAGGTTCTTTACTCAGAGAGTGGTAGGGGCGTGGAATGCACTGCCGGAGAGGGTAGTGGAGTCGGCCTCATTAGGGGCATTTAAGCGGCAAAGCGGCATATGGATGATAGTATAAAGGTAGCGGTGGAGGTTAGATAGACCTTAGGTTTAGGGTAAAAGTTCGGCAATAACATCATGGGCCAAAGGGCCTGTACTGTGCTGTACTGTTCTTTGTGCCAAATTTAACAAACTAAAATTGTGTACCTTTCTTGCAGAGCACAGGTAGCTTCCTGTTGTTCGTCTAGCTTACTGAAGCCTTACAGAGGGTTTCAGTTTGTAGAATTAAATGGAACTGAGGTGAAGTGCTCTAGATGGCAAATCCACTTTTCTAGATGCTGTTGAAAATCTACGTTTGCTAGTCATCTGCTAACACTGCAATGGAGCAATGCCTGGCCAGCCTGACTCATGTATTGAGTATTAGGTATGTGCAGAGAAGATTAACTTGGCTCCAGTCTCCCATTGCCAGACAAGTCCTCACTTCAAATTTCCCATTATCTCCCGAGAAGGACTGCTGGTTCGTGATCAGACAACTGAAAATCATAGGTTTGAGTCCAGGGAAGGTAAACAACAAGTACCACAAACTGTCCCCAAGCAGCAGTGAGCAACACAGTTCAGTATTTTGAGTCCACAGCAAGCATGTATACAACTAATTTTGGGCGGGGGGGGGCATTACAATTGCTTGCTTCTTTTCTGAAATCTAATTAGGGTATGCATGAAGTTCTGGATACGTGACTGTGTTTAGGTCAAACTATGAAGCAGCTAATGATCAATCTCCAATTTCTTCCTGAACTATTTAGGGGTGACATGGTGGCTGAGTGGTTAGCACTGCGTTTCACAATGCCAGGAACCCAGGTTTAATTCTACCTTCAGGCGACTGTATGAAGTTTGCACGGTCTCTCCTTGTGTGTGTGGGTTTCCGTTGGGTGCTCCGATTTCATGCCAAAGTCCAAAGATGTGCAGGTTAGGTGGACTGGCCATGCTGAAATTGTCCATAGTACTCAGGCATGTGTAGGTTAGGTGGATTAGCCATGGGTAGATGTGGGGTTATGGGATATGCTGGCGGGCTGGGTGTGGGTGGGATGCTCGGAGGGGGATCAGCACAGACTCAATGGGCTGTAGGGATTCTATGATCTTATTTAATTAAACACTCATATTTGTTAGGCAGAAAGACCTATTGTAATATTTGAACAGATAGCTTGATGTTCACAGTAGGCAAATCCTATGTCACTTACCAAAAGAGTATTTCCAAAAAGTTAATTTAGGTCTTTGTGATTGGGTTGGCTGCACCCATCATGCAGTTGTCTCATCTCATGCTTGTTTTTCACAGAAAATTTAATTCACTTTGTGTAAAAGGACTTTACAATATTTATTGTGGGAGTGCTTGTTTTTTCTTGATTTTAAAAAAAAGCTTATGCATAAGATCATTGTAAAATAATCAGCATCAAGATGAAGGATTTTAAAATGAAAGACTTTCAATATTTGGACACCTATATTAGAGTTACAGAGTAACACATCATGGAAACAGGCCCTTTGGCCCAAACTGGTCCATGCAGATCATGTAGCCACTCAGCTGGTTCGAACTGCCAGCATTTGGTCCATATCCCTCTAAACCCTTCCCATCAATGTACCTATCCAAATGTTTTAAAATGGTGCTATTGTACCTGCCTCAACCACTTTCTCTGGCAGCCCATTCCATACACTCACCACTCTCCGCATGAAAAAGTTTCCCCTCAGGTGTCTCATCTTAAACTTATGCCCTCTAGTTTTTAATTTCCCATCCCTGGGAAAAAGACAATATGCATTCATCCTATCTATGCCCCTCATGATTTTATACACGTCCAAGGAATAAAGTCCTATCCTGGCCAATCTAGTTCAGGCCTACTAGTCCTGGCAACATCCTCATAAGTCTTTTTTGCATACTTTCCAATTTAACCATGTCTTGACTATAACAGGGTGACTGTAACTGTACACCATACTCCAACTGCGGCCTTACCAACGACTTATACGTCCCAACTCCTATATTCAATGCCTCGACTGATGAAGGCCAGCATGCTAAATGCCTTCTTCGCTACCCTGCCCACGTGTGACGCTGCTTTCAGTGAACTAGGTACTTGTACTCCTAGTTCCTTCTGATCCACCATACTCCTCAAGACCTCAGAAATAGTAAGAACTGCAGATGCTGGATTCCGAGATAACACTGTGCAGCTGGAGGAGCACAGCAGGCCAGGGAGCGTCAGAGGAATAGGAAAGTTGATACTTCGGGTCAGGACCCTTCTTCAGAAAATTTTATGAAGGGCCCCAACTCGAAACTTCAGCTTTCCTGTTCCTCTGATGCTGCCTGGCCTGCTGTGTTAACTCAAGACCTTACCATTTACTGTGTAAGTCCTACCTTGGTTTGGCTTTCCAAAGTGCAACACCTCACACTTATCTGCATTGAATTACATTTGCCAATCCTCAGCCTACTCCCCCAACTGATCAAGATTTCTCTGTAATTTTTGATAACCTTCCTCACTATCAATGATACTTCCTAATTTTGTATCAATGGCAAACTTATTAATCATGCCTTGTACGTTCACATCCAGATCATTCACGTAAATAACAAATAACAAAGGTCCCAGCACCGACCCCTGTGGCACACCACTAGTCACAGGTCTCCAGTCCAAGAAACAACCTTCAACCATCACCCTCTACTTCCTACCATCAAACCAATTTTGAATCCAATTAACAGCTCTCCCCAGATCCCATGCAACCTAACATTCATGACTAGCCTGCTGTGCAGGATCTTGACAAAGGTCTTACTGAAGTCCATATAGACAACATCCACTGCCCTACCCTCATCTATCCTCTTGGTTACCTCTTCGAAAAACTCAAAGATTTGTCAGACATGACCTCCCGCACACAAATCCATGCTGACTATCCCTAATCAGACCTTGACTGTCCAAATGTTGGTTGATCCTGTCCCTCAGTTATCCTTTCCATTAACTTGCCCACCACTGATGTCAGGCTGACTGGCCTGTGGTTCCCTGGCTTGTCTTTGCTACCTTTCTTAAACAATGAAACAACAGCCATCCTCCAGACTTTCGGAACTTCACCAGTGGCTAAAGATGAAGCAAAAATGTCTGCAAGGGTCACTGCAATTTCTTCCCTAGCACCCCACAACATCCGAGGGTGGACTTGATCAGGCCCAGGGGATCTATTCACCTTAAATGTAATCTAGGGCTGCAAACATCTCCTCTCTGGTAATATGTTTGCGGTTCAAAACATCCCTTATTTTCCTTGCATCCATGATTTTCTCCTCAGTAAACACTGAATAGAAATACTCATTAAAAACCTCCCCCAGCTTCTGTGACACATGGACCGCCATGCTGATCTTTAAGGGGACCTGCCCTCTCCCAGGACACCCTTTTACTCTTAATATAGCTATAGAATCTCTTGGGATTTTCTTTAAACTTATCTGTTAGATACATCTCATACCCTCTTTTTCTCTTCTGATTTCCCTCTTAATTGTGCTCCTACACTTTTAATAGTCATCTAGGGATTGACTTCAGCCCAATAGCTTAAACCCAATTTATGCCTTCTTCTATTACCTGACCAGAGCCTCAATACCCACGTCAGCCAGGGATCCCTAAACCTGCCAGCTTCTCCCTTCACCCTAACAGGGGCACACAGTCTCTGGACTCTTGATATCACACTTTTAAAAGCCTCCCATTTTTCAGTTGTTCCTCTTCCTTTAAACAAACTCACCCAATCAATCGCTGCTAGATCCTGCCTAATGGCCCCAAAATTGGTCCTGCCTTAGTTTAGCATTTTAACCTGTGGACCTGTCCCATCTTTTTCTTTAAGGACGTTAAAACTAAGAGTGTTACGGTCACTAGACCCAAAATGCTCTCTGGCTGACCTTCAGTCACTTGCCCGATCTTGCTTCCTAAGAGGAGGTCCAGTGTTGCATCCGCCCGAGTACAGCCTTCTACATATTAGATTTAGGAAACTTTCTTGGACACAGATTGTTGGTATCACACATTGCCTAATATAGCATGGGTTAGCTGTACAATTCTGCTACCCTTTCATAGTTTAAATACAAATTTTTAAAACTTCATCCCCATCAGCATGATTGAAACATTGCCATTTCTCTTTGAATAGATTGGCCCAGTGAGCCTCTCCTTTCTGGAATTGGCTAATTTGATATAGGACCCTGATAGCAAATGGATGAAAGATGGCTTTCATCCAATCAATCTAAAGTGAATTCGAATCTTGGGCTTAAGTGATAAAAGGGACTCAAACTTATTAAGTAAATTATTCTAGGTTAACAATGACAAAATATTTAAAACCTACAAAGAGATTTTATTCTTCAACTTGCAGAACTGCAATACAATGTGAAAACCTCTGTTGTTATTCTTACAACACTGCACATTGCCACATATTAAATATCAACCAAAATTTCAACTTTGTCAAAAGTAGTATCAACATCTCTTGAAATTGTGTTTTCCAGGAATTAGACTATGAACATTTTTGGCAGCGCAATATTTGGTTCCACTGACATAAACTTACTAAACATACAAGCATTCTCACCTTGAGCCCTCAAATCTCCCGTTTCTCTCAGGTTCAGTTGGGACCCTCAATGAAAGCAATCCGAAAGCACAAGGAATTAAAGAAAGAAGAAAATTCTTAAGCTTGCGTCACACACAAATCTGTTACACACAAGGACTAACCAAAGACTCACATATGTGATGCAGACAGAAACATGCATTTTCTTACGACTGGCAGAATATTTTATCTAAGCACACTTTTATCATGAAACCTTTTGCAAAAGTAGTCATCTTGTGATTTATTTATGATACTTCAATGCAGCAGAGGCCACTTACAAGGATAGGAACCCCCTGAATTGTTTTCTATAAACCTTAATTGGTGTGATTTGAAGAAGTAGTAATCATGTTTGTGTTTTGCAGGGAAGATGGAATAAAGTAAACACAAAATTGATGGCACTGATGGCCCAAAACATTTGGACAGTAACTCCTTGCCTAATGTTCTCGTTCCATTTCTACCAAGTGCAATGTTAAATGAAACACATTAAGCAAATCAGATTTTCCCATTCGAACCAATGTAAAAGCTGTACTTAGGTATTACAAGATCTTTCCCATCAGAAGAAAAAGCATTAAGATATTATATTGCTTTTAGGTTGAAGGAATATACATTTGTAAGTTTCTATTATTACAAATGAAATAATGTTTAAAATAATATAAATTTAGAAATATAGACAAAACATGTGAATCCTTTCTATAGAAACTAAATCCTGCTGGCCATCTCTCCCTTCTTCCTGATGCTCTTGTTTGCTGCACCCCCGCCAGCATCCCTCGTCTCTCCTGCATCCGTGTTATGAATAAGGCCTCAAGACAGGGACAGTGAGAGGAGCAATTATGTACATCAGGGAGGAAGGCAATGAGCAGGAGAGGTGGTGAGCAAGATTGTCAGTGAGTAATAGGAGCGCTGAACAGGAGAGGTGGGAATTGGGAGGGCTGTGGTCTTAGTACAGGTTCAGAAATGGAGGGAATTCCAGAAAGTGGGACAAGAAGTTACCAATGATGCGGCATTGGGGTAAGGGGGCGTGTGTGCGTGCGAGTGGGCGAGCGAGAGGGCGAGCGAGAGGGCGAGCGAGACACAACAGCCATGTTTCTAGGTCAGGAAATGATGAATTTTGCAGCTGGAGTGAGGAAAAAAAAAGTTATAGAGATGACCAGAGGCAACATTATGTACACAAAACCAAAGATGTGGGTTCGAGATTTGAGTTTATGGCATTGGGAAGCTCAGAGTCAATACTGGGCAGGGAATATGGTCAAGATGACTTGGTGTTTACAATGGAAGAAAGTGGATCATCAATGAGGTCACGAGGATTTTGGTTGAGCCAAAGGCTGAATTTTACTTCTTGCATCTGTCGAAAAAGTAACTTATCTTAATAGATTTCTTATCAACTTAGGCTAGCAGAAACACTGCATTGGCTTAGTGCATAATTTAGTAGTTGGTGTATCAAGAATAACAGAGTTACATAGCTTCCAATCATACATACATCACTGCAAATAAATAATCTGTAAAATTCAAAACTACAAAATAAGGAGAAGTTTACTTAAGGTGAGCAACAGCAAAGTGCAAAGGAATACAAGAGAAGACAAAGACACAACACAAATTTGGCAGTTCTAATTGAAGCTTACAACTCATGTTGTAAGCTTCAATCAAAACACTGATTGTTCAGGAACTAATTTTCTCTAAAAAGCCATAGCTTTCAAAGTAATGCACCCATCATATGGTGCTTCATTTCCAAAGTCTCCTCTTGAAAAATAAGCATGGATAGAAATGAATCAAAACATGCTGGTTCCAAAACAAACTATTAAACCTTTGATATTTGGATTTCAGTGGTTTAAACATAGGAATTAAGAAAGAAATATAATTCACCCAATGCCACTCAGATAATCCTTTCTGGAAACCATAACAACACACGCTGGGAATTAGACAATCATGGCAGATTTGTTACATTTGCTAATTTACAACTGACATGTTTAAAATTTGACTTGCCATAGCAATGAAAAAGTTACTGTAAACCTGTTGCCTGATCTTCATGGTAATTAATTTAAAAAAGTCATCAGATTCAATTACGTAATGTGCGTCAATGTATTATCCCAAATCCTCTCCATTCAATACAATGCTGAAATGAAAGCCCTGTTTCCAACATCTGACATCACAATTATTCTTAACATTAAATAGATCCAGCTGCCAAATACCAAAAAACCCTCAAATTTTAGAAGTTTAATAACTTGATCTAATTGTGCACTTGGTTACTTTTTTGATTGATTACACTCGCCTCAAAATTTAATAAGGTCATAGTGTAAACAGTACACTTCTTGGAAAACTAGTTCAAATTTAATTAGTATTAAATAATACACTACCAATATAAAAACTTACAGACATCTAGTGGCCCAAGAGTAATATACAATCAAATCATTGATTGGGCCAATTAGATTCCTGCGTGCACTGAAATTCCTCTTAAAAATGACAAAATGCTTACTTTATCTGTGAAATCAACAAGGTAAGATAAAATTACACATTTGAAAGTCTTTGCCACTGAAATTCAGTGAGCAAATTTACACAAAAAAAATGGGGATCTCCCCCAGCTATTATGAGAAGATATTACAAACCTTGCTCTTCGTACCATCATCAGCACCATTTCTATCAGTAAAGCAACAAACAAAACTTTACTGTGGAGGTTGAGATGGACCTTCCTAACAAGCAGCCCCAGTAATCCAAATTTTAATTTGCCACATATGGGATGGAAGTAGAAAAGGATCATTTGATTTTAAAGCAATATGGATTAATATTATAGTGTGAAATTTCTGAAGTGTAATTTGACTTTTAGTTTTAACCTGAATGCTTTATGTTCATTCACATACATTTTCAACAGGCTTAAATGAATACTACTTGTCAAATGATCTTTTGAGGGAAGTTAAACTAAATACTCAGTTTCCCAAATAGTTCAACTATGCATGTTAATATTTTTAACAAAGGATACACTGTAGTCATTGCACAGGCTCATAGATAAAAATGCCTGGTTTGCTGATATTCCTATGCCTCAATAAATCCGCACTGTAGCTTAATATTAGATTTAAATGTCAAAACTAATTTGAGAAAAAAAGATATTGTTAACAATTTCAGGACATCCCATATATTCAGCTGATCTGAAACAGTTCATTCAATTATAAGATTTCTATGTACTTCACAATCATTTATTTTTTCACATATGCAAGTCACTGAAAAACACGATGGGAGTAGTCACCAATATAACACTGGGAAATAGGAAATCTGAATCATAACAGAAAACAAAACTGAAATGAGTCATAAAGGCTGAAGTTCCTGTACAGTTTCTAGATGTACACAGCTAACTGTTTTACATGCAAAATTGTTGCTTAATTCTGTGCTGACAATTTTCAAGGCAGTTGATATGTTTTAGTGTAACAAAAGAAAAACATTGATTTTTCCTTCCAAAACAGATAATAAAGGTCAGATTCCCTCCCACTGTGCATGTTAGAATTGCACTTTTATAAAGAAACCAAAAGTACAGACTCCTTAAATAAACATATAAAATTCATTGCCTTCAGAAAGATTTCTTTAGTAATTAGAGAGTCATAGAGATGTACAGCATGGAAACAGACCCTTTGGTCCAACTTGTCCATGCTGACCAGATATCCTAAATAAATCTGGTTCCATTTGCCAGCATTTGGCCCATATCCCTCTAAAACCCTCCTATTCACATACGCATCCAGATGCCTTTTAAATGTTGTAATTGTACTAGCCTCCACCACTTCCTCTGACATGTCATTCCATACATGCACTATCCTCCACGTGAAAAAGAGTCCCTTTTAAATCTCTCCACTCTCACCTTAAACCTATGCCCTCTAGTTTTGGACTGCCCCACCTTGGGGAAAAGACCTAGTCTATGTACCTTACCATGCCTCTCATGATTTTATAAACTTCTATAAGCCTCCGATGCCCCTGGGAAATAGCTCCAGCCTATTCAGCCTTCCCTTTTAGCTCAAACCCTCCAAGCCCGGCAACATCCTTGTAAATCTTTACTTGTAAACCCTTTCAAGTTTCACAACATCCTTCCTATAGTAGGGAGGCCAGAACTGGACAGAGTTTGCCAAATGTGGCCTAACCAACGTCCTGTACAGCTGCAACAGGACCTCAATGCATTGACCAATAAAGGCAAACATACCAAATGCCTTCTTCCATATCTTATCTACCATTAACAAATTATTACTCAATTCCCCTGAACTTACAATTAACAGCCTAACACATGCATCTCCCTTTAATCTATATTCAGGACTAATGGTCTTCAAAATGTGCTAACAAGCAACATGTTGAAAGTTACATAGCTTCTCAACATGGAAACATTCAGTTCATCCTAAAGTGGTATATGTCAACCAAGGAGAATGCCAGCTGCTTAAAACAAACCAAGGCTTTCAAATGCAAATGCTATGATTATGTATTAAGGTCTAACTATTACCATATTCTAAAGGCATAAATTTCTTAGTACTATCCAAAACATTTCCATATAAATTACAGTGTCTAAGGTACTGATCTTTGACTTATTACTGTATTTATTTTAATAGACAGTGGATAAGTCCTTTGGATCTGAGATCTGGAAGAAAAGAGGAATTCTAAACGTAAAAAGAGTAAGGAAAGAATTTCAGAAATAAATGTCAAGAGGAGGAAAGATTTAGAGGCTGAAGACTTACTAACAGTCTTTGATCCTTGTGGAGGAGTATTTGCGGGCACTGATTTGTTCGAAGTCTGCCGTTTTGATGGGTCAATAGTGACCCTGAGAAGAGGAAAAATGTTGGAGAATTAAACTGTACATATAGATCAATCTACATATAGTCTGACATATGTTTGCACATTGTGTGCTGATGGTCCCACTTTGTTACCTATAGCTGAAGCAACTTAGAACAAATTTAGAATAATAATTAACTCAACTTCCTCATCACTGACCAAAGATGAACACAACTACATAACTGCATTCTACCTCAGTAGCATCAAACTGCTCGTAATAACAGTACAACTGCAACACTGTGAATTTAGGATAAATTCTACGGTGGCATGAAATGTATCATACATATATATATATGTAGATGTATATTTGTTTATATACATAACAAACATGGTATAAAGAACATGGTGAGACAGCATGTGCACAAGTCATTAAAGGTGGTGAAACAGATGGAGAATGCGGTTAATAAAGCATAATGTATTCAAGGGTTTATTTATAGTGGCATAGCATAAATGAGATGCTGAACCTGTATCAGACAGTTATACCACAGATAAAGTAGTGTCCAGTTCTGGGCGCCAAGTTTAGGAAGGATGTGAAATTTGCAAAGAGTGTGAGAGGTTTACAAAAATGGTTCCAAGGATAAGAAACTTCTGCTATGAAGATAGATTGAAAAAGTTGACACTGTTTCCTTGGAGAGGAGTAGGCTAAGAGGTGATCAGGTTGAAATTTGCTTGGTCATGAGAGGTCTGGACAGTGTAGACCGCCAGAAACTGTTCCTGCTCGTAAGCAAATCAAGTGTGACATAATAGTGTTACAATGATTTGCAAAAGAAGTTATTGCAATGTGAGAAGAAACTTTATCACACAGTGGCTGGCTTGGATCTGGAATGTAATGTTTGGCAGTGTAGTGGAGGCGGATTCAACTGAGGCATTCAAGGTGGCAATGACTGACTATTTAAACACAAACAATGTGCAGGGTTACAGGGAAAGGGTAGCAAATTGACAAAGTTGTTGTGCTCATTTGGAATGTTGATGCGGATATGACGGGCTGTACTGTAACAATTCTATGATTTTGAATAAAAGTGACTGTCAAGCACCGAATGATGATACAGTTTTTATCTTCATTCTTACAGAAAAGTTCAGAATTTTGCAGACGGTTACTACTTTCCAATTCATTTCTATTTCACACTCAGAACCTACTACCTCTCTGCCTCATTTTCATTTCAAATAGTTGAAAGCCAACGGATACCACCAAAATACAGATTAATTAGTCAGTGATCTCACTGTTTTTATGGGACAGTGTTGTGAGAGAATTGCCTACTACATTTAAAATAATAAGACTGAAGTATTTTGGAGCATCCTGAGGACATGAAAAGTATTATATAAATACAAGGTCATTCCTTTTCCTTCTTTGTAGAAGACACTGTTTGATTGATTTAAAAGAAACAAATATTTGATATGTGGGCACTGCTAACAAGGTCAGCATTTACTGCCCATCCTTACTTGTCTTGAGAAGACAGCGATTGAATTCTTTAGTACTTTGACATAATGGAGTTGAATGCTAGGCTACTTCAGAAGGCATGGAATTGAAGTTAAACACAGGTCAGAATGGATAAGTATGGCAGGTATTCTTAATGGACACTGATGAAATGGTGGATTTTATGAGACAGCGTGAAAATTTGATCACTTTGACTAATATAAGCCATTTCCACCATTTTCAAAATATATGAATTCGTGTTCACAAACTGCCCTGATGGAATTGGAACACATTGTCACGATTGCTCCTCAAAAACAGTAGTGTGATCAATGTTGGAACGCAGGGCTTTCTATGAATTACATAAATGAGTTTTATCAGCAACAATCCTTCCCACTTTAGTACTTCTTTAAAGCAGTAACAGCATCTAACTTTTTTTGTTATTGGAGGGTGTGGGAGGCTGGTGGTTCTTGGCATAATGATGTAGGATTTCAATTCTAATCAGTGTAATAACAGTGAATGAAATAATTTACAGACAGGTATGAAATATTTGTCATCAAAAACTGAATGATGGACACAACTGCAATATTTCGAAAGAGAAGATCAGATTTGAATATTTATTGCTGGTTCAAAGTCATTAAAAACAAGACTGATATTGTATTTCAGAAACATTGAAAGTTGATTGCGTATACTTTTTAATACATTGTACGTGATCATTTCTTTCAAGATACTGTGTCTTAGGTTGACATGGGATTTATGAACCACGATTGCTTTTTCAAAGCAGAAAGGGATGCCCAGGTGAAATTTTTTTAAACAAACTACACATTGTAACAATTTAACAGATCTGATTTTTGGGGCGCTGTGGTGAGGGAAGTAGTGAGAAAAGAATCATGTGCTCACAGTGAAAGATGAATATCCTAGAAAAAGCAGGCATTTCCTATTTGCGTACTATGTGACGTGACCAGATATAGCATTGACCCCCTCTTTAAAATACTCTAACTATGGACCTTATGCCCTTTTCAAAATATCACATTCTACTGTATCAGTTTCATTCTTTCTCTTTTAAATACCAGGTATTCTGGGTCAAGAGTCAAATTATGAGTAGTGTGGGGCAACAGGGTATAACAGACAGGTTGGAATTGCTAAACTTATTTCCCTTAGGATCCTAAAATTAAGTAGAGGAGAGAGACTGAAGTGGAGAGACAGACTTTCAACAGATTAGTTTAGGCTAAATGTGTAAACTAAAAATATAGTATAATAAAGGATTGAAAGTAGGGTAGCATAAAATTGCTGATGACACAAACATAGATAGGGAAGCAAGTTGTGAAGTGGATATGAAGAGTCTATAAAAAGATATTGATGTGTTAAGTGAGTGGGCAAAGATCTGGGAAATGAGTACAATGTAGGAAAGTGTGAAATTGTCCACCTTGGCAGAAAGAATGAAGAATAAGCATATTATCTAAATGGTAAAAGGTTGCAGTGTGAAATTGTCCATTTTGGCAGAAAGAATAAAGAAGCAGCACATTGTCTAAATGGTAAGAGGTTGCAGTGCTCTGAGATGTCCTAGTACATGAATCACAGAAAGTTAGTATGCAGGCACAGCAAGTATTCAGGCAAGCCAACAGAATGTCATGGTTTATTCAGAAGGGAATTGAATACAAGAGTAGGGAAGTTATGCTTCAGGTATGCAGGGCATTGGTGAAATCACATCTGGAAGACTGTGTACAGTTCTGGTCACCATACTCACGGAAGGACATTAAAGCAGTGGAAGCAGTTTAGAGAAAGTTTACAAGACGAATACCTGAAATGAGCACATTAACCTTTTATCATAGGTCAGACAGGCTAGGACTGTATCCTCTGCAGTTCTGAAGAGTCAGAGGAGACTTAATTGAAACATAAAAGATTCTGATCGGACTTGATCAGATAGATGTTGAAAGAATGCTTCCTCTTGTGGGAGAATCTAGAACTAGGGGTCGTAGTTTAAAAATAAAGAGGGTGCCTATTTAGGACAGAGACGAGGAAACATGTTTTCTCTCAGAGGGTTGTCTCTCTTTGGAATTCCCTTCATCAAAAGAAAGTGGATGCAGAATGTTTAAAGGTTTTTAAGCTGGAGGCATATAGATTTTTGAATATCAATGGGTTGAAAGATTATTGGAGATACATAGGAGGTGTGAAGTTAAGGTCAAAATGATCTTATCAAATGGTGGAGCAGGCTCAAAGGGCCAACTGTTCTTTTATTCACTCATGGGATGTGGGCATCACTGTCTGATGAGCATTTATTGCGTGGTCCTAGCTGCCCTCAAAGTGGTGGTGGTGGTCTGCCTTCTTGAACCAATGCAGTCCTTTTTTTTTTATTCATTCACAAGATGAGGGGTGTTGCTGGCTCGGCAGCATTTATTTCCCACCCCTAATTGCCCAGAGGGCACATTGCTGTGGGTCTGGACTCACATGTAGGCTAGACCAGGTAAGGATGGCAGTTTCCTTCCCTAAAGGACATTAGTGAACCAGATAGGTTTTTCTGACAATCGATAGTGACCGTGAATCCATCGCTAGACGATTAATTCCAGATATTTTTACTGAATTCAAATCTGCCATGGTGCAATTCGAACCAGGCTCCCCAGAACGTTACCTGGGTCCCTGGATTAACAGTCCAGCAACAATACCACTAAGCCACCACCTCCCCTTAAATGTGCTGTAGATTGATCCACAATACCCTTCAGGAGAGAATTCCAGGATTTTGAACCAGTGATAATAAAAGAATTATAATGATTTTCAAATTAGAATGGTGAGCGACTTGGAGGGGAACTTCCAGTGGTGGGGTTCCCACGTATCTGCTGCCCTTGCCCATCCAGATGGAAGTGGTTTTGGGTTTGGAAGGTCCTGTGTAAGGATACGCATTCTCCCTGTGTCTGCGTGGGTTTCCTTCCATAGTCCAAAGATGTGCAGGCTAGGTGGACTGGCCATGCTAAATTTCCCATTGTGCTCAGGGATGTGTAAATTAGGTGGGTTATAGGGGGATGCTCTCAGGGTCGGTATGGACTTGTTGGGCCAAAGGGCCTGTTCTCCACCTGTAGGGATTCTATGATCTATGAAATTTTGTGAATTTCTGCAGTGCATCTTGTACATAGTACACACTGCCGCTATAACTGAGCATCAGTGATAGATGCTGTGGATGTGGTACTTAATAAGTGAAATGCTTTGTCCTGGATGGTGTCAAGTATCTGGAGTGTTGCACCGATCAGGCAAGTGGAGAGTATTCCATCACACTCCTGACTTGCGCCTTGTAGATTGTGGACAGACTTTGAGGACTCAAGAGGCGAGTTACTCACCGCAGTATTCCTAGCCTCTGACCTACTCTTGTACCAACTGTGTTTATGTGATGGTCTAGTGAGTTTCTAGTCAATGGTAATCCCAAGGATTTTAATAGTGGGGGATTCAATGATGATAACATTGAACGTCAAGAGGTGTGGTCAGGTTGTCTCTTATTGGGCTAGTCATTGCCTGGCATTTGTGTGGCACGATGTTACTTTCCACTTGTCAGCCAAGCCTGTATATTGTCCAGATCTTGTTGCATTTGGATACAGACTGCTTCAGTATTTGAAGAGTGGTGAATTATGCTGAACATTGAGCAATCATTGGCGAACAGCCCCATTTCTGACTTTATTATGGAGGGAAGATCATTGATGAAACCGCTGAAGATGGTTGAACCTAGGACACCACCATGAGGAACTCCTGCAGAGATGTCCTGAAGCTGCGGTGACTGACCTCCAACAACAGACGCAACTTTGCACCTACGTGCCAGGTATGACTTCAACCAGCGAAGACTTTGCCCCAATACCTACTAATTCCAGTTTTGCTAGAGTCTCTTGACGGCACACTCAGTCAAATATGGCTTTGATGTCAAGTGCTGTCACACTCACTCCACCTCTGGAATTCAGTTCTTTTGTCCAAACCTGTAAGGAAGTTAGGAGCTGAGTGGCCCTGGAGGATCCCAAACTGGGCACCACTGAGTAAGTTATTACTGATCAAGTGCTGCTTGATGGCACCTTCCATCACTTTATTAATGATCGGGAGTAGACTGATGGTGGTAATTGGCCAAGTTGGATTTGTCCTGTTTTTGGTGTACAGGACACACCCAGGCAATTCTTCATATAGTCGGAAGATGTCAGTGTTGTAACTTGGCTAGGGTTGTGGCAAGTTCTGAACCACACGTTTTCAGTACTTTTGCTGGAAAGTTGTTAGGGACTTTGCACTATCCATTGCTTCTAACCATTTCTTGATATCATGTGGAGTGAATCATAGGGTCATCAAAATGGCTCAAGACTGGTATCTGTATAACTGGGAACCACTGGAGGAGAATGAGATGGATCATCCATTCGGCACTTCTGGCTGAAGATTGCTGTGAATACTTCAGCCTTACTTTTTGTACTGTTGAGTTATGTTCTTTCATCATCGGAGAACAGGGATATTTGTGGAGCCTCCTCCTTCAGTGAGTTTAATTTCCCACCACAACTCATGACTGGGTGTGGAATGACTGTAGGAGCTTAGATTTGCTGTGTTGAATAAGGGATTGCTTAGCTCTGTCAATTGCTTGCTCCTTAGTGCCTACTCTTGTTCCTTGTTTGTATATTGATAATGTAAAAATTATTCTTAAATGTATTGTTCTGCCTTGTGTTTGGACTTCTAAATTTTATATTTAGAAAAAAAAAAATCAAACTAATTGTGGAAACTCACTAACAAAAAATGCAAAAAATTCTAACGCCAAAAAAGTTATATTTTGTTTCGGGAAGCATAATTTACAGAAATATTAAAAATTTGAAGTTTATTTCTCAAGTAACTTGGGTGCAAAAGATAGGAATATAAAGAAGTTCTTAATGCTCATGAACAGGAGTTTAGTCATTGGTTATAAATATACTTCAGATTTTAGTCACCTTAGGAAAAGCTAACTCCCAAAGTTTAATTATGAAAAATGCTAGTTCCCTTACTTTGCCAGCTAAGAAAATTCCAGTATTTCCTTTGGTCAGTGATAATGAAATAGTTTGTAGTGATTAAGTAATTTATAAACAAAATTTTGATCATTAAAGCATTATGGATATTTCTTCCATTAAAAGCAGACATGTTCTGAAATGTAGCCCTGACTGGTCTGTAAATCAATCACTGAATCTGGATATTTTACAAATTGTTGACAGCTGATTAGGTTGGGGAAAGAATGGATGAAAAACAGTACAAATTCAAGATTTTTATGACTGTTTACTAAACCAAACAAAGACAAAGAAAAGGACAGGGCTAAAATTAAACACAAGAATTGTTTCAAATCTGCTTGCAGAATTCAAGCCTATTAATCATTCAAAGGAAGCTGAATTCAGATATCACTGTTAAAGGCAAGATACAGCCAGAAATTTGTATTTAATTCTTAACTCATCTTTTTGCTAAGTTTGTATTAGAAACTTGCATCCTGCAATGATGAAATGTGCAAATTCTGCTGTTGAAGAACCTTGTGTGGTAATATTGCAGGGGTTTTTATGCAACTAGATTAGCTTACAGCTGTACATGCAGAAGTCTGGATTCGTAGAACTGCTCTAAAGTTATTAGTAGTAACTACTGGTTTCACTCACTCTTGCCTCTGTGTCAAACTGAGTGTTCCAACCCTACTCCAGGAACTGCAGCTATAAGAACCTGCAGTGAAATAAATACTGTCTTTCAGATGACATGTTAAACTAAAGCTCTTTGTACCTTTGTAAAGAGTAAAAGAATCATGGTTCATAGAAAGAAGAGCAGGTTGATGGAGGTGGTGGTGGTGATTGGGGTTTTCCTACAGCAATAATTTCTTAAATATCTCCAACTAGACAGATTAATTTAGTGTATGTCTTGTTTATTGTTCTTGAGGCTTTGCTGTGTGCAAATCAACTACTGGGCCTGCCCACAATTAAAACAGCAACTGTACTTCTAAAGTAATTAACCGTGTACAAAGCACTTTGGGATATCCTATATATATATAAAAGACATTTTCATATGGCTCAGTTGGTAGCATTCGTTCTTCTGAGACAAAAGGTTTCAGGTTCAATTCCCACAACAGACCGAGCATAATAATCAAGCTGACGCTCCAAAAAAGTAGTGAAGGAGAGCTGTAGGGTCAGATAAAACATTAAACCTAATGCCTACCGGGTGGATGCAGCCAGAAGGCAACTCCAGGATGGTATGCTGCCTCCCTTGTGTGAGGGTCAAGGATGCCACTAACCAGCTGCAGGGCATTTTCTAATGGGGGATGGCAAACAGACAAAGATCATGATACATGTTAGGAACAATGACATAGGTAGAAAAAGGGATGAGATCCTTCAAGCCCTAGAGTACAGAATGTACAAGGGGAAATCTGCAAAGGACATTAGCATTGCAAAAACAGGGCATGAAAGAATAGTGGCAGCTGAAATAAAGTAAAATCCAAAGTATTTTTTAACAAGTGCATTAAGAATAAAAGGATCACTAGGAAAAGAGGCAAAGAAAGAAATAACAGGAGCTGATTTTCAACTCCAGTCCAGCCCCAGGAGAGATAAAGACTAGACTACAATATGGTACCATTATTCAAGAAGGGAGCAAGGGATAAACCTGAAAAAAAAAGGCTAGTCAATCTAACCTCAGTGGTGGGACACTACTGGAAGCAATTCTGAGGGACAGAATTAATCTGCACTTGGAGGCATGGGTTAATTAAGAACATGGTTTTGTTAAGGGGAGGTCATGTCTGACCAATTTGATTGAATTTTGAATATGTTCCCGCATGGAAGACTGATAGTGAAGCTAAAAGCCCATGGGATCCAAGGAAATTTGGCTAATTGGATCTGGAATTGGCTGAGTGGCAGGAAACAGAGTGATGCTTGAGGCGTGTTTTTGTGATTCGAAGCCTATGTCCAGTGGGGTTCTGCAGGGATCAGCTCTTTGTGCTGTTTATAAATGACTTATGCTGGAATGTAGGAGGGTTGGTTGGTAAATAAACAGATAATATGAAAAATTATGGGGTGGTAAATAGCAGGGAAGACAGCCTTAGATTACAGATGAATACAGATGGGTTGGTCATATGAACTGATAACAGCAAATGGATTTGAAAATGGACAGTGTGAGGTAATGCACTTGGGCAGGACAAACAAGGCAAGGGAATACACAATTAACAGCACGACCCATGGAACCACCGAGGATCACAAGGACCTATGTGTGCATGCCCATGATTGAGATGTATAAAATTATGAGGGGCATCGACAGGATAGACAGGAAGAAATCTTTCCCCTTGGTGAAGGAATCAATGATCGGGGCATAGATGTAAGGCAAGGGGCAGGAGGTTGAGAGGAAAATATTTTCACTGAGCGTGTGGTGGGAATCTTGAACTCACTATCTGTGTTGGTGTAGAGATAGAACTTTCATAACATTTTGGAAGTATTTTAGATGTACACTTGCGATGTCAAGGCATACAAGACTATGGACCAAGTGCTAGAAAACAGGAGTAGAACAATTAGGTAGCTGTTTTTGACTGTTGCAGACTTGATGGATCAAAGGTCCCTTTTCGGCGCTTTAGATCTCTGACTATAACAGCACACTACATTCCGATGGGTGTTAGGGAAAAAACAGCATTCCATCACGGTTCTAAGATTGGAGGGAACTAAGGAAGAGCATCTCCTGTCACTTGATTCTTGATCCAAGAACTAAAATGACAACTATCAGACAGGTGATGATTTATAATGCAAATATATTTATGGATGTTATATTTTAGTTACAATCAAGTAACAGGTGCCACCTGTGTCCTCAGAAGAATCTGAATCTCATCTTGATGCAGCCTATCATCTGTTCCAAAATGGACATGGCAGGAAGAAATTAGTTGCAGTGTATCTACACACCCTCAGTCAGGGGAGTGTGTAATGGAGTCATCAGCATAAAGGGTAGGCCTTGCCTTCGAGCAGCCATCCTTGACTGGTATTCAGTTCTTTGAACTGAGCTGGAACCAGACAGCTAACAAGGACATGGGTACCATGGCAGATTCTAGGGTACCTGGCTAAGAACTTTAGGATGCAGTAACGATGATCAAAGATGACTTGGACATTGACACGTTAACGAATACAGTTACATTATGACACGACATTCTCAACATGATGTGTGTACAGTCTATAGCACTGAGTCTGGGGAGAGTCAGCAATCTTGACAAGGCCTACCTCTTGGGTTGTAACATTGACCTCATTACAGGAAAATGAAAAGAAGAGGTGTGATCTGACACAAGATGCCTCAGTACCAGCCTTAATACTTTTGTGGGTTGAGGATTGGGAGATTACACACATTTTCCCTGTTGACCCCTGGAAGCAGCCAGTCACAAAAAGTTGAAGAACAACCATTACCTTGACAACCTTCAGTCACCACCCTCCCCATTTTCATATTACAAGTCCGGCTCCAACAGATGACACAGTTGTGTTACACTTTCCTGGGGCATGCTCATTTAATGGCAACCCCACACCTTGCTCATCTGGAAGAAATGTCTTTGAGGGTAATAGAGTTAGGGCATCCTGATCCCATCCGCATTGTCGGGGAACCTTCAACTGTGATTTCTCCATGCAGAAGTTGTTCAGCAACCACCGGAGGCTAGTGTTGGGCTTGCTCATGCCTTTGTATTTCCTCAGTTTGTCTACATCATCTCTGAATTGCTGCAACAGCAATGATAACAGCTGTGGCTACTGGATCTATTTCTGATAGGACCTATGTGGGGAATATCTGAAGCAAACAGCTTCTCCAGGGTTGGACTTGTCAGCAGTCACAGAAGACATAAATGAGACTTTACCACAGGCCTTGGAAGAATGAGACATGAAAGCCTCTGAAAAGGACAGTCATGGCATGCCACTACGTGGATGTCTGACATTTTGGACCTTATTTCATACAAACGTCCATGTACTCACATACCTGCAGTTTAATTTGAGCGCTAAGCATCTCTATACCCTCGCACAGACTATAATGCTTTTGGAACCAGTTTGGGAATTATCAACTGCAGGCGGCACTTTAAAGAATTAGTTGTTATCACTTTCGTGTCACAGAGTTTACTACAATGAATTTGTAAGGATCAATAACATGATCAGGATTGCTTGTGACCAGGATACGCAGTATAGATTGCTGGTCAATGAATGAGCTCCATGTGCAGATTAACGCTATGACAGATGCATTTAATCTCAAATCTATTATTGATTAAGGCCCCTCATATAATTCACAAGTGAATCCTGCCCCACAAAGCAAACTTACTCTGCCCACTCTGGGTGTATTGGCAGTCATTTTTCATCATTATTTCACAGTTGAGATATGATTAATGATGGACGAGGTCAGGCTCCTGAAAACGCGTTGTACAATCTGACTGTTATTCTCGATGCTCCCTGACCCTAACCTTCATGTTCCAATCTGGATAGCAATCCTTGTCAACTCCATCAACGTTCTAGCCTTTTTTTAAAAAAAACAATTAATATTCCTCAATTTCCATCCCCTCCTATCTCTGAGCCCTAAGCATACCCCCAAGATATGCATTGTTATCCACCGGCCTCTGTCAAAGCCAGGATGGTGGTAACTTTCAAAGCCAGGATGGTGGTAACTTTCAAAGCTCCCCCACTCCCACACTGTTCTGTTACCTACCATACTATACTGGCTTCCATCCTTCTATCTGGAGTTGCCCTCCCCGAACATTAATTGGTCCTCTGTATCCTAGTCTACTGGCTCTAATCTGCACCCGAGTCCCCAATATAGCATGCACTGCCCACTGATAGCTTCCCTTGACTTTTACTAGGCAAATCCCAGGACTAATCATGGCCAACCCCCAGTACTTTGGAGGACAGCCCCAACTGTGGATGACCCAGCCCTGACTGATATCTGTTCAGTTCCCCAACTGACTGACTGGACTTGACTTGCAAGACTGACCATGGCCCAATCTTCAGACTGGGAGGTAATGGATCTCTGAACCCTGATTGCAGCAGGTGAACAGTTGCCAGTTCCTCCTTATTCCTACTCTTTCTTTGAAAATAGCAGGACATCCTAGAGGTGTGGGATGACTGAAACACCATCTGAATGAACTACTTCCAAAATATACCCACAGGCAAATGAAAATCAAGCATCCGAGATCTAACCCAGGGCCTTTTGTTATTTTCATACTTTCTATTGTTATTCCATGTTGCACTCTAACTAGACAATTGAGCCTTATCTTTCACATAAATTTCACATTTAGGAAACAAAAGTCTGAAAATCCAAGCAATTCATATTCAATGAAATTTCCCTGTGTATCAAGTCAATTAACCCTTCAAAAAATTCCAAAACAATTGTAAAGCATGACCTACTTCAAAGGTTTTTATCAGTGATGTACGACAGTTTAGGCTATATAATTCTTATAGTATCAAGAGGCTAATGGGCTACATGATACCTAAACCAGTGAAGATTGAAAAAGACTATGGTCTTTTTCATAAAATGCTGATCTTTTATAAAGTATCAATTCAATTGCTTGATGCTTCATGTTCTATAACCAGCTGCAATGCAGAAATGGTCCCTTTTGCAAAATCCTTTAACCACTCAAATGAATCCATTAAATATAGCCCATTGTAAAGCATATCATCCTTCTGATGCAATCAGGACAACGGTACCTGGGGAAAGGCAGCCAAAAGGTGGTTCTTAAGAAAAAGGATATGTATTAACAACTATTTTTAAAAAAATGTTTCTTCTCCATACAAAATACAGAAAGTTTGAAATTTCTGTAGTAAGGACAGTTTCGAAAAGCACAATTTTAATAGGGCATGATGATACCCTGAGCTGGGATACTGCAGGCTTTCAAGGTAACATCTAATTTTACTAAAACCTGCTTAAAATTTCAATTTAAGGAGGAAAATAAATGATTGGACATAATAAAATATTTCAGAGAAACACATGGAAATTGTACATCTTTCCCTCACTGTAGAAAGGAAGTGAGTTACATGGAGTCCTACCCAAAGAAATGCCTTCATAGAAGGGAAAAGCTCCTTAATTTAATGTAAAAATCTTTTCCATAAGATATAGTCAATCGGCTGTGTTCTGAAAAAGACATTTGAATGAAATAATTATGCCATTTGCCACGGAAATCCAAATTGTTCTGCACCATTTGAATCCTAAATCATACTTCTTGCAAGAGAACTGCAACCAGGGAATCTGTTTTCCCAGCCCAACACTGTTTACATAACAAATGCTATTTTCAAAGTTGAAAGTTGTTTTATATCATGCTTTTTTCCAACTAAGGAAACTTTAACATATACCCAACCATGCTTGGTGTATTAGTAAAATAATGAAATGATCCCATCAAATCTTTGGTTAATTATAATGAATCTGATTTGACAGCAAGTAGTTAGCATGCTCAGCTGTAGATATGTTTAAAACAACCAGATTAGAGCACTTCCCATCATCATTAATGGTTTAATAGTATATAATCTCTCAAATAAGCCATAGGTAACCTTCTCATAAAAGCAGGAAGTCAGTGAGTTATCAAGGTTGTGAAACCAGGTTTCTGGTAATATTGCAGATCAAATCGATGATATTTTAAATCCTACCTTTTGGAAAACCTGAAAGACATGTTTCTAAATTTAAAAAAAGTGAGAAGCAAAAAAATGTAAATAAAGCCCAAACATATATGTTACACAAAAAATTGCATGTTTGATGGCTGTCACACAGTAGTGATAAGAAAGGTGGCATGATGAGAGGACATAGCAAAATAACAATGCACACAAGGCTTCGCTACAACTGAAATTCAGATTCCAGTCACAAGAAAATTATGACTGCCCCAACAGACCAGTCAGGACCAGCTCAATTCTGTTTGTTAAAATATATTTCTTCAGTCACTTGACCATAAATAACTCAGATCAAATTTGTAGCAAGTAATATGACTCAACAACTGTGACAGGTGAAAGATGCAGTAGTTCAGATATACCACAATTGTATTGAAACATACACTAAAATCCAACACACAGTGAGTAGAGATAACAAGGTGTGGGGCTGGATGAACACAGCAGGCCAAGCAGCATCATAGGAGCAGGAAAGGTTGACGTTTCCGGCCTAGTCCCTGACCTAATTTCAGTACTTGCAATTTTTTTTGCTGGAATTATGTGTATCAGTCAAGCTTCCTGCAACTTTTCTTTATAAATGTCACCCCGGAAAATAGCTAAAAATGTAATACAAAGTAACTCGTTCCAGCAAGAAAAAAACTCAACAACTTCCAGTATACCTTTCATTTTCTCCAATTATTTTCTTTTTGATTTATTCTATCTTAAGCTATATCACCAGCCAGGATAATATCTATTTCTGAATTATTTTTTCGTTGGACAAGTAAGAATACTTCAGTAAAATTAATGGGGTATTTATCTTCCCTTTCTAAGTTAAACTTATGTCTGCTCACACTGGTTTCCTGTCAAGAAAGCTTTATTGTATAATAGTGGAAACAGGGACTGAATTAATTACTAGAAAAATACAAAAGGTACAAACTGACAAGCACAAAAAGATTAATAGGAATTGAAAAAATTGGAATTCAACAGCAACTTATTTTGAAATTAGGCGTGGGCACATACAAACGTGTTCAAAAACTATAATACCTATCAACAATAGAGCTTGAAAAGTATTTGTGCAATCACCCACTCAAGTTATCAGAGATAATAGGAACTGCAGATGCTGGAGAATCCGAGATAACAAGGTGTAGAGCTGGATGGACACAGCAGGCCAAGCAGCATCACAGGAGCAGGAAGGCTGACGTTTCGGGCCTAGACCCTTCTTCAGAAATGGAGGGGGGGTTCTGAAATAAATAGGGAGAGACGGATAGAAGATGGATAGAGGAGACGATAGGTGGAGATGAGACAGACAGGTCAAGGGGGTGGGATGAGGTTAGTAGGTAGGAGATGGGGGTGGGGCTTGAGGTGGGAGGAAGGACAGGTTAGGGAGGCGGGGACAAGCTGGGCTGGTTTTGGGATGCGGTAGGGGGAGGGGAGATTTTGAAGCGGCTGCAGCCCACGTTGATACCACTGGGCTGCAGCCCACGTTGATAC
>JAHRHZ010000283.1:46528651-46588576 GCA_024137785.1 Ginglymostoma cirratum
GATGCAGTATACCACATTGGCAGATGTGCAGGTGAACCTCTGCCTGATGTGGAATGTCTTCTTGGGGCCTGGGATTGGGGTGAGGGAGGAGGTGTGGGGGCAGGTGTAGCACTTCCTGCGGTTACAAGGAAAAGTGCCGGGTGTGGTGGGGCTGGAGGGGAGTGTGGCGCGGACAAGGGAGTCGCGGAGGGAGTGGTCCCTCCGGAAGGCAGATAAGGGTGGGGAGGGAAAGATGTCTTTGGTGGTGGGGTCTGACTGTAGATGGCGGAAGTGTCGGAGGATGATGCGTTGGATCCGGAGGTTGGTGGGGTGGTATGTGAGGACGAGGGGGATTCTTTTTTGATTATTGTTGCGGGGACGGGGCGTGAGGGATGTGTTCCGGGAAATGCGGGAGACACGGTCGAGGGCGTTCTCGACCACTGTTGGGGGGAAGTTGCGGTCCTTGAAGAATGAGGACATTTGAGATGTGCGGGATTGGAAAGTCTCATCCTGGGAACAGATGCGGGGATTAATGGGTGTTTTTCAGATAGGAAAGGAGTAACAAGTCAAGTACCACAGGATGATGTTCCAGGGCCTCAATTATTTACTATCTATATTAATGACTTGGGGGAGAGGGCGGAGCGTAATGTATCCAAATTTGTTAAGAATACAAAAATACGTGGGACACATATCTGCAAGAATGCATGGATTGATTCACAGTGGGCAAAAACCTGGCAGATAGAGTTTAATGTAGGAAAGTGAGGTCACACATTTTGATGGTAAACTATTTCTCAAGTGGAGAGAGACAAAGGCAGATTATTATTTAAATGGAGACTCTAAAAATGTGTAGTGCAGAGACATCGGAGTATTTCTGTGCATGAAATACAAAATGTTACCATGCAGATACAGCAGGTAATTAAGAAGGCAAATGGAATTTTGATCTTTAATGAAAATGGATAGGAGTTTAAAATTAGGTAAGTGTTGGTGAGGCTGCATCTGAAGTACTATGTACAATTTTTAAAAAGTAAAATGCAGTGTGGAAACAGGCCATCCAGCCCAACAGTCCACACTGGCCCTTCGAACAGCATCCCACCCAGTTCCATCCCCCTCCCTATCTCTATAACCGTGCATTTCCCACAGCTAACCCACCTAAGCTACACATCCCTGAAGACAATGGGTAGTTTAGCATGGTCAATCCACCAACTTGTTTTATCTTTAGCCCATGGGAGGAAACCAGAGCACTGGGCAGAAACCCATGCAGACACGGAGAACGTGCAAACTCCACACACACAGTTGCCCGAGGGTAGAATCAAACCCAGGTCCCTGGTGCTGAGGGGCAGCAGTGTTAACCACTGAGCCACCGTGCCACCCACCAGTTTGTTCCAGTATTGGAGAAAGGATGTATAAGACTATAAGATATAGAAGAAGTAAGCCATTCCGCTCATCGAGACTGCCCTGCCATTCAATAAGACAATGGCTGATCTGAATTTTGCCCTATGACCCTAGACTACTCCATAAGGGGAAACAACATCTCTGCATCAATCCTATCAAGCCCCCTAATAGTCTTATACGTTTCAATAAGATCTCGTCTCATTCTTCTATACTGTAATAGGCACATGAATTTGACTGGGACAACACATCTATGATCGCACAAGCCAAACAGAGACACACTGGGGAATTCCTGGGGGCCTGGTATTACAACTGGAACTCCATCAACGAACACATTTAATTAGATCCGGTGTACAAACCACCGAGAAACAGAATTGGAAGTGGTACCAAACATCCCCAATAAACAGAGGCAAATAAATAACAAATGGGACAGAACACCGATGCTTCACCAGAGACGCACTGACAATGTTATGTAGCAGTGTGACGAAACGTTTGCAACAAAACCCACCGGCTCAGCGAGCAGGTCGACAAAATCCCTCCATAACTGGAATCAATTCAATGGCCTTTCCTAGGATTACAAGATGTCAGAGCAGAAGTAGGCCATTCAGTTTATCGAGTCTGTCCCATCATTCAATGAAATCATGGTTCATCTGATGATCCTTAACCCCATTTTCTTGCCCATTCCCTATAACCCTTGATTCCCTTACTTATTAAAAATCCACGTCAGCCTTGAATATATTTAATGACAGCCCTCTGTGGTAAGCCCACAGATTCCCACCCTCTCAGAGCCAAAATATCTCTCATCTCGGTCTTCAATGTGCAACTTCTTATCCTGAGATTATGCCCTCTGGTCCTAGACTCTCCCATAAGGGATAACAACCTTTCCACATTTACCCTGTCAAGTCCCCTAAGGGGCTGTTTCAGTAAGGTCGCCTTGCATTAGGTCTCCAACGCCAGTATGTCTTTCCTTAGATAAGGGATCAGGGCTGTTCACAGTATTCTAAGTGTAGTCTGACTACTGCATTACATAGTTTAGTAAGACTTTCCTATTTTTATACTCCGTTCCCATTGAAATAAAGGCCAACAGTTCATTTACCTTTCCTATTCCCTGCTGAATATGCATAATTCACGATTCTTTGTGATGTCTGCACATCAACCCCCAAATGCTTCTCTGCTACAGCTTTCTGCAGTCTTACACCATATAAATGTTGGGGTTGTCTGTTCTTCCTGCCAAAGTGCATACCCTTACATTTTACCACGTCATATTCCATCTGCCAAGTTTTTGCCCACTCACTTAACTGTCCAAACCCCTCTTATAGACTCTTTAGATCACTGGGACTACTTGCCTTCCCACCTACCTTTAAGTTATCCACAAACTTGGAGATGGTAACATCACTTCCTTCATCCAAGTCAATAATATATTTTGAAAATAATTGTGGCCCCAACACAGATACATGTGGCACTCTACTACTTACATAAAATTGCATTTTAAGGCTGGCAGCATGTAACACTGTCTGCTGTTAGGAGTCAATCCTCTATCCATTTTAATATGCCATCCTTAGCACAACGGGGTCTTATTAAGTAGCCTTGCGTGCAGTACCTTATTGAACCCCTTTTGGAAATACATGGGATTAAAATTAGTTCAAAATAGATTCACTAGGCTGATTCCTGGGGTGAAGTGGTTGACTACCTGGAGAACAGCTAAATATCTGTATTTATTAGGTTTTAGAAGAACGAGGGGTGATCTTATTGAAACATACAAGATTCTGAAGGGTCTTGACAGTACATACATTAAGAAGATGTTTTCACCAGTGGGTGAATCTTGAACTAGGGGTTGATTGTTACAGAGTAAGGGGACACTCATTTAAAGCTGCAGTGCCAAAGAATTTCTTCATCCATAGGGTTGTGAATACCTGGAATTTGCTACCCCAGAGAGTTGATGAGGCTAAATCAAAGATGTATTTAAAGAGGCGGCTGATAGATTTCTGAAACGTCTTAGTTGAGGGTTATGATGAGCTGGCATAAATGACATGTTGAGGCCTGGGGCAGATCAGTCATGATCTTAATGAAAAATGGGACAGGCTTGTTAGGCTGAATAGCCTAATTCTGTTCCTTTTTTTAATGCTCTTATTACACACAAACTAGGAGCAGAAGCAGGCCATTCAACCCCTTGAGCCATTCAATACGGGCATGCCTGATCTGATCATGGCTCCAATTCTATTTTGAGCCTACCCGCAATAACCTTTCACTCCCTTTTTGGTTAAGTATCTATCTCTACCTTCAGAAATGTTCAATGACCTTGCCTCTACCACTCTTTAGGGAAGAGAGTTCTAGGGTTGTAACTGTCAGAGAAAAACATCTCCATTGTCTTAAATGGGAGTCCCCTTATTTTTAAACTGCTAAGTTAAAGTGTCTCCTGCAAAGGAAAATATCCTTTCAGCATCCACCCTGTCAAGTCCTTTGAAGATCTTGTATCTTTCAACAAGATTGTCTCTCAATCTTCTGAACTCAAATGAAGAAATCCAGCCTTTCTGACCACACCAAGTATCAATCAAGCGAATGTTCTCATAACACATTCGAATGCATTTATATAATTTTGCAAATAAGGAGATCAAAACTGCATATAGAACTCCAGATGCCCGATACAACTGTTGCAAAACCTCTATTTTTATACTTCATCCCCTCACAATAAATGATAACTTTGTCATTTGTCTTTCTTATCACTTGCTATACCTGCATTCTAAAATTTTTATGATCCATGCACCAGGACACCCAGTTCACCCTGCATGCCCTAGTTTTGCAATATCACAACACTGAAATAATATATTTTTCATTATTCTTGTCAAAGTAGACATTTTACTAAATCTGCCAATTTTTTGCCCAGTCATTTAATCTAAATATATTGCTTCACAGTCCTCAAGTCCTTTTCACATTACCAATTTAGTGACCAGTGGATCCTTTCATTATTGAAATGAACTGTAAATAGTTGAGGTACCAGCACAGATCCCTGTGGCAGTCTACTCTTCCACCTCGATAACCTGAAAACGATTCACATTTTTCCTACGCCCCATTTCCTGTTACCGAAGTAATATTTTATCCAGGGTACTGTGTTACCCCCACGAAGAACTTTTATTTTGTGTAGTAATAATTGATGTGTGCTTTGTCAAATTCCTTCTGGAAATCTAAGCACATTCACAAACTCCCCTTTGTCTACATTGCTTGTTACTGCCTCAGAACTGCACTAAATTAGTCAAACACGATTGCCCTTTTACATGTTGACCCTACCAGATTGCATTCAGATTTAAGTGTTATGCCCTAACCTCCAACAATGGACATCAACAGTTTCCTTATGCAGCACAGTAGCTCAGTGGTTAGCACTGCTGCCTCACAGCACCAGGGACCTGGGTTCAATTCCAATCTCGGGTAACTGTGTGGTTTCCACCAGGTGCTCCGGTTTCCTCCCACGGTCTAAAAGATGGGCAAGTTAGTGGATTGCCCCATAGTGTTGAGGGATGTATAGGTTAGGTTCATTTGCCACAGGAAATGTAGGGTTACAGGGATAGGGTAAGCAGATTAGTCTGGGTAGCATGCTCTTCGGACGGTTGTTGTGGACTTCTTGGGCCAAATGGCCTGGTTCCACAGTATGGAGATTCTATGATTCTATGAAATATGAAGCTAACCAGCCTGTAGTTTCCAGATTTCTGTATTCCTCCTTTCTTGAATTTACGAATCGCATTCACTACTTTCCAATTTAATGGGGGATTTTTCCAGAATCCAGGAAGTCTAGAAAACAAAACCAATGGAGCTACTATCTCAGCAGCTACTTCTTTTATGCTCACTTTATTTAATCTTTGCCTTTTAAATACACGCAGAAACACTTAACATCTATTTCTATATTTTTTAGCTAGCTTGTCCTTGTTCTCTAATTTCTCCCATACTAATCTTTGAACCATACATTTAACCTCTAATGTTATTCACCCTATACCAATTTGCTTATGGCTGCAGTAGTGATCCAGAGATATTATCATTGAGATGCTGCTTTTTAATTTAGCAACTGGCTGCTGGTATTCACTCAGCAGAAGTTCCTCAGAGTTCTATGTCTTTTGTATCTAACTGGGCACACTCACTGGATTCTGCCCCTCCAGCTTACAGATGTCGCAAGCCCTGACATCAGCCTGGCAATACAGACATTTGGACTTTTCTTCTTAGCTGCATATGTCCTTATGCCTGGGAGGATAGTCCAGACAGGAAACCTCTCGATCTTTATGATTCCAGAAATATTTCAATCCCCTTGACTACACTGCTTGTTCCTATCATTTCATTCCTATTAATCTGTCCTGCTTGAATGGCATCCTGCAATGTGGTGTCTTAGTCAATTTGTTTGTCCACTTTGCAGTGTTTGCTTTCATCCACATAACAGGCTTGATGTTCATGCAACCTAAGAAAATTGCAAAGGCTGAGGCTTGTCCACTTCTGCCTATTGACTCTCATACTTGCCTCACTCACAGTTGTGTACACTCCCTGTTCCTGGCTAATAAGAAAATGCTACCCTAAGGTGAGTAACTGCCGTTTAGAACAAAGCATCCATGTAACTTCTTTCCTCTCTGATGCAACAGTGTCAACAACTCAGCTTCCTGTTCATAACTCTGAGCCAAAGCTATTTGCGTTGCAGACACATAGTGCGGATATGACTAACCTGGATCACATTGGTATCCAGGACTGTCCACATTCTGCAGTCACATGGGGACAGGCAGGAAATGTAATTAAAGTCACATTAGATCAACCATTATCTCAGTGGATCAGGTTTGAGGGGCCAAATGGCTCACTCCCGCCATATTTCCTACATCCTTACGTTACTTTCAATGTTGCATGTGGAATATTCCTTTGTGCAAAATGGCAGCAACATTTAGTACATGAAAGTGGTGACCATACTCGAAACAGAATTCATTGATAATATGGGAAATACGGAGGATATAAGAAATACCATTAAATTGTAAGTTTTAGGTTTATTGCTAGCAATGTCATGCAATAAATATTTCTGGAAAAGGGGCAAATTCAACCAACCAGAGTACATCTGTGGACAATGTTTGAATGACCCCAGTAATATTTATTTTGCATTGCTATTCAAGCTCAAGTAACGATTAAAAGATCAACCTGAATTTGTCAAGTATAAAAACACTGGAATGGATGCCTGTTAAATACTTTTACAAGCTCTATCATTATCAAATTTCTTTCTATATATTTTATGCAAGTTAGCACCTTGCAACTTTATTCAAAATCCTACAGTTATACTCACCTTCTCGTGAGCTTTGAGGTCAATTTACTAAAGAGGTTTGTAGAGCCTCGGCTTCGTGTTTGTGATAGAGGAGTGGCATCGTGAGACAGTGTTGGAGATGCAGGTGGTCCATTATATGTTGCATTTCGTCGTTCTCTAAGCTGGCCACCATGGAAAGTGCTACGACTGGCAGTTCCTCTGGGGAAACGCAGGCGGTCAGGAGTGGTTGTGCTGCTGATACTATGGGTGGAGGTCACAGGTGTCCTCTGACCTGGAGCAGTGCTACAAGAATGCATATAGTTATTTTTTAAAAAATAGCTGTTATTGCTAAGTAATTAAGTAGTAGCAACACACACTGGGCATTAAAAATACCAAGTACACTACACTACCAGTTCTTGAAATTTCTTTCTAGAGAAATGAAATATTAGTAACTAACATACGTCAGAAAAACTTAATAAGGAAACTATCTACTGTTGAAAATTTGGCTTGTGCAAGATTAAAATACCAACTGAAACAATAATAGCCATTTAGTAGTACAGAGCTTGAGTACTGTTGGAAAAAAGATGCATTTTGTCTTGCATTCATCAGGACAATGTACAAGAAACATCAAAGTAAAGGGAAAGCGACATTTATACTATAAGATACAGGAGTACTGACCGGCTGGTAAGTAGATTCCAATTGGTAGAGGTGTTGCCAGGGAGAATAAATCAGTTAATGATCAGACATTTAACTGCCAAGCTTTGTTTAAATTTTAAATCAGAAAGATGACACTAATTGCTCAAGTCATTAGAAGAACACAATAATTACTGGAAAAGTAATAAAGTGTCTTTTGTAACTACTTAAATTCCAATATTATTGCAAACATTGGGCATTAAAAATACTCTCAATACACTACCAGGTCTCAGAAGTTCTTTCTGGTGAAATAAAATTTTCAATTAACATTCATGAGAAATGAACCAGAGATTGGCTGGGACCTATTTTATTGAATTGAAACAAATGAAACATGTCCTTTTTGCCTGAAAGGAACAGGGCCCTGCAAATGTGGCTCCCCAAGCACACAAGTATGCAATACTGTATGCCCCACTAACAATCCTAAATTGGTTGTCCGTCTGATTCTACGCACACTTTGCTTTATTTAAGCAAATGTTGTCCAATTACAGAATTACGTCTAATGTTGGACATTGAGTTTTGCAAGCTCAGGCTGGTTGGCTACAGTAGGTAGCTTATTTCTTACGAACACCTAAAGGGATGGTGTTTGATATGACTCACCACCTTGTTTTTTTTAAACGTATGACCTAAATACCCTGCACCACATCTGCATCAAAATTCATATTCCATTCTACTCCTTTCATAGAATAGAATCCCTAGAGTGGAAACAGGCCATTCAGCCTAACAAGTCCACGCTGACTATGTGAGGAGTATCACACCCAGTCTCAAGCCCATACCATATCCCTGTAACCCTGCACTTCCCACTGCTAATCCATCTAACTTACACGCTCCTGGACATTGAGAAATTTAGCATGACCAATTCACCTAAGCTGCACATCTTTGGACTGTGGGAGGAAACTGGGACACCTGGCAGAAAGCTACGCAGACACAGGGAGAATGTGCAAACTCCACACAGACAGGTGCCCAAGGCTGGAATCAAACCTAGGTCCCTGGCACTGAGAGGAAGCAGTGCTAACTGCTGAGTCACCGTGCTTCTCCTTTGAAGAAGACAGGATGACTTTTTAGCAACATCCTGTTGGGGGTGAAAAGCACTTGTGTTGCTACTCATAGCAGCAGCATGAAAAGCTAGCTCCACCTATTGCTCAAACTTTTGAGATACCGGAGGTAAACTGGACACTTCTCAGGAACCAAAATAATTATCTTAGGTTTGTCCAGGAGTTTGCATGATTTGCAGTGAGAATGATCTGAGCAGGATAACTTTGAAGCGCTCTATTTCAGTATCAAGCTTGCATGATTGAATAAATGGCTCAGGCCCTATTTATGAGGTTGCTATTTGGGCCACTCTTTCAGCCTTGGAATTGTAGGGAGACCAATGTGTATATTGACCAGTGAAGAGAGGCTTGCAGGAGGCAATAGTAGAGAACCCCATAGCTGATTTCTCACCTAAGGCATCAAGAAAAGGAAGCACATGTGTCTGCTCCATTTCAAGTGTAAGTTTGAATGCAGGATGGAACCATTAAGACGTAAGGAAATTCTTACTTGTAGCTACTGTTTCAAATATAGCAAACATAACACCTACATATTGGAAATATGAAAGGGGTTGGGGGTTAGGCGTCATTCCATCGAATTTAGACTTGTCATGGAATCCAACAAAAACATTGAGAAAGCTGGGTCTCCCAGACATACCATGGCAATACTATCTATTTAGGCACATGTAGTGTTTCTAAAACTGAATGAAACTGGGCAAGTTGCTAAGTTCATAAATTCAACATTTACTGATTCACACAATGGACACAGGTCTATATCATCATCATATGCTGCTGCAGTGCAAATACTTGTGTACATTGGTGACTACGCTAACTATATCAAATGTGCACATGGACACTGTTGTTGTTCTATCAATATGCAAGTCCAGTATGATGTTTGCAAATGTGAAGGAATCATTCACTGTGTACATGGAAAACTTCATCAAAACTGGTTGTAGCAAATTGTCTAACCATTGGCCAGTTCATCCTGTGCAAAACTGGTCATAAATAATACAGGGCATAAAGGTACATTACCCTTATGCAACTTGGGCAGCCCATACATTGAATAAGCCATGAGGACAAACCTTATTGCATTTAACACATCATCCAGCAGCACATTGCTCTTTCGGAAGTCCAGCAATGAGTGGGTACAAATTTGGACCCACTGGTTCTATTGCTCAGCATGACCAGACAGCCTTATTTGAAATCAAACTAAAAATTCCTCAGTGTGAAAAGGATTATGCTGACAACAAATTCAGGATTGTCACCCTCAGGTTCACAGAATGGTGCACTTGTATGTACTCGAAAATATATACGATAACACATGGGACGCCATTCTTTGTAGACCGTGTCCAGTTCTGGTTTCCCTGTTATTATTAAAGGATATTATTAAACTAGAGAAGGCTCAGAAGAGATTTACCAGGAATGGAAAGTTTAAGTTATAAGAAGAGGTTGGATAGGCTGGGACTCTTTTCAATGGAACATAAAAGGTTGAAAGGTGATCTTGTAGAGGTTTATAAAATAACGAGGGGTATAGATAAGGTAAACGGCAGGTGTCTTTACCCTAGGGTGGGGGATTCCAAGACTGGGGGCACAATTTTAGGGTGAGGGGAGAAAGATTTAAAAAATCATGAGGGACATTTTTTTCTGTTTTTACAGTGTGTTTCGTGTGTGGAATGAACTTCCAGAGGAAGTGGTGGATGTGGGTATAAATACAATGTTTAAAAGACATTTAAGTATATGAATAAGAAATGCTTGGAAGGATATGGACCAAGTGCAGGCAGATGGGACTAGTTTAGTTTGGGATTATGGTCAGGATAGACTGGTTAGACCAAAGGGTCTGTTTCTGTGCTGGATGACTCTATGACTAAATGACTAAGTCTATGACTGACAGAAAGAACAGGTACACACACTGCTTCTGTTTCGACTAATCATTCTCTGGTTTATTTCTTAACGTTATGTTTTGGCCAATCAGGTCAACCAGCGTGTTTGAAAACTTAAAGTTTGACAGTTAACTTTGAGTCATCCACTGGTGCATTCTCAACAGCAATACTTCTACTAATCAGTGTCCACTTACTAACCTATCAGCACTCTCCTCTCCTACAGTATAAACAATGTTTTCCCCTTTGGTATTTCTTGTGAATCATCCTGATGAGTGCAAGCCGAACAGTATCGACAAAATTATTTTTACCATTATTGTTACACAAACAGTGCTGTGTGAATATCAAACTGGAAAGGCAAATTCACAATTGCATAAAGATACATATCCTTAGTAAATAAGCACAAACAATATGAATTACTGAAAGCTCTTCTATTTACTGAATTTTACTAGAGTAGAAACGTGAGAAACGTATTGGACTCTAAACTATTCTACAATCATCCTAATTCATTTTGGATGGCCAGAATTGTGCATGAACTTAAATCAATCTGGAAAAAGACTACATAACATTATGTCTTTTGTGACCTATTCATAGCTGAAAATACATGGATAGTTCCCTTAGATTAAGGGCTAAGAGAGAACAAAAGTCACGCAGATTTTTTATGGTGCAACAAGAGGCTATTGGGCCCGAATCACCATCTTGAGCATTATCCATTTGTTATTTAAAACTGTAGTCCTAATGAATAGTAATCACCTTAACAGTAACTAGTGATGGACAATAAATGCTAGTCTAGCCGGCAAAGCCCACATCCTGTAAATGGATAAAAAAAATTTAAAATTTCTCCTTTGCAACTTTAATAACAAAGTTAATTCAGATTTTCTGTCTGCTTCATAAGTTGATGAATTAGATCAAATTATTCACTGAAGCTTGAAACAAATTACAATTTAACATAACTGCAAACAAATGTTACATAGATGTTTCAGGACTGAGTAAATATAGGCACTGAACCAGGCTGCAACTAAATCCATGCAATCGTTTAGATTCCAAAACATACATAGCGAAGTTAAACAAAAACAGGACAAATAAGAAAATATCAGCACATAGATTTAAAGAATTATCCTCCTTTGCTTACTTAGGCCGGAAGTAATCTGCTTCATTGTCTACTGCAGGCATCATCTTGGTAGCATACCCTGAGCCTGACATGGACATTGACTTCTGATGTCGCAATCGGGCAGAAGTGGAAGATGTAGTAGAAGCGGATGTAGATGCAGGAGGAGATACATATGCAGACGCAGAACTAGTCGCACAAGCAGACATTTCTGTCAGGCTGTGATGAAGTGTGGTTGAGATAGAGGCAGAAGCAGACAGAAGTACAACATGGAGCACAATGTTCAACAAGTGCAAATTAAAAGAAAGAAAACACCATGCTGTTAAAGAAGCTAGCTGTGTTTTTACTTTTTAAATTAAACAACAGAAAAGGCAGAAGAAAACAGCAGTTTAAAAACTGCAAAGCAGTAAAGTACTCTATTGTTATTTCAGTACTATGTCCATTGCAATTTTTAGGCAACAATGCTATTCCAGCACATTTAAAGATCTATTTGAAGAGGTTTTTAAAAGCCATATTTGACAAGGCTTTTGTTTACAAAAACCTTCCTCCATTGAAATATGTTTGCATTTGGTTATTATTGGTACAGATAAATACTTCTAAAACAAAATCAATTCTGCATTACCAAACATCTTTGTCTAACTAATTACCTGTTTTCCTTTCCATTCTGTAATACTGAATGCCTATCTACGTTTGTTCTTTCACTGCAGACGTACGTATTCCTTCGGGTCATTCCTCCAGACACTGTGTTATTCTGAATAGACAAATAAGCAGTGATTTATTTTCAAAATGCTTCTCTGTTGAGTTAATAATTCAATTCTTTCTTTTAGTGCTTTTCCTGCTAGGATTGCTTGTGCTTTGAAATGCTGACCTCTACAGTAGTAACCAGTTACATTCAATAATGAATGAAAATGAGGCGGAATTCTCCAAGCAGATTCTGAGGCTTTCCACCAAACACTCGATCTAGCAATCTGGCCGATAAACTGGCAAAGCTTACTTAAAAGTACTAGTCATTATTTGGAATTCTGATCTGTGATCCCCTGCATTCACTGCCCAATGCTCTATTGCCACAGGATGTTTATTAAAAATGTTTGTAATCACACAATCTGCAATACTATTTTCAGCTTAGACTCAGTTATTGCACTGTTGCCTGACAGTCAGAAGACTATGGGTTCAAAAGGAAGTATAAAGACATGAGTAAACCATTATGTATTTTTCCCTCTTATTGAACATAAATATGCCATAGCACAATTTGAAAGAGAATAGGATTATTTCCATTGTTCTAATCAAAATTTATTTCTCAAATAATATCTCCAAAACAGATTATTGTAGCTGATTAGTTATCTCATTGTCTCAGCGATCGCATTCCACAGATACCTGTAATTGGTTGTGGAACATTCAAGACATCCTGAGGTTTGAAAGTTGTTTTTCAAAGAGGTTCTTTCATTTTCCCTTCTTTACATATTACTTCAGAACTAGTGATAAATATAATTTAACAGTATAATTGGCGTCAGTATACTTACACTACTTACAACAGAACTCTTCTTGCGATCAGGAATCTCTGCTTTGTTCGGGTTGTTAGCACTTCCCAACTTCGGACTAGGAGGGGTAATTCCTCTTCCTCCTACAGTAGTGGTGCTAGACTTCCTTGACTGAACTTCCTCCTTTAAGTCACTATCTGCAGTGCTAGTTTGACTTCTCTTTGGATAGGATACCACAGGTGGAATAGAGGGTCCAGCTTCAAAACCAAAATTTCCGATTAAGTCTTTCACAATTTGTAATTAGTGTTACTCAGAAATTTATTAAAATAGTTTAACCAGGTATGTGATGTCAGATATATATTAATTACCAGGTTTTGGTAATACACTGGTTTGTGGATTTTTGGCAATGAAATGAGTACCTTCACTATTAGCTCTTATGATAATGCAATTGTTAATTTTATTAAAACACTCTAGTCCACATAGGTACTATATGTTTTCTGCTGATACAGTAAGGCAAGAATAAAACACAATATTTAGTTTAACATACAGAACAATCAAGCTCCCATAGCAAAATGATTCTGAACACTTACCATGATCACTGTACCGTCGTTGCTTTTGATTGGCTGATATACTTCTTTGGACCTTATGGTGGGAAGGAGATTGTCCGGTACTATTATTGAGGTCACTGCTTGGCCTGATCTTAGCTAAGGAAAGGTTACTGCTGGAGCTTGAATCACTGACTTCCAACTGAGAGGGTAATGAAGCAAATTTAGTCGAGAAGCAAACAAAAGTTCCTTCAAAGTATCATTATGACAAAAGCAGAGTTCCAGTTTGGTGCATTTCATTCATATTCCCATCCACAATCTACAATCCCCACAAATGTATTAATGTGACATTTGATGTGGATATCGAGGGTTTATTGAGCCCTACTTACAAAGTTAGAAAATATCTGCATGCCTATTTTAACATGAAACGATTGAGGTCTGAAGAATATCTTTTCAACATGAAACTTCATTAATGAGGGCTTCCAAATCAAATCTTATCCTCATAGCAAATCTCCAAATTTCCCTTCACTTTAGAAAAAGAGAAAAAAACTGCAGTAATGTTCACAACAGCAATTTCACTGGACAAACTGAGGTCTTTTAATTCATTCTGGTGTTAAGATCACACTAGATTTTCAAAACCCTTCTTACACCAGTGATTCAAATATGGCAAAGTAACTGAATTCAATATCTACAATATTTGCACATACATGCGTCTAAGCCAGAAATGTACTATAAAAAGCTTCTGGTTAGATTTGATATAAAAGCTGAAGCGTGAAAGCTTTATCAGATATAGGCACTATCATGAAATTAAGCACTTACATTAAGTGGTTATTTCCAAATTTGTTTTGAACTAGCAGCAGAAGTGGAATATTTCAATTACAGCCATTCTATTCAGATTATTTGGAGCTAACTTTGATTAGAGACAATACTTTGGAGAAGTTTGGACTTCAGAAAAATACCTAAAGGCATCTGACAAGGGAGGTGGTAGCACAGTGGTATTGTCACTGGACTAGTAATCCAATAACTCAGGCTAATGCTGTGTGGGGATGGGTTCAAATTCCACAACAGAATCATAGAATCACTACAGTGTGGAAGCAGGCCATTTGGCCCATCGGGTCAATACCAACCCTCTGAAGAGTATCATACCCAGACCCACTCCTCTACCTATCCCTGTAACTCTGTATTTCCCATGGCCAATCCACCTAGTCTACATATCTTTGTATTATAGGAGGAAACCGGAACACAAGAAACCCATGCGTGGGGAGAATACACAAACTCCAGACAGACAGTCACCCAAGCTGAAATCGAAACCAGGTCCCTGGCGTTGTGAGGCAGCAGCGTTAACCACAGAGCCACTGTGCTGCTCTTTGGTGCAATACGAATTCAACTGATAAACTTAGAATTAAAAGCTAGTCTAATGGGGACCATGAAATTATTCTTGTTCATCATAAAAATGCACAAGGTTCACTAATTCTCACCTGGTGTGGCCTACATAGGACTCCAGATCCACAGCAATGTAATTGATTCTCAAATAGCCTCTAAAGTGGCCTAGCAAGCCACTCAGTGTATCTAATTGCTTCAAAGTCTCTCAAAAGGAATTACATTAGTCAGATCACCTGGTATTAACAGCCCTGTGGTGTATTTACATCACACAGACTGCAGCAGTTCAAGGCAGCAGCTCACCACCACATTCCCACAGGCAATTAAGGACAATAAATGCTGGACCAGTCAGTGATACCCAAATCCCATGAATGAATGGGAAAAAAGTTCCACACAAAAGACAATTAGTTGTAGTAAACAGTGGTTACGCTGATCCTGTACAAGTTTAAAAATTGGCTGACAAGTAGAAGTAACTAGTGCTTGTTAGACAGGTCAAGTCAGAATTGGCAAGGATTGAAAGACTGGCCTAGGACTCTATGCTATCACTAATATTTTAAATTTACATTAAATGTCCTGAATTCGGGAATCTAATGTAGACGGGTCAAATTTACTGATGATATCGAGCTAACATGAAGAGTGAATTCAGGATAATTCAGAAGTTACAAAATAAGTTTTACATATATTATGTAAATACCACAAAAATTGGCAGATTAAATTGAAAATAGACACATACGAAGAGTATTGAACATAGGAAGAAAAAGAAGCTCTCTTACTTCATGAACGTGTACATTGAATTGGAGCAGCCATCAACAATATTTAGATAGACAGATAGATACAAGACAGATACGGTCATGATTAAACTGATACACCAAGCAACCTAATGAGTTCTCATCACCAAGACACAGGGCCATTTCCAAATTTGCACATATAAGAGCCATGTGGCCACTGTCAAAGGGTTGAAATTATGAGGCGAGGCTTGGGCATTTCAGCTTGGAATGGAAGGACCTATGAGGTGGCCTTAGCAAGATAATATAGTTATGGAAATAGAATAGATAATGCCACGATAGTAGTAGGAAAAGGAGACCTGATTTAAAATATGCAACCATAACAACACTAGTACTTTATACCATAGTCTCAACTGAACTACTGCAACTCCTTGAGAAAGTTAACTTAATAATCATGTCTTTTGGGAGTATAGACCTTGAATATTGCTTTAAAAAAGTCAACTTGGAGTTGTTTTGTCTTGCACTCATCAGGATATTTCACAAAAACACCAATTCAAAGGAAAAATGAACATTTAGACTGCATGAGAGCAGAGCGCTGATTGGGTGGCATGTGGACACTAGTTGAGGCATTCCTACAAAGTACCCATTAATGTTGATTAACAGTTAACCACCATGCTTTATTTAAATTTTAAACCACAGGCAGGTCATATCTTTCTTTAAAAAAATTGCTAGATTTTGTTTATGAGGTGTAATTGATCCTGACAAGGCCAGCATTTATTACCTATTCTTAACTGTCTTTTGGGTCACCTTCTTGAACCACGATAACAAATGTGGCAAGGAGACAATGAGCCATAAATAAAAAAGGTGCTGAATTCAACCTTTCACTCTTCTCAGTTTCGCTAAACCAATCGTTACCTAAAACTGTTGTATTCTCGATGTAGAATGGAAACTAGTTTGGGCAAGTGGGACTATCCTGCACACTATATCTTAATATTTAGCTCACCTGTCTGCTTTCTATGCAGCACAGCTGTAATTTTGGATAGCATGAAATATGGGAGAAATTTACACTGCAAAGTAAATAGAAAAAGGAGAGCAATCGATATTACTTTGGCCACAATGGATTGTAAAGGTGTCGGGTTGGTTCAGTGTTAGCATTGTTGCATTTGAGTCAGAAGGTTGGGGCTCAAGCCCTACTCCAGAGATTCGAGCACATAGGTCAGGCCTATAATGCAATGTAGTATTGAGGAAGAGTTGCATTGACGGTCTTTCCAATGAGATATTCGAACAGGTTAGGTCTCTCAGCTGGGAATTCTAAGTGCCATATATTATTCAAGAGGAGTAAATGCGAACAGGTTGGCATTCTAAACAATATTTATCCCTTAATGACAACCACTAACAAAATAGATTTTATCTGGAAACTCACTACTGTTGACAGGCATTTGAAGCAAACAGCCTATATAAATGAAACTTTGTTCTTCGTTCTTTATCCTTACCTCATTAGACTTTCGACCCAGCAACAAATATGTTGCAGTTATTTCATCGTATTTCATTTTGGCAAGGGATTCCTGAATTTCCTCAAGTGTATAACCCATTCCAACCATTATATCTGTAAAACAGGGATCAGATAGTTTTTCAAATACTATTAGTGCCAACCGCTTTCTGATCAAGAATGCTATTTCCACTATATTCTTTCAAATTTAATCTTATCCTCAAACTACATGTTCCATTTGTAAGGATGCTAGCCATCCTGTAAATGGTCAAATCATAAAACATTTGCACTTTCCTTCTCTTATGAAACCCATTTTTAGCTTACACAAGACCAAAACATTACTTCAAAGCCAACTATAGCTATTATGCTTTAGTACGTTGCCCATCTATCATTAGGATAATGGTTTGAAACAAAGTAAACATTAGAGCTTAAAAATGTATCAGCACGTTGTAAGGGTACTCACAATGCTGCTCAATATGGTGCAAAGTAGCCACTTCAATAATTAGGATCAAAAGATTAATTGTTAGTAAAAGTAGGAAATTCAGACCTGTATAAGTTCTCCCTGAAGTTGAGTCGAAGATATGTTTTGTGAGGGGCAAGGGAGAAAAGTAGAAGCCTTACTTTATATCTAAACAATGTCACACCTAACTTAGGAAGTGTTTAATGTTAACATTGGACTAAATGGCTCAGATAGAGAAAAAAGTGCTGCCCAAATTTTAGTAAGCAGCAGTTGAGACACTGCACTGAATAAAAATTAATACCGAGGAGATATTGTCTCCAAGGATACTGAGAGAAACAATGGTGGACATTGTGGAAGCTCTGACGATAATTTTGCAATTCATCTTAGATATATGGGTGGTGCTGGAGGACTGGTGAATTTCAAATGTTACACGCTTGATCAAAAGAAGTATAAAGACTATGGCTAGCAACTACTGATTAGTCAGTTTTATATCGTGGTAGGAAATGAAAGTCTAGGAAAAAATTAACAGACACTCAGACAAATGAGGGTTGATTATGGAAAGTCAGCTTGGATTTGTTAATAACAAATAAAAGCCAGAACAACTGCAGATGCTATAAGTCAGAAATAAAAACAGAAATTGCTGGAAAAGCTCAGCAGGTTTGGCAGCATTTGTGAAAAGAAATTAGAGTTAATGTTTCGGGTCCAGTGACCCTTCCCTCAATTCTTCAGTTCTCAGGAAGGCTCACTGGACCCGAAACATTAACTCTAATTTCTCTTCACAGATGCTGCCAGACCTGCTGAGCTTTTCCAGCAATATTTGTTTTTGTTTGTTAAGGACAAATTGTGTTTAACTAATTTACTGGAGACTTTTGACAGGTGATGACACTAATGCAGTTAATTTGGCTATGGACTTTCAAAAGGCATTTGATAAAGTGCCACATATCAGGACAGAAAAGTTAGAATTCGTGGAATAAAACACAGTCTGTAGGCAACGTGAATACAAACTTGGCTGTGCAACAGGAAACAGTAGTGGTGAGTAGTTTTTTTTTGAGATTGGAGGAAGATACAGCACAACTTCTCTTTTTTTGGATAATAAAGTAATGACACAGACATGGAGCAGATAAAACCTCAAAGTATTGTGAGCTGTGAGGAGTATTGTAAGGCCATAGATAGGCTGCTGGATGGGTGGACAAACAGTAGATTAAAAAAATCTAAAGAAAAGTGAAATGATTAATTTTTGTAGGATGGAGTTGGAAAGGCAATACTAAATTAATGTGCAATTCTAAAGGATATAGAGTTGTATAGGAGGATAGAGTACAAAAGCCATTAAAAATTACTAAAACTGTAATAAAACAGTGATTTTACTTTAGTACCCACGACTGGACACTGCACTTTAGGAATGATATGAAAGCATTAGAGAGGGTACAGAAAATATTCATGAGAATGGTCCTAGAAATTAGGAAATTCGCTCATGTGGATATACTGGAGAAACTGGGACTATTTTCCTTACAGAAGAGGACATTGAGAGGAGATTTGATAGAGGAGTTCAAATTAGGAGGGATCTGGATAAGGAGAAATTGTTTCCCATTTGTGGGAGGATTGAGAATCAGGGGACACAGATTTAAGGTGAATGGCACATGGCAAAAGAAACACATGTGGTACGTGACACTTTTTAATTCAACAAGTAATTAGAATCTGGAAGGCACTGCAGTACTGGAAGATTCAATTCAAGCCTTCAAAGGAAAAAGAGAGAAAGAATTTGCTTAAGTCATTTTTGATCAGATGATGCAAAGATTGTGACAAGAACAAACTGCAGTATCCAGTTAAATAAAAAAAAAAAAAAAAAACGCTGAATGCTGGCTATCTGAAACCAAAACAGAAAATGATGGAATTACTCAGTATCGTACAGCATCTGTCAAAATAGAAACAGACTTTTCCAGTGAATGATCTTTTAGCAGTACTGGAAGAAGTTATAGATTTAACAACTTATTACCCTGTGCAGTGTCAGGGAAAAAAAAGTGAGGAGGGGTGGAGGCAAGAATAAAGGGGAAAGGGTGTAGTAAGTTGGAATACAGGTTTGACTTAAATGACGCAAGAGATGAAGAAGCAAGGCAAAAAGCAGTAGCAAATGGACAGCCGAAAGAAGAGAACTTGGACCTACTGTAAATGGCAGTAACTGGGCCACTGACAGCACTTGTTGTCCAAAGAATTGGGATCAATGGATAAATTTTAAGTTATTAAAATTAAACATTGTGTCCAGAATGTTGTAAACTATCTAACCAAACGAGGAAGTGCTCGTTTCTCAAACGTTGAGTATCATTGGAACAGTGAGGAAGAGCTGAGGACAGAGAGGTCAGAATGGGTTTTGAAGGTGAATTAAAATGGCAAGCCCAAAAACTCTGTCATGCTTGCAAACTTAACTGAGGTGTATGCAAAGCCAAGATAAACAGCATCAGACAAAGTTTGCATGATCATTATCCTCAACACCACTGATTTAACTGTGGACCATCCTGAAATCATTTCACCTTATTTAATAGCTGACAATTAAGTTTAGTGAAATCTGTAGCTTTAACTTTGAACATTTCTTCAGTGCCATTATAAGACAATTTACAAACTCAACAAAATCAGTTGTTTCGCACTTACCTATTCTCTTAGTATCTGAGATATCCAGATCTGGCTCTACAAAGGGTCTAAGCTCATCATCATCATGACCTGCATTAATCCACCGATCCTTCATGATTTGCTGGCAACAAAAGAATACAAAATAAATTCAATTTAATGACATTGAAAAAATCTCAATAAAGCATTTGTACAAAGAAACATGGAACAAAAGGTGACCTATTGTTTAAGCGGCTCATCTTAATACGCATTGCAACTGATAGTTGCTTTCCAGTCATTTCTCCTCGATGTACATGAAGGCAATGAATCATGTTGTGCTGTGCTTCCATATGCACTAGCTGTACATTTGACAATACATTGGAAGAGAAATTGGTTCTGCATCTGTGAGCATAGATAGTGAGTTTCAATTGGCTACTTGATCATGCCAATGACATTTGTTCTTTGAAATTCATGCTGAGTATAACTTCTAAATGAGTCACTGAACAGGCACCGTCAGGGTTATGAATGCCAATCTTTTCTCCATGCTGCTGGCCCCTGAAATACGTTTTACAAATTGCACCGTCTCCTGGCCAAGGTCAGTTATGGATTATCTCTGTCAAATTGCTCACCTGCATAATCACCACACGTTCTCAACAAAAAAAAGGCCTGTGCTAACAGCTCTAGGCAATGCTTCAGCCTGCTATATTTGCAAAAATGGTGATCATAGTTGTTCCATAAGAAAACACCACAATATTTACCTAGAATTGCTGCAGAGTCAGACCACTGTTTCATTAAACCACCTGATCTAAATCTGTCTTTACTCCATGAAAGAGTTCTTTAATTGTTTCTTCTCACATCGTCCACATATTCCTTTAATCGTGTATCCCAAATGTAGGCAGCATGACATTGCAAATATGATGCTGACATGTGCAATGATACTAATTTGAGGGCTGAATAATATGGAAAACTGCATCAAAATCTAGTAATGCGGAAGGGCAAAATACAGATGCTGAAACCTGAAACAAACAGAGAGACTGAAGAAACTCAACAGGTCTGGCAGCATCTGTGGAGAGGGAAACAGAGTTAATGCTTCAAGTCAGGTAACGTCTTCAGCACTGAAGAGTCACACCAATGTCAAATGTCCACTCTCTTTGTCCACAGGTGCTGTCTGACCTGCCAAATTTCTCCAGCGTTCTGTGTTTGTTATCGTCATGCATACTAAAGATTGCAACATGGATGGATAAATTTCAACTCAAGTTTAATAGAGCCAAGTATGAGATGATACATTTGGTTCAGAGAAGTACAGTCATTTATTCCATTTGAAGTTATGAAATTAAATGAGCAGAGAAACAAAGATATTTGTGAATGATTTACTAAACAATACATATTTTTACATACTACACAAAGGATACTGAAATAATTGTTGAAATAATCCAGTGAAGCAAGCAGAATTGTGATGGTAAATTATAAGCAAACTTTGAGCAACTAAACCTCTTCTTTGAAAGGCTGAAAATGAAGGGACCTGCTAGAGGCCTTTAATATCATTTCAGAACAAGGGACAAAATAGATATAATAGGAGGACTTACACAGAGCTGGAGAATTTGGAACCTGCTGCAAAAATGAGTGTTGAAGCAGACAGCATTGGCTTAATGAGGAGGAGATTTGGTGCAGACATGAGGGATACAACATTATAGTGAAAAGGGAAAAGGGTGGCAAAAGATCATTAGAGTTCAAGAAAGCTCACGTGAAGTATGAACAGTTATTAGGACCAATGGTCTATTAACAAAAGTAGCCATGTATGGATTTCTGTGGACACAGCTACCCAGTTTCTACTATTCAAAACTCTTGATTTTTACCATTTTCTGTCTTGCAGCCATCTTTAAGCTCATTGTGCAACCTTGTCCTTGGCTCCACATGCCCTGATTGCATCTTTGCTGTCTCCACGTGCCCTAGATGTTATATTACCTTATTGACAGCCTTTAGAAAACATGTAGCATGTTTGTCCAGTCCATTAGTACATTACAAAATCCAATAAAGTTACTAACAATATTTTCTGTTATAAATACTTCTTTTTAGCAAAAATTATACTAATTTTCTACCAATGCATTAAAGTGACTATTCTACAGCTTTCTGGATCAGTTCCTATTCGCTTTCTGAAGGCAGAACTTACATTTGCTGTTCCTCTGCACTGGCACTATTCTCGCCTTTGAGTTTTTAAAAAAAGATTTGATTCCCATGCTTCTGATATTTCCTCCCTAATTTATTTTGAGTATCCATGAAGGAATCCATCTGGATTTTCAGATCTGCCTTCCTTCCTTACTAAAATAAAACAAAAAACGGCAAATGCTGAAGAACTGAAACAAAAACAGAAATTGCTGGTGAAATTAGCAGGGCTAGCAGCATCTGTAGCATCAGTTTGATGAAGAGTAACTGGACTCGAAATGTTAATTCTGCTTTCTTTTGCACATGCTGTTAGATCTGCTGAGTTTCACCAACAATTTCTATTTTTGTCTGTCTTCCTTACGTTTGGTTAGTTTGTCTACTATCCACTTTAACAGTGGTTACGTTGCTCTGGAAGACTTCTTTAAATCAAATGTTATTTCCCCTTTATTTAGTTCTTGAAACAGACTAAAGGTGGAATTTTCTCCCCTTAGAGAGGTGGCAGGGAAGGTGGTGGAAAGAGAAGGTAATTGGTCAGATTAGCACCAGGGAGATATCCGACACCTTCCCAACACCACCAAAACAAAGTTCTGGGAAGGAAAGCCAAACATTCACCTTCCTGGTCAATGGCCAATCGAGGCCTTTAAGTGGTCAATTAAAAGCCAATTAAGAGCCTCTTCACTTCATCACCAAGAACGGTAATGCTGCCAATCGGAAAAATAAAATGGCTTGCCTGCTAGATTTTTTTAAAAAAGTGGAGTGGGGTAGTTGCTGGCCTGCTTCTGTCCTGCTTGTAACCATGTTTCCAAAATTACAGCTACATTTTCATCCTCTCTTTTATTGACGGCTTTTCACTTACTTTTTTGCCTTAACTTGCAGTTTCGTTCTAGGCAGGGGGACAGCCAGAACTCACCTCAATGATGTTCAGCTGCCTATCATACCAAACCCAATGAACATGCTAAAAGCTAGGTATCAAAAATTCTTGACATGAAAGTTAGAGCATGGACCTAGCGACTTCAGCTTGCCATATGCTCCAAAAGATCTCCATGTTGGACATCGGGCACCAAATCTCACCGTATGCTCCACAGACACCACCACACATGTGCCATGTCCATGAGCATTGGCATCTGATACGTTAGCCTCGAAGTACCCTCACGGCATACCACCTCCGATTCACTTACAGTACACTTCTGAACTTCAAAGCTTCACCAACTACCATTGCAATGCTGCTGCCAGAACACGGAGCTTAGGGACGTGAATCCAGCTCACGGACTGGACCAGGCTGCATGCCCAACCTGTTTGCTGTCATAGTGCACACTCGCTCTAAGCCTATCTGGATGCTCACAATGTCCCCTTCTCGTCTACCATTACCTTGCCTTTCTAATTTGCACTTTGCCCTCGTAGCACTGCTGTGTAGCCTTCCCATTTAGATCAGACACAAAGCTAGGGAGCTTGACATGGTTGTTGGGAGTCCTTATCAAGTCAGTGGAGACAGCCTTCTGTCAGGGGTTTCCAGCACAGTAAGTCAAGTGCAGCCTCTGACACTGGTCCAGGGTATTGGACAGAGTAGGCTGCTTGGCACGGTCAGAGTCAGGATGTTCTCCATTTAAGGCTTGTCATGACAAATATTGAGCAGTCATGGAGCCATATAGAGTCATACAGCATGGGATCAGACCAGTCAGTCCAACTAGTCCACACCTATTATGTTCTCAAGCTAAACTAGTCCCACCTGCCTGCACTTGGCCCATATCTCTCCGAATCTTTCCTATTCATGAACTTATCCAGATGTTTTTTAAATGTTGTAACTGTACCTGCATCCATCACTTCCTCTGGCAGTTCATTTCACATATGAACCACTCCGAATAAAAAGCTTGACCTCATGTCCTTCTTAAAATCTTTCTTCTCTCAACTGAAATATATGCTCCCTAGGTTTAAGTTCCCCCACACCCCCACCACAGAAAAGACACTGAAGCACAGTTCAAAGGAACCACTGCCCGTCACTAATCCTGACTTTTTTTTTTTGCCCTGGGTCCTGTATTCCTCTTGCAATGAGAAAGAAGTAGGTATTAAGGGAGAGAAAAATGGGCGATATAACTGTTATGTTGGTGCAGTTGGGGTGTTCTGAGCGAGTGAGAAGGTAGTGCGAAGGGCATGCAGGGTTTTGGTGTTGGGGGTTGGGGTAGCTGATATCTAGCAGGGGGAAATGTTGCTGGAAACAGCAAGAGGGATACAGCACATGTCTTGCTATGGTGAGTGTAAGGCACTAGATTGATGATGTGGCACATACGTTGGCAGAGTGGAGAAGGATATTTATCCACTTCCTAGTTTGCTTTGCATCCTCCTGAACAGTCAAGGCTGATTTGCGCCAGGTGACAACCTCAATACATCTAGCATGGGCTAGCGTCATTGCCTGCTTTTCTAGTTCTGGGAGATGAAGCCGGCCGTCCATTGCTCTACTCCACATAGGACCTGCCTGAAAAGCAGGAAGCTGAATGTTCCTTGTCTGCCATATCCAGGGCAACTGTCAGGACCCATGGACGACAGTTTTGGACTGAATGTGGTTGTCAGAGTGCATAGTAGCCTTTTAATAATGCAAACAGGCACCAGGGATGCCAGTCAACACTGGGATATCCCTGCAGTGGCAAATTGCCCCAGAATGGCTTATGGTAGGATAGGACAGAATCAGATGAGAGGAACACTATATAGACAGAGTATGTGATTAATAAGGAGAATTTGGTAAGGTATGGCAAGAAATTCTGCTAGGTCTTGCAGCAGAAAACCCTCCCAAAATCTCAACATAACTGGCACCGAGCAAAAAAGAAATTCAGCCCAGAGAGTCTGCGTAGGGCACATAAACGAGGAAATGGATTCCTTAGTGTCATTATGGAAGGAACATTAAGGAAAAATAAGAGGAAGGAAAAGAATATCAATGTTGGTTGCTTTGAGAATTGAAGGTGGTTATTAACAAATGAAAAGAATGGCACAGGATGGCAATTTATGGAAAGACACTTTTGAGCCAAGGGTCTGCCTACACTGCAGACACAAGGAAGCTTGATGACCACATAACTATTGAACCTGAATTTCAGTTTGTATTATAAAGTAGCAATATAATCAGCTGATGTTTGCACATAACTGCTTTAGTGTTGCAGAGCCTGTCTCTAGAACTTCTTAAGCAGCAACTCTGGGTGATGCAAAGGCACAATGTGTAATTTAGATACTTCACACAAAAGAAAAACAAAATGGACAAGTTGCTTAATATCAATTTTGCACTTTATAAATAAAAGTAAAGAAGATCACAGAAAAATGGGTAAGGAAAAGAGAGCAATTTCAAAGTTATCAAACTGCAAAAGAAGATCAAGAAGATCAATACATTTTTTTTTCCTTTCACTGTATAAGGATCTAAAATAAAATGTATAATTTCATAGCACATGGTGTTCTCAGGCAGTACTCTAGTTAGCCAGCTTGTTTGACAAGGCCAACTAAGTGTCTTTTTAAGTAGAATGCAAACTTCAGTCTTCAGCATAAAGGATTGATCAGAAATGCTGCAAGATTGAAGAACTTTGCTTCATCAGCAAAAGTCATTAACTATTAACTATCAGATTGCATTTTTGGCAAGATTATAACTTTCACTTTTTATAAATAGGATGTCAGTGATGTATTTTTAGCTCTTTGCACTTTGTCAACAAATTCCCACTCACTAGGTGGTTACGAAATCCATTATCAATCTTTCAAACTTAAAATAAAACAGCTCAATTTGTTAGACATAGAAGTATTGCTGAAGAATTTCAAGTGCTGACTCCTTACTTGGGTAATGCTCACTAGGCATTAATCACCACCAGTAAAAGATCCAAAGGACTATCAATAAGTGATATTTGGGAGTGTCTGTTGGGAGGTTACTTGACGAGAAGTGCATTACCACTAACCCTGAATCAGTCTGATCAAGCATCAATACATTCTTGCAAAAAAACTTTGAGGGAGTTGCTCCCAATGATTAGGTGAGAAATACTAGTTTTTCATCGCAGAACGTTAAAAGAAATAGCTACAGAGGTAGCGGATGCACTGGTAATAATCTTGCATAGTAAGATCAAACAGAATCAGCATAGCTTCATGAAGCAGAAATCATACTTGAAAAATTTACTGGAATTCTTTGAGGAGGTAACAAGCAGGATAAAGAGGAACCAGTGGAGGCAATATATTTAGATTTTTAGAAGGCACCACACATTAGACTCCTTAAGACGACTAGCCCATGGTGTTGGTGGTAGTACATTAGCATGGATAGAGGATTAGCTATCTAATAGAAGTCAGAGTTGGAATAAAAAAAAGAACATAGAGCAGTACAGCACAGTGCAGGCACTTTGGCCCACGATGTGCCAACCTATTATCCTACTGTAAGATCAAACTACCCTGCATACCCTACATTTCACTATCATCCATGTGCCTATCCAAGAGTCGCTTAAATGTCCTTAATGCATCTGACTCCACTATCATTGCCGGCAGCACATTACACACACCCAACACTCTCCATGTAAAGAACCTACCTCTGACATCTCCCCTCTGACACCTCCCAGCACACAGGAGGATGAGAGTAGGGAGGACATGGACAGGATTTCACTGTCACAGGAGTGTGCTGGCAGACAGCAAGCTGGTTTGTAGTGTGTCTACTTCAACGCCAGGAGTATACGGAATAAGGTAGGTGAGCTTGCAGCATGGATAGGTAGCTGGGACTTCGATGTTGTGGCCATTTCGGAGACGTGGATAGAGCAGGGTCAGGAATGGATGTTGCAGGTTCCAGGGTTTAGATCTTTCATAAAGATCAGGGAAGGTGTGGCTTTGTTAGTCAAGGACAGTATAACGGTGGCTGAAAGAACTTTTGACGAGGACTCGTCTACCGAGGTGGTATGGGCTGAGGTCAGAAACAGGAGAGGAGAGGTCACACTGCTGGGAGTTTTTTTTTTTTTTTTTAAAAATAGGCCTCTGCAAAGTTCCAGGGATGTGGAAGACAGATCGGCAAAACGATTCTGGGCAGGAGGGAAAGGAACAGGGTGGTCATTATGGGAGACTTTACCTTCCCCAACATTGACTGGAAAGGCTATAACTCTAGTACGTCGGATGGTTCTGTTTTTGTCCAATGTGTGCAGGAGGGTTTCCTGACACAGTATGTCGAAGGGCCCACAAGAGGGGAGGCCACACTGGATCTGGTACTTAGTAATGAATTGATTTAGTGGTAGGTGAGCACTTTGGAGAGAGTGACCATAATTCGGTTACGTTTAGGTTAGTGATGGAAAGGGATAGGAAAATGCCACTGGGCAAGAGTTATAGATGGGGGAAGGGCAATTATAATGCGATTAGGCAGGACTTAGGAGGGATAGAATGGAGTACCAAAATGCAGGGGATGGGGACAATCGAAATGTGGAGCTGGTTTAAGGAACAGATATTGCGTGTCCGTGATAGGTATGTTCCTGTCAGGCAGGGAGGAAGTGATAAGGTAAGGGAACCTTGGTTTACAAAAGAAATTGTATCTCTTGTTAAGCGGAAGAGGGAGGCTTATGGTGACATTGAGACGAGATGGTTCAGATGAGGTGATGGAGAGTTACAGATTAGCTAGGAGGGATTTAAAGAGAGAGTTAAGAAGAGCAAGGAGGGGACATGAGCAGTCATTAGCAGGTAGAATTAAGGAGAACCCTAAAGCTTTCTATAGGTATGTGGGGAATAAAAAGATGACTAGGGTAAGAATAGGGCCAGTCAAAGACAGAAGTGGGAAGTTGTGTGTGGACCCTGTGGAGATCGGAGAGGTGCTAAACAAATATTTCTCATCTGTTTTCACTCGGGAAAAGGAGAATATTGTAGAGGAGAAGACGGAGATACGGGCTATTAGACTTGAAAGGATTGAGGTTAGTAAGGAGGAGGTGTTATCAATCCCAGAAGGTGTGAAGGTAGATAAATCCCCTGGGCTGGATGGGATTTTTCCGAGGATTCTCTGGGAAGCTAGGGAGGAGATGGCGGAGCCTTTGGCCTTGATCTTTGAGTTGTCATTGGCTACAGATTTAGTACCAGATGACTGGAGGATTGCAAATGTTGTGCCCTTGTTCAAGAAGGGCAGTAGAGATGACCCAGGTAATTACAGACCAGTGAACCTTACATCTGTTGTAGGAAAAGTTTTGGAAAGGATTATAAGAGATAGGATTTATAATCATCTAGCAAGCAACAATTTGATTGGAGATAGTCAACATGGATTCGTCAAGGGCAGGTTGTGTCTCACAAACCTCAGTTTTTTGAGAAGGTGACCAAGCACGTGGATGAGGGTAGGGCAGTTGACGTGGTATACATGGACTTTAGTAAAGCCTTTGATAAGGTTCCACATGGTAGGCTATTGGAGAAAATGTGGAGGCATGGGATTGAGGGAGATTTAGCAGTTTGGATTAGAAACTGGCTTTCTGAAAGAAGGCAAAGAGTGGTGGTTGATGGAAAATATTCAGCCTGGAGTCCGGTTACTAGTGGTGTGCCACAAGGATCTGTTTTAGGACCACTGCTGTTTGTCATTTTTATAAATGACTTGGACGCAGGCGTAGGTGGATGGGTTAATAAGTTTGCAGATGACACTAAAGTCGGTGGAGTGGTGGACAGTGTGGAAGAATGTTGCAGGGAGACTTGGATAAACTGCAGAATTGGGCTGAAAGGTGGCAAATGGAGTTCAATGCAGATAAATGTGAGATGATTCACTTTGGGAAGAATAATAATAGGAAGGTCAGTGGAAAGATTCTTGGTAGTGTGGATGTGCAGAGGGATCTTGGCATCCAGGTACATAGATCCCTGAAAGTTGCCACCCAGGTTGATAGTGCTGTTAAGGCGGCATACGGTGTGTTAGGTTTCATTGGTAGAGGGATTGAGTTCCGGAGCCGTGATGTCATGCTGCAACTGTACAAAACGCGCTTGCGGCCTCACTTGGAATATTGTGTACAGTTCTGGTCGCCCCATTACAGGAAGGATGTGGAAGCATTGGAAAAGGTGCAGAGGAGATTTACCAGGATGTTGCCTGGTCTGGAGTGAAGGCCTTATGAGGAAAGGCTGAGGGACTTGGGTCTGTTCTCATTGGAGAGAAGAAAGCTAAGAGGGGATTTAATAGAGACATACAAAATGATCAGAGGATTAGATAGGGTGGACAGTGAGTCTTTTTCCTAGGATGATGACGTCAGCTAGTACGAGGGGGCATAGCTGCAAATTGAGGGGTGATAGATTTAAGACAGATGTCAGAGGCAGGTTCTTTACTCAGTGGTAAGGGTGTGGAATGCCCTGCCTGCCAATGTAGTTAACTCAGCCACATTAAGGGCATTTAAACAGTCCTTGGATAAGCATATGGATGATGATGGGATAGTGTAGGGAGTGGGCTTAGATAAGTTCACTGGTCGGCGCAACATCGAGGGCCGAAGGGCCTGTGCTGCGCTGTATTGTTCTATGTTCTACACCTTCCTCCAATCACCTTAAAATTATGTCCCCTCATAATAGTCATTTCTGCCCTGGGTAAAAGTCTCTGGGTATCCACTCTATCTATGCCTCTCATCATCTTGTACACCTCTATCAAGTCACCTCTCATCCTTCTTCGCTCCAGTGAGAAACGCCCCAGCTCCCTCAACCTTTCCTCATAAGATGAGCCCTCCAGTCCAGGCAGCATGCTGGTAAATCTCCACTGCACCTTCTCTAAAGCTTCCACATCCTTCCTCTAATGAGGCGACCAGAACTAAACACAATATTCCAAGTGTGGTCTAACCAGGGTTTTATAGAGCTGCAGCATAACCTCGCAGCTCTTAAACTCAATTCCCCTAAGGGGACATTTTAAGGCTGGCAATCTGTAACTCATGGCCTGCCACAGGGATCAATGCTGGGGCAGCCGTTATATACAATACACATTAATAATGAGATGAGAAAAATGAATGTACTATAACCAAGTTTGCACATGATTCAAAAATAGGTGGGAAGGCAACTACTGAGGAGGACGCAAGGTGTGTAAAAGGATATGGAGAGGTTAAGTCAGTTCGCAGATAACATGGGAAATATGACTTTATGCATTTAGGCAGGAAGAATAGAACAGCTGAGCATTATTTAAATGGGGAAACACCTCAGAAAGGTGGAGAAAACACGGATTTGAGTGTCTTCGCTGGAATCTCATAAAAGCTAGTGTCCAATTTGAATGAGTAATAGGGAAGGCATATGGATTGTTGGCCTTCGTTTCAAAGGGGTTGGAATATAAAAGTATGTAGGTTTTGCACAAACTGTGCAAAGCACTAGTCAGATCCTAGCTGGAATAATGCAAACAGTTTTGGATTGCATATCGAAGAAATGATATACTGGCATTGGAGGCAGTTCAATGAAGGTTCATTAGACTGATCCCAGGTATGGAGGGACTACTTATGAGGAGAGTTTGAGTAGATTGGGCCTGTACTCAATGGAATCTAGAAGAACGAGACATGATCTTATTGAAACATTTAAAATTCTTACAGCACTTGACAGGGTAGACATAGAAAGATTGTTCACCTTGTGGAACAGTCTAAGACCAGATGACAAAATTTCAGAATAAGACGTTGCACATTGAAAATAGAAGTGAAGAAGAATTTCTTTTGAGGGTAGCAAATCTGTGGAATTCTTTATCACAGACGGCTGTGGAAGCTGGGTCATTAAGTACATTCAAGGCTGAAATGGTCAGATTTTTAATTGGTAAAGGAATTGGGGATTATGGGGAAAAGGCAGGAAAGCAGGTTTGAGGATCAGCCACGATCTCATTGAATGGCGGAGCAGACTCAACAGGTTGAATGACCGACCTCAGCTCTTATGTCTCAAGGTCAAAAGCGTTATTCTTCTTACTTAAGCCAAGATAATGAGAATTAGCATATCTCAGTCCTAAAACTGAAGCCTCTAGTAACTCTATACTATGGCTCAAGTGCAGATGAATTAGAGGCCACAAACAGATTCAAACCTCAGGCATCCTTGATCCATTGGACTCAGTTGCTCAGTGGATAAACCTTCTAAATTATTATGGGCTTGAATCAAAGTAAAGGTCAGGATTTTACAGTTCATGGTCTAACAACAGCGGTCACCTGTAACTTCAAAACAAACTGCCCACAAAAATCTAGCAACCTTAACATTGTGGATGTCCCCCTGCACAAAGTCAGAATGAATTTAAGATAATTTTTAAATTCATTCATCTGACTTGGGGGTCACTGGCTTGGCCAGCATTTAATGCCCCTATGCAAGTGTCCTTGGTATGGAGCTGCCATCCAAACTACTGCAGTCCTTGGTGTGTTAGCACACCCATAGTGCTGTTGGAGGGAATTTCATGATCTTGTCCTAGTGATAGAGATGCAATGGCAATAAAGTTTCAACTCAGGTTGGCATGAGGCTTGGAGAGGAACTTACAGGCGGCAGTATTCCCACACATCTGTTGCCTCTGTCATTCCAGGTGGCAGAGTTGTGGGTTTGGAAGGCATTGTCTAAGGAGACTTGGACAATTTCTGCAGTGTATCTTGTAGGTGGCACACACTGCTGCCATTGTCCATCAGTGGTGAAGGGTGTGAATGTTCAAAGTATGGAGTTTTTTAAAGTTAAATACCAAAATTTTATTTATTTATTCTGACACTTATAGGGAAATTCAGTCACGAGGTTACTTTTGCAGTGCTGTAGTCCTGTTGACCCAATGCATTAAATGCATATTTTCTTCCTTTGCTGCTGCTCACCCTCCCTGTAATCACTTCCATCTATCGGAATACTTCCGTCTTACATTCTACTTTTACACTTTCATTTATGTACCTCTGCTAATTTTAAGTATGCCAACAGAAAAGTGAGTATGTACTTTCTTAAATATACATGGCAGTTACCCTGCAACCAAGGTTGTCATAAGTGTAGAATCAGCATCCCCAGTGGGGGTGCAGATGAGATTCTCGGTCGTGAGCTTTGAGCCAGTAGTGGGTGCTGTGGAGGTCTGTTTGAGTGTTAAAAGTTACAGGGCCCCTTTAAGAACTCTAGATCTTTGTAATGGTGCCTGTGGCTGCACTTCATTTAAATATTTTTGAAACAATCATTTGAGAAAAGGCTGACTAGTTCACAAATCTTTAAAAATTCTATCAATATTTCATCTTATAATGGTGACATCAGTTTTCATAAATACATGAATAAATAATGGTATGACAAAAGAATAACAGTAAAATAATCTGGGCTTACCTCCAGTGTACCTCTTTTAGAAGGATTAAGCACCAGAAAGCGTTTCAGGAGGTTTTCACAGTCTGTAGACATGTAAAATGGAATCCGGTATTTCCCTCTGAGCACTCTTTCCCTTAGTTCCTTTAACACAAAATTCAAAACAATTAATGCCTTACTGGTCATTGTAACCACTTCCTGAATTTAGAAAAAGCTCAAAATGCTTCTGAAATATAATTTTGGGAACTTATTGCTTTGGGTTGTAATTTTTCCAATTCTCACTCTAAAAGACACCAAGGTTCCTTTACTGACTAGGGAACAAATGCCGCATTTTTTCTAGTCTGTACATTTAGTAAAATATTAAATTGCATATTTATCCAATACTTCATCAGGGATCTCCAACAATATTCAAAAAATTCAAAGTTAAATAAGCATATATATTAATTACCCACTGTGTCAATAAGCTGCAGCAACATCCAACTCTGGTAAATCATTTAAAAGAGAATGAAGCACAACTCTCAGAAACTATGCCATTTCCCATGTTCAAATTATTAAATACCACAGTTAATCCAAAGGACAATTTTTTCTTTCAGTGGTGGCGACCATGCTCATTGGGGTCATCTTTCTTGGAAGTCACCAAAGATCTAGCAATCTCTATTACAGGATTTCCCTTTTTCTAGCCATAGTATTTAACAAGTTGGTCCAGTTCGGTTTCTGGCCAATGGGAATCCCCAGGATATTGAACTTAAAGGTTTCAGTGATGGCAATAGTACTGAACATCAAGGCAGATGGTTAGGTACTCTTATTGTAAATGATCATTGCCTGGAACTTGTCTGATGCAAATGTTACTCATCACTTATCAGCCCAAGCATGAATATTGTCCAAGTCTTATTGCATATAAAAATAGATTGCTTTGGTACCTGAGATATCATGTAAGATGCTGAACATTGCACAATCAGCAAACATGCCCATTTCTGACCTCATGATGGAGGGAAGGCCATTGATAGGGGCCTCCTGTGCTTTATCTGCTATCCTCCAAAATTCACTTACATAGGTTTATCACTTTCCTACACTGTCACAAATCAGCTCAACTGATGCTTGACGAACAGCAACTCATTTCTGGATTAGGCAATTTATAACTTTATGAAATCAACAGAGATTTCCAGATCTGCCTCCAAATTTCTTTGTATTCATTTATTTTTGGACAGGAAAGTAGTGGTAACAGTTCAGCCTTTCTCATTTACACCTGCATCTGACATTTCTCTTTTGTTTCAACCGTTACCTTTTTTGCCATTTAATCTCACTTGTCTTCCACCCTATCTCAAACCTTCTCTTTTATTCTTTGCTCCCTTTCTCCTTTCCCTATCTATATACTTACTTCCAATTTATTACACTGGTACCTTTTTCCAGTGGTACCACTCAAATTTTATCTCCTTCTCCACAGATGCAGCCATGCCTATTAAATATATATATAGAATCTTCAATTCTTTTCTTTATAATAAACCATCGATAATTCTTCACCTTAAGTTAAACCTTACATAAAATGAAATAAATGACATGCACACAGGATTAAGATGAAATCTGAAAATTAAAATTAAATGTTTAGAAAATATGCTATAATGTGTGGAAACTTTACAGTAATGATAAATTTTGACATTTCAGTTAGTCTCAGGACTGATGGTAGTGAATGCTGTTAACTTTTCTATCATACTACAGGCAAAATCTGATCCACAAGATGGCAAAGCTAGTTACTGACTGCATTTCTGCATCAGCCATTTACCTACATATCGCTTTGACCGAAGAGAAAAATCCCTCTCTATATAAAAGATGTTAAAGATGAAGGCACTTAAAGGCATATTAATGACAATCTAAACATTTGTAATGTCATTTACTATTTAGTTAAGTAATCAAGGGTTATTCATAAGAACTAGGAGCAGGGAGTAGGCCGTCTGGCCCTTCGAGCCTCCTCTGCCATTCAATAAGATCATGGCTGATCTTTTCATGGACTCAGATCCACTTACCTGCGCTCTCACCGTATCCCTTAATTCCTTTAGTGTTCAAAAAAAAATCTACCTTAGCTTTAAAAACGTTTACTGAAGTAGTAGCATCAACTACTTCACTGGGCAAGGAATTCCATAGATTAACAACCCTCTGGGTGAAGAAGTTCCTCCTCAATTCAGTCCTAAATCTGCTCCCTCTAATCTTGAGGCTATGCCCTCTTGTCCTAGCTTCACCTGCCAGTGGAAACATCCTCTCTACTTCTATCTTATCTATTCCCTTCATAATTTTATGTTTCTATAAGATGCCCCCTCAATCTTCTGAATTCCAATGAATATAATCCCAATCTACTCAGTCTCTCCTCATAAGCCAAACCCCTCAACTCCGGAATCAACCTAGTGAACCTCCTCTGCACCCCCTCCAGTGTCAGTACATCCTTTCTCAAGTAAGGAGACCAAAACTGCACACAATACTCCAGGTGTGGCCTCAGCAGCACCTTGTACAGCTGCAACATAACCTCTCTGCTTTTAAACTCAATCCCTTTAGCAATGAAGGACAAAATTCCATTTGCCTTCCTAATTACTTGTTGTACCTGCAGACCAACCTTCTATGATTCATGCACAAGGACACCCAGGTCCCTCTGCATAGCAGCATGCAGCAACTTTTTACCATTCAAGTAATAGTCCTTTTCACTATTACTCCTACCAAAATGTACAACTTCACATTTATTTACATTGTATTCCATCTGCCAGACCTTTGCCCACTCGCTCAATGTATCTATGTTCCTCTGCAAAGTTTCATAGTCCTCTGCACACATTGCTGTGCCACACATCTTAGTGTCATCTGCAAACTTTGACACCCTACACGTGGTCCCCAACTCCAAATCATCTAAGTAATCAAGGGTTATTCAAAGATGCCTCCATTTGTCTGACTACTATATACACATCTCTCCCATGTAATTTTGTGATATAGTTTTACACAAGACAATTATCCTTTGCATGGTTGACGAAAGAATCTACAACTTTGACAACTTCAGTAAAGCCAGGCAGCCTTTGGAATATTTTTTACAAGTGTAGTTAGTATTATAATTTCACACCAGAAATGAGATAACAATTGTATAATCTGTTTCCATGATGCTGGTTGAGGAATAAGTGCTGGCCAGGGCACCACAGCATAAGAAAAGCACCATGTGGTCATTTATTTAATAAAATTAGAGCTATTAAGCAAAGGAAACTTGAGACTTACCTTCAAGTTCTGTCCGTCAAATGGTAATGAACCGCTGACTAATGTGTAAAGTATAACACCTAAACTCCAAACGTCTACTTCAGGCCCATCATATTTCTTCCCTTGGAAGAGTTCTGGAGCAGCATATGGTGGACTTCCACAGAACGTGTCCAGTTTACTGCCAACTGTAAATTCATTGCTGAAGCCAAAATCTGCGATTTTAATATTCATGTCTGCATCCAGCAGTAGATTTTCAGCCTAGGTTTAAAAAACATAACGCAAATGAAGAAACTATAAATTAAAAATATGCACAGAAACATTTAATTTGCATTATCTCCATCATATCCAATACATTAAACCACTTTAACAGACGTTCAACAAAGAAAAACCTTATTTCTTACTATCTAAAAGTTAATTGAAAAGCGTTATAGAGTCAAACAGCACGGAAACAGACCCTTTGGTCACAGACCCAGCCAGTCTATGCCAAACATAATCCCAAACTAAACTAGGACCACCACTGACAACATCCTGATAAATCTCTTCTGAACCCTCTCTAGCTTAATAATATCCTTCCTATAAATGGGTGACCAGAACTGGACACAGTATTCCAGAAGAGGCATCACCAATGTCCTGTATAACCTCAGCATGAATTCCCGACTCCTATACTCAAATGTTACATTTTGATCTCAACGTTAAGTTGAAAATGCTGCAAATCAAAGGAAATTGCATGCAAATAATGTATTTCCTCGGTGTGCTTGGAGAGAACATCTTTTCAAAGACGGAGAAAGAGTAATTGTAGTTAAAAATAATTTCACAGTTCTAAAGATTGAAGAAAATGGGAAAAGCCAGAATGTCTGCATCCTGACAAAGTTTCCCCTTCTGTGACTATAAAGCATCTTCAAAGAGCCTCCTGTCAAATCTCTTGGTCAAACAATAACCATCTTTTGGATAACATCTAACTGCCCAAACTGTTTCTGCACATTAAGCTAAATTAACATTGCATCCCCTTTAATTCTCAACATTACTCATGGCAGCAGAACAAAATGCACAAATGCAGACAAAATCAAATCTTTTTTCAATTGAACATCAGCTAGTTTGAGATGTAATAGCTAATCGAGTTAGCTGAATGTATATTTTCTGGACAGAGAAGGTACAGTGGAATTCTTGAAAATATGGCGACAAAATGTTTCGTTTTTGGGTAGGACCTATTCTGTGCGTCAAGGAGGATCATTGTGGGTTCAAGGTCATCCAATATTTCACACCTGGCAAAGAAGCTCAAATAGGGATCAACCCTTTGTGGCAGACTTCATGATTTTAAACTCAAAACAGGCAGGTTTGCGATACTCAAGGATACTGCTAATGATTGATCAGCTATTGTGGACAACTAGTGGAAATTGAAGGTGTATCTCTGTTACGTAGGGCTGAGTATTCCCACTTAATTCCGGAAAATGTTGGAAGCCAAACTTGGCTTACAGTTCTAGCTGACGAGCAGAGAAAAGTTGCTCTGATAAGTAGGACTGGTTACATGTCAGTCTCATACTTTAGACTTCTTAAGACATGATTCTGCTGTCCTGCACTCAATAGTTCTGGACCTGTGCATCTCTCTAGGGTGAAAGATGTACTGGATAGAAATTCTGCAGACGGGTGCAAATTTCTCACTATTTTCATTCAGAACTCAGATTGCTTCTACCTTTATAGCAGGATACAAAAGCCAAGTAAAATTGATAAACTTTTCCCAAAATTATCATGCACATTAACAAAAATTCAAAGTTGCCCTCAAATATGAATTAGTTAAATTATTGAAAGTTTAATTTTACATATTAAAATAAGAAAAAGAATAGATTGCTAGCTAACACACTGCATCAGATGAAACACTCTGCATATGAACTAAACACTGGTATGACTTACCTTAAGATCTCGGTGTACAATTTGCTTTTGATGACAGTACTGCACTGCAGATACTATCTGTTAAAATAAAAACACCAAAAGTTAATGATCTCAAGTGTGATCACCCTGTAAGATCCTTTCACCAATTTATTTAATAGAAAGCTTCACACCCCACATAAGCATATAATTCTTTCTACTTCAAACAAAATACTCAGAATATTACTGACTCTCAGGTGACAGGAAAACCAGTAAAATGAAACTACTTCAGGTAAGTTTTCCATCAGCATGCTGACAGGTGGATTGCTGGACTCCAAGGAAATAGGCAGCTGATTTGTACAGTTACAGTGCATGTTAAAGGCCATTGCACATGGTGGCTGGCAGTTTGCTAGTATCGTTGAAACTCTATGGCTCAAAAGAGAAGGCCATGAGCAAGGGAGGACACCAATGTGGCACCATTGAGCTAACAGGAGGGATTTTACCGCCAGAGTGGTCTATCGCTCATGACTAAATTTTAATTTTTACATAGCTGCTGGAGGGAACCTCCGTGCTGATATATCCCCAGGGTGACCTCCATACTCCAGCAGCACTTATCTCTCTTTGCCTGCAGTATCCTGAATGGGACAGCAGCATTAGGAAACTCCTGCAGCCCTGAACTTGACAGTGTGCAAATTAAAGGGCCACCCATAGTAGAATCACTGACCCAGTCCTGCTGCCAGTAAGCGCAGGCTCAGGACCCATACTCTGAATTAAGCCCTGTGTAAGGTTTAGCCCAATTAGTTTCTGGCCAAGATTGAAAAAAAGAGAGTCACTTTTGACGGGATCAGGATCTATCAGTACCTTCACATCTAATTGACTTCTTTTTGGCAAGTCATGCAAGGAACACCTGCTCTGTAACAGATACTCCCATTTCTGTAAGTTTCAAATTAAGTTCTTTAGATAAAAGATTGCAATGGTTGGAAGCCTCAGGGACTAGAAATGGAACAGAACCATTAAAATAACCAGAAGTAAAGAGAATTTCAAAGTCAAGAAATAAAAAGGTAACAGATAAAGAAGGTAAAGGCTAAGAAAGGCAAATCTTATCCTATGGTAAAGTGCATCAATCACATAATTTAGCCATACAATAGACTATTTTGAGACCATTAGACCTGAACAGGATTATATAAAATATTAAAATGTGTTTTTATATTCTCAGCAAGCTTAGTAACAGGTCACAATAGAGCCACCAAGGAAAACATGATACAAAGGATAATCTAAGTGCACCAATTTCTATACACTATATATGGCAGATATAAACATTCAAGTAAATACATAGATAAATAAAGTCAAGTACAACAGGCAAATCTGGGTGTTACCACAAACTTGTGCTATACACAGCCATGTAACTTTACTAAGTATTGTAGCACATCGGTGTACCAACAGTGCGTTAGTGACATTACTAGGAAAACTTGCTGATTAGAACAGTGTACAGATGGTGTGGAAAAGCAGACTCACATGGGCTATGTTACTACATTCAAAACTAAGGAAATTGAATTATTTTAAACATATCTGTTGAAGTACTGACACTTAACCAGTGAAATAATCCCAGTTCTCCTCCTCCACTTCAGACCATTCTCCTCCACCTTCTCTTTGGACTTAAAGTAAAATAAACTGGTTTACTTCTGCGTCCAAATAAGAACCATCTACACTGCTCCTACAACCTCTGCTGATAAACCCACAAATTTAACTTCTTGCTTTCTTCTCAATTATCTCCAGGCTTCACCTGTCATCTGCTCAATTAATTCATCTCACTCTACTGCTCTTTCAATTCTCTTTCATGCTATTTATGACCTTCCAACTCAAATTGCTCAGTCCACTGCTTACTGATTTTGACTTGTCTCAAATCTCCAATACTGTTCATCCTTTCAGCTGACCACAAATCACCTCCACATCAGAATAACTCATCTTAAGATTTAATGAATTACTCCAGCTGTTGCTCAATTTTTGAATTGAATTTTTGAATATCGTCGCATCTTTATTTATGGGATGCAGGTATGACTGGCTAAAGAAACACTTGTCGCCCATTCCTAACTGGCTTGGAGAAGGTGGTGGTCAGTCATCTTCTTGAACTGCTGAGGTCTTTGATGTAGGTATATAACAGTACTATTAGGAAGGGAGTTCTAGAACTCTGACAGTGATGGGTAAGAAACAATGTACTTCCAAGGCAGGATGGTGTGCAGCTTGGAGGGGAACTTCTTGGTGGAAGAGGTCACTGTTTGGAAGGTGCTTTTGAAGGAGCTTTAAATGAGTTGCTGAAATGCAACTTGCAGATAATACACACTGCTACTACTGTGAATCCATTATGAAGGGAGTGAATGTAGACACTGGTGGGTGGCACACCAACCAAGTTGGCTGGTTTCTTCGGGATTCTGCTGAACTTCTTGAGTTGGAGCTGTATTCATCCAAGTTAGTGGAGAGTGTTCCATCACACTCCTTTAGGTTGTTGACAGGTGATGAAGTGGTGAAGTGAGCTACACATCATAGAATTCTTAAGCCTTTGACATGCTCTTGTAGTCACAATATGTATATGGCAGTTTCAGTTCAGTTTCTGCTCAGTGTAATCACAAGGATGTTGATAGTGGGAAAAGTCAGCAGCAGTGGTAATACTAATGAATGGCAAGGGATAATGGTTAGATTCTCCCTTGTTGGAGATGACCAATGCTTGGCACTTGAGTGTGATAACTGTTGCATAGTACTCATCAGTAAAGCCTGGATACCATCCAGATCTTGCTGCATTTGAACACAGGCTGTTTCAGTATTTGAGTCATGGATGGTGTTGTACCTTGTGCAAACATCCCGCTGCTGACCTTATGAAGGAGGAAAGGTCATTGATAAAGCAGCTGAAGTTAGTTGGGGACAGACACCACCAAGGAATTCTTCCAACAAAGTCCTGGTGCTGAGATAACTAACTTACAAGAAAAACAACCATCTTACCTTATGCTAGGTATGACTGCAACTTCTGTCCCCAACCCTCACTGCCAATTCCTATTGACTCCAGTATTTTTTTCCCCTAGAGTTGCTTGATACCACACTAAATCCAATGCTGCCTTGATGTCAACCGCTGGTGTTCAGCTCTTTTGTCCAAGGCTGTAATAAGGACAGGAGCTGACTGGTTTTGGCCGAATCCAAACTGAGCGTTAGAGAGCAGTTTATTCCTTTCCACGTGTCACTTCATAGCATTATTGCAGACCCCTTCAACTACCTTGCTGGTGATTAAGAATAGTTTGACAGTGTGATCATTTGCTGGATTGTACTTGTGCTGCTTTTTTGAAGACAGGACATGACTGGGGAATTTTCTAATTGCCAGCTTGACTACGGGTACAGCTAGCTCTGGAGCACAAATTTTGAGTACTATGGCTGGAATGTTATCAGGGCCCACACTGCCCATTTGCAGTATCCAGTGTTTTCAGCTGTTTCTTGATATCGCTTGCAATGAAATAAAATGGCTGATGATTAGCATCTGAGATGCTAGGGGCCTCAGGTAACAGCTGAGATGGATCATCCACTCGGCATTACTGGCTGAAGATAGTCATAATTCTTCAGTATTGTCTCTATCATAGATGTGAAGGGTTCGTTGCACTTTTCCTCCAGTTAGTTGTTTGATTCTCCACCACTTTCATGACTGAATGTGGCAGGATTGCAGAGCTTAGATCTGATCTGTTGGTTCAGGATCGTTTGGCTCTATCTCATGCTGCTTCCACTGTTTAGCAAGCATGTAGTCCTGAGATGTAACTTTACCTGGTTGACACCTCATTTTTAGATAATTCCTCCTGCAAATATCTTTGAATCTGGATTGATCTCCTGGCTTGATGGTAATGTTAGAACAGAGGAAATACCAGGTTACTAAGTTACAAATTATGGTTGAATAGTATCCTGCCGCTGTCATGGCCCCATGGCCCCAGTTTTGAGTTATTAGATCAGTCTTAAATGCATCCCATTTAGTATTTTGGCACTTCCACATAACATGATGGAAGATATCCTTAATATGAAGATGGGAATCCCAAGAACTGTGCAGTGGTCAATCCTACCAGTACGATCACGGACAGAAGCATTTGTCACAGATAGTTGAAGTGAGGTCAAGTAGCTTTTTCCTTTTCATTTGTTTTCTTACTATCTGCCTTCAGTCTGCAGCAGTCTCCCTTAGGATTTGGCTGGCTCATTCAGTAGTGGTGCAGTGACGTCCTCCATGCAAAGTCCATTTGGTGCCTTTGCCACCCTCAGCATTTCTTCCAGTTGGTATTCAACATGAAGTAGTACATCATCAGCTGAAGTGAGGTGTTAAATAATAATTAGCAGGAGGTTCCCTTATTCATATTTGACCTAATGCCATGAGATGTCAGTAGACTGGAGTCAATATTGAGTACTTGGCAACTCCCTCTTGGCTCTTCTGTTCTTCCAGTGGTGATGGTGGTATATGGGACATTATCTATATGGTACAATTCTCGGAGTATAAGTCTGCTAGACTTTTGCTTGATCCATCTGTAGAACTACTCTCCCAGTTTTGGGAGTCACATAGAGGCAGATTTGAAAATCAACAATGGTTTCATGGTGACTGATATACTAGCTTAAGATTTATTAACTAAACTCAAATTCCATCATCTGCTACTGGGGGGTTCAAACTCATCACCTGGTTGCCTGCATCTCTGGATTATTACTGCAATGCCATTACTGTGTAATTGCAAATGTGGTTTCATTCTTATCCTCTCTGCTGCTTTTGACATTGACAGTATCATCAATCTTTTATAATTTTATAGTGCTAACCACACAAAAAATATCAAAAGACATGAAACCAGACAAAAATGGATGTTGAACTAGAGGAGGAAGTATTTGGAAAAATGCTATCAACAATCAAAGATGTAGGTTATGAGGGCAGCCTCAAATGTAAATCCAAGGAGATTCCATTCAAATTAAGCTGTTCTAATGGTAACATTGTCATATTTTGGCAATAAAACTAAATGAAAACTAATCTATACTACACTGACATCATGGAGTAATTTTATAAGATTTTTGTTATATCCTTGGGTTACACCTTCACATTGCAACATTTTAGAAAATTGCACTCAATTTTTTTCAACGTCAATTCTGAAGACCCACTCCCTGTTCTCTCTTTTTCAAAGAACTTAAACATTCTAAAATGTTAAGCGTGCAATCATTAATTTTGAACATGTCCCATGGCTTTGTACTACCTAAGCTAAACTGACGACTGCATAATGATTTTTGAAAGGTTATCGGATGGAACAATAAAAGTGGAGTTGAGGCTACAACAGATGAGTCATGATCTTACTGAATGGTAGAGTGAGCAGAAGAGGTCAAATAGCCTATTCTGGCTCCTCATTCAGACGGTCAGATCTTTGTACCTTACGTTCCAACTTCAGCGCTCTTTTCGGAGATCTAGTTATGTCAAAGTACAGGGTAGAACAAAACAGTCATATTCTTTAATCAGGTATATCTGTGAAGTCACAAGGAAAGCAAGTGACAAGAGAAATTTACTCATCTTTTTAAAGAAATTGAGAATAAATCTTTGTGTGCAAGCAAGAAATGAAGTGTAAACTAAAGAACAGTAGATGCTGAAAATCTGAAACAAAAAAATGGAAAAGAACAACCAGGTTTGGTAGTATCTGTATAGGGCACAAGCAAATTGATATTTCCTATCTGAGCTATTCAGGAGAATGTTCTCATTAGGGCTCGCACCTGAAGTGTTGAACTGTCTGTCCTCGTAACAAATGCTGCCTCATCGCAGAATTATTTTTAAGATTTCAATCTTATTTTCATTAGCCTTTGGATCAAGGTGGCTGGATCCTCAAAGGTTTGCATAAAAGCATGTCAAGTAGTATGCATTAGATAGCCTCACGTTATTTCTACAACGAGTTCAAATTAGGAATTTTTCCACCTTTCGTGTTCATAATTAATATGAAAATATAATTAAAAGGTCACATGCTATGTGACTCAAATAATAACTGATATGCGTTATGATCTATAATTAATAATTTCTTTCATCTGGTTATATTTGAATTACCTATAGCAGATGCACCCATTCACAACAATATTGGTACGAGTGACCACCATCCCCTGGAAACAAAGCCCCACTTTCAAATAGAGGGCCACCTCTAAAGTGCTGTGTGGCATTACCACTGTGTAATATTCCCTCTAATTTCTTTTCTGGGCTGCAGGGACCTCAGAGGCCCTACAGCATACAGGCCTCGAAGCCTAGTGGAAACGTTGTTACTGTGAACATGGCATACACGTCCGATATATCTAGCAACTCAAAATTAGCATCCATGAGGCACTGTGGTCATTAGCAGTAGAATTATATTCAACTAGAACTATAACCTCATGGCCCAGAATATCCCCACTCTACTATTACCATTAAGCCAGGAGAGCAACCCTTGTTCAATGAAGAAGGCAGGAGGACATGCTAGGATCAGCACTAGGCATTAACTATGTGAGGGGTCAACCTGCTGAAGCTACAACAAACAGTGTGTACTTGCCAAACAGTGAAAATGAGATGCAATTGACAGACAGTTTCACAATCAACAGATCAAATCTAACTTCTTCAATTCTAGGGGAAGCAACAGTCTAGTGGTATTATTGCTAGTCTGTTAACCCAGAGACACAACTAATGTTTCTGGGGAGGGGTTTGAATCCTGCTATGGTAAATAGTGGAATTTCAATTCAATAAATATCTGGAATTAAGAGTAATGACCACAAAACCATGAATTGAATCATTAGTTGAAAACTGGCTTCAGTGATGCTGGGACCCCAGGTGAAGGCTAAGGCAATCATTGGCACTTCTGACTGAAGCTGGTTGCAAATACCTCTGCCTTGTTTCTGGCGTTAATAGGTTGGGCCCACCCATTGCTGATGATGTGGAGCTCCACCTCGTCTTTTATGTTTGTTCATGGGATTAGGGTGTCAGCCAGAAAAACCCATCTGGTTCACTAATACCCTTTAAGGAAGGAAATTGCCATCTTACCTGGTCTGGCCTGCATGTGACTCCAGACCCACAGCTGTGACTGACTCTTAACTGCCCTCTGAGCAATTAGGGATGGGCAATAAATGCTGGCCTGGCCAATGACACCCTAATTCCATGAATGAACATAAAAGACAAGGTGGAGCTCCACAAATATCCACATCATCAGCAATGGGTGGGCCCAACATATTAATGCCAGAAACAAGGCTGAAGTATTTGCAACCAGCTTCAGTCAGAAGTGCCAATGATCGCCTCAGCCTTCACCTGGGGTCCCAGCATCACAGATGCCAGTTTTCAACCAATAATTCAATTCATGCCATGATAGCAAAAAGAAACAGCTGTATGTATTGGATACTGCAAAGACTATGCATCCTGACAACATTTCAGCAATAGTATTGAAAACTCTCGACTGACTATGCAGCTCAAGCACAGCTACAATACCCCATGTAGAAAACTGCCCAGGTACATCCTAAACACAAAACACAGGACAAATCTAACCCAACCAAATATCTTCTGTAAAGGGTTGTTGTTGGGCTTCCAAGCATTTGGTTTCCACCAGGACTACTTGGCTCTTGACTGTGTTACAGCCCCAATTCAAACATAAACAAGAGAGCCAAATTTCAGTAATGAGGCAAGAGCTTTTGACACCAAAGAAGTACTTAACCAAGTATTGCATCAAAGAGCTTGAGCAAAATTGGAGTCAACAGAAATCAGGGAGAAATCTTTCTGCTGTCTGGAGACCTACATGGCACAAAAGGAAGATAGTTATGGTTATTAGAAGTCCTAGGATAACACTTATCCTCAGGGTAGTGTCCTAAGTCCAACACCTTCAGCTACTTCAACAATGACCTCCCCTCAAAGTCAGAATTGGGGATGCTCACTTATGATTGCACAACGTTCAGAACCATTTGTACAACCTCAGGTACTGAAGCAGTCCATTCAAATTCAGCAAGGCCTGGACAATATCCAAGTTTGGGCAGGAAAGTGGCAAGTAACATTTGTGTCACTCAAATGCCAGGCAAGACCACTTCCAAGAGGGTAATGTAACCATTGCCCCTTGATGTTCAATGGCATTACATTCAGTGAATCCCGACCATCAACATCTTGAGGCTAATCACTGACTAGAAACTGAATGAAACAGCCATACAAATGTGGCTAGAACCGCAGGTCTGAGGCTAGGTATTCTGCAGCGAGTAACTCGCTTCCTCTCTTCCCAATATCTGTTCACAATCTACAAGGTACAAGTCAGAGTCTGTGATGGAATACTCTCCACTTGCCAGAGTATAGTTCCAAATAAACAGCATCTTGACTCCATCCAGGACAAATCAACCTGCATGATTAGCACCCTATCCACTACCTTCAAAATTCACTCACTTCATGACTGACATACAGTGGCAGGGTGCACTGTCCACAAGGTGCACTGTAGTAAATCATCAAAAGCTCCTACAACAGCACCTTCTATACCCCACTGCTAACACCTAGAAGCACAAGCGCATCAGATGCAAAGAAACATCACCTAAAAGTTCCCCAGCAAGCCACATACCATCTTGTCATGGAACAGTGTTCCTTCACTGTTGCTGGGTCAAAATGGAACTGGCACAGACATGGGCCAAATGGCCTCCTTCTGTACTGCAAACTTCTATGATATTATAAATTCCTAGAACTCCCTACCTAACAGCTCTATGGGTGTCTCCAAGGATTACAGCCGTTCAAGAAGACAGCTCATCGTCACAATTTCAAGGGCAATTAGGGTGGGCAATAGATGTTGGCCTAGCCAGTGATGCCCATGAATGAATTAAGTAAAAATTGAAATAGGATCAATTTCAAAAAAAATTTATTTGCTGACAACATGCTAAAATTAAGCAGTAGAATAAAGAATATGCACCAACAATTTCTTGTCTGGACTTAAATTTTGCCTGCAATTTGTAGTTCTAATTTTAGATTAAACACTGTAGTTTTCAAAATGTGACCCCATTAATCTTTTGGGTGTACTCAAAACTAAGTCAATGACCTAGATAATGAAATCTAAATCAAAGTTAAACACAAGTATCATATTTACTGTTTCTTTGATCATATTGTTTGTACATGATTACACATTAAGCAGAATTTATTTAAATCCCTTCAAACTAATCTTTGCCTCTAGTCTTTAATTTTCTAAGTCATCTGCAAAACGTAGGAGGAGTACGTACCTGTCTGAATTTCGCTCTAGCTTCCTTTTCTTTCATTCTCCCATGAGCAACCAAATAATCAAACACCTCTCCTGTAAACAAAATAAAGTTCAGCAATTGAAGCTGTAACTGATATATTTAATGATTAATTATTTTGAGAATAAATATAAAGTGTTGCACTGCGATAGACTATTGCAGCATGGTTTTTAAAAATTGGACTGGCAACTCCAGAACTTTGTGGTGGTACCAGGGTTCTCAGCTGCCAGCTGGGGAAGTGATGGGAGCTCTGCATCATCTCTTTTAGGTAACGCCCACAAAATCTTGCTCCATTCAGGCACTTGACAGACCAGTCTTGCCCTGCGGTCTAAGCCCCACTTTCCGACTTACTGAGAAGTGCCAGCTAACTCAGCCTTGTTGATGGATTGTCGAAGGGCAGCACAGCAGAGAAGATGATGACTGCCGCTGGCATAGCGCCTTCCAGAAGCCTTGGATCGTTGCTGGATCCCTGGTTAAAGGTTGAGTGATGGTAAGAGATTTTGGGTGGGGGGTTTAAAGAAACATGGGTCACTGCTAAGTGGAAGGGTGGGCCTGTGCACCTCCTCCCTTGATAATGAGCATTTCTAAAAAGAAGAACAGGTTGCTCCAGAGCTTGCACTCCAGCAGGATTTGCTTATTGTGTCCAGTGAGCTATTCATTAGATTAATAACAGTAGTGGTTCGACTGAATTCTCTAACTGCCAACTTAAGAGCCTCAACTGGCAGTGAGATGGGGAGGCTGTCCATCAGGTGGAAGCAGGTATATGTACGGGTGCCTACCAGCAACACTTTCGTCTGATTGAATGCCCCTCACCAATAAATCCAGGACAGGGAAGGGCATAAAGTTCAGTCTACTATATGTTTTAACATGAACATCATCATTGGAGAATTTTGTGCGGATTGAGTTGTATTTGTTAAATTTCAGCTCAGCACTGCGGGATGAAATCACTTGTTACTTCAGTGTTACTCAAATGTCAGAAACAGATTATTTACGGAGCTGTATATTCATGATTTATCAACTTGAAGGACAAGGGCAGCAGGGGCATGAGATCACTATTTCAAAGTACCACTTCAAGAAACACCATCCAGATTGGGCTCAATCTACTGTTTCTTCATCAAATGGACTAAAGTGGCTCAAAACAACACTCTACCACCATCACTTTCAAAAGGAAATTAGGGAGAGATTTTTTTCAGTTTCTACGTGGAGTACACAAATACCACTCCAATAGTGACAGGTAATGCAGAGGTTATAAAAAGAGAGGTGCTTAGAACAATCACCACCACGAAGGAAAAGGTACTGAGCCAATAATTGGGATTGAAGGCAGACAAGTCCCCAGGATCTAAGATCTACATCCTGGGATCTTAAAGGAAGTGGCAGCAGAGATGGTGCATTCATTGGCAATAATGTTCAAAACTTCCCTGGATGTGGGGAAGGTTTCAGTGGATTAGAAAAATGCTAATATAACTCACTTATTCAAAAAGGGAAGGAGGCAGAAAGTAGGAAACTATTGACCAGATAGGTGGCTATAGATAAGCTGTAATATGTTGTTGGGAAATTGAGAATGTCTGTTATTAGGGAAATAACAGGACATTTGGAAAGTCAAAATGTAATCTGTCGGAGTCAGCATGGCTTTATGAAGGACCTCACGTTTAACTAAATTGCTAAGAGTTCTTCAAAGGTTTAACAAGCAAGGTAGATAATGGGGATCCCGTAAATGCAATACATGGGGACTTCCAGAAGTCATTTGGTAAACTTGTTACACAAAACTTTAACGCACAATGTAAGATCACATGGGGTTAAGGGTAATTTATCAGCTTGGACAGAGAATTGGCTAGACACCAGAAAGTAGAGAGTCAGGATAAAGGAGTCTTTTTCTGCTTGGCAATATGTAACTAATGGGGTCCTAAACGGTTTGGTCCTCAGGCCCCAACTAATTCCAACCTATATTCATGACTCAGATGCAGGGATAGAAAGTAGTTTAGTCTGTTTTCACTAATGGCATGTGTATTTGGTCTTGAATGGTTAACTTGCTGGTATTTCAATGGCCAATGTGATTTCTTTCAAAACACAGTATATGAGAGAGAGACTTCTGGAAAATAATGAGGCTTTGTTTTCATCGGGTGAGTTCTATAAGCAAAAATCACAAACAGTTGTACAATAGGCTTCAGGCAGGAGATTCCAGATTTTTTTTGGCTTCTGGAGAAACATCCATTCCACCTTTTTGTTTCAGATTTGCAAATCTCTTGGCTGAGAGGAGAATGTATAAGAGTTGTGCCTAATGAAAACAGAAGGCTTAAAACTATTTAAAAACTAGATTTCCTCAAGGTAAGCAGTTTAGTTTGAAAGTTCCAGACCAGAAGTGTTTCGTTAAAATCTTGAAAGGTTATTTGAAACTGAGAAAGTTGCATAAAGGACTCAAGGAAGAGGCTCAGTTTCTCATGACCAAGATTTGAAACATTTGTTCTGTTAAGTTAAAGCCTTTAGATGCGATAGGGAAGGGATATAGCACTGGAAAGGATTTCTATTGGGATCAATGAGGTTGTACTTTATCATTCATTTTGAAATTTTTAAAAACTTGTGTTACGTGTAAATAGTTTGGTTTATGCAATGTCGTTCTTCATTTCTTGTGTAATAAACAACTGCTTTGTTGTTCAAACCAAATCTGTAGCATTGCATATTGTGCTTCAGTCAAAGGCCACTCGTTAAAACAAAAAAAAACAAAATGTGATCCATCAAGCCAGATTTCAATCTAGAGATCTGACTTGTCCAGGAATAGCATCAGCTGGGATTACTTTTTGTTCTTTCCAGTCCAACTTATGTTTGCTCAATCATTTGTATCTTTTCTCAGTTCATATGAAAAGCCTCAGACCTAAAGCATTACAGAGAAAGCAGTTAGATGCTGTCACACCTGCTGAATGCTTCCAGCATTCATTATCAGAAAACAGTTTAGCCATTTATTTATCTCATCATTGTTTATAGGAAGTTGCATCAGGTTGCTAACAGAATAATTAATACATTCCAACTCAGGGTACAGTACCCATTGAAAAGGTCTGGCATAATAAAACACTATGAAAACAAATATTCTTCCTTATGAGATCCAGAAAAATTCCAGATCATTACGACAACAAAAAAATTTACCAATATTACTTTCAGATGAATTCCACTTACCTCCACTTGCATATTCGATCACTAAATAGAGAGTCTTCTCTGTTTCAATAACTTCAAATAATTTCACTGGAAAGCAAAAATGAAAAATCTGGCATATTGATGAGGGCAGGCAAATATCTAGTTCAACACATATATGAAAGATAGTTAAACTATCTTAACAGAGAGCTCAATTCATGCTACTGTATGAGTGAGCAATGTAGGTTTTAAAAAATGCCGGTTGTAAAATAGTTGGTAATACAGTTCATTTTGTACGATATTAAAAATAATGTAATACCCCTTTTCCTGCATTTTTTTTAAAACTGTCCCTATCTTCTGAAGGAATTGGCTCCTTGATAGAACATGACTGTCTTTAAGCGCCTCAACCAAATGGGCAATTTTCATTTGAGTGTAGACAGTAAGTGTTTGTGTGACCATAGGTTTCATCACTGGCAAACCCATGACAATAGTCAAAACAAGCCCTGCATTACAATAAAAAGTAGCAACTATAGTTGATTTTCACCTTGTATAGCACATAAAACAACACTTTTCACTGTATCTTGGTACACGTGGCAACAATAAATCAAAGAAACTTAAAACTTTACTCAAGAAGCAAGAGGATAAAAAAGTGTAGTCAAACACCAGTGCCAAGGTGAGAACTGCTAAATCCGCATATGCTATGATTTAAACCTGGCACCTGGTCTTGCTCACTGTGTATTGATTAAAGTATTGGGAAAGCCCGCTTCATTTTTTTTTAAGATTAAATTTGTTTGAATTTATCCTTTCATTGGATGTGGGCACCACAGGGAAGGGAACAGGCATTGTTGTCTATTCCTGAATGCACCTAGAATCAGTGAGAGCAGCGTCATAGGCAGTTAAGAGTTGATCACATTACTGTGGGCCATCTAGGCTAGACTAGGTAAGGATAAGAGATTTCCCTCCCTCAGGGATTAGTGAACCAGAAATGTTTTTATGATAATTGATGATAGTGTCATGGTAATCATTGATAAAACTAGCTTTCAATTTCAGAATTTTTAATTAAATCTGAATTATATCAGCAGTTGTCATGGTTTAAACCCATGACTGAAATTGGATGCTGCGTTATTAGTCTGCTGAAATTACCACAACACCACTGTCTCCTCCTCGAATTCAGTAAATAGAAAACAATGTGCTCGAACAGAAATCTAGCTACTCTACCTTTTCAATGGCAAAATTCCCAAGTGCTTGGATAAACATAAATGTCAATGCTTTTATGTGTATTTGCATAAGGTGCATAATAAAACTTCTAGCTCTAGAATATGCTTAAACGTAAGACTCAACTCAACAGTCTCCTAAAATTAACTTTTCATTTGGCTGACTTTGGGTAGCACATATTAAGAAAGATGTCAGTCAAAATATTTTGCAATGTTAAGTAATGGATTATATTTCCTTTGGTCTATGAATCAGTAACAAGTCGGTATATGTTTAAAATCATCCCCTTTAACAAGAGGAAAAAGTGGTAACATTTGTTTTCTTTCACAGAGGGCTGCTGTGGCCTGGAATGTTCTAGCAGATAAACCACTGGAAGCAAAATCCATAACTGCTTTTAAAAGCGAAGTGGTTAAACAGCCAAAACGAAACAAATATATTTTAAAGCTTACAGTGCAAGAAACAATGTGCATTGCACTTTCAGAGAACTGGCACAGGCACTGCAAACAAAGCCTAATTCTACGCTGCAAAATTCTATTATATCTCTGGGCATTCAAAATTAATTCAGTGAAATTACACAACAGTCTATTCTGGCAATTGAAAATGACGCAAATAAGTAAACCATCTGGGGAGACAAATAAAAAGAGAAACAGGGAGAGGGAGAAAGACGAAGCGTGTACACGGATAAAGGAAGGTAGTGTAAAGGAGGAACGAACGTATCAAATGAGTGATAAAACAAGGTGATTAAATTATTGTAGCGAATTAGCCATTCCTCCAGGTTAGCTTTAAAATCAATTTTAACAATCAAAATAAATGTCTAAGAAATTCAAGTTTGACAGTTTGCTTCTTCTATGTAATTTAAATGGAGATGGCTTCATGCCTGCCACCAATTCTTGAAAGCTGAATAAGTGTCCAAAAAATTACCCAACTATCTTGGGACAGGAAGCATTGGCCCAGATCTTCTAATCGGTATTGGGAATGCTATTTCCAACTCTGATCACAAAATATTACACACTTCAGTCAGCTCAATTTCCTCCAAGTGAAGTAAATAAATAGCTGAAGGCACTGGATATTGCTAAAGCAATGGGCCCTGACAGCATTCTGGTAATGGTACCCAGGAATTTGGGTCCCTAGCCAAGCTGTTCCTGTATTGCTACACAGGCCTCTACCCAATTATGTGGAAAATTGCCCAGTTATGGCCCATACACAAAAGTAGGACAAATCCAACCCAGCTAATTACTGCCTTATCAGTGTATTTATGATCATCAGTAAAGTGATGGAAGGGATCATGAACAGTGCTATCAAGCAGCACTTGCTTTGCAATAATTTGCTCACTGACACATGTTCCTGACCTCTTAGAGCCTTGATTCAAACATGGGCAAAAGGATTAATACCAGAGGTGAGGTGAGAGTGATGTGAAAGTCACAAGTGAGGATGTTCACTCATACCATTCATGACTCCTCAGATACCAAAGACATCAAGTGTCCAAATGCAGCAAGGCCTGGACAATGTCCATGCTTGGGACAACGAGTGGCAACATCTGCACTAAACAAGTGCCAATGGCCATCAAGAACAAAAGAATCTAACCATCGTCCTGTCCATGTACCTTGACGTACAATGACATTATCATTGGGTAAAGTAGGCTAGGTACTCTGGTGAGACACAATTCTTAAAAGCTCTACAAGGTTTAAGTTATCAGGATGATGGCCACGTAATGTGGGTGAATTTATTGCAAACAATACCTGCTTCTGAAAAATCTTTGTTTTAAAGACAAGACAGTCACAAAAAAAATGGAACATTGGTCTGTGGTACTTATCTTTTTAGCTTTGGAGTAGTTAGTGTGAACATTGATTCTGTTTAATTGAAGCAACTCAACATTTAATTATGCTTGCATATTTGCTTAAGGGTCCAAATGGCTTACGGATGTTGTGATTAAACAAAGCATTCTTAATATCATAATTACAGTTTTGCTTACTTGCTTGCTTTATTCTCAAATTAGTGAATTAAGATAATTTTTCAAAAATAGTTTTAAAACACAGCCAGGCTTCAGAAACTGTTGAATCTGGCTGAAAGAGGCATTAATTGTGAAGTATAACTTGTCCTGAATGGTGTCCAACTTTTTCAGTGTTGTTGGAGTTGCACCCATCCAGGCAAGTGGGGTGTATTCCACCACACTCCTGTCTCTTGTGGCTGGTGGCCAGGCTTTGAGGAGTGAGGAAGTTACTTGCTGCAGGACTTCTAGCCTCTGACCTGTTCCTGTAGCCACTGTATTTAAATGGTTAGTCCAGTCAAGTTCTGATGCATGGTCATCTCCAGCATGTTGACAGTGGGTCATTCGGTGATGGTAATTGCACCGAATGCCAAGGCACGGTGGTCAGATTGCTTCTTATTGGTGGTGGTAGTCAATGCTTTATTTTTGTGGCGTGAATGTTACTTACCACTTCTCAATACAAGCCTAAATAACGTTCAGGTTGAGCTGCAGGAATTGTGAATGGTGCTGAAGACTGTACAATCATTGGCAAACACCCCCACTTTGACATTATAACGGCCAGAAGGTCATTGATGAAGCAGCTGACGATGTTTGGGCTGAGGACACTACTCCAAAGAACTCTTGCAGAGATGTCCCTGAGCTGAGATGACTGACTTTCAGCAACCCCAACCATCCTATGTGCCAGGTATAACTGGCATAGACCATGATGCCACACCTGATCAAATGCAGCTTTGATATCACACTTACTTTACCTCTGGAATTCAGTTCTTTTGACCACATTTAAACTAAGAATGTGATGAGGTCAGCAGTAGAGTGACTGTGGCAGAACCTGAAATGGGCACCTATGGAGCTGCTTATTGATGAGCTGGTGCTGCTTGAGAGCACTGTTGATGACAGCTATCACTTTACTGATTATCGAGAGTAGGCTGATGGAGTATTAATTATCATATATTGTGCTTATATGGTGAAATATTTCAATTTGGAGGAAGTGATGACTCACTTTAAAAAGCAGCACTTTGTGCTCTGCACTAAGTAAGTATCAGGTGAAGCCAAAAATTCACAAGTTTACATGACTCCTGGAGTCAGGTGTGCTCAGTTACTGACTGTTCCATTGTGCTATGCACTGACTGTACTCAAAATTAGACACCAATCCCTGCTTGGGTCAATGACATTGTTCCAAAGATATACGGTAGATGTCATGAATGGATACTAAACGTGCAAGGTATAATTCAAGTTACGTCTGCATAATGTGGAGTGTGAAAAGTGGTTAAAAGAATTTTGACTTTTACGGTATTGTACTTTTGTTTTACAGTTAATTTAGACTGGGATTTATTGAAATATTAATAACCAATTTACAGCTTGGCTAATAGCACATTTCCTTTGAGATTCAGCATCATTTGTATCTATGCTGCAATACCAACTGATCTAACCTTGAAAGTTTTTTTAAAAACAATATTCTGAAAGCAGTATGATTGCCAGTGGGTCTAGGGAGATTTTAAAAGCAAAATGAAAATCCACTTTCACAGTTTGCAAAAGTTCTTGATCATTAGTAATTTGATGCATTTACTTGAGAAAAATTACAAATTAGGTTACTTCCTCAGTATCTTTTACTTCATACTACTGTGAAAGTTAGTCCCCATGCATGTGAAGAATATGGGACTGAGACATGAGAGTGCATGATAAATCCTGAGATCAATGTGTAGATGCTGGAATGGGGATAGATTGTCCACTCTTCCATTTGACTTCTCAGACAGATGAACAAAAAAAAAAAAAAAACACCTCAATAGGTTATGGCAACAGAAAGATCACTAGATTGGCTCCTGAGACGAGAGGATTGCACAATGATCAGAGGCTGAGATAATGAGTCCATGCTCACTGAAATTTATAAGAATAAGTGGTCTAATTGAAACAGAGTATTCTGAAGGAATGTGAAAAGTAGACAGCGATATTAAAAACAAAACAACGATGGATGCTGGAAATCAGAAACAGAAATTGCTGGAAACGGTTAGCAGGTCTGGCAGCATCTGTGCAGAGAAAGCAAAGTTAACATTTCGAACCCAGTGACCCTTCCCCCAAACTGATGGTAGCTGGGAAAATGTTTCTTTTATGCAGCAGTTGGGTGGGAGGAGGTAAGGGGTAAATGATAGGTGGAAAGAGAGACCAGAGAGAGAGAAGAACAGTTGGACAGACAAAGGACTAGATAACAATCAGACTGGGAGGGTGAATAGCAGCTAATGGGGACTGTTAGTGGCTAACAATGGCTTATGTGCAATAGCAGATAAGGCCTGGTGTGTGGCAGTAAGGGGTAAGGACATGGGACACGTGAGGCCCTGAAGTTGTTGAACTCAATATTGAGTCCAGAAGGCTATAGAAGTCAGAAGTAGAAAATTAGGTGTTGTTCGAGACTGTGCTGAGCTTTGTTGGAGCACTGCAGCAAGCCTTCAGACTGAGATGTTGGCCAGGGAATACAGTGATGTGTTGAACTGGCAGGCAACTGGAGAGTCAGAGCCTATTTTGCAGACAGAATCTAGGTGTTCTCTCAAGTGGTCACCCAGTCTACACTTAGTTTCCCCAATGTAGAACAGACCACACTGAGCAGCGAATGCATTAGACTGGATTGAGTGAAGTGCAGGTAAAGTGCTACTTCACATGGAAGGTGTGTTTGGGCCCTTGGATACTGAGCAGGGAGGAAGTAAATGGACATGTGTTACACCTTCTGCAGTTGCAGGGGAAGGTACTATGGGGTTGTGGCATTGTTGGGAGTGAAGGAGGAGTGGACCAGGGTGTCCCACAGGGAACAGTCCCTGCAGAAGGCTGACAAGGGAGGGGAGGGGTGTGTGTGTCTGATAGTAGCATCCTGCTGGAGGTGGCAGAAATGGCAGCTAATACTCTGGATGTGGATGCTGGTGGGATGGCAGACCTGGTTGAGCACCCTGTCAACTATGGTGCTTTTGGAGGTCTTCTTGTGAAAGTTGGCATAAATTGAACAGACGCAACAGAGATGGAGGAACTGGGAGAATAGAATAGAGTCTTTACAGGAAGCAGGGTGTGAGGATGTGTAATCAAGATAACTGTGAAGTTGGTGGGTTGGTGGTGCATATTGGTAGCCAGCCTATCCCCAGAAATGAAAGTGGAGACGTCAAGGAAGGAATGGGAGGGGTCAGAGATTAACCAGGTGAAGGTGAGAGCTGGGTGGAAATTGGAAGCAAAAATCGATAAACTTTTCTAATTCTGGATAAGACAGGGAAGCAGCACTGATGATATCATCAATATAGTGGAGAAAGAGTTGTGGGTGGGGGCCAGGATAGGACTGGAACAAGGAATGTTTCACATACCCCAAAAAGAGAGAGGCATAACTAGGGCCCATGTAGATACTCATGGCCACCCCCTGACCTGAAGAAAGTGAGGGGAATTAAAAGAAAAATTGGTCAGGGTGAGACCAAGCTCGGCCAGGCAGAGGAGGCTGGTGGTGGGTGGAGACAGTTCAGATCTTTCCAGGAAGGAGCAGAGAGCCCTGAGAACATCCTGATGTGGGACGGACATGTATAGGGATTGCATGTCCACGGTAAAGAGGTGGTGGCTGGAGCCCATGAACTGGAAATTACGAAACTGGTGGAAAACGTCAGAGGAATCATGGTTGTAAGTGGACAGGGACTGGACAAGAGGAGAAAAAACTGAATCGAGGAAAGACAAGAGGAGTTCTGTGGGGCAGGAGCAGGCAGTAACAATGGTTCTGACTGGGCAGTCCTGTTCGTGGATTTTAGAAAGGAGGTAGAAGCGATCAGTGCGGGGGTGGAAGACTCTCAGCTTGGATGCAGTGGGGGTGGAGATCACCAGATGAAATGAAGTTGGTTACCACAGTGGACACAATGGCCTGATATTCCATGGTAGGGACATGGTCCAGGGGGAGATATAAAGATGGTATCTGAGAGCTGGCACTCAGCCTCTTCAGTAGAGAGGTCAACATGCCAGACAACAACAGCACGTAGATATTATTTCCCCTTTTTTTAAAAAAATTCATTAATGGGATGAAGGAGTCACTGGCGAGGCAGCATTTATTGCCTATCCCTATTTGCCCAGAGGGCAGTTCAGAGTCAACCACATTGCTGTGGGTCTGGAGTCACATGTAGGCCAGACCAGGTAAAGATGGCAGTTTCCTTCCCTAAAGGACATTAGTGAACCAGATGGGTTTTTCCAACAATCGACAATGGATTCATGGTCGATATTAGATTCTTAATTCCAGATATTTTATTGAATTCAAATTCCACCATCTGCTGTGGCGAGGTTCGAACCCAGGTCCCCAGAAGGTTATCCGAGTCTCTGTATTAACAGTCCAGCGATAATACCACGAGGCCATTGCCTCCCCTAAGCTAGGGTGTCTAGAATATGAGAGCATAAATCTCAGGATAAGGGGTTGATCATTTAGGACTCAGCAAAGGAGAAAAATCTTCATTCAGAGATTGTGAATCTTTAGAACTATCTGCTCCAGTGTGTTGTAGATGTTTCAATTTATTTAAGATTTGAGACAGGCAGTTATTTGGTATCTCGAGAAATGAAGGTAAAAGGGAGCAGGTGAGAAAGTGAAGTTTAAGCCCAAGATCAGCCATGATCACAGTGAATTGCAGAGCCTGTTCAACAGACTTCTGGTCTTCCCCTGCTCCTATTTTTTGTATTCTTACATTACCCCAAAGGATTGTGGATGTTCTGTCACACTGATTCAACACAGAGACAAAACATTTTTGACCCCTCAGGAAATCGAGGGATGGGGGAGCAGGGAGAAGTTGGAGTTAAGATACAAGGTCAGCCATGATCATACTGAACGGTGGAGCCAGCCTGAATGATGGAATGGCCTACTTCTGCTCCCAAGTTTAATCAGTATGGAAAATAAAAGCTTGTAACTGTTTCCTTCACCTCAAAATAATTTCTTGGGACCAAAATCTTTTGATGAGCAATGACAAAAGGAATATTTTGTGTTTACCTTGTTCTCACTACTGGCCTGTACAAATAGTTAAACTGAGCAAACTGATCTCAAACACAGATATGAAGTGCCTCTCAAGCAGCTACCCACATATGAAAGTCTTTTTTTAAAAACACAAAAGGCAAGTGTCTTGCTACCAGGAGACTGCAACTGCATCAACCATTACACTACCCTCAATTAAAGACATTTATTTTCATTAACTGGGTGAGAGGGGAATAGGGAAGCAGTATGTTTGTTTTGCTTCCAGCCAGATTAGGCAAACAAAGATTGATCTCCAGTGTACAGCATACTTCAAAACCTCAGGACATCCCTAAGTATTTTATTGTTGATGAGCTGTCATTGTTACAGTGTAGATTATGGCAGCGGATTTCGACATAGCAAGCTCCCCTGAACAGCAATATAATAGATGTAATATATTGGCATGGATAGAGGATGAGATAACCAATGGAAGACAGAGTTGGGTTAAGAGGGGCATTTTCAGGATTGTAATCTGTAATTAGTCATATGCACAAGGATCAGTGTGAGGGTGGGAGTTTGTTTCCACAAGGACTGCTGGTAAGTCCTACCAATATGGTCACGGACACATCCATCTGCTTCAGATAAATTGGTGAGGGTAAGGTTCCTACCGTATGGAAACATATTGGGCCCTTCATCCCAACCATCGGTTCTCCGAAGAGGTGCCACAAACCCAGTCTAGTGGTTCAGGACTTAGCGAGTTCATTTAGCAATGACACTTGATAATGGACATTGAATTCCCCACTCAGACCCAATCCTCTGGGAGCGGGTTGGAAGGCAAAGCCGGAGTCTGTTTGAGCATATAAGGGGGTAAACTCAGTGTTGCAGCGATCACTGTGAAACTAAAACAAAACTAATTCATTTTAAATAATTAAGTAGCGATGGCAGGCCTGGTGATGCGTTGTAGCTGTATGATGTGGGAGCTAGCTGATCCCACTGAGAACAGCAGTGACCACATCTGTAACAAGTGTTGGCTGCTTGAGGAGCTCTGGCTCAAAACTGATGAGCTGGAATCCAAACTCCAAACACTGTGGCACATCTGGGAGGGGGAGAAATGCCTGGATACTGTGTTCCAGGAGGCAGTCACACCTGGTAGATTAACTAATGTTAATTCGATCGGCGGGCAGAGACAGCAGTGTGTGACTGCGAGTGAGGCAGGTAGAGGGACCCTGCAGACAGGAACACAGGAGCCGCAGCCCTTGACATTGTCCCACAAGTATGAGGCACTTGCTCCCTGCATGGATGAGGAACAGGGCTGCAGGAAGGAGGAGTCAACTGACCATGGCACCATGGTCCAGGAGGCCATTCAAGAGGGGGGAGCAAAAAGATAGATTGTAGTTGTAGGGGATTCCATCATCAGGGGGATAGACAGTATCCTTTGCGAGCAGGATATAGAATCCCGCATGGTGTGTTGCCTGCCCATTGCCAGGGTGTGAGACATCTCTGACTGGCTTGAGAGGTTACTAGAATGGGAGGGGGAGGATCCAGTTGTTGTGGTCCATGTAGGTACCGACAACATAGGCAGGACTATGTAAAAAGACCTGTTTCGGGATTATGAAAGGCTAGGAACAAAATTAAAAAAACAGGTCTTCAAGGGTCATAATCTCTGGATTGCTGCCAGAGCCACGTGCAAATTGGCATTGGGAGGCGAGGATCAGGGAAGTAAACACGTGGCTAAAAGAGTGGTGTGGGAAAGAGGGTTTCCTTTTCGTGTGGCACTGGCATCAGTTCTGGAACAGGAGGGATCTATACCGCTGGGATGGATTCCACCTGAACAAGGCCGGGTACAGTGTTCTGGCGAAAAGGGTAAATAGGGTGGTAAATAGGACTTTAAACTAGTAAGCAGGCAGGGAGAAGGGAGAAGTGAGCATAGAGGGAGAATAACAATTAATGTAAGGCGACGAGAAGCTTCAACTGGTTAGCAGGTGACGAGAAGCTTCAACTGG
>JAHRHZ010000283.1:46588586-46622893 GCA_024137785.1 Ginglymostoma cirratum
GTGACGAGAAGCTTCAACTGGTTAGCAGGTGACGAGAAGCTTCAACTCCATTGAAAATTAGGAAAAACATTAAAGGGAAGAAGAACTCAAGAGTTGTTAGTCATGGACGTAATAGGACCCAAAAGGAGGTGCAAAAACTGGCATATGGGCATTTTATCTGAATGCTTGGAGCATTCGAAACAAGGTAGATGGTGCAAATCATGGCAAATGGGTATGATTTAGTGGCCATTACAGAGACATGGTTACAGGATGGTCATGACTGGGAGTTAAATATCCAGGGATATCAAACTGTTCGGAAGGATGGACAGGAGGGTAAGGGAGGTGGTGTTGCTCTGATTTTTAAGAATGATATCAGGGCAGTAGCGAGAGATGATATAGCTTCTACTGAACAAAAGGTTGAATACATTTGGGTGGAAATTAGGAATAGCAGGGAGAAGAAGTCATTGATAGATGTGGTCTATAGGCCACCAAATAACAACAGCGTGGTGGGGCATAAACACAGAAATAGCTAATGCATGTAAAAATGGTACAATTATCGTGGGGGATTTTAATCTACGTATCGATTGGTCAAACCAGGCCGGACATGGCAGCTTTGAGGAGGGGTTCATAGAATGCATCTGCGATAATTTCCTTGAACAATATGTAATGGAAGCTACGAGGGAGAAAGCTATCCTAGATCTAGTCCTGTGCATTGAGACAGGAATAATTAATGATCTCACAGTTAGGGACCCTCTCGGAAGGAGCGATCACAGTATGGTCGAATTTAAAATACAGATGGAGCGTGAGAAGGTTAAATCCAGTACCTATGTCTTGTGCAAACAAAGGAGACCATGAAGGAATGAGGAAGGAGTTAGCTAAGGTAGAATGGGAGCCAAGACTTTATGGTGGGTCAATTGAGGAACAGTGGAGGACTTCCAAAACAATTTTTTGCAGTGCTAAGCAGAAGTATATTCCAGTGATAAGGAAGAACTGTAGGAAAAAGAGAGAGCCAGCCATGGATGTCTAAGGAAATAACGGAAAGTATCAGATTGAAAAAAAAACAATTACAAAAAAGCAAAGAATAGTGAGAAACTAGTAGACTGGTAATCTTTAAAGGCCAACAGAAAGCCACAAAAAAAGTCATAAAGAAAAGTAAGATAGATTATGAGTAAACTAGCTCAGAATATAAAAAACAGGCAGTAGAAGTTTCTATAAACATGCAAATCGTAAAAGAGTGGCGAAGATAAACATTGGCCCTTTAGAGGATGAGAAGGCCAATTTAATAACTGGGTATGAGGAAATAGCAGAGACATTAAACAGTTATTTCGTGTCGGTCTTCACAGTGGAAGACACAAATAACATGCCGAAAACTAATGGCGAGGAGGTTTTAGCAGGTAAGGACCTAGAAACTATCATTTTCACTAAGGAGGCAGTGCTGGGCAAGCTAATGGGGCTAAAGGTAGACAAGTCTCCAGGCCTGATGAAATGCATCCCAGGATACTAAGGGGTGATGGGGGAAAATAGCAAATGCACTAGTAATTATTTACCAAAATTCACTGGACTCTGGGGTGGTTCCTGCAAATTGGTAAACAGCCAATGTGACGCCACTGTTTAAAAAAGGAAGTAGACAAAAAGTAGGTAACTATGGGCCAGTTAGCTTAACTTTGGTAGTGGGGAAAATGCTTGAATCTATCATTAAGGAAGAAATAGCAAGACATCTGGATATAAACTGTCCCATTGGGAACACCCAGCAGGGGATCATGAAGGGTAGGTCATGTTTATCTAATTTGGTGGAATTCTTTGAGGACATTACTTGCATGGTGGACAATGGGGAACCTGTCAATGTGGTGTATCTGGATTTCCAGAAGGCATTTGACAAGGTGCCACACCAAAGGCTGCTACATAAGATAAAGTTGCACAGTGTTGCAGGTAATGTATTGGCATGGATAGAGGATTGGTTGACCAGTAGAAAGCAAAGATTAGGGGTAAATCGGTGTTTTAATGGTTGGCTGTCAGTGGCTAGTGGAGTCCCTCAGGGATCAGTGTTGGGACCTCAATTGTTTACAATTTACATAGATGATTTGGAGTTGGGGACTAAGTGTGGTGTGTCAAAATTTGCAGATGACACTAAGGTGGATGGTAGAGCAAAGTGTGCAGAAGACAATGAAAGTCTACAGAGGGATATAGATAGTCTAAGTCAGTGGGCAAAGGTCTGGTAAATAGAGTACAATGTTGATAAGTGTGAGGTCATCCATTTTGGTAGGAATAACAGCAAAATGGACTATGTTTTAAATGGTAAAAAATTGCACGCTGTGTGCAAAGGGACTTGGGTGTCCTTGTGCATAAATCGCTGAACGTGGGATTGCAGGTGCAGCAGGTAAATAAAAAGGCAAATGGAATTTTGTCTGCCATTGCTCGAGGGATAGAGTTTAAAAACAGGGAGGTTATGCTGCAGCTGTATAGGGTCCTGGTGAGGCCACACCTGGAGTACTGTGCACAGTTTTGGTCTCCTTACTTGAGAAGAGATACACTAGCACTGGAGGGGGTGCAGAGGAGATTCACTCTGGTGATTCCAGAGTTGAGAGGGTTGGAATATGAGGAGAGACTGAGTAGACTGGGCTTATCCTCATTGGAATTCAGAAGAATGAAGGGAGATCTTATAGAAACATATAAGATTATGAAGGGACTAGATAAAGTGAAGGCAGGGAGGTTGTTTCCACTAGCAGGTGAAACTAGGACTAGAGGGCATCGCCTCAAAATAAAGGGAAGCAGATGTAGGCGCCTGAGATCAGGAGGAACTTCTTCACCCAAAGGGTTGTGAATCTGTGGAATTCCCTGCCCAGTGAAGCGGTTGAAGCTACCTCACTGAATGTTTTTAAGGCAAGGCTAGATAAATTTTTGAACAATAAAGGAATTAAGGGTTATGGTGAGTGGGCGGGTAAGTCGAGCTGAATCTCAAAGATCAGCCATGATCGTATTAAATGGCAGGGCAGGCTCGAGGGCCAGATGGCCTACTCCTGCTCCTAGTTCTTATGTACATTCTGTGCCCTCAGTGGATCGTATTATTGTGGATTCACATCAGAAAATCCCATTATGAACATTCTGGACGGCCCATTTGTGCAGTTCTGGTTGCTGAAGGTGCCATCTTTGGATGAGACTTTCCTGAGGCCCTATCTGCTCTCAGGTGACAGTAAAAATTCCTATGCCATTATTTTGAAGGTGACCAGGAGAAGTTAACACAGTGGTCCAGACCAATATTTAACCCCCAATCAACAGGTTGCCTGTAACATCTTAAGATCGCAAGATACAGTAGAAGTAGTGGATCATCCAGCCCCTCCCATCTGCTATGCCATTCTATGAGATTATGGCTGATTTGATCATTCTCAACACCACTTTCCTGCTTTATCTCCAATAACCCCTGATTCCTTCACAGATTAAAAATCTGTCTCTCAGTCTTGAACATATGTATAAGACAGTAAGAAGATCAAGAATATTCTCTGGATGTTTATATTTAGTTTGAAATTATGACTTGCATTAATTCAGTGCCTCAACTGCCCAGAAACCCATTCCCAAACATTTCACAAAATAGATCTACAGGACCTGCTTAGTCCATTTGTCAGCTTTTTGCCCACAATCAATATCTCTGTAAACTGTTTATAACCCTCTTGTAACCTACCTTCTCATACATTCATTTTCTTCCTCCAAATCATTAATATATATTGTAAACCGTTGCAGTTCCAGCACTAATCCCTGTGGAACCTACTGGTCACAGGTTGCCAGCCTGTAAAAGAACTCCAATCCCCATTCACTGTTTTGTGCCCATCAGTCAATTCTCCATGCCAATATATTTCATCCAACACTGTGGGCTCTTATCTTTCGATTTAACCTTTTGTGAAGCACCTTGTCAAATATCTTCTGGAAGTCTAAATACAACACGTCTTCTGGTTCCCCACTATCCACTCCAATGCAGTACAATTTCAACAGCACAGCTGTTGGTATCTAACTGGCGAGTGGAAAATTGTCCAGGTATGCCCTGTCCACAAAAAGCAAGAGAAATTCAACACAGACAATTGTGGCTCTATCAGTCTCTCCACCTCAAGCAAAGTGAGGGACAGGGCCATTGACAGATCTATCACACGGCAATATGCTGCTAACTGCGTTCAGTTTGGATTTTGTCAGGACCACTCAGTTCCTGACCTTTTTCCAAACATGGACAAAGGAGCTGAGCTAAAGGGGTGTGGTGAAAGTTACTTGTATCTAAAATCCTTTATTCCTGGAATAATTTCAGTAAATCTGCTTTGAACTTTTTCCAGGTTACATGCTCAGTACTGAACACAACATTCCAAATGTGATCTGACCAATGATCTGTAGAGGTGGAGCATCATTTCCTTGTTTTTAATACTCTTATGCCTCTAATTATAAACCCAAAGATCCTATAAGCCTTCTTAATGTTTCAACTTGTCTATCACCTTCAGAGAATCATGCATGTGAGCCCCCAAGGTCCCCCCTCTCTCAAAAGTTGTACCATTGATCCTGTAATGTCTCTCCATGTTACTTCTACCAAAATGCATTACCTCACTTTTTGATGCATTGAAATTCATTTGCTAGGAGTCTGTCCATTTGGCAACTTGTCAATATCTTTCTGAAATCAGTCAGCATCCTCACAATTCACTATTCTCCCTAGCTTAATATCATCTGCAAATCTAGAAGGTTTTCCTCAACACCCATCTCCAAATCATTTATAAAAATCAGATAAAGTAAGGGTCCTAACACCAATCCCTGCGGAATGTTACTTTCAACTCATCTCCAATCTGAGACATGCCCATCTATACCTACCCTCAGTTTCCTATCTTTTAGTTAACTTCTAATCCATGCTACAAAGTACCCATCAGTCCAAAACATTCCTAATTTGCTAACCAACCTGCCATGTGGCACAGTACCAAATGTTTTATGTATGTTGGAAAGTAAGTTTTAAAAAATGTTTTAAAGCTGAAGGAAAGAACAGAAGCGCAGGGTTTAAGGAAGTGGCTCCAAAAATTAAGGTCAAGATGGCTAAAGTCTCTTAACATTGGTAGCTCAGTGGGGAGAAATGAATGGACAGAAGGCCAAAGTCAGTGGACTTGAGATACATTGTTGGTGTAGACTACAGACAAGGGCGTTGCTGCAGCTAGGCATCTTGTGGCATGCTCTATTAGAGAGTTTTCTTTTGCATTTTTCAGTTCAAAAAAATGTTTGCACCGTAAATTGCTGGAATTGCAAGCTGGTAGTGGCTCAGCAGAGACAACAATGCAGAAGGGATCAAAGCCAACAGCAAGATTAGCAGTGTAACTCCTTAAATCAATGAGATTTGAGAATAAACAAAAAGACAGGAAAAGCTGGGGACAATTTGTTAGTCTGATCAAGTACAGAAAGAGAAATAATGAGGCTAAGAAAATTTGGACTAAGAGACTAAAGCCACACCAAAACAAAAGGAACCAAATTAAAATTTAATTTAAAATTCTTTTAAAATTCTCTTAGGATAATTTATCATAAGAAAGGAGGTTCAGCCATTTAAAACTGCTTAATTTCTAGGTCAGGTAAATTAATTGGCAGTGTATTACCATCACGTTATTAAATAGGTACTATTACTGTTGCTTACCCAAGCTAACTTTCTGTGGCAACTTGCATGGACAATAAATGTTCAACTGCAGCAAAGTTTTAAAATAACGAGGAAGCTAAGGGCAAGACTGCAGCAGTGCAAAACAAATAGTGGAGCAAGGTACACCAACCAATAAATTCTAAGTCGTCTAACTTATAACATATCTCTTAATTCCATGAATTTGCCAGCTGATTTGCAAGTTAACAAATGATTAACACTTTTTTCCAGAACATCCAGCTGTGATTTTATGAAAGGGGTTTAAGGTGACAAACGATTTTTCAGTCAATGTTGTGGGTCAGGAAAACAACACTGAATAGCGAGGCTGGGGCTTATGGATGGGCTTGGATTTAGTGCAAGATAGGAAATGGGGCTCTGAATTCTGAAGGTGTTGCTCTTGGTGGACTCAAGAAGGCCTACTTCATCAATTTACATTCCAGGAAAACTTCAGAGGAGGAAGAGTTTATACTGATTACGGTACAATTAGAAGATATATGCATCAGGGACCTTGTTCAGTGCTTTTGTGTGTTTAATGACCAAATTCCTTACTAAAATCAAACAGGGGAATCATTGGAGAAATCATAAATTCTTGTTGAGCCGTTGGATGCCTAATCAACAAATCTGTCTTAGGCCAGAAGGTATTTGTGCAAGTCTATCACCACAACATACGAGCTCATTAGGGGTAGTGTAGAGTTTCAGTCCAAACTTAAGGCAAAGCAGGTTTTCTCATTACTTTAAGTAAAAGTGTTTCAACAGGAGAAATGTTTTCAATACTTAATTTAGTCTTCAAAAATATGGAAAATTTACTTACCTATATTTGGATGGTTCAAACATTTCATTATTCTTACTTCCCTGAAAAGCTGCAAGAAATAAGAAAATGTGATTAGAGAAGCAAATTTTATTAATGCAAATTGCGTCCTTTGTATAATCAGCTCTGATCATGTGATATTATAATGTATAACACAATATTGAAAGATGCATCATTGTCATTGATGTTATAGTAGAATCAGCCCAATTTTATTTTTCACCCCTCTGTTACCATAAAATCCCCCCCTCTTTCTCTAACATCTCTTATCCAAGCTCAAGTAGCTGCCAAAGGAAGGTCAGTGATTTAGCAGTAGATCAGAAGCTACAAAATAAGTTGGATAACACGTTAGGAAAGCAAAATAATAGTACATCACTAACACAGTAGAGCAGCAGAAATTCAGATGGAAAATGCCACAGGTATACAGATAGATAGCTTTGAAGTCTGTAGGTATACATCATTTATACAATGTACACTGTATAATGTAAAAAATTGTACAATGTACAAAATAAACGAAACCATGCAGCTGCTTACTGCTGCAGTAAGGATTTTCTGCCACTTGATGGAGCTCTAGAATTTAGATAGCAGGAAGAAATCGGAGAGTACCGTACCATATAATTAGGGACTCCAGTTGTGTGATTTCTGACATTTTACAGGAGCACATTTAGTCAGTAATGCTATGCAAGCTCTTTGGAACAACTGTCCAATTTTGTCCACACTGCAGGTTTTTCCCACAAGTTTGCTAATTAATCAAGTACATGCCCAAATACCTTTAGAAATTTCTGAATGGAATCTGCTTCGACTACCCTTTCAGGTAGTGTAAATCACAAAACTGTGTGTGGAAAGAAAATTCTTTTTTTTTAGGTTATTTTGCCAATTATTGTCAATTTATGACTCCACTGATTCACTTGTGGCATCTGCACTTCTTTAGTTTCTTTTTTTAAAAAGAATTTCTTCTTGTTAGCTTGATCAAATCCTCATAATTTTGAGGACATTGATTAGGTTCTTCCCAGCCACCTTCTCCGCTCTAAGAAAAATAACCGCAGCCTCACCAATAGCCAAATAACTGAAGTCCCATATCCCTGGAATCATCTTGACAAACTTCTTATGCAATTGTTTAGGCTCTTTCGAAAGTCTGGTCCCCAGCATTGTGCACAATACTCTGGTTGAAACCTTATCAATGACTTGTAAAGGTCTACTTGCATTTTTTTTGTATTCAGCGATTACAGTATCTACTGATACTACATACCCACTGATTCTTCAACTGGAATGCCTACAAATTTAGATCTTGCTCTGGGCTTTTTCTCTAGCCATCTTTTTTCTCTGCACTTCCTTCCAAATGCAAGTGTATTTGAACAACTGCTGCACCAGTTCTAAATGGTATAGGATAACAAAGATCTTCTGCTCTCTATTGACTGGAAGTTCCTTATAACCCCATGCATTTCACGCCTCACTTTACATGTACACAGGAAGATGTATGTTATTGTATTATAGATAATATTTTGAAGAACAATAAGAAATAAAAGCAGGATGTGGTCATGAGCCTTTAGGTCAAAGCCATTTTTCTGCATTATTCCCATACTCCTTAATGTTTTTAATATCCAGGAATGTCTCTATATCTTGAATACACCTAATGACTGATTCTGGGAATTACAGATTCTACGAAACAACTCTTTATTCAATTGCCTCTGCAGAAAATTGCAGACCAGTTTAGCTGGTAAGTGAAATGCATGAGAAGTATGAAGTGTACAATGAAAATCAAGGGAAATTGGAAAACAAATGTCACTTGACACAATTCATAATTAGAATAGCAGGTCAAATCTACAGCCAAAACCACATCATTACTTTTCAAATGTTGAATTTTTGTATATTTCCAACTTTAAGATATCACAGGAGTTGTGCAAGCTTAACCCTTGCTGTCTCCAGATATAGAAGAAAAGCTAAAGACAGCTAGGTATAGTAAAACTGCTTCCACAATTCTCAAAATTAAACTCCCTGTTTACCACTGTTTGATAGATTTTTAAAACAAATATTTTGAGTTTGCAACATCTCCAAGCCTCGAACTGCCCTGCTACCAAACTTAGTTGATCCTTCTTTTGACACGTGTCTTATGTCAAAGAATATTTGGAGCACAGAGTATATTCAAAAACATCTTAATTAAAAAGATGTTGCCGCGTTGTGAATTCCTGTACCTGTGTACTCTTAATTACATTTTGTAATGTTTCCAAAAATGTGGCTGGGAAATAAGCACCATAAGGCGATTTAGATACTTAAGTGTTGGATGTGTCATACAATATACTTTAAAAATTTACTTAATTTGTCCTAACTGGTATGACAGAGTGCACTCATTACAATCCAGCTAACAGAGGGAGGAAATGGGAACTGCAATCCTCAAACCCTCAACTTTAATTACAACAAACACTTACATTGTTGATTTTAACTGAAGTAGTAGTTCCATTCCAAAATATTGCTGAGGCTGGTCAATATGGTCAAATAAACAAACAATAATGAATGGGTGAATCTCACCAATCACTGAAGTGAGTCAAGTAGATTGGTACAATTCAGAGCTGTCCACCTTCAATTTTTAAAATGGTATAATGATTGCCAAAAGTGTTAGCATTGAAACATTAGATCACAGCCTCAAACATTTCAATTTTTTAGGAATGGCTTGCGAAATGAGAGTCATGGCCCTCAGTGGGATTGGCTCACTAAATTTGGGGATTTTGAGTCCCAAACCTTTAATGGCAACAGTAAGGTGCAGCAGGCCCCTGGACAGCATTGGCTGAAATGCTAATTGATCAGTTCAGGCTCAACAGTCTAATGTCAATTGAGACAATCAGTATTCAAAGCAACTAATCTGGTGCAGACTAACCCAGTAACAGGCTGATGTCAACGTGACAATGATTTTCTATAGTTTGAACCACAAATTGTCTGCCTTGTGCCCTGAACAATTTCATCAGAGATTGTTGCAGCCAGCTTCACATGGACATTTTGAAGTAGTTGAAGATGATGCCTAGCCATCCTTCCAGCAAGGCTGTCTTCTCTCTGGCAGCAAATGGCTCTGTCCACCCACCCTGGATGCCTAATTCCATACCCCAATGCAACCTGGCTGCAAACAGCTCCTTTCCCCGCCCTCAATGTCCGAGGTCCACTCCCAAGGCAGCCTGACTGCAAATGGTTCCTTTCCCCTGCAGTGTGAGATAAGACAGAGTGTGAGAGAGAGTGGGTGCGATAGTGCATTATTCATTGCGAGTTAGTGACTGGGAGAGAACAAGTGTGTGAATAATCTTATATAATGTCATTATCAGCTTAAAAACTGAAGACTGCACATCCCATTCTCATAACTGTGCCTTGGAAGTCCCGACAATGTTAAATCCACCAAATGGGGTTGCGGAGGAAGACGTTTGGTAAACCGCTTAAAGTTTTTGAGCGTATACGGTTTTTATAATGGTTATCAGTGTCTGCACTTTTTACATTTATAATTAAATCCCTTTTTGAAAGTTTGAGTAATCAATTGCATATTTTGAAATTGGGTAATCAGGACATAGTATTCTGATTTGATAGGAATTGGTTCATAATGGTGCTAAGAACAAAAAAATTTGAACATTGCATCTATCGTTGTTTAGTGAACTCAAGTAGTTTGTTACATATTATGACAAACAGATCAAAGGGAGCTATTTAACAGCATGCATTAAATATTTATCTAGTAATATAATATGGGCAGGCGTTGTCTGTACAATCCCTCTAGCCTACTCCACCATTCAATGCGTTCATGTCTGATGTGATCTTGGATTCAAACTCCACTTTCCGGTCTGGCCCTATAACCTTTGTTTTATAGTTCAAATATCTGTTCAACTCAACTTTGAATATATTCAATAATCCAGTTGCCACAAATGCCTCAGGCAGAGAATTCAACAAATTAATAATCATGCCCAAGGAGAAACTCCTTTTCATTTCCGTTTAACTAAATGATCCCTTATTCAGTAACTATGTCCCCTTGCTCTAGGTATTCCCATAAGAAACATCTTCTCAGCCTTTTCAAGCCCCCCTACATTTCAGGAAGAATACCTCTCATTGTCTAAACTCCAGAGAGTATAGGCACAACCTGTAGTATTTCCTTATGAGACAGCCCCCTCATTACCTAAATCAAATCAGTGAACTTTCACTGAATTGCCTCCAATGCAAGTATATCCCCCCTTAAATGGAGATCAAAAATACATCAAACTACAGATGTGATCCTATCACTATACTGTACAGATATAGCATGACTCCCTGACTTGTATAATCTCTTCTCCTTTCAAACAAAGCTAATATTGCATTCGCCTTCCTAATTACTTGATATTCCTGAACGTCAACTTTTTTCACTTCTTACGTGAGAATGCTGAGACAGTTTTCTGTCATTGCTCTTCATTTAAACATCCTCTTCAGAATTCACCTTATAGTGTAACTTTGAGATAGCGTCAACAAACCTTGCTACAGTCCACTCTCAGTCTCTTCACCCAAGCTTTTAGAGATTGTAAATAGTTGACACCTCAACACTGTTCACTGAGATACTCAGTCACAATCTGCCTACTTGAAAATAACCCATTTATCCAGACTCTCAAGGCCCCAATTAACTTGTGTAGTAAGCTTTTACATCGCACCATATCAAATGTTTTTGGAAATCCAAACATGCCACATCTACATAGCTCCCCTCTATCCACCCCGTTTGTTACATTTTCAAGGAATAACTTTGTAAAACCCAGTTGCCCTTTTTGTCTGACTGCATTATGAATTTTATTATAAAAACGTTCTGCTGCTACTTCTTTAATAACAGATTCCACTGTTTTCCCAGCAACAGATACGAGGCTTATTGACCTAAGTTTCTGCCTCAACTCTTTCTTGAACAATGGCATTAAAGGGCAGAGCTTTCCAATTCACTGGGATCTTTAGAGAATTTAGGGAATTTTAGAAGACTGAAACCAATGCATCCACTATGCCTGCAGTTACTTCTTTTTAAGACGCTCTGATGCAGGCTGCTTGAACCAGTGGACGTGTCACTGTTAACTCCTATTTGTTTACTAAAATAACCTTTTTAAATTAGTAGTTTATTTATTAGTAAGGCAAGGCGATGGCCTAGTGGTATTATCAGCAGACTATTAATCTAGAGACCCAGATACTGTCCTGGGGACCCAAGTTAGAATCCCGCCACAGCAGATGGTAGAATTGAATTTAAAAAGACAAAATCTGGAATTAAGAATCTACTGATGACCACGAATCCATTGTCAATTGCCATGAAAAGACACCTGGTTCACTAATGTCTTTCAGGGAAGGAAATCTGCCACCTTCATCTGGTCTGGCCTACATATGATTCCAGACCCAAGGCTATATGGTTGACTCTCAACAGCCCTCTGAAATGGCCCAGCAAGCCATTCAGCTGTACCAATCGCTACAAAGTCCCAATGAAAGGAAATCAGACAGATCACCTGGCATTGACTAAACACTGGAAAAGACTCCGGCAGAAACAGACCATGCAAAGTCTTCCTCACTAACATCTGGGGGGGGAGAGGAGGAGTGAGTGAGTGAGTGCCAAAATAGGGAAAGCAACAGCCTGACACAGTCAAACTTACGGAATCATACCTTACGACAATGTTCTGGACACCATCACCATTCCTGGTGATGTCCTGTCCCACCAGCAGCACAGACCCAGCAGAGGTGACATCAGTGGTATACCGTGGTATACAGAGGGAGTTGCCCTAAGAGTCCACAACATTGACTCTGGAACTCATGAAGTCTCATGGCTTCAGGTTAAAAATGGGCAAGGAAACCTCCTGCTGGTTACTACATACTGTCCTCCTTCAGCTGATGAATCGTTACTCCATGTTGAACACCACTTAGAGGAAGCATGAAGGATGGTAAAGGCACAAAATATACTCTCGTTGGGGGATTTCAACGTCCTGTACTACTGATCGAGCTGGTTGGGTCCTAAAGGACATAGCTGCTAGACTGGATCTGCGGCAGGTGGTGAGGGAACCAAGAGGGGAAAAACATACTTGACCTCATCCTTACCAGTCTGCCAGCTGCAGCTGCAGCTGCATCTGCATCTGTCCATGTATTGCTAACATGACCACTGCACAGTCCTTGGGGAGACAAAGTCCTGCCTTCACAATGAGAATTACCTCCATCGTGTTATGTGGCATGATCACTGTTAAATGGGAGACTTTGTACAGATCTAGCAACTCAAGACTGGGCATCCATGAGGTGCTGTGGGCTATCAACAGCAGCAGAATTGTACTCCAGCGCAATCTGTAACCTCATGGCCCAGCATATCCCAACAATTATCATCAAGCCAGGGGATCAACCCTGGTTCAATGGAGAGCGTAGCAGGGCATGCCAGAAGCAGCACAAGGCATACGCGAAGATGAGGTGTCAACCTGGTGAAACCACCAAACTGGACTACTTTTACTTTTCTATTTGTTTGTGGGAGGTGGGCATCACTGGCTGGTCAGCATTTGTTGCCCATCTCTAGTTGCCCTTGAGAAGGTGGTGGTGAGCTGCCTTCTCGAACCTCCTCCTGTGGGTTGACCCACAATGCTATTAGGGAGGGAATTCCAGGATTTTGACCCAGCGAGTGAAGGAATGGCGATACATGTCCAAGTCAGGATGGAGTGTGGCTTGGAGGGGAACTTGGAGGTGGTGATGTTCCATTACGTCTGATACCCTTGTCCTTCTAGATGGAAGCGGTCATGGGTTTGGAAGGTGTTATCTGAGGATCTTTCGTGAATTTCTGCAGTGCATCTTGTAGATAGTACACACTGTTGCTACTGAGCGTCAGTGGCACTTGCAGCAAGTCATATACGGAGCTGAGCAATCCCACAACCAACAGATCAGATGTAAGTCCCGCCACATCCAGTTATGAATGGTGGCAGACAATTAAACAACTCTTCGGAGGAGGCGGCTCCACAAATATCCCCATTCTCAATGATGGAAGAGCCCAGCATATCAGTACAAAAGATAAGGCTGAAGCATCTGCAGCAATCTTCAGCCAGAAATGCCAAGTGGACGCTCCATCTCCGCCTCCTCCAATGATCCCCAGCATTACAGATACCAGTCATCAAATTTGATTCACTCCACTTGATATCAAGAAATGGATGGAAGCACTGGACACTGCAAAGGTTACAGGCCCTGATAACATTCCTGCAATAGTACTGAAGACTTGTGCTCCAGAATTTACTGCTCCCCTAGCCAAGCTGTTCCAGTACAGTTACTTCACTGGCATCTACCCGAAAAATGTGGCAAATTACCCAAGTATATCCTGTACATTAAAAGCAGGACAAATCCAACCGGGCCAATTACCGCCCCCATCAATCTACTCTTGATCATCAGTAAAATGATGGAAGGTCAGCAGGTCTGGCAGCATTTGTGAAGGAAAAAAAAGAGAGAGTTAATGTTTTGGGTCCAGTGACCCTTCCTCAGAACTACAGACCTGCTGAGCTTTTCCAGCAACTTTATTTTTGTTCCTGATTCACAGCATCCACAATTCTTTCGTTTAAGTGATGGAAGGTATTATCAACAGTGCTATCAAGCAGCACCTACTCAGCAATAACCTGCTCAGTGACGCCCAGTTTGTGTTCTGCAGGGCCGCTCAGCTCCTGACCTCCTTACAGTCTTGGTTCAAACATGGACAAAAAAAAGCTGAATTCCAGGGGAGAGATGAGAGTGACAGCCTCCTAGAGGGGGAGGCAATGGTCTAGTGGTACTATCGCTGGAGTATTAATCCAGAGACCCAGATAACATTCTGGAGACTCAGGTTCAAATCCTGCCACTGCAGATGGTGCAATTTAAATTCAATGAATATCTGGAATTAGGAGTCTAATGATGACCATGAATCCATTCTCGATTGTCGGAAAAACCGATCTGGCTCACTAACATACTGGAGGGAAGAAAACTGCCATTCTTACACGGTCTGGTCTACATGTGACTCCAGACCCACAGCAATGTGGCTGACTCTTAATTGCCCTAGGGATGGTCAATAAATGCTGCCTAGCCAGTGATGCCCTCATCCCGTAAATGAATTAAAAAAAAAATCAAGGCTGTATACAGCTGAGTGTGACATTACGGAGCCATAGCAAAACTAGAATCAATGGGCATCAGGGGCAAACTCTCTGGTGATTAGAGTCATAACTGACACAGAGGAAGATTGTCGTGGTTGTTGGAGGTCAGTTATCTCAGCTCCAGGACATCTCTGCAGGAGTTCATCAGGTAGTGTCCTCAGCTCAACCATCTTCAGCTGCTTCATCAATGACCTTCCCTCCATCATAAGGTCAGAAGTGAGGATCTTCGCTGATGATCTCACAACGTTCAGCACCATTCATGACTCCTCAGACACTGAAGCAGTCCATGTCCAAATGCAACAAGATCTGGACAATATCCAGGCTTGGTCTGACAAATGGCAAGTAACGTTCGCTCCACATAAATGCCAGGCAATAATCATCACCAATAAGCGACAATCTAAGTACCAACCCTTGACACGCAATGATGCTGCCATCACTGAATCCCCCACTTTCAGTATTCTGGGAATTATCACTGCTCCGAAGCTCAACTGAACTCACTACAAAAACGCAGTGGCTATAACAGCAGGTCATAGGATAGGAATACTGCAGTGAGTAACTCCCCTCCTCACTCCTCAAAGCCTGTCCACCACCTACAAGGCACAAGTCAGGAGTGTGATGGAATACTGCCCACTTGCCTAGTGGAGTGCAACCCCATCAACACATGAAGCTTGATACCATCCAGGACAAAGCAGCCTGCTTAATTGGCACTACATCCACAAGCATCCACTCCCTCCACCACTGATGCTCAGTAGCGGCAGTGTGTACTATCTATAAGATGCAATGAAGAAATTCACCAAAGATCCTCAGACAGCACCTTCCAAACCCACGACCACTTCCATCTAGAAGGATTTAGGCAGCAGATATATGGGAACACCACCACCTTCAAGTTCCCCTCCAAGCCACTCACCATTCTGACTTGAAAATATGTCATCATTCCTTCACTGTCGCTGGGTCAAAATCTGGAATTCCCTCCTTAATGGCGTTGTGAGTCAACCACAGTAGGTTGTACTGCAGCAGTTCAAGAATACAGCTCACCATCACCTTCTCAAGGGCAACGAGGGACAAGTAATAAATGCTGGGCCAGCCAGTGACATCCACATTCCACAAAATGAATAAATAAAAAAAAAGTTAATATTTTTCAAAAAGGTTCCTCCTTTCCATCCCCCTTCCTTTCCAAACATTGTTCTAACACTTTTGTGATTTTTACTGTCAAGCTGGTTAGGAAATCTTTGTGCAACACCTCTGCCATTTCTAGTTCCGCATTAATTTTGTGGTCTTATCCTCCAAGAGACCACTGTTTAAGTTACTTCAGTTCCTCTTTATAAAAGCTCTTACTAACTTATTTTATCTTTTTTGCTAGTTTAAACTCAATGTGTTGTCACTTTTTAGTCATTCTAAGCTGGTTTTCAATGTTTTCTCAATCATTTGGCCTATCACTAATTTTACCACCACCATAAGACTTTCAACTTGCTGCTATCCTTAACCTCCTTTGTTAGGATGACCGTTTATCCTCCTCATGCAGTCTTCAAAATGTATCTGTTAAGAATCATTAAATATCCCTTTAAATGGCTGCAACTGTTTGCCATCATACTTTTAGTGTTGTTCTGTTCCTGATTAGAAAAACTAATCTTCGATATTAAAACCAATGGTAGAAGTATGACTGTTATAGACACTAACAGAGGACAACTGAACATATGATTTATACAATATTTATATTTTTATTGTGGTGCCTTTCAGGATGACAAAATATTTTGTTTATAGAGGAGAGCACTGATAAATCAATGTGTTATGGTGTTCAGAAGTTAATTTAGGCCTGATACAAAAGCAGATGGAATTGTAGGCCTATTATCTCTAAATTACGTTGTTGGGTAAATACCATCTTCTGTTGCTGACTTGCAATTGGAGCTGCATTGATAACACGTTAAGTGTCAGATAAATGAGTTTTGGTTCATCCAAACTACCCAGTCTCCCTAAACATATTAATAATAAACATTAGTCAGTAAGAATTCTTGAAATGTATTAACCAGTTTCATTCTACCACCTGTTAGTCATGATTTTAAAAAGAGCAAGAGACATAACTATATTGTGCCTTTTTAACATCTAATATGTATAATATTGGAATTCTGAACAAATAAAGGCACTGTAATTATCTTTACACCTTGGCCTGCTATTTTCAATAATCATACACAACAGATGTCTTATTTGATGTCAGCTGTCCATTTCTATCCACGTCTTACTCAGGGTCCTTGATGCCATGCTCATCTGGTCAGACGACAGCAGAGTAGGATGCTCCAGCCAGAGCTCCTCTGATTGGCCCGTACTTTTTCTTTCTCCCTCTCTGCTCTTTTCTCTCAGCCTTGGACACCTGGCCTCCAAAGTGGACTGCCGGCAGAGATGCCAGCGGCCATAGTAAGGACGCTAGTGGCCCGAGGCAAGGACACCAGTGACCAGCAGTCCACTGCAGAGCAAGGTGGCAGCCAGCAGTCAGACTATGTAGAGGCCCCCCATGATGACTTCAGCACTATTGCTGGGATGCTGTTAGGACCCATCGATGTTTCTGTATTTATTACACTTGACAGTTTTCTAGTATTACATGGAGTGTGAGTTAAATTGGCTGAATCTTGGAGACCTCAGGAAGAGGCAAGAGAGATCGTTCAGGTGGGAATTCTGGCTGAAGAAGGTTGCAAGCCAAGTGTGAGGTGATACATTTTGGGAGGACTAACAAGGCAAGAGGAATAAACAAAGAATGGTTACACACTAGGCAGTACAGAGGATCAATAGGACCTTGGTGTACATGCATATAGTTCCTTAAAAGGAGCAGTACAGATAGATATGGTGTATGAGGCGGCACACGGTAATTGCCTTTATCAATCGAGGGACAGAATACAAGAACAGGGAAGGTTGGATGGAACTGTATAAAGCATTAGTTATGCCACAACTGCAGTACTGTGCGCAGTTCCAGTTACCGCAATGTAGGAAGGATGTAATGGCACAAGATAGGGTGCATAGAAGATTTACCAGGCTGTTGCCTTTACTGGACCATTTCAGCTATGAAGAAATTCAATAGGCTGGGCTTGTTTTCCTAAGAGCAGAGAAGACAGAGGGAACCTGGTTAAAGTTTACAAAAGTATGAGAGGCACAGAGAGGGTGGGTGGTTAAGAACCAACTTTCACTCTTAGTAGAGGGGTCAATAATCAAAAGACAGATTAATAGTAATGGGCAGGATGCCCACTCAAAGAACTTTCATAAATGTTTCAATATTAACATTTGCTGTAAATTTTTTTTTTTTATTTGAGAGGATCAGCGAGTGTGGCTTTGTTGCCCATCCCTAACTGTACTCGAGAACATGGCAATTAGCTGCTTTCTTGAACTTCTGAAGTTGGTATTGGTATACCCACAATGCTGTGGGGCAGGGAATTCCAGGATTTTGTCTCAGTGAGTGAAATAATGATGTTACTATGGTGTGCGGGTTGGATGGGAGCTTGCAGGTGATGGTAGTTCTGTTGATCTTCTGCCATTGTCCTTCTAAGTGATAGAGGTTTTGGATTGGGCAGGTGCCGTTGAAGATTCAGTGATTCATTGTAGTGCATCTTGTAGAAAATACATATTGAAGCAATTAAGCGACAAGGGTGGAGGGGCTGAATGTTAAACACAACAAATCAAGCAGCTTACTTTGTCTCAGATGGTATCAAGTTTCTGCAGTGTTTTTGGAGCTGTACAAGTAGTTCTACCAAAGTCTTATTTTGAAGATCTAAACTTGTTTAGATGTATCAAATTATTAGGGTCCATGCAAGCTACACCAGGTACTCTAACCATTTGTCTTGATTCTCCTTTTAGCAGCAGTCAAGACTCACCCAACCCAGCCATCTGTTATTTCCTACTTATACTATCAAGCCCATACCAGATACAGTTCCAACACAAATTACATTTTGGTTTTAATATGAATATTTAAGCCTCAAATTACACAATTTGAACTCAATCAGTATGAAGGTCTTTGTGAAGGGTTAGTTTCTCTGATCTGTAACATTGTAAAATCATTCCAGCTGGTAAACTCCCTTCTTCTCAAAAATTACTGGTGTATTATATATCCTGCACATCCACCCTTTTGATTTTCAGTAACAACTATTTGATGCTTTAATCCCCACAAGCAAGCATTAGAAGTATTAAAAGGCTAACTTAATTAAAATACCTGTTTGACATGCATATTGCATTTAAGGAAAACCTTGTAAACTTCCTTTCACTCCTGTTACTGGAACACCTGTACCAATTTATGAGATACAGTGCATGTGCAGCAGTCAAATCAGTGCAGCAACCAAGAATGGAGCCACCCTGTATAAAAAACTGGGGAAAGTTGATTCCCATTTAGAACGTCTAGCCTGAGGCATAACAGTAAACTTCATACCAAAACTAGAGGCATTTCATAAAAGCAATGCTGAAAATATAAAACAGAACCTTGCTTTGTCTGATATTCTAAATTTCACTTTAAATTACATTCAGATATGGTTAGTGTATAAAAGTTCATGCAGTCCATAAAAGATGTGACTCAGTAATAACAATGACATGGCAGATGTAATGTAACATAACTGACAGCTTTCAGTGGAACCTCCAAAATTTCATCAACAGTAAAACTCTTCAGAGAACCTGTGCAAATTACTTTTTCAAGTAATCTTCAACACTTCCCACTATAATTTTTTTTTTGAAGAAGATCCCTCCAGACAACCACAGCTTTTAAAATTTTGACAGCATGAAACAGGAACTGCATTGTACAATAGCTAAGTGATGCAATCAAAGTATCGAATTTCATACTTGTAACAAACTGACCTATTCTCAGCATAGGGCGCTATCCCCTACCTCTTCCTCTGCTACATCGATGACTGTATTGGCGCCGCCTTGTGCTCCCATGAGGAACTTGAACAGTTCATTAACTTTACTGACACCTTTCAACCCTGGACCATCTCTGACAACTCTCTCACCTTCCTGGAACCTTTCTATCTCCATCTCTGGCGACTATCTCGAAACTGATATCTATTTGAAGGCCACTGACTCTCACAGCTACCTAGACTACACCTCCTCTCACCCACCTTCCTGCAAGAATGCAATTCCCTCCTCCGCCGCATCTGCTCCCAACATGAGGCGTTCCACTCCTGAACATCTCAGATGTCCTTGTATTTCAAGGACCGCAACATCCCCCATTCAGTGATCGAAAACGCCCTCGACCACATCTCTTGCGTTTCCCGCACCTCTGCCCTCACACTCCCTCCCCGCAATAAAAACAAAGACAGAATCCCTCTTAGAATCCTCACGTAACACCCCACTAACCTCCGGATTCAACGCATCATTCTCCACCACTTCTGCCACCTGCAATCTGACCCCACAACCAAGGATATATTACCCTCCCCACCCTTATCCACTTTCTGTAGGGACCGCTCTCCCCACGACCCCCTCATCCACTTCACACTCCCCACTAGCCCCAAGACTCCCGGCACCTTTCCCTGCAATTGCAGGAAATGCTACACCTGTCCCTACACAGCCCCCCTCACCTCCATCCCAGGCACCCCCCAAAAAAACATCCACATCAGACATGTTCACCTGCACATCTGCTAACGTAGTCTGTTGCATCCACTGTTCCTGATGTGGCCTCCTCTACATTGGTGAGACCAAGCGGAGGCTCGGAGACTGCTTTGTGGAGCGCCTACACTCAGTTTGCGACAAACGACAACACCTGCCAGTCGCAAACCACTTCAACTCCCCCTCCCTCTGCCGGGAAAACATGTCCATCCTGGCCTCCTCCAGTGTTACGACGACACCACCTGGAAACTGGAGGAACAGCAGCTCATATTCCGCCTGTGGAGCCTACAACGCAATGGTCTTATCATGGACTTTAACAGCTTCAAAATTTCCCCACCCCTGGCCTCATCCTATGACCAACCCTCCCTCTCACCCCGCCTCCTGACCTGTCCGTTTTCTCTCCCACCTATCCGCTCCTCCCACCTCACTGACCAATCCCCACCACAGCCTACTTGCATTCACCTATCACCATTCCACCTACCTTCCCCAGCCCAACCCCCCCCTCTCTAGTTATTTCAGAGCCCTCTTCCCCCTCCCCAATTTCTGAAGAAGGGACCCCAATCTGAAACGTCAGCTTTCCTGCTCCTCTGATACTGCCTGGCCTGCTGTGTTCCTCCAGCTCCACACTTATAATAAGGAATCCTCTCTCCTTTTGAAGTCTTTTCATTTAAAGTTGACTTTTTTTGAAAGGAGAGGGGGCATTTTAAAGTGCCTGTCTCCGTTTTAAGATCCCTTCCTTCCTTGTTGCATCGCATGTCAATGCTCCTCTCTCATCCTCATATTATCAGCATGGCCCTATGTTGTACTTCCAGAGTTGGCACCATTGTTCTCTGCACCGTGCAGAAGGGGGTGATCTTTTCTTAAATGGTTATCTGCTCGACACTGATGTAAGCCTCACTTTTAAATCATTTTTAAAATTTTTGTTATTTGCACATGTAGTAGTAGAGGAACTGCTGTAGATTTAGTCTCAAAAGAATTCTGTTGTACTGTACAGCAACACTGCTTTCTTCCCTGAAGCATTTTTTTCTCGTTCAGATGCGGATGCATAGTGCTGCACATGAATGGCACAGTATTGCAATTTTTACATACTTTTTTTTGGGCAAAGATTCTCCCCAGGAACCTAACTCTGGTTTTAACATTTATTTTAATGGGAAACCATGCATCACATGATTTTCAGGAATGCAACCACAATTATAAGTGAGGACACTCTATACAGTTGAATGCTTATCAAACCATATTTATAGTCATACAGCATGGGAACAGACCCTTTGATCCAACTTATCAATGCTGACCAAGTTTCCCAAACTAAACTAGTTCCACTTGCCTGCATTTCTAAACCTTTCCTGTTCACATACCTATCTAAATGTCTTTTAAATGTGGTAACTATGTCTGCACCCACCACTTCCACTGGCAGCTCATTCCACAATCAAACCATCCACTGTGTGAAAAAGTTGGCCCTCAGTTCCTTTTTAAATCCTTCTCTTCTCACTTTAAAATGAAGTTTAAAGTTTTAGCAAAGCTTTGTAGCTCTGGTTGTGGGTGAGATTGTTGACTTGCTCGCCAAGCTAGCTTGTTTTCGTTCCGACGTTTTGCCACTATGCTAGGTGACATCAGTGGGGCCTCCGATGAAGCGATGTTGTTCTACTCCGCTTGGAATTTATGCTGTCCGGTCTGTTGTGGTGAGCAGTGTCATTTCCGGTTTCGTTCTGTACGGGTTTGTATATGGAGTCCAATTCTGAATGTTTGTTGACTGAAGTATGGGTGCAAAACCACGTCTCTAGGAATTCCCATGCGCGTCCATGTTCGGCTTGGGTTACCATAGTTATGCTGTGCCAGTTAAACTGATGGCCTTCATTGTCCGAGTGTAGTGATATTAAGGAAAGTTCATTGTACCATGTTGCTGCTAACTGACGTTCATGTATTCTGATGGCTAGTTTCCTTCTTGTCTGTCCAAAGTAATGTTTGTGGCAGTTGTTGCATGGTATCACCACAACAGACTGCACAGTGTAAATTCCAAGTGGAGTAGAACAAGATTGCTTCGTCGGAGGCCTCACTGATGATGTTACCTAGAATGGTGACGAGGCATCTGAACGAAAATAAGCCAGCTCGGCAAGCAAATCAACCACCTTAAAATTATGTCTTCTAGTTTTGGACTCCCCTACTCTAGGGAAAAGACCTTTGCTTTCACTTTATCTATGTCCGTCGTGAATTTATAAATCTCTATAAGGTTATCCCTCAATCTCCTGTGCTCCAGTGAAAAATGTCCCAGCCTATCCAGCCTCTCCTTATAACTCAAACCCTCCAGTACTGGCAACATCCTTGTAAATCTTTTCTGCATCCTCTCCAATTTGATATCATCCTTCCTATAGCAGGGTGACCAGAACTGTACACAGTACTCAAAAAGTGGCCTCACCAAATGGCCTATATAACTGCACACACGATGTCCCAACTACTATATGAATCGGATTGGGGTTTGCACGTTCTCCCCATGTCTGTGTGGGAGCCAAGGCCTTTTTCCTGGAATGGAGGAGTCCAAAACTAGAGGGCATAGGTTTAAGGTGAGAGGGGAAAGATTTAAAAAGGGACCTAAGGGGTAACTTTTTCATACAGAGGGTGGTGCATGTATGGAATGAGCTGCCAGACGAAGTGGTGGAAGCTGGTCTGATTACAACATTTAAAAGGCATCAGGATGGATATATGAATAGGAAGGGTTTGGAGGGATATGAGCCAAATGCTGGCAAATAGGACTAGATAGGATATCTGCTTGGCATGGACGAGTTGGACTGAAGGATCTGTTTCCGTGCCGCATTTCTGTATGATTGTATATACCCAATGGTCTGAGCAATGAAGGAAAGCATGCCAAATGCCTTCTTAACCACCCCGTCCACCTGTGATGCCACTTTCTAAGAGCTATGTACCTGAACCCCTGGGTCTCTGTTTGACATTCCCCAGGACCCTACCATTAGCTGTATATGTCTTGCCCTGGTTTGTTTTACCCAAATGCAACACCTCCCCTTCATCTAAATTAAACTTCTCTGCCACTTCTCAGCCCATTGGCCCAATTGATCAAGATCTCTTTGTACTCTTAGATGACCTTCTTTACTGTTGACTATACCATCAATTTTGTTGTCATCCACAAACTTACTAATCATGCTTCCTACATTCTCGTTTGTATAAATGACAAACAAAAGTGCACCAGGCACCAATCCGTGAAAACCTATTGGTCACAGGCCTCCAGTCCAAAAAATAACCCTCCACCACCACCCTCTGTCTCCTACTGTGAAGCCAATTAGCAAGCTATCCTTGCATCAAGTGATCTAAGTTTACTAACCAGTCCAATGATATAAAATATATGCATCAATAAACAAATGCCAAATCTTTTGGAAATATTTGAGGCTCAAAACCATCAGCAATCAGGACCAAATACACTCACTGCCAGAGTCGGAGAACAACTTCAAAAGGATTTTATAATCCAACTATTCCTCAAAACAAGCCTGCTGCATGCTCACTCAAAAGGCTGATGACAATCCCTTAACTGAATCATTCTATTTCTGATTGTGCGCTCCAGTTCATTATAAAAATATACTTCAAGACCAATCTGACTATTTTATCAGGTTTGATGGAAAAGAAAAGGCTTGAATTTATATTGCACTCTCTCAACCACTGGGTGTTTCAATGTGCTTCAAAGACAATGGAGTTATTTTTAAGTGTAGCTGCTGTCATAATATAGGAAATGTGGCAATTAAATGCAGACAACAAATTCCTACTAACAGCAATGTGGTCATAAACCAGGAGGGTTGGTTTAAAATCATCTTTAGCAATTTTGGTGGGGAGGTAAATATTGGCCAGAACCAAGGATATCTCTCCTGCATTTCTCCGAAATAGTGCTATGGTATCATTTACATTCCACGTAGCGGGCAAATGGAGCCAATTGACCTTTAGAAGGTCGACTGAGCTAACATCCCTCCTTTAATGCCCAATGCAGCCTAGTCCTGCCAACTGCTCACTTCCACAGGTCTCTTAAGATGAAAGCTCAACATATTTTGATGTTGCTTTCTTAACCCAATTTGCTAGAACGTGCATAATTCAATCGTTATTGATTGTCATGCAGCTCTGTCCATTGCTTGCATGCCTCAGCTGTTTTGCAAAAAAAAAATTGGCCATTTACTAGCTAAACAAACAAGTTCTTCAGTTAGCATTCCCTGTGTCACTAGAGACCCCAAGAAAATTTCAACAGCAGTTGAACTGTTATCATTCTGAAGCGTGGCCCTGCATTCACAGCGCTTCAGAGCCATGCAGATCAGACATTGAGGCATTCAAGCGGAACAGGCCAGTGAGGGTATCAAATGGCAGACTATTGTCTTAAATAAATCAAAGAACTGCAGGTGCTGGGGCTGTTTTTCTTGTTTTATTGTGCAAGTGGCCCTTTAGCTTTCAGCTCACTAGAAACTCAAAAACTGAAGTATATTCTGACAAATGTAGTTGCAGTCTGATTGATAATTAACTCCTGTCTGACAATGCCAATTAGAGATAGGTGACAAATGGAAGCTTACTGAGACACTGCCAATACTCATGCCCACTACAACTTTAATGCAGATCAATATTGTGCGGTCCTAAAAATGGGCAGCAATGAATTTGTAATGTCTGTGGCCAATTTGCAAATTGATGTCACAACACCAAGCAATAACGCATTTAAAGGTGAAGCTAGATAAGCATGTCAGAAGAAAGGTTATGCGGTGAGGAAAAAGCAAAAAGGAGGCTCAAGTGAAACGTAAACACAAGCATAAACTGTTTGGATCAAATGGCCCGTTTCCACACTGAGATTCAAGCCAATAAGAAAATCATAGATTTCCTACAGTGTGGAACGAGAGGATTCAGCCAACTAAGTCTGCACCAACCTTCTGAAGGGTATCCCACCCAAACCTAGCACCAACCCCTGCACCCCCCAACCCTGATCCTATCCCTGTAACCCCACATTTACCATGGCTAATCTATCTAGCCTGTATGTCTGTGGACACACTGAGGCAAGACAGCATACCCAATCCACCTAACCTACACATCAATGGAAAGAAACTGGAACACCCTGAGAAATCCACACGGGCACAGGGAGAATGTCTGTGTGGAATCTGCACAGTCATCCAAGGCTAGAATTTAACCCGGGTCTCTGGTGCTGCGAGGCAGCAGTGCTAACCACTGAGCTACCGTGCTGCCCCAAACAGTTTTGGTTCTATTCCTCCCATTCATTTTGCTTTCATGAAGCAAAGTTGGATACCGAAAGTGATTTACAATTTCTAACAAAAAAAGGGTGTGCAGTTGCCAAAAGAATGCCTGCACCGGAAACAGGCCCTTCAGTCCAACTCATCCATGCCAACCAAATTTCCCAAACTAAACTGATCCCACTTGCCTGTGTTTCTCATCAACATATCTGGATGTATTGTCCACTGCACACAGCTGGGGTGACTCAACACACCATAAGAAAGAACAGCTAGAAACTTCATGGGGAGCGGAGTTGGAAGATGAATACTGAAATAATTATGAAGATTGGTATCCTGTCACCAAGTCATCCTTTACTTCCACGTGCAATATACATGAACTGATCCAGCTCTCAGAGTGACCCGAACCCCTGATGCTTCTGCTTATACGTGACTGACATCGTTCCAATCACTACAGGGACAAGAGTTGAAATTTAACTCTGCATCGAAGTCCATGATGTTAAAGACTGGAAGTTAAAGGCTGGTTGGACAGAGTCAAAGCACTTACTTCTCCAGTCAAAAGTTTTATTCCAATTCATACATTACAAAAGTACGCCACACTGATTGCTTGCTCCCCATATATAAACCCAGTTCTCACTCAATTATTTCAGAAATTAACATTTAACCATCATCTTGTTCTCTAATTCCTGCCAGATCCTATTAGTTACCATATACTGCTACAGCTGGCTTAGGGACTGTCAGTATTTAAAACAGAAATTTTAACGTCTCACTCTAACTGATAGCAATATACCCAAGATTTCACTTTCTTTTAAACAGGCAAACTTCATTGCAAAGAAACCGAAATCTAGCAAAACAAACTCAGATTAACCTCCTACATGTCCTAAAAATTTTTCTTTGTGGCTGTTTCACTGCAGTTTAGTTGGCCAGAGCAGTGTTGGCGAAGAATCTTGGAATGGCAGAAGGGCGTCGGCTGCAGTGACGGCATGGACTCTTTCGGCAGCAGGTTGTTGATTACAACAGTGTCAGTGCCTGGTGCAGGAGTCCTCGCTGCCGTAGGCCCAGAGCAGGGACCTGCTCAAGTCCTGAAGTTGCATTTGCTACCCCAGCCAATGAAGATGAATTCAAGTGCTTTCTTTTTATTCTTTAGTACTTCAAAATGGTACTGGTGTGTGTTGACTGAACACTTTTCACTGTACCTCGCTAGATATTTGTGACAATAAGTCATTCATGTAAAATTCTCTGGTAAGGTAAATCAATATTATCGCTCATAAGCATGCCAGAATTCTCTGGAAAATTCTCCTTAGTTCACCTATTTTCACAGGTAAAACATTCAATATCCATCTCTTGACTGCGAGCATTTCAGTCCCTTGTTCACGTTTGTTTTCTCATACATCCAAGCTGTTCTACTTGTTGCTTTCTTTTCTCTGGAGGATCACAATAGATTCTTCAACTCGTTTCAATCTTCCAACTTTTTTTCCCTTTTCAAAAATCAAAATGAGATTAAGCTTCACTCACATTCTCCCTGGTAAAAAAAAATCTTTTTCTCCCCCGTTTGCTCACAGTGCTAGTCTACCTCAACCATAATTTACTTCGACCATCTTCTCTCAATGAGCTGCTAACCATACAAGGCCAAATCGCAACTAACTCTCTTAACCACTCAACTTGAAATTAGGGAACTTCCTTTAGCTCCCAAGCATCTCTATAAGGACCTACCCTGCTCTGGAATATCTTCAAGCTAACCTTCAAGTTAACTATTCCTCATTTACAGTTTACAGACTCTTTAGAAGAGTCTTTACTTCATCAGGTCAAATTGCTGAATGGGTTTTGACCAATTTCATTCTAATTGCCAAAATGAAAACATCTCTCTGGTATCTCCATTTTGAAAGGGTTGCAGACAGCATGTCTCCCACTATTTAGCTGAGTAATCCCAACTACTTTTTTACATTTCTGACCTTTCCAACTGTTAACCTCTTAAAAATGTGGTTACAGCCTTATCAGTGTAATAGACTCCAAGCTCACTTTAATTGTACATATCTTATTTTCTACACTTAAGTTTTAAATTCCAAAATCTAAAAGGTTTATATTAAAAAGGACTACAAAATAAACATTTGCAACAATACCTTACGGTAACATCTGCGTGAAGTCAGTGAAGTGCATTGGATTAGTGATGTTATGTGGGAAGGAGTTCTTAAAGCACAACTAAATACTGCTTTCTTTTTAAAAAATCACAATGGTCAGAGCAACAAAGTTATATCATCCTATAACTAGAGAAAAGGCAGGAAAGTGAAGTTGAGGGTTATCAGATCAGCTATGCTGCTCTTAAAGAATGATGATTCAACTAGATAGGCTGAATGACTTACTTCTGCCCCATCTCAGTCTTAAAGAATTAAAGATTTACATAAAATTACACAATTTATTGCAAAGAATCTGGTAACTTCAACTGACTAGTTGATGCAGGCATTAAGCGTGATACAGGTATTAAATTGAGTTTTACTCGAATTGTCTCTCTGAACCCTGCCCTGTTTCCTTCTCAAGTGTGAATTAGGCATATCCTTAATCAAGTAAATGCTATTTGCTTCAACAGCACAATATTATTCTCTCAATATTATTGCTATAGCTCAAATTCTTTACTTCATCTGTTCGTGGTTAGTTCAAATTTAGGCCAATTTGTCGCAACACAGACTGCAACACAAAATTACTTGGATGTCATAGCCATACACAATTCTAAATATATTGTCATTTGTTCAGTGTCTCTGGGTCAAAATCGTGAAACTCTTTTCTAACAGTGTTGTAGGTGCCCCTAGCCTGCGTGAGCTGCAGCGAATCTAATGCATTCTACAGTGAACTAGCACCTTTTCAAGGCTAGTAAAGATGGACAACATCACCCTGGCCAGCAACACCACATCCCATCAACAAATGAATGCAAAAACAAATGCCTTAGTTTGTTGGGGATAAAATTGTATCAGAGATAAGCATTTCTGATGAAGGGTTTAGGCCCGAAACGTCAAGTTTTCCTGCTCCTATGATGCTGCTTGACCTGCTGTGTTCATCCAGCCCCATGCTTGTTGCCTTAGTTTGTTGCTTAGTCAGCCCTAACACGCACTCCCTTCTCTGCAATACCTTTCTGTACAAGCATGGAGTGGCAATGCCAGTTGTTTCACTCCTTTGTTGTATATCACAATGTTTTGGAAGGTTTGTGTTGAGGCTGCATTAAGCTTTACCAAATCCAATTATGTCACACAGACTTTGGGTGGAGATGGAAGCATTGTAGCATGACAGCATGAAGTACTGATGGAGACAGACACGTCATCTGAGTCATGATAATCTTTGCAATTATGCCAAACCAACTGATGTAACGTACACCTGTTGCTATCTTGTAATATGCTACATCCTGTTGTGTAAGACAAATGCTCTTCTAATTAAAACTTGATACTGATTTATTCTCAACCCCTAATGCAAAAGCAGCACTCCAAAAAGAAAACCTTCACGTCTGAGCTGGTAAAAGAAACAGAAAACCCAGTGTGGTTCTAGGAAGCGAGCATGATATAGACATACACGGAGATGAAAGAGTCCTGAGAAAAGAAGAATCTGAGAGAACAATTCAGAGTTTTGTGTATAAAGTCAGAAAATTCCAAGGGGGGACAGCTTTGACATAATAGTGGCAAAAGGTCAGGCTGGATAGACTGCAAGTGATAAAGGATACAGACTACCATCATCCAGATGGACAAGGGCAGCGTATCCATAGGAACACCACCGTCTGCAAGTTCCCCTTCAAGCGACTTACTATTCTGACTCAAACATATTACAATCTGGGTCCAAATCCTCGATCTTCCCCCCAGTAGCATTGTGGATATACTTATACCAAATAAACTGCAGCAGTTCAAGAAGGCAGTTCATACCATCTTCTCAAGGGTAACTAGGGATGGGCAACTTGTGTGCATAGTGCAGACCATCATGGAAGCCAATCTTCCATCCATGGACTCTACCTACACAGCTTGCTGCTGCAGAAAGGCAGCCAACATCGTCAAAGACCCATTCATTACCCCTACAACCTCTTCCATCAGGCAGAAGATACAGAAGCCTGTATCCACACTGAAGCAGGTTCAGGTACAGCTTCTCTCTGGACTCTAGCTTCAAATAATGTAACCTGCACGCCTCAGTGTTTTTGATCTGTACATCCTTTGCTTGCTGTGATCTGCCTGCACTGCTCAAAAACAAAAGCTTTTCACTGTATTTTGGCACACGTGACAATAAAAAAAACCAATCAATAAATGCCAGCCCAGCCAGTGACACCCATTCTATGAATGGATTTTTAAATCCTAAAAAGAACAATCTTACCACACAGAACAACAGAACTTATCCATTTTATAAGGTCTCAACACTCCACAGGTATGCAAGTTAACACAAAGTGTAAGCCACTTAGCAGAAGCTAAGAGTCCCTGTCAGTGCCATGGAACAAAAATAAAAGCCTCTCAGGGTCCAGCTATGAAAAAAAAGCAAACTTCCAGAAGATATCCAGAAGTAGAACAGTTTCAGAGCAGAATGAAACCAAATACCTACCTGCACAAAAATTAATGTGATAGAACTACCACCACTGAAAAGATATCCAAAGCCTTCCTGGGGGAAGTTTGTGATTCAACTAAATGGAGTATTTTTCAGAACTTGTTTATGTCAATGGACATTTCATTAATTTTAAGCTTGATATGGGACAAGTGTCATTGTCTTACTGCATCAAACACCATGGCTGAAGCAACAGAAGTCATCGCCATAACACCAGAGTGAAAATTCCATTAAGATGGGATACGCTAAATTATTCAATGGATTAGACAAATTCAATACTGAATATAGCATTAAGCTAAAGAAGGATGCTATGCCAGTACGTTTCTACACTCCAGGAAGATTGCCTAACTTTAAAAAAAAAATCAAGTTCAGAAAGACTTGAGGAAATGACCAAAATGGAATTTATTTCCCTTGTAACCAAACTAATGTGGGTGTTTGGGTATTGTTGTCGTACCCAAACCTAAAAGGGTTCATCAGAATTGTTAAAGGGAAGCGATGGCCTCATGGTATTTTGCTGGACCGTTAATCCAGAGACCCAGATAACAGTCTGGGGACCCAGGTTCCAATCCTGCCACGGCAGATGGTGGAACTTGAATTCAATACAAATATCTGGAAATAAGAATCTAATGACCATAAATCCATTGTTGATTGTCGGAAAAACCCATCTGGTTCATTAATGCCCTTTACGGAAGGAAACTGCCACCCTTACATGGTGCGGCCTACATGTGACTCCAGACCCAAAGCAATGTGGTTGACTCTGAACTGCCGTCTGGGCTATTAGGGATGGGCAATTATTGCTGGGTCAGCCAGTGATGCCCTCGTCCCATAAATGAATTGTAAAAAGTTGATCTAACAACAAGACAGCAGCAAGGGAAATCCATCCTATGCCTACAGTAAAAGTTTCGCAAATTGTCCAAAACTTGAGAAATTACAAACATTAGGCCAACAGTAGTTTTGGACAACTGAAAAGATCTGCACCTTAACTCAAAATTCACAACTTTCTGGTTAGAACTCAAAGTGCTCAATGACTTATAACAATAATTTTGGGTTCACGCAGTTTGCAACAAATTTCTCATGCAATGGTTAATCTTAAAGTCTAAATGTTCAATGCACTTTTATAAATGGTATTCTTCCACAAATGAAACGGATTAAAAATTAATAGCAGTATCCAAGCTGCTGAGAATTAGAGAAATAAATTGCAACTGCAAATGTAGAGGAAATATCAACATTAACAGAAAGGGTGGAGGCTGTGGTTTCTGAATGCTGCTGTTACCACAGCTTTGTTCTGTGACTTGCATTACCAATTTGTTGCCTCAATGACACACAGACGAGGTTTCTGAACATTTTAAACACACATTTTAGAAGGGTATAACTAATGAATGAAGAATATAGAGGAAAAACATTTTCAGAGGAAAGTAAAAGTATATACTTTATGCAAACCTAGAGAGGTAAAAAAGTTAAATTAAATTATGCATTAAATCCAAACTTATATCTTCAACATTATTGCTGCTTTATGTAAATGCAGTATTTTACAATCAATATCTGTAAATTGTTAATATTAAGAAGTGGTAAAACCTACACTACAGGACCTTTGAGTAACTTTCAAATATTCAGAATTAGAAGCATATTACTGTGGTCTATAAATGAGTTCAAAATATCAAGTAGTTAAACAAATTCATCCAGACAAATAGAAAAAGTGCATCTTGAAACAAATGAAAAGGCCTTTGTGGCTGTAAGTGACTGCACGTGGTTAAGCTAGACTTCCGCAGAACCTACACCCACCTCCACTAAAGTACATTAAAATTAAATTGGGCATCAACAAAATATTTTCCATTTAGAGAATCTACATTCATTTACTGCAATATGAATATATAAAAAATTAAATATTATGAATACCAGTCACCACACTCTACTTTAAAGAGACGTTTACGCTAAGAAGATTTAAACTATAATGACTGCAGTTATTCATAACTGAACAAAACTACTTCAAATTTCCTTCCATACTGATTTGACTTTCGTAGCCAAAAAGAAATCAAATATTCATCAGAAATTGGAAACTTGACCACTTGGTCAAAGCAAAATTACAAAGATTTATTTAAAGATCAAGATTTATTGTGCTTTCTGTTTACATTCTATCTGTCCCTTCAAATCTCTTCCAACCATCTCACTTCTGTAGACTCTCAGTTCAAAAAAGGTGCTGTTAGCACCTTGTGTCAGCTTGATTTTACATGTCCCACCTTGCCAGGCATGTCGTTGGGAGGCAGATAAAATAGGTTAGAAGACAACTATCCAACTACACCAAGCCAACCCTATACTATACTGGATGGGTGGGAACCAAAATTGGCTGCCTGCCCACCATATCTAAAATGAATAATTAGAGAAGGCCAATCCAATTAGCCTTGTTAACATGCGTAGGCAGCCTATTCACGCTGATAGGTATAATATGGCTGCTGCGGACAGTTGGCCAGGATTGGATCCACTGTTTTACAGATCTAAATGAATTAAGGTGGGTGGGTGTGGAGGTGGTTAGGGGTCACCTCATGGGGGGGGGGGGGCGGGCAAAAAGAGGAGAGAGAGAGTACGTCCTGGATACAACTGGGGGAAATCACCAAAACCCTTCCTGCCAAGATTCCACCCCTCCTCCCTTCCTTCTGCATTGCCAACCTGATAAAACTTCAACTCCCTCAACCTCCTTTTTCTACATTTGAGTCTCCATCCCTGTACTAAAACCATCGGCTTTAACCTCTTGGATCTTCCTTAGACCTCATCCGACAGTACTGGCAGTGTCCACTACTGAGTTCTAGCACTGCTGGTCATATCAGACTGGAGGGTGAGACTAATCAGCTAATTCAGAATTTAGTCCTCAATACTGCACTATTGTTGCACTTGGCAGTCTTGTAAGGGGCAAGGTGGCTTCAAAATGACTTTTCTTGGTAGAAATCTGTCTCTCCCAGGAGTTCACATCACCATTAATACAGTTCTTCAGCTCTTAAAGGGGCTTTCAACACATTAATCAAGCACTAATTAACCTATTATTTACCCTTTCTCCTGTTTATTGGTAAGGCAGCTTGATCACTTGATCAATAACTGGAATCAACTTACTTTTGATACACAAAATCAACAGAAGCATCGTCGTTAATGAGACCACAACCCAACTTAAAATATAAGTTTTTCCTAATATGCTCACGGGCCATCACAGTACACAATAGACAGTTTAATACATACTCAAAACTAAAAGTCTAGGCCCGAAACGTCAAGCTTTCCTGCTCCTATGCTGCTGCTTGGCCTGTGTTCATCCAGCCCCACAACTTGTCATCTCTTATAAAAGATTCAGCTTTTTTGTTTACAATTACAATAGCATTGAGCATATTTTAAGTTACACTGAAAGGTCATCTTATTCCAACCTTTAAACACACAGTCAACTGTAGAATATAAATACCACTTGGAATAAATACCAGTTCAAAGGACTGTGCTAGCCTTTGCCAACTGCCTAAATCATTACACGAAACCCAGATATTATTAAGTACTTCAGAGTATTACTTCAAATATTTCAAGAAACCAGCATGGTGCTGTCACATCAGTTCTACACCATGTCACGTATGTCAGGCTCCTGCTCATTGACTACAGCTCCATCAACATCATTATCCCTTGAGACGATCTCAAAACTGTGACCTTGGTCTTGGCTCCGCCCTCTGCAACTGGATCCTCAGCTTTCTGACTCTCAGACTGCAACCAGTGAGGATAGGCAACTATACCTCCTCCACGATAACACTCTACACTGGAGCCCCCCAAGGATGCATCCTCAGTCCCCTACTGTACTCCCTGCACACCCATGACTGTGTTGCCAAATTCCGAACAAATGCCATCTACAAGTTTGCTGATGTCATGACCGTAGTGGGACGGATATCTAACAACGATGAGTCAAGATATAGAAGGGAGATAGAGGGCTTGATGATGTGGTGCAATGAAAACAACCTCTCCCCCTCATGCTGACAAAACTAAAGAACTGATCATTGACTTCAGAAAGAAAGGAGGTGAACACACTGCCATCTACATCAATGGAACTGAGGTTGAGGGTGGACAGCATCAAGTTCCTCGGAGTCACATTAGCTGACAACCTGTCCTGGTATTCCCACATAGATGCAGCAGTCAAGATGGCACAACAACGCTTCTTCCTCCTCAGGAGATTAGGCATGTCCATAAGGACCCTCACCAACTTTTACAAAAGCACCATTGAATGCATACTGTCTGGGTGCATAACAGCCTGGTATGGGCAACTGCTCTGCCCAGGACTGTAGGAAACTACAGAAGGTGGTGTGTACAGCCCAGACCATCCTGGAAGCCAACCTTCCAGGTACTGGAGATAAAAAGGTACTGCAGATGCTGGAGAATCCAAGATAACAAGCATGGGGCTGGATGAACACAGCAGGTCAAGCAGCATCATAGGAGCAGGA
>JAHRHZ010000283.1:46628998-46680130 GCA_024137785.1 Ginglymostoma cirratum
GCTGTTAGTCATGGAGGTGATAGGATGCAAAAAGAAGGTGCAAAAACTGGCATAAGGGCACTTTATCTGAATGCTTGGAGCATTCGAAACAAGGTGGATGAGTTGATGGTGCAAATCATGGCAAATGGGTATGATTTAGTGGCCATTACAGAGACAAGGTTACAGGATGGTCATGACTGGGAGTTAAATATCCAGGGGTATCAAACTGTTCGGAAGGACGGGCAGGAAGGTAAGGGAGATGGTGTTGCTCTGATTTTTAAGGATGATATCATGGCGGTAGTGAGATGATACAGGTTCTACTGAACAAAAGGTTGAATACATTTGGGTGGAAGTTAGGAACAGCAGGGAGAAGAAGTCACTGATAGGTGTGGTCTATAGGCCACCAAAGAACGACAGCGTGGTGGGGCTGGCAATAAACATAAAAATAGCTAAGGCACGTAAAAACAGTACAGCAATTATCGTGGGGGATTTTAATCTACGTATCGATTGGTCAAACCAGGCCGGACATGGCAGCTTTGAGGAGGGGTTCATAGAATGCATCTGCGATGATTTCCTTGAACAATATGTAATGGAAGCTACGAGGGAGAAAGCTATCCTAGATCTAGTCCTGTGTATTGAGACAGGAATAATTAATGATCTCACAGTTAGGGACCCTCTCGGAAGGAGCGATCACAGTATGGTCGAATTTAAAATACAGATGGAGCGTGAGAAGGTTAAATCCAGTACTTATGTCTTGTGCTTAAACAAAGGAGACCATGAAGGAATGAGGAAGGAGTTAGCTAAGGTAGAATGGGAGCCAAGACTTTATGGTGGGTCAATTGAGGAACAGTGGAGGACTTCCAAAACAATTTTTTGCAGTGCTAAGCAGAAGTATATTCCAGTGATAAGGAAGAACTGTAGGAAAAGAGAGCGCCAGCCATGGATGTCTAAGGAAATAACAAAGTATCAGATTGAAAAAAAAACAATTATAAAAAAGCAAAGAATAGTGGGAAACTAGTAGACTGGGAAATCTTTAAAGGCCAACAGAAAGCCACAAAAAAAGTTAAGAAAAATAAGATAGATTATGAGAGTAAACTAGCTCAGAATATAAAAAACAGGCAGTAGAAGTTTCTATAAACATGCAAATCGTAAAAGAGTGGCGAAGATAAACATTGGCCCTTTAGAGGATGAGAAGGCCAATTTAATAACTGGGTATGAGGAAATAGCAGAGACATTAAACAGTTATTTCGTGTCGGTCTTCACAGTGGAAGACACAAATAACATGCCGAAAACTAATGGCGAGGAGGTTTTAGCAGGTAAGGACCTAGAAACTATCATTTTCACTAAGGAGGCAGTGCTGGGCAAGCTAATGGGGCTAAAGGTAGACAAGTCTCCAGGCCTGATGAAATGCATCCCAGGATACTAAAAAGGGGTGATGGGGGAAAATAGCAAATGCACTAGTAATTATTTACCAAAATTCACTGGACTCTGGGGTGGTTCCTGCAAATTGGTAAACAGCCAATGTGACGCCACTGTTTAAAAAAGGAAGTAGACAAAAAGTAGGTAACTATGGGCCAGTTAGCTTAACTTTGGTAGTGGGGAAAATGCTTGAATCTATTAAGAAATAGCAAGACATCTGGATATAAACTGTCCCATTGGGAACACCCAGCAGGGGTTCATGAAGGGTAGGTCATGTTTATCTAACTTGGTGGAATTCTTTGAGGACATTACTTGCATGGTGGACAATGGGGAACCTGTCAATGTGGTGTATCTGGATTTCCAGAAGGCATTTGGACAAGGTGCCACACCAAAGGCTGCTACATAAGATGAAGTTGCACCGTATTACAGGTAATGTATTGGCATGGACAGAAGATTGGTTGACTCGTAGAAAGCAAAGAATAGGGGTAAATGGGTGTTTTTCTCGTTGGCTGTCAGTGGCTAGTGGAGTCCCTCAGGGATCAGTGTTGGGACCTCAATTGTTTACAATTTACATAGATGATTTGGAGTTGGGGACTAAGTGTGGTGTGTCAAAATTTGCAGATGACACTAAGGTGAGTGGTACAGCAAAGTGTGCAGAAGACAATGAAAGTCTACAGAGGGATATAGATAGTCTGAGTGAGTAGGCAAAGGTCTAGCAAATGGAATACAATGTTGATAAGTTTGAGGTCATCCATTTTGGTAGGAATAACAGCAAAATGGACTATGTCTTAAATGGTAAAAAATGGCAGCATGCTACTGCGCAGAGGGACTTGTGATTCATGCACAAGGACACCCTAAAAGTAGGATTACAGGTGCAGCAGGTAATTAAAAAGGCAAATGGAATTTTGTCTGCCATTGCTCGAGGGATGGAGTTTAAAATACAGGGAGGCTATGCTGCAGCTGTCCAGGGTCCTTGTGAGGCCACAGCTGGAGTATTTCGCGCAGTTTTGGTCTCTTTACTTGAGAAGGAATATACTAGCACTAGAGGGTGCAGACAAGAGTCACTCGGTTGATTCCAGAGTTGAGAGGGTTGTATTATGAGGACAGACCGAGTAGGCTGGGATTATACTCATTGGAATTCAGAAGAATGGGGGAGATCTTATAGAAACATAGAAGGGAATAGAGAAGGTGGAGGCAGGGAGGTTGTTTCCACTAGCAGGTAAAACTAGGACTAGGGGGCATAGCCTCAAAAATACAGGGAAGCAGATGTAGGCCTGAGGTCAGGAGGAACTTCTTCACCCAAAGGGTTGTGAATCTGCAGAATTCCCTGTCCAGTGAAGCAGCTGAAGCTACCTCGCTGAATGTGTTTAAGGCAAGGCTAGATAAATTTTTGAACAGTAAAGGAAGTAAGGGTTATGGTGTGCGGGCGGGTCAGTGGAGCCAAGTCTCAAAAAGATCAGCCATGAACTTATTGAATGGCGGGGCAGGCTCGAGAGGCCGGATGGCCTACTCCTGCTCCTAGTTCTTATGTTCTTCTACTCATTTCCAGGCCTGGGCCGCTCCATGGTGGCTCAAAATAACCCAAAATTGCTTTTGGAGTGTTGATCCAGACTCCTCCCTATCACTTTTATCACTGTGAGGACTCCTGAACAAGTGAGATATTTTGTTAACATACATTTCATGAATCTGCAGTTGGAGGGAGAAAGAGGACTATAGTTGAGGGGAAAGGGCAGGTAATTTTTACTTACAATTGCTACACCTTGATTTTCTTTTCCCCCTCAATGGTCTCAAGAGAATAATACAAAATTTAGGGCAAAAATTGACTGTCACTACCAAAACATTTACTGTTTCAATGCTTTCATTATAATGCCAAACAATAGCTTAAGAGATAAAAATCCAACAATCTTAGTATCCCAAACATCATCTTGCTCAAGATCAACTAACTAGATGTTGGGGCCTGTTCTGCACCAATGTGTTTAAGAAGCTGGGCAACAGGGGAAATCCCCAAGTTTCTCCCTCACCTCTGCGTACCCAAACAAGTACCTAAACAAATCTTTTTATTTCGAGTCAGACAAAGGTCAGTTTTCTGCTCACAGGTGGTCTGTCACAGTGGGCAAAATGTGCTAAGTAACAGTGAGAACAATGTTCACTGTTTATATACAAATCAAAACGCAAGCTATCAGTCATGAGAAGTTGTGCACATTTGGGTCATGTACATATTTTATCTATTACCTTTTCCATTTTGAACTATTAAGTTGATTCCAAGACCTATATGTACAGTGACCAACAACTAATGTTTAAGAACCAAGCAACTCCACATCAAATGCATACTGACAGTCTTTGTTGAGGTAATCCAGGAGGTGAATTTATTCATTGGATAAACGGTAATATTTGTCCTATGGGGTGTTCTTTGAAACATCCAGTGCTACAATGTGTAGACCTTATTCATTTGCATTCAAATACTTTTCACAACCAGGCAGGATAAGAAGAGGATCCAACATAAGCTAATGGTTGAAGCACATTAGATCATCTACTTTATAGTGTGCTGAACTTTGACCTGTAAGCAGTAAAGTTTGTAATTTCTTTAAAAAGCTCGTGAAATCTGTAATTGCTTTCAACAATGTTTGAAAAAGGAGCTTTACAGATTTGAATCAATTGCAAAGGGATCAACTGTTCCTCTCTTGGATAAAAGGAAATACTGGTCCATTTGCCTTTGTGACCCTTGAACTGGGAGTAATAGCAACAAAAAAGTTAAGAATGCAGCTGTACGACTGAAATCTACAGGAACAAACAAGAGTTACAACAGGAGGAGCTAGAGCATGAAGGCACAAAAATAAACCAGACAGAGACAGAAAGAGACCACAGCAGAGATAGTAGGAACTGCAGATGCTGGAGAATCTGTGATAACAAGGTGTAGAGCTGGATGAATACAGCAGGTCAAGCAGCATCAGAGGAGCAGGAAGGCTGACATTTCAGGCTAGACCTTTCTTCAGATTTTCTGAAGGAGGGTCTAGGCCCGAAACGTCAGTCTTCCTGCTCGGCCTGCTGTGTTCATCCAGCTTTACACCTTGTTATCACAGATCTCACAGCATGCTCTTTTGAAGGGAAGAAGCAAGTCACTCTCAGGGGGCGATCAGTTTTTCTGTTGTTTGGCAATAAAGGAGACAGGGGATCCTGGAGGCATTATGCAAACTCACTAAAAAAGGCCTAAAACCCCGAAAGCCACGTGAGTCGACCCCACACACTAAGAGCTGGGCGATATTTCACATGTTACCAAATCAGAAATTAATTATTAAAATTATTATTGGTCAGTATATTGAAAATTAACTCTGGAAAGCTACACCATCAGGACTGAAGAAGAGAGTTTGCAGAAGTGTGCTTTGTGATGACAACTGTAGCTATGAAAACTTGGAGATGAAAGCTGCTGTCAGATTGGAACCTTGACCTAGCTTGTGTAATGAACAGCTACCGTGTAGCTGCATAGTGCCACATTTATGGAGTATGGTTGCCTAAAACATAACTGTGGTGTTTTGAAGTGAACTTTACCTTTGTAATCAAGGTATTACATGTTTGTTAATTCAGGTTAATGTGGTTCTAAGTTAAAGCTATAAAATGTAGAATAATGTAGGTAATTTCTTTACTTATAAAGTCCATTCATTTGCCTATTTTGATTTATAATTCTTTCAATGGGATCATAACCACACATTGGCCCTCCTCGCCTGTGACATGGCGGTTTGATTTGACATACAAATGAATGCAGTGTACGGCATCATTTCAGCAGGGAAAAAAATAATAGTAATTGCCATGAAACAGCAAACCATTATCTTTTTAAGAGCAATTCTGTTTCAAGTTCAAATCTCCATCCAACTGGTTTCTGTTTAGAGCTATGTTCTTAGTCTAGGATCTTAACAGTAGTTATAATTGGGGAATGTGAGTAAAAGCAGTGGTCATGGAATACCTCCAGTTCTAATTAATAGATAAATGTGCAATGGTAAGATAAAATCCTGCACAAAGGAAATGTGATTCAGTGCTGAGGCATTCTCAAGTCAAACACTCAGTGCCAAATTGACAGTTATATGGGGAGGGAGAAAAACTCCTTGACAAATGCAGAGAATGCTTGTTTGTTCTACTGTATTTCTCAATTGAAAAAGTTATTGGAACATGTGACTTCTTGCTTCAGCTTGGCTCATGTGCAAGAACTCTTTCCTCCAATAGCCAGTAAATTGTGGTTTGAACCTCACGTACTCTAAACTGGCAGTTCAATGCAGCACTGAAGAGCAACTTATTGTTGAAAATGCAGTCCTTTGAATGAATATATTAAAAATACTGAATTAAGCATTCTTACTTGGCTGTAAAATAAACCATTGATATTCCAAGAGTTTGGAGTCTGCCTGGATAATGTTCAGGATAATATTCTTTAACTGACCCAACACTATCAGAAAGTTTATTTAGTGATAAACTTGCATCTTGTGAGACAGGGGTGCTATAAATTGGCTCTTGTGACTGCCTACTCAGATTGCACAGCAAAAACAATCCGCTCGTTTTGAGAACTTTTAAGTTTCCATGATATTGCTGTGTGGACTATCGGCTACCTGCAAAGATTAAAATGCAGCTAGCATACAGATACTAGTTAGCCATCTCTGTATCGAGCCAGCTACGTGCAAGAAAGGTTGCTTGGAGATACATTGTTTCTCTGCACGAAGCAACTTTGCCATTAACTAAGTAAGTCTGACGTGTCTTTTTTTAAAAAAAAAATCAGTGGAAGAAGGTACAGTACCTGTACTATGATTACACCTTGGAATGTTTTTTCCACGTTTAAGATTATATATAAAATGCTGTGGCATCTTATGACATGATAGCACTATAATTATTCTTTACTTTAGGCAATAGTATGGAGAGGCAACGGCCTGGTGGTATTATCGCTGGTCTGTTAATCCAGAGACCCAGATAATGTTCTGGGAGCCCAGGTTTGATTCCTGCCATGGCAGATGGTGGAATTTGAATTCAGTTAAAATATCTGGAATCAAGAATCTAATAATGACTGTGAATCCATTGTCAATTGTCAGGAAAAACCCATCTGGTTCACAAATGTCCTTTAGGGAAGGAAACTACCATCCTTACTTGGTCTGGCCTACATATGACTCCAGACCCACAGCAATGTGGTTGACTCTGAACTGCCCTCTGGGCTATTACGGATAGGCAATAAATGCTGCCTGGTCAGCGACACCCTCATCCCGTGAATGAATAAAGGAATAGTCTTCCCCGTTACATCCTGAAACATGGAAAATATCTTCCCAGAAGAAATCAAAGTCAGCCTTCGTACAGATGCCTAGACACAGTACTGACATACCATCCAACAGGAAGCAACTATGCTCACTTCACACCCAGACTTCACTTTGATTATTGGACAGCAAAGGGGAGAGGCATGTCTATTTTTGCCCAGGAACACCAACACAAATATAGTATGACTACTGCCAAAGTCAAAATAATCCAGAAAAGGCTAAAAATTGAACTAGGAATTATCTTGGTTTACATCGATAGTAAAACAGTGGCTTTAATAAATTAGCCAGCAGGCATTTCTTGCCAATCCACAATAAATTTTACAATATCTGAATAATACTGACATTGTGAACATTAGTGAGTCTGTACAGACAAAACAAAGATGCCATTACACCCAGTGAGACAACTGACTCACTAGGGAATTGGCAACTGAAATACCAGTTTTATTTTCGATTTTATGTGGTAATTGCTATTAGTATCATCACTATTATTGCTGTTTTAAATAATCAAAAGATCTGAGGTTCAACACTAAAAAGTTTCCTCTCCAAAATGAAGTTGCCACCTCTGCCAAGTAATTGACAGTGGCAGACACAAGTTTTAGTAAAGATTTGTAGCTCAGGTTGTGGGTGGGGTTGTTGACTTGCTCGCTGGGCTTGTTTTCGTTCAGACGTTTTGTTGCTACGCGGGGTATCATCATCAGACAGGCCTCCGATGAAGCGATATTGTTCTACTCCGCTTGGCATTTATACTGTCTGGTCTGTATTGGTAAATAGTGTCATTTCCAGTTTTGATCTGTATGGGTTTGTATGGGGTCCAATTCTGTAGGTTTGTTGATTCCATTACAGGTTGAGAACCATGCCTCTAGGAATTCCCGTCCATGTCTATGTTTGTAGCCCAAGCCAAACAGACATACACAGGAATTCCTAGTGGTGGACACACTTTGTCACTACAGCTACACATTTATTTTCAAACTACTGTGCATGTATAGGAACAACAGCTGTTTCATCTGAATAGGTATTCAGTCAAGACTACATCTCCTAGAAAGCTTTTTGAAATATTTTTGTAGGTAGCAACCACAACTACTTTTCTTTCAAAATCCCTACAGTGTAGAACCGGGTCATTTGACCCAACAAGTCCACACCAACTGCCCCGAAGAGCATCCAACCCAGACCCATCCCCCTTACCTTATCCCTATAACCCTGCACTTCCCATGGCTATAGCACCTAACCTACACATCCCTGAACACTATGGGTAATTTAACATGGCCAATCCACCTAACTTGCACATCTCTCAACTGTGGGAGGAAACTGGGGCACCCGGCAGAAACCCACACAGACACAGAACTTGCAAACTCCACACAGTCGCCAGAGGGTGGAATCGAACCTGGGTCCCTGGCACTGAGGCAGCCACGCTAAACACTGAGCCACTGTGCCACACATTAATAAATTCAACCAGTTGGCCAAGTACAATAAGAGAGCGTCAGAGTTATAAAAAGAATATGTAACTCTGAATTCAAAGTGGTATTCCTTCCGTGCTGAAACTTCTACAATTCCAAACTCATACTTCTCAAACCAAACTACTTCAACAATTCAGAATCTTTCCAAGCAATCCTGTCTCAGTGATTTATGGGACCTTGTCACATGCAAATTGATTACTGCATTCTCTAGATTTCTGACTACACTTTCAAACTATTACATTGGGATATCCAGGGCACTTGAGAAATGTGCAACTGCTTAAACTCCAATTGAAATTGAGAAAGTAATTTGTGAGGGGCTACGTTTTGGAAAGGAAAGCGAGGGCAGGACTTATACACTAAATGATAAGGACTTGGGGAGTGTTGCTGAACAAAGACTTTGGAGTGCAGGTCCATAGCTCCTTAAAAGTAGAGTCACAGGTCGACAGGATAGTGAAGGCGGCATTTATTAGTCAGTGCATTGAGTACAGGAGTTGGGAGGTCATGTCCTGTACAGCTGCAACATTGGTTAGGCCACTATTGGAATACTGCATGCAATTCTGGTCTCCTTGCTATTGGAAGGATGTTGTGAAACTTGAAAAGGTTCAGAAAAGATTTATCAGTACTGGAGGCTCATGGGTGATCTTCTAGAAGTTTATAAAATTATGAGAGGCAAGGATAGGGTAAAAAAGACAAATTCTTTGAGGGCAGGGGCGGGATGTGGAGAAAAGAGTCCAAAACTAATGGCATAGGGGAGGGAAAATATATAAAAGGGGGCCACTTTCACAGATGGTGGGGTGTGTGTATGGAATGAGCTGCCAGAGGAAGTGGAGGAGGCTGGTACGATTACAACATTTAAAAAGGCATCTAGGTATATGAATTGGATGGGTTTAGAGGGATATGGGCCAAATGCTGGCAAACAGGATTAGATTAATTTAGGATATCTGCTTGGCATGGACAAGTTGGATCGAAGGATCTGTTTCCATGCTGTATATTTATAAGACTCTTCTGAATTACATTTAAACTTAAAATGCATTATCATGCACCTACTCAAAGACCTCATGTTACATCAATATTCTACAGAACTAGCTTCTCACAAGTAGCCATAACTGACAATCTGCACTACCATTTCCTTTATTGAAATATTCTATAATTTGTTTTTTTCATTATCTAGTGATTCAATGCCCAAACTAAGAAGCAAAATGGTACACCTTTAGATTGCTACTAATATGATTTGAAGTCAATAACCAAAATATTGTAAGAATGCTATGAACTAACTTATCCATCTAGATTTATATGAACTTTATAATACTAAGATCGATGCAATAATTTTCTTCATGGGGGTCCATCACACTGCTATGCTTTAAGTGACTATAACTACTTTTAAACAGTAGCTTAAATTTTGAGACTGCCCTAAATGCATCACTCTTCCATTTAAAATCAGCCTTCTTATAAATTGGAGATGATACACGTAGCTAACTTCAGTCACTAATATACACAATGCAAAACTGGGAAGTGAACTGGCCAATGAATATAAAGTCAAAACAAGTCCGAGGTAGAGCTGGCTATTTAAATAGTTGTGTTGCGTCATACACAATCTGAACTTCCTTTAGCGCCCTGACTCAGGGAAATTGTATGATATTGGAGGACATTGCAGCACAGACTCATGAGAACGATGGCAGAGTTAAAAGGGTTAAATTCTGAGGACAGGCTACAAGAGCTTGTTTTCCCTTGAATATAGAAGAGTAGAATGCGATCTTAATCGAGGCATTTAAGATTATTGAAGTATGTAATAAGGAAGGGAGAGGGATCTACCTTGTCTGGTCCTAAATGAGTGTATGTAAATTTAAAACTAGAGCTGGGCTGTTCACAGGTGATGTCAGAAAGCACATCTTCACAAAGTGATGGAAATCTAGAACTCACCTCACCTAAACTGTTGTAGTTAAATGAACAAATTCAAAATTCAACTGAAAATTAAAAAACTGAAAGAGGGACTATTTGTTGTACAAGGATAGATTGAGCTAAGATATGGAACAGCTACAATCTAACCAAATGAAAGCACAAGCTTGATGATCTATAAGTGTTCATATATTTTTTCACGTTCAATAATTTACAATGCATCAAACACTTCTGTAAACATGCTTACAATTTTCAGCAAAAAAAATGGCAGTGATGCTGTCGCTAATCGCTGGGTCAGAAAGTCTAGGCTCAAGTTCCACCTGCCTCAGACATGTGTCATAACACATCTAAGCAGGCTGGTTAGAAAATATCTTCAAATCAGCAATCAGGTCATGATCAGATAATCAACTTGTTTGATTTGGAGACAATAAATACTGCAGATGCTGGAAGCCAGAGGCTATAGGTGAGGCTGGAAAAGCACAGCAGGTCAGACTGCATCCGAGCAGCAAGAAAGTCAAATGATTCAGGACAAAAGTCATCAGGACCGATTAACTTGTTTGATTGGTAGTGAATGTCTATCTGTACAAAGGTATCATGAGAATCAAAAAACCCATGAGGAAGATAATCAATTTCTAAGACAGGAATTCTAAATGCAGCTAACAATCGGTCTGGAAAATCTTCACAAATCTAACTCAATTTCACAGCACTGGAAGCAAATAAAGTCATCTGTACTAGACGCTGTGGTCACACCTTTGGGTTCGAGCACTGTCTTCACAAGGGCTGGTTCAAAAAAAAAATAAATAATGCAGCAGTATCTCTTCCAAGAAGAAAAACATGCAGGGTCCATGGATGACAGTGAACCCAAAGTTGCAAAAAGGCAGCATACTCCAACGGCTCAATTGGTGGAAGCCTATGACTAACAGTCTGCCACAAGGCTCGGTGCTGGGTCCACTGCTTTTTGTCATTTATATAAATGATTGGGAGGCAAATAAGAGGTATGGTAAGTTTGCTGATGATACCAAAATTAGTGGTGTAGTGGACAGCAAAGATGATTACCTCAGTACAAGAGGGCCTTGATCAGAATGGCAAATGGGCCAAGGAGAGAAAGATGGAGCTTAATTTAGATAAACAGGGCTGGTCAAAGGCCTCCAGTCTGAAAAACAGCCTTCCATCCCAATCCTGTCTCCTGCCTTCAAACCAATTTTGTATCCAAATAGCTAGATTTCCCTGGATTCCAAGTGATCTAACCTTGCTAACCATGCAGAACCTCTGCTGAAGTCCGTATATAAAACAATGTGTTCAATGTCTGCCGATCTGCCTTCAATTTTCTTTGTCACTTCTTCAAAAAGCTCAATCAAGTTAGTGCGACAGAATTTTCCATGCACATAGCCATGTTGACTATCACTAATCAATCCTTGCCTTTCCAAATACACGTAAATTCTGTCCCTCAGAAGCCCCTCCAACAACTTACCCAATGAAGTCAGGCTCACCAGTCTACGGTTCCCTGGCTTTTCCTGATCATCTTTCTTAAATAATGGTACTACATTCGCCACCCTCCAGACTTCCGGCACCTCACCCATGGCTATCCATGGTACAAATATCTCAGCAAGGAGCCCAGCAATCACTTCCCTAGCTTCCTACAAAGTTTGGGATAGACCCGATCAGGTCCTAGAGATTTATCCACCTTTATGTATTTATAAGGCAGCCAACACCACCACCTCTGCAATATGGACATTTTTTCAAGCTATGACTGTTTATTTCTCCAAGTTCTCTAGCTTCCGTATCCTTCTCCAGTGTATACTGACAAACTACTCACTTAGTATCTCACGCATCTCCTGTGGTTCCACGTACAAACCGCCTTGTTGATCTTTAAGGGGTCCTATTCTCTCCCTACTTACTCTTTTCCCCGTGGTGCATTTGTAGAATCTCTTTGGATTCTCCTTAACCCTATCAGTCAAAGCTCTCTCATATCCCCTTTTTGCCCCCCTGATTTGTCTTGAGGAACTGAAGACTAGGGAGGATTTTTAAAAAGACAAGTACAAAACCAGTTTAAACCCCCAAGAGGAAAATGGTCCAGTTCAGAGGGGGGAGAAAAAAGGCCACAGACAACTAAAGAGAGATAGGGACAGCATATAAACTAAAGGATAGGGCTTACAAAAATGCAAAACAGCAGACAGATCCTAATGAATGGGAGAGATACAAAGACCAAAAGAGAGACAAAGCAGCTTGAAAGAGCTACTAATGGGATTCTAAAAGAAAGTGTGCCAGGAACATCAAAATCAATATGAACAAGTTTTATAACTACATGAAGGGAAAGCAGGTGGTCAGGAGAAATGTTGACCCACCAAAGGCCGAAAATACTGTCAATGACTATGGGGAAATGGCAGACAGTCACACAACATGCAAACAGGCCCCTTGGTCCAACCAGGCCTTGCCAAACAATTTCAACTTCAACTAGTCCAACATGCCTGCTCCAGGCCCATATCCCTCCAAACACTTCCTATTCATGTACTTATCCAAATGTGTTTTCAACATTGCAATTTTTTAAATCATAGGGTCTGTTTCCACACTGTAGGGACCCTCAGAACATCCCATTCTGACCCATCCCCCGCTAACCCACCTAATCTACACATCCCTGAAAACTACAGGCAATTTAGCATGGCCAATCCACCTAACCTGCACATCTTTGTATAGTGGGAGGAAACCAGAGCACCCGGAAGAAACCCACGCAGACAGGGGGAGAATGTACAAACTCAACGGAGACAGTCACCCAAGGGTGGAATTGAACCCGGGTCCCTGGTGCTGAGGCAGCAGTGCTAACCACTGAGCTGTACATTGAACTTCCTGAGGAAGTGGTCATTCCGCACGCAAGCCGCCCTGTTTAAAACATTTGCTCTTCATATCTTTTTTAAGATCTCTCCTCACCTTAAAAATGTGCCCCTTAGTCTTGAAATCCCCCATTCTAGGGAAAAGATAACTACCATTAACTATTTGTACCTGTCATTAGTTTACAAACGAAGGTCAGCTAACTAAGTACTTTGCCTCAGTATTTACAGTAGAAAAGCAGAATCATTTGCTAGAAATCCCAGGAAAGTTAACTTTGACATATTTATTGTCACATGTATTTCGTTACAATATACAGTGAAAAGTGTTGCATAGTGTTGCCACTCTCCAGCATCATAAAACACAAAAATAAACCACAACATAAAGGCAGACAAAAAGAAAGGTGTTCCACTTTACAGTCCTTCTTGTTAAGTGCTCCATCATGAGCCATGGGCCTGGTGGCCAGGCACGAGTCCTCTTTGCCATGCCTCTACCATTAGAACGAAAGTCACCACTTTTTGGTGCCATCTTGCCTCCACTGATGGCCCTGCCACTGAGTCCTTGCTGGGCCATGCCAATGCAATAGCCAAAACTACAGTCCACCACTGCAATGAGTCCACTTCAGGCCTTCGTCGTTCAATGCAGCCACTATGGATGCCACCAGATCTCAGCACCCAAACTAGCCTCTGCCTTTATGAATCTGCATCCGAGAACCCAAACCCTCCCTTCAATGCAGAGGTCACGCTGGGTTCACTTGTCGCCGAAGCCATAGCCACAGCCGAGCTGTTCAACAAGTGGTAAATAAAAAGGGAGGAAAAACAAAATGAGAAAAAAAAAGAGACAAAGAAAGAAAAAGTAAAAAGTGGGTGGAATGGATGAGGCCTAGGCCTGGGCTCAGAAGCTCTACTCCACCGCCATCATGGAGTTAGAATTAGGTTTTACTGTCACATATACTCAAGTACAGGAATGCACGAGTCCAGTGGAAAGTGTACAAGGTCACCATTTTGGGCACCAACCTAGGCACAAAACGGTGCCCAGGTACAAAATCTTCAGCACAAGTTTAAAAAGTTTAAATTTAGCATTACACTCCTTTTAAAGCAGAGAAAGGGGAAAGAAATAAAAGCAGATGAATTCTCACCGAGCTTCACCTCTTACTGGAAAGAGCAGAAAGCAGAAGATCAGAAACAGGGACTGAATAAAATTAAGTGTTAAGTAAAACATCAATAAAGAGGAAATTAAATGGAATTAAAAACTGACCAATCCCCGAGACCTGGCAGTTTCCATCCGAGGGTGTTAAACCAAGTTCAGAGGTCTGCAGATATAGGAGTTGTCCCCCGTATCGGAAAACTGTACACAGCGCTGCTTTTTAAGGCCAAAAGAGGAAAACTAGGGAATTACAGACCAGACAGCCTAACATCTGTGGTGGGGAAATCACTGATGTCAATAATCAAGGATGGGGTAACTGAATATTTGAAATTTCAGTTAATCAGTGAGTGCCAGCATGGATTAATGACAAGTAGGTCATGCCCGACAAGCCTCACGAAGTGTTTTGAAGAGGTGACTAAGGTAGTGGACCATGGGAATGTCTATGGATGTTTATATAGACTTCCAGAAGGCACTTGATAAAGTCCTACAGAAGAGAGGACAATTTTCCCACATGGCTGGGAAATTGCTTGAATAGCAGGCGATAGCAAGTAGGGCAAGTACTCAAATCGGCAGGATATGACCAGTCTTGTTCCACAAGGATCTGTGTAGGGGGTCTCAATTATTCATATTTATTAATGACTTGGATAATGGCATTGAAAATGATTTTCTATACATCAAATTTGCTGATGATGCAAAGTTAGGCAGCACTGTAGATAGCATACATGATTGGATAAAATTACAAGGGGATATTGATTGACTAACTGAATGGTCAAAAACATAGCAGATGGAGTTAAGTGCAACCAAGTGTGAGGTTATCCATTTTGGATTAAAAAGGATAGATCAGGGTACTTTCTAGATAGTATGAAGTAAACACAGTGGACGTTTAAAGAGACTTTTTGGTGGAGGGGTTCAGATGTATAGATCATCAAATCATGAGCAGGTGCAGAAAATAAACAAGCTAGCTAATGGAATACTGGCTTTTATAATCGAAATCACTGGAATACAAGAATGCAGAAGTTATGCTGCTGTCATACAAAATGCTAGCTATACCTCTCTGAGCACCGTGAGCAAATCTGGACACCACATCTCAAAGGAGATACTGGCCTTGGAGGGAGTACAAGGGACATTTACAAGAATGATACCTGAAGCCCAGTGTTAGGTTTGAGGAGAGATTACCAAAGTTAGGCCTGTTTTTGTTCCAATTTAGACAGTTAAGGGGTGATCTGATCAAAGTCTTCAAGATACTAACAGGAAAAGACAGTACACAAAGATGAGCAATTTCACTGGTTGGGGATTCTAGAGTTAAGGGGCAGTCTGAGAATTAGGGCCAGACTGTTCAAGAGAGACATTAGGAAGCAATCCCACATACAAAAGGGTGGTAGATGTCTGCAACTCTCTTCCACAAGCAGCAGTGGATACTAGATGATTTGTTAATTTTAAATTGGAGATAGGTAGACAGATTTTGTTAAGCAAAGATATTAAGGGATATGGGCTAAAAGCAGGTATATGGAGTTAGGCCATAGTTCACCCACAATCTCACTGGTGAGATAGTCTTGAGGGGCTGAATGTTCTCCTGTTCCTATGCTTTGATCTTATGAATGAGTAAATTCAAGGCAATATAATCTCCAACAAAAAAGAGAGAATCTAAACATCACTTGTTGATGTTCAATTACATTCTTATTGCTGAATCCTCTATCATCCCAGAAGTTATCATTGACCAGAAACAGAGCTGGACCAGCCATACAAATACTGTCACTCCCAGAGGAGGTCAGAATCTAGGAATTCCATTGAGTGTAACTTGCCTGTCTCCCCAGAACCCATCCACCATGTATTGGCATAAATAAAGATTATTCTCACTTACCTGGATGAGTGCAATTTCAACAGCACTCAAGAAGCTTGATGCCATGACAAAGCAGCCCTTGTGACTGTCACTCTATATGACACCTTCAATATTTATTCTTTGCCACAAGTGCATGTTGGCAATACTGTGTACCATTTATCTGCAAGTTCTCCATTAAATGGATGGCAGGACATGTCCTACGAGGAGAGAATGGTTTGACCAGGCCTGTCTTCACTGGATTTTAGAAGTTTGAGTGAGGAATCTGATTAAGGATTGTCAGTATGGCTTTGTGTATGGGAGGCAGTGTCTCACAAACTTAAGTTTTTTTGATGACATAACCAACCAGACAAGGGTAGAGAAGTAGACATTGTCTACATAGATTTTAGTAAAGTCTTTAACAAGGTTCTGCATGAAACCATGAATTAGTAAAGTCAGATCACATGGGATTCAGAGAGAGCTTGACAACTGGATACAAAACTGGCTTCACAGTAGGAGGGTGGTGGTGGAGTAGGAGTGTGGTTCTTTTGGACTGGAGGCCTGTGACTAGCACTGTTCTCAGGGATTGGTGCTGGGTCCATTTTTAATTATATAAATGATTTGGATAACTGACAAGAACTAAGGAGGTATGGCTGGTAAGTTTGCAGGTAATGCCAAAAATTGGCAGTTGAGTCGACAGTGAAGATTATCTAAGATCACAAAAGAATCTTGACCAATTGGGCTGGTTGCATTTATCCAAATTAAATTCCAAGTGTTGCATTTTGATAAAACAAAAGGGAGGACCTGTATAGTTAATAGCAGCATCCTGCATAGTGTTGCTGAATAGAGACCTAGGGGTTCAGGTACACAGTTCTTTCAATATTGCGTCACAGGTAGACAGGTGGTTAAGCAGGTGTTTAGCATTGCTCAGACCATTGATTATAGAAGTTGGGATGTCAAGTTGAGGTTGTACAGGACATTGAGGATATTCTGGAGTACTGTGTACACAGTTCTGGTCACCCTACTATAGGAAACATAACAAAGTGGATAGGGTTCAGAAGAAGTTTGCAAAGATGTTACCCAGACTGGAGAGTTTGAATTATAACGAGGGGCTGGGACTTCCTTTCCTAATTGAGCGTAGGAGGCAGAGGGATGACCTTAGAAAATCATGAATGGCACAGAAAATGAATAGTAAAGGTTTTTTTCTCTTCCCCCCCCCCCCCCCCCCCCCAATGTATGGGAGGTCAAAACAAGAGGGCACGGCTTTAAGATGAGAGGAGAAGATTTAAAAAAGGGACGTTAGGGACACCTTTTTCCACAGAGAAGGTGATGCGTTTATGGAAATGAGCTACCAGAGGAAGTAGTGGAGGTTGGTCCAGTTAAAAAGGCACCTAGACAGGCATAGGAAGGATTGAGGGGGATGGGGCCAAATGGGACAAGGTTAATTTAGGGTATCGGATTAGCCTGGACAAGTTAAATTAAAGGGTCTGTTTCTGTGGTGCATTACTAATGACTCTAGAGGTATTACAGTGGGCAAGTTAGCCAGGTGGTGATTAACTAGGTTTTTTATAAACTCAAAAGTAGGTTAACTATTCCATATAATGATAGTAGTTTCTATACCATCATATAAATCAAATCCGTACTATCCATGAAAGAAAGTGCCATGCTATTGAAGCTTTTCATCTTGTACTCATCAGGATGAAACTGATTAATGCCAAATCTCAAGAAACAAAATTTCAACCATGTGAAGCAGGTACTGACTGATTAGGGTAGAGAGATTACCAGAAAACACCAGGAAACAGTCAATTGCCAAGCTTCAGTTTTATTTCATCCAGCTTTCAATAAAAAGGTCCCACGTAGAAAAGTAGCAAATAAAACAGTGCGTGGGGGCAGTGAGATAATCTAATGGATTGAAAAATTGGTCAATAACCAGAAAGCAGGGAGTGCAAATAAATAGAACATTCTCAAGACGGCAGGCTGTTGCTAGCTGGATACCTAAAAGGTTAGTGCTAGGTTAAACAACTGTTCATGATTTATATAATGATTTGTTATGTGGAAATATTTAGTATTACCAGTCTAGATGACACCTGTTGGGATTGCAAGTTACAATGGATACAAAAAGAGACTCAAGAGGTTAGCCACTTTTGTGAATTAATAGTACAGCAAAATATTTAAGTGGTGACAGTCTAGGGACAGAAGGGGGCACAGATCCAGGTGCCCTTGTATTGAATCACAAAGTGTTAGTACACAGCTACAGCATATCATGAAAACAAATGGAATGCTGGCCTCTTGCCACAAGGACAGGGACATAAAAGCAGGAGCTCAACTGTAAAAGGCATTGGTGAGACCACACCTGCAGTGCTATATAAAATATTGGCCTCCTTAAACAATTTTTTTTTAAATAAGCAGTTAAAAAAAGTTCACTAGTTTGAATCCTGGGATAGAGGTTGTCATTGAGGAATGTTTGAGCAGGTCAGGCCTATTTATTGCCGTTTAGAGGAATGAGGTGATCTGAAATATACAAGATCCTGAGGGGACGTGACAAGGCAGGTACCGAGAGGATGTTTCTCTCATATGGGGCAGAACCTAGAACTGAGGGGCACAAGATCAGAATAAGGGACTTCCCTCGTAGATAGATAAAAAAGGAATAAAAATACTCAGATGCAGTTAATTTTTTAACATTTTCTTCCCCAGAAGAGAATGTGGAGATTGGGTAATTGAATATTGTTAGATTTTTGATCCACAAGGCAACCAAGGTGATTTGAAACATGGCACCAGCATCTTGGTGAGCAAATCTTTCTAAAGAATTCAATTTCTATTTGTATTTCACATTTGAACTATAACTAATTTACTGTTTAAATTCTAAATTTCAATACAGCTTAGGCAGAGATAGAGGCTCACTACTTAACTAACTTCAATTGCCGTTAAGAAAACCATCCAAAACCTGGTGGTCTTATAGTAGAAGTAGAGTTAAAACATAGCATAAAGAGATGACCAATTTGGAACAGAGCTAGCAGTTTAAAGAATAACTGAGAGGCAAAGTCAAAGCACGAAAGCCAACCCCTACTGGAAATGAAGCTCTGTATCTGAATATGCATATTAATAAAAACAAATTAATAGCACACAATGAAGTAAATGCAATCTGATAACAATCAGATGTGACTGTATGACAATGATACTTTACATCAACGTTTAGGAAAGGATGACGTTCAAGAGAAAAACTAGGTAAGGTGGAGGGGTAGCTCTGTCAAAGATGGCATTGGTACAACAGTTGAGATTACCTTGGTTTAGGAGGTCAGATGTGGTTTGGGTGGAGATGAGGAATAGAAGAGGAAAGAAGTTCCTACTGGATGGGTTTGCAGGCTCCTTAACAGCAACACAATGTAGGATGAAGTATACAGTAAAAAGGCACTTCTGATAAAGGGATGGCAATAGTCATGGAAGATTTATCTACATTAGAAAACAAAAATCAGATTGCCAATAGTATTTGGAGCAGGTCTTTAAGATAATTCCTTACAGCTACATTTACTGGAACAAATGAGAAAGCAGGCTATACTAGCCTTGATGCTGTATCATGCAACAGGATTCATTAATGATCTCAGAGTAAAGGCACTCAGAGGTATTAGCAACCACAATTGAATTTTACATCCAGAAAGAGAGCAGTTAATCTAAAACTAGCATTTAAACTTAAAGGCAACTGTGTGGGTATGAAAACTGAGCCACTACACTAGGGGATCAGAGAAACAGTGGCAGACGCTTAAGAGGATAATTCAAATTACTCAAAATTCTAAAGGGAGTAACCATCATCTGTGATTGAATAAGTTAAAGGAAAGCACATAATTGTGCAAAGATGGCTGGGAGGTCAGATTATTGGCAGAGAACAACTAAAAGATTAATCAGGAGAGAGAAATTAGTGTACAGAGGAAACTGGATAGAAAATTAAAACAGAAAGGAAGAGGGTGTTTAAGATAAAAGCAAAGTGGGTGTTGGTTCTCAAGAGTGAGAATAGGAAGTTAACAGAAGATAGAGGAAATAGAAGATGAAATTAACAAATATATTGCCTATCTTCACTAGACTGAAAAAACAACCAGTAACAAGTAAACACAATCAGGCGTTGAGAAAAGAACTGAAGTTACTATCAAGGGAAATGCAGCCTACTGAAGTGGGCTGACAAGAGCCATACTAGCATCCATCTTAAAAAGAGAAAATAGATACGTTGGTGTTAATTTAAAGAAATACTAGATTCTGGAAAGGTTCTGGCAGACTAGAAAAAACAGCAAGTGTAATTCCTTTACTCGAGATAAGAGGGAAGCAGAAAACAGGGAACTTCTAGGCCAGTTAGCTTGACATCTGTTGTGGGGAAAGGTTGGGAATTGGTCAAGGAGGTTATAGCTACGCACTTAAAGGCTAGCAGGAACAGTCAGAACTGCTTTGTCAAAAGGAAAGTTATGTTTTAGCCTCTTCTGCAGGAAAATTTGGCATGTCCATAAAAAGGTTACTCACCAATTTCTACAAATACACCATTGAAGGCAAACTGTCTGGGTGCAGTGGCCTGGTATGGCAATTTCTGCGCCCAGGACCATAAACTACAGAAGATGACACACACAGGCCAGACCAAACCGTCATGGAAGGCAACCTTTCATCCATGGGTTCCATTTACATGGCTTGCTGCTGCAGGAAGGCCAAAAGACCCATTGCACCCTGGTAATGACTTCCTACAACCTCCTCTGCCAGGCAGATACAGAAACCTGAACACAAGCAGATTCAGGAACAGCTTCTTTCCTGCCATTAGACTGTTGAATGCACTCTAGCCTCAAAGAATGTAACCTGCAAGGGTCTTTTATCTTGACATCCTTTGCTTGCTGTGACCTGCCTGTACCATTTGTAAACATGGCTTTTCACTGTATTTTGGTACACATGACAATAAAATCACAAGTTCTTTGAAGGATTAACATTACTGTAGATAAAGGGGGAAGCTGTAGATGAATTGCACTTGGATCTCCAGAAGGCATTAGACAAGGGCCACATAAAATCATTGCACAAAAGTAGAAGCTCATGATGTGGGGGTAACTTATTAGCATCAAAAGATTAGCTGGCTGGCAAAACAAATAAACAAAATGCACTGAACAGAATTCTGCCAGTAGTAGCATTGGGAATTTAATGTTTTACAAGTTTATATCCATTTCTTAGATGAAAGAAGGGAAGGCATACTAGCTAAATTGGCAGGTGACAACAGGGAGGAAAGTGCACAAAGAAGAGGACCAGAGGTTGCAAACAGACATAGACAAGTTGAGTGAGCAGGAAAACAACTTGCAGATGGAACACAAAATGGAAAATTGTGAAGTTTGTCACTTTGGCAGCAAAAAGGACAAAGAAAAAAGTATTACTTAAATGGAAGGACTGGAGAATTCACAGCTGCAGAATGATCCAAGTTTTCTACTGCAGGTACAGCAAGTAATTAAGGCTGATGGAATACAATCCATTATTAAAACAGGAATTGAACATAAATGAGGGGATATTGTGGTTCAGTTATATTTTGAATGCTGTGTGCAGTTTTGATCTTTTTATCCAAGGAAGCACGTAATTACATTGAAGGCCGCCCAGAGTAGGTTTACTAAGTTGATACCTGTAATGACTGGTTGTCTCATGAGGAAAGGTTGTACAGTTTGAACTCTTCCACTGGAGTTTAGCTTAAAAGGGATGTCATGACTGAAGTATAAAGCTCATGAACAGTCTTGAAGGTGGATGTAGAAAGATATTTCTTCTTTGGGTGAATCCAGAACTAGGACAATTTCTTTCCCCCTCAAAGATTTGCAAGGCTCAGCCTTTCAGATCAGATGCAAAATTTATTTTCCTCCAGGGTTTGTGCATATTACCATATTTCCCAGATATGGTGTCCCAGAAAATGGTAGAGGCAGGATCGTTGAAAATCATGAAGGTTAAGGTAGATCAAGATTCTTCTGAGGCAAGGAAATAAGATTTTTGGAAGAAACAAAGATGAGCCATAGTGAAGCAGGTTTGAGGGGTCAAGTGGTCTACCTCTGCTCCTACTTCAGACAGGAAGCAGGAGTGGAGATGAATGAGCATATCAATGCTGACTTAAACAGTAATCAGGCTTAAATAGAAGACACCAACTCCCATTAATGTTATTACTTCTGCTTTCACTATATTGATGGTTCACATGTTTTTAAACAATTCTCTTTTACAAGGTGTTGTTCCCAAATGACTGCTGCCCCTTGCCTTTCTTGGGTGAAGAGACTGCAGGTTTTAGAGTAGGAGCTACTGCACTACATTTTCTACAGTGTACACAGCCCTGCCAGTATGTCAGTGGTGGCGAGTGTAAATATTTAAGGTTGTGAATGAGGTGTCGATCAAGTAGGCTGCTTTGCATGAGATGTCAAGCCATGACTCAGGTATTACTAAAACATTAGCAAATTTTAACAGAAAATCCAAATTACAATAAGTACCTAGAGAGTAAGTTTGTTTAAAAAAACATCATTTCATAAATTGTTAGGATGCAATGGGCACCCCAGAGCTCAACAGCATTATGAAATGCGTTTCCCCAAATCAAATCTACTAAGAGCTGCAACTGGCATTTAATCAGTTCAGTGTATGTTTGCTTTTGTACAACTTTTTTTGGGTCTGCATTCATGTTAACCCAACACTGGAGGGTAGCTAAAGCCTAATTTTAGGCTTTTGATTTAGCATTTCCAAATCATTGAAAAAAGGGAGTAAAGATTTAGAACAGTCAGGCTAATAGGCAGTGAACTTGGCTGTAATCAACATTATGGCATCTTCAGAGCCCTGCCTTTCAATGGGAGGATGTGGCAATATGAATTTAATGTGTGACTGAACTGTAATGACCATGCTTAATCTACAAGGGGAAACTTATTGAAGGGACATTACTTTCCCATTGTCTGTAACACACCAAAAAAAAGTTTACTAATCTCCATTCCGAGCGTTTCTTTATTCCAATTTTTTTTGTTTTAAATTTGGTACAAGATAGATTTAATGGTCTAGACCACACACTGATTTGCCTCCAGAATTTTTGGATATAGGATTAAAAAGGGGGCAGGGTATATCAATTTAAAAAACAGCATATTTTTATTCTTCAAATAAGACAAAGATCAGTTTGTTACAGAAATATGGTTGAGATAAGTGCTGAAAGTATAGAAATGTAATAACTTAATAGGAAGGATAAGTGTTATGAGGATGAAATCAAGACCACATTCCTTAAATCATTGCAAGCCTGGCTAACGAGAAGATTTTAAATAATTGAAGGGATTGAAAACTTGAAGTCAGCCAGCAACTGTGATGACTTTTGCAGCTGGATAAATAAAGGTAGCTCCCACAGGTGGGCTCAGCTGAATAGCTTTTGGTAGTGAACAAAGTCTCCCCCACTTATAGGTGTGGCTGTTGGTAGTCTGGTTACTGCCCTGTTTTCCTGTTGGTGTTCAGATGATTCACCAGAGACATCTGCACACAATGATTGTTCACAGCTAAACTTCCAAAGTTCCATGTATAAAAATGGCTGCTGTCCCAAATGGGCAAATCAAGTTTCCACAATAAGTGAAAGCAAAATACTGATTTTGCAAAGTTGAAATAAATATAAAATGAAGAAACTCAGCAAGTCTGGCAGCAACTGTGGAGGGAGAAATGAGTTAAAATGTTTCCATTCCACTACAATACCACTTCAGAACAGAGATTATTTCCGAACAAGATTTATGCCAGACTTGAAATATTAACAGTTTTTGCCTCTCCACAGATACAGTCAGACCTGAATTTCTACAACATTGTGTATGCTTCTATAGAAAGTAATGGGTTAAATCAAGGTTTGGAACACAGACCCATCCATTTTCTTTTTGTGGAGGCAATTAGCTTTTTAAAATGATCAGCTATTAGCCTCGATGGCTTGTTACAATCTTTTGGTATTGGAAGAGCACAATACACCAAGTCAGAGTTGCACAGCACAGAAACAGACCTTTTGGTCCAACTCATCCATGCCAACCAGATAGCTTAAATTAATCTCATCCCATAACCACCTAAACCGTTCCTATTCATATACCCATCCAGATGGGTTTTAAGTGTTGTAGTTATAAATTCACACTTATTGACGCTCAGTAGCAGTGCATATCATCTACGTAAATGTACTGTCACAAATCACCAAGTCTTCCAACTTCCATCTAGAAGGACAAGGGCAACAGATACATTGAAACATCACCTGCACATTCACCTCCAAGTCACTCACCATCCTGACTGGAAGTATATCAACAATCCTTCAGCGTCACTGATTCAAAATCCTGGAATTCCCTCCAAGGGTCAACCTTGCACATGGACTGCAGTGGTTCAAGAAAGCGCTCACCACCACCTTCACATGAGCAATTCGGTACAGGCAATGAATACAGGCCCATCCAGCAATGCCCACTTCCCATGATGAGTGAAAGAGAAGACACTCTAACACAAGCTGGAAATGGTTGCAATAAACTGTATTGTGTTAACTGCAAGAGACATTTCCAGTTAAACCAGGAAGTAGTTTGCTTCTGCCTTATTGGACCATGCAGACCCTGCAGTTTCCTATACTTTAGGAAGGACTGGTAGCAGCAGCTTATATAGTGGAGTGAACTGCTATGTGGTATTACCAACATACACTGAAAACTATTGTGCTTTCCGATGTCGTCACTGAGGGGAGCGAGCTAATGAGAAACAGGAGGGACAAGGATATACCCAGGGGGATATTTGGGGAACAGCATGGGAGCAGGAAGAGAAACCATTGCAGGCGATTATCCAGCTAGTGAAACAGACAACGCATTCTGTTGAGAGCAGTTCCAAGCATCTGGATGTCAGAGGAGAACTTCAATACAACAGAATCCCTAAAGTGCAGAAACAGGCCACTTGGTTCAACAAGTCCATACGGAATCTGAACTGCATCCCAACCAGAAACACTCCTCTTTTATCCCTATGACCCTACACTTCTCATGACCAATTCACCTAACCTCCACAATGTTGGGACTGTGGGGGGAGAACATGTAAACTCCACGCAGAGTTTCACCCAAGGGTGAAAATGAACCTGGGTCCCTGGTGCTGTAAGGCAACAGTGCTAGTAGAGGGGATAGTCACTGTCAAATAAGGAGGCAATAGCCTAGTGGTATTATTGCTGGGCTGTTATTCTGAGATCCAGGTAATGTTCTGGGTGGAGCACAGATGGTGGAATTGGAATTCAAAGAGGGAGGCCAAATTATTTACCCTTAAATATCTAATGAATTCAAAATAAACCTTGGTATCTCTTCTTGCAAAAGAGAAATATGACTAATACTAGTTGAATGCACACAAATATTCACATGGCTTCTGGGAGACATTTTAAAAGACTACTTGTGTCTATCTTAAGATGTTAGCTTTCATTACTAAAAAGATAGCCCATTTATTATGGCATACATTGCAAAGATTTATCCTCCTTGAGACATTTAAAAAAATCAGGCCAGTGAGAAAATGAAAATACTTTAGGCACATCAGCCACACAGCTCTTCATCTAAGAAATGTTTCAGCATGAGGAAATTAACTCATTTGTGAGTAAGTGCTGTGGATCACAAGAGCATGGCAGCACTTGGCTGTGTTAATCCCTGTCAATGGCAAAATGAACTATGCTAGGAAATTTCAATTATCCAAGAAATAAGAAACAGATCATAAGTATTAATTTAAATTTGCAGGAAAAATTGCTGAAACGTGGTTGGTACACTATCTTTTGGCACTGATTCAAATGCAGCCTCAAGTGTGAGCATTTCTTTTCTACTGGTATAGCCAATAAGGCAACGAGACAATTACACAATAGTAGCATCAGGCTTCAACTTCAACCTACGTTAAGTTAGGTGATGCTAGCAGACTGTACGATTGATGCAAACACTTCTTTCATTCAGGTTCATGAAATTCTGCCAAAGAAAGAAAACCACTAACTAGGCAGATCCAATGCCTGAGGATTAAACTGTGGTTTCACCCTGTGAAAAGAAATGCGATCCTGTGGACACAATATGCAAAAGTAGTTGAATATTTAAATTTAGAATAATGTTCTCAAAACAACTGCACGAGGGTACGGTTAAAAGTTAAGGGTTAGGTCAAAGGAAGTGATTTAATTTGATCCACTGAAAAGTAGTATATACAAGGACAGCACAGTGGCTCGGTGGTTAGCACCGCTGCCTCACAGCACCAGGAACCCAGGTTCGATTCCACCCTTAGGCAACTGGCTGTGTGCAATTTGCACATTTTCCCCATGTCTGTGTGCATTTTCTCCAGGTGCTCCGGATCCCTCCCACAGTCCAAAGACGTGCAGGGTAGGTGCACTGGCCATGCTACATTGCCCATAGTATTCAGGGATGTGTAAATTAGGTGGGTTATAGGAGGGTGGGAGGCTGAGTGTTGGTATGGATTTGTTGGGCCAGAAAAGGGCCTGTTTCCACACTGTACAGATTCTGTGAAAGCCTACTTCTCAAACCTATTTTGTAGCCTCAAAAGTCAAGTTCATAAAAATTAAGCCACGTAACCAGAGACTGCAATTTAATTTGGGAACTTTTGCTCAGTCGTATCAATGACAATCTCAAAAAAGGAAGATATTTAATTAAATGCATCTACTGAAATCAAGCAAGGGTAGCAATGTAGTTATTCCTCTACTCAGCCTGTTTAAAAAGGTTGTCTCAAAGTATTTAGGTCTTCATAATTAATCAATTTATGACTTCTAAATGAAGCAATGAGGGGAAAAAGCTGGTTTAATCCATTGATACTATTTAAAATTTTGCCCAGTGGCCTGCTCTTTCAGGCATCACAATACAAGCTGCTCACATACTCTAGTTTGTCATTAACTCTACACAAGAAATAAAATGAATATACACCTTGTATGTTTATCAAATCTTATCATAACTGCTTTTCAGTCATTTTCAAGCAGTTTCCAGTTGCCAAATTCCAAACCTTGGAATCACATTAAGTATTTTGAAAAATCAAAACAACAGCTGAACTGTTACATCCCTAACATTCCCCCCCATTTGCAGCCATGTCTGCACCAGTTATCTGCAGAAACATCTTAGTGTTACCCCATCCTACCTTCTCCCTTGCACATACTACTTTTACTAATCAAATTTCCTCTTCAATTGAGACATTCCACTTGTTTCCAACATACTCAGGCAACGCATTCTAGATTCTAACTACTCTCCCCATGAATAGCTTTCCATGTTGCCATTGGTTTGTTGACTAATTACTTGAATGTGTTCTTTTATCCTGAATATTTCCTTAAAAGAACATTGCCCCCAATCTACTATCTCAGCCCCAATTTTAAATGCCTAAAGTTCTCCACTATACTTGAGGATCCACATCCTTTGGACCATTGAGGATCTTTTCTGCATTCTGATGCCATCGTATCTTTTGTACAGTATGACACAGTCAAGACCAAACCATTATTCCATACAAGTTTTGGAAAACTCTTACTTCCGTACCTATTAATAAAGCCTGGGATAAGCAGTGTTTTATTAACCACTCTAGAGCTGTTACCTTCCAATATTAATACACACACCTGCAATCCTACACCAACATTAGAAACATGGTTTGATTGTTCCTATCAAAAAAGTGAATCAATTCGCACATCTCAAATTCCATCTGCCACTGATCCACCCATTGCAGCAACTTGTTCACGTCTGTACCAATTTCATAGAGCATCAAACACTGAGGGGTGATTGAAATAATGGGATGACTGACTATCCATTGTCCCATGTAATCATTTCTAGAAACTTCCCCACTAGCAAAGTCAAATGACAGGCCTGTACTTGTTGGTCTCATTTTTAAAATGGAGTAGTTTAAAATTTGCAATTTTGTCCTTTGGAATGACAGAGCACAAGAACTAGTAAATTATGGCCAGATACCTCTGCAATTGCCATTCACTTCCTTAAAACCTCTTTTGATGTATTCCATCAAGTCCCATTGCCAGATCAACTCTAGGTGTTGACAACCTAATGCTTCTCCCCATATCAATTTTGAAACCCTGAAGTGTCAGAATGATCTCTTCAATAAGTAAAAGAATGGTGGATGCTGGAAATCTGAAACCAATAGTCTGAGAAATTGCTGAAGAAACTCAGCATGTCTGTTAGTATCTATGCAAAAAACAGAATTAAGTTTTCCTCATATGCTGCCAGACCTGCTGACTTTCTTCAGCAATTTCTGTTTTTGATCTCCTTCCACAAACACAGCATTTTGTACCTTGATAAAGAGATCCAAAGCCCTTATTTAACACCTCAGCAACATTCCCTGGCTCCATGAGAACATCCCCTTTTAGATTCATTAAAAGAGTCCTATTCCTCCTTTTAAGTCACCCTTTTGCCATATGATCAAAGACAACTTCAACTCCCTTTACATTAGCTAGTAACTCGTTATACTCCAAAAAGATCAGTTTTTATTTTAAAACAAAAGCAGAATTTACTACACCATGTGTTCAGCAGTCACTTTGCTCCTCTTGCATGATTTTCCACTTCCCATTTTAATGTTTGGGGTAGCATAGTGGCTCAGTGGTTAGCACTGCTGCTTCAGTGCCAGGGACCTGGGTTCGTTTCCTACCTCAGGTAACTGTGTGGGGTTTGCACAGTGCTTGCGTGGGTTTCCATCAGGTACACTGGTTTCCTCCCACAGTCCAAAGATGTGAAAGTTTGGTGGATTGGATTGGCTATGGTAATTTGCCAATAGTGTTCAGGTGGTGTGTAGGATGGGTGCATTAGACACAGGAAATGCAGGGTTACAGGGACAGGGTATGGGGATGGGTCTGGGTGGGATGCTCAGGAGGGTTGGGCTGAATGGCCAGGTTGTTTCCACACTGGGGATCCTATGAAATCAGCCTGATTCAGTTGAATTGTCCACTGGATGTTTTTCTTATAGAATGTCAGTTCCCACACTTTGGTGACCGACAGACTGAGTATTGCAACTGAACAATTTTGTTGCCATGCTTAACCTATGAAGCACATTAAAAAATCAAAATTAGTAGATAGCTGATATTAACATTAAACTTTGCTAAAGTTGCCAAGATACACTGCAATTACATATCTATCCTATGATTTTACTGCTTCCCTCAGGTTCAGCATTGTTAATTTGTAAAAAACTCAGCTTTACAGTCATAGGTGGAATATTCTGTCCCGAGTATACTAGCATTAATAATGCAGATTTATGGTATAGGTTCCGTAATCATCTTAATATCTTTGAAAAACTGCAGTGTCAGAGCTGCATTACCTCATTTGTTCTCACAAACGAGTGACCTACTTGTCACAATTAGGTAAGAAAGCAATGAAATCAACGTGTGATGGTAAAATGAAGTGCCTGATCATCCCAAACACTTCAAACTTCAATATCCAGTAATACTTTCTTCATGTTCAGTCCTTCAATGATTTCATACTGTTGGCCTACTCAATAGCTCAAGTTAATTCTGTTTTCAATCTCTTCTCATTTAGCCTCTCGAGTCACCCAGTTGTTTCTACCGTCACTTTAAAGGTACTGAGTTTTGAACACCCAGTGCCTGGTCACCCATCAACCAGATATCTTATCTCAAAAGATTATACTACCACTACTCTTTGCTATCAAGATCCTTCGGTCACTCAAGAATCCACTTGGGAGAGAAGGATAGTAATGGACTACTCTGCAGTTATGAAATATTAATTCTGGCTTCCTGCCACTCACTCACTACTTATAGTCCTTCAGTGTGCCACCTTCTTCCATCCTCAGAGGTCACTTCCCCATAATATTTACCTCCAACACCCTTAATCATCTCATCTAATACCCAAACACTCAACCATCTTTCCTTATCCTATAGCTTACTGCTTATTAAAATGGTACAAAGGTACTCTAAGAATGTGAATTCAAAAAACAGTGATGTACAGCATCGGTCAAATGGTCAGAGATTGCATGCATAATACACAAGTGTATCAAACCTAAAAATACAACTGCAGATGCTGGAAAAATTCAGTAGATCTAACATCTGGAGAGAAAGCAGAGTTAACATTTTGGGTCCAATGACCCTTCTGTAGCTTGGAAACACAGTTGGTATATGTAGTAACTGTGCGCATATGTGTGGACCAAGCTTCTTGCTGCTGGCCACTTCAAAAACACTACCATGTTCCTAGCCAACATCCATCTCAGGCTCGCTGCAGTGCTCCAGCTAAGCTCAGCACAAGCTGGAAGAATAGCATCTCATTTTCTACTTGGGGACCCTGTAGCCTTCAGAACTCCATACAGTTGAATAATTTTAAGAGCTGCATTTTCTCACGTCCTTACCCCAAACCCACACAATGGATCTTATCACATGAGCTGCTACCGTGACCAACCCATTGTCAGCTACTAATTGAGCCAGAATCTGATCTTTACCCATTTCTTTGGAGAAAGCTGCCTGACCTGCTATGTTCCTCCAACTCCACTGTACTGACATTTAACCCATTCCTTTGTTCAACTGTTTTCCATTTCCTCTCCATCTATAGTTCAATTTTACCCCTACCTCATCTTCAGCACATAAATCAACCTTTTCCTTGCCAAAAGTTCTGAACAAGGGTCACTGGATCTGAAATATTAACATTACCAGACTTGGAGTATTTCCAGAAATTTCTCATGTTTTTAAAAGTTAGTCTGAACAAAGATAGGTTTTGACATTTGAATTGAGCAATTCTGAAATTGTATTTTTAAATCATAAACAAAAGAAAACATGGATCACATGACATGAGGCTTGGCTCTCTTGCTCTAAGGCAGGGGAAAACACTTGTTAGCCATGTACAACTTTCTTTGAAAATAGTAAGAAAATTGGTTCTCCAGCTGTTTTCAATCACTAGATAAAAAGCTCAATTCTACTACATATGGAGAAATACAAGTTTCAGAAGCTTAACTAGATCATGCTCAGAAGTCAAGATCAAATTCAGACTGACATTAACAGAACTAGAGACAGGTGTAATGCTACAGGCTTTGTGCTGACAGCTCTGGGAAAAGTACCAATAGCATTCACAGCCTGATGAGCTTGAACTTGTAAGGGTAAGCAAAAGTGTAAGTGTAAACAAAACTACAAGTCAAAAAGAACCAAGTTATAGGTAGGTTTAGTGTGATTTTCTTTAAAAGAATCCTTCTTCAAACCTTGCAATCAGATGAAGATTTTTGAAAGACAGTAACTTGATTCCTCAGAAAACTGATCACACGAAGAAAAAGTTTGTCATTAGAATGTTTAGTGTCAGCATTTGCTGCACAAGAAACAAAATTGTACCAACTGCTTATACTCCACACAGTTAAATCCAGAAATCTGTAACCATTTGTCAGTCATACAATGCTATCCCAAAATGGTGGGGTTTTTCCATAGATTCAAAATCCCTCCAGTGTGGAAACAGGCCACTTGGCCCAACAAGTCCACACCACCCTCTAAGAGCATCGCACCCAGACCCATTCCCCTTGTCTAACCCACATAACCTAAACATCCCTCGGCACTATAGGCAATTTAGCATAGCCAATCCACCTACCCCGCACATCTTTGGACTGGGAAGAAACCAGAGCACTCGGGAAATTGAACAATTCTGAAATTGCGGTTTCACCCTGCAAGAAATGTGATCTTGTGGACACTAATAAATATGCAAGAGAGTAGTTAAATACTTAAATTTAGAATAACATTCTCAAACTGCATGAGGGTATAGGTTAGAAGTTAAGGAGGGTTAGGTCATGAAGTAATTTAATTTGATCCACTGAAGTAGTATGTGCAAGGGTGGCATGGTGGCTCAGTGGTTAGCACTACTGTCTCACTGTTATTACAGTCTTTGTAGATTAAAAAGTTACTAATCAATACTTGAAGTGAACTTGTGCACTGCAATTCTTACAAAACAAAACATTAAGGATATATAACTGAATTTTAAATATTATATAATCTTGGTCCAGAAATGCTAATTTTGGGAATCTGAAGCATTACTTCCTTTATTTGCCTGAAAAATTCAGGCTCTCTTTTTCTTTTTAAAAGGCTTTTACAGTTTAGGATATGGGATTTAATTTATTTGCATTTTAATGCAATCAAAAAAAGATCACAAACAAACAGGATGCGTTACTTCCTGGGTTTTGGCCTGAAAGTTTCCACTCTAAACAGCTGGATGACTTCCTTGCTCCCGACATCAATAGATGATGTCAGAATGAAAAAGTAGTGGACAAATTTAGATGCTACGCAATCTACTTCAAATGTAGAACTATTATAAAGGTGATTTGCAGGGTACCTAAACACATTAATGACAGAAAATACTGGAACTTCCAAGTCTGTATGCCCTGGTTGACAACCAAAGGCAGGGCTCCCATGACCATGCTCAAGGGCAATGGATCTTTAACACTGAACTCGATTAAGTAACACTAGTTGAATTCTTTAAAGATGTACACAATTATGCATTCAGAATTTAATATTTGAGGGATTTTTGAAAACTTCAATTATGTCTCCCCTTCATATTCACTTCAATCTCTACATTAGTGGTATAATTCCAATAAAATTATGAACATCTGCCATACCATTTCTAGGGCATTAGGATCCTAAAAGAAAGCCTGATGCCCAAATTTATAGATAATATTCCCGTTATTTCTTTGTCTATCCATCCCAAGTACATCATAGCCAGAATCCTTAGTTCCCATTCCCTTGCAGATACAAGTTGCCACACTAAGTCAATTTTATTTGTTGTACTCCTGAACTGGAGTACAAAAAAACAAACTTAGGGTGACACTCCAGTACAGTTGTAAGACTGCTATACTGCCAGAGGTGGCATATTTCAAGGCATGTTTGTTTAATGAAGGCCCATCTCCTCTCCCATGTACTATTTTGAGAAATGTTTTCCCAATGTTCTCACCAATATTGAAGAACTGGTCATTTGCAAGCTGCCACAAAAAGCAAGGCAATAAGTCACAAAATAACTGCTGCATTTTCTACATTACAAGAACTTTCAAAAACTTTAGGTGGGTGTAAAGCATTTGAAACACTAGTTGAAAAAAGGTGCTATAAATAAAAATGCAAGACTTATTTAAAATACATTTTGCAGCAATTCATTTTGACAAGTCAGTTGGCTTTGCTTCTTTGCCATTCACCCAGTTCACATTCTTTTCTCTGGTATTCTTACCTGCTCTGATAGAAAGGGCAGCACATTGTTTAAACTAATGCTCAAAACACTGGTCAGACTGACATTATTGGTCCCAGCCTCATTTAGGTGCAACTTTTCAAGACATGTACAAGCTCCTAGCATTCTACATCTGGCTCCAAAGTTCTAGGAATGTGATGCCTCCCCAGTCCCATTCTATTGACCATCTTGGTATTTCTGCAAAATAACTGCAGTCAAACAGTACTATGTGAAATACTAGATTTAAAGCTTCTCCCCCCCCCGACCCCCCAAACCAAAAAGCCATCCAGAGTTAAAAATTTGAGAAAAATACTGAATGCTGTCCTTTCATAAACAGGCCTAGGAATACAAATGCCAATCTGTAGAGATGCCTTTCCACTTCTTCATAATGAATGAATTTTGAACTTCCAAGTTGAAAAGGTAGGTTTGTGCTCAATGATCTCAACATTGAGAATTGAGATTCCTCAAAATCTGCCAGCTACAGTTGGTGTCTGAAGAAACCAGTTTCATGGAACAAGTTTGTTAGGAAGAAGTCTTTGCTTCAGGTTAAAAGTTTCATAGCAACATAATTGACCCTTCTTTCAGTCCAGGTCTGTGTAGTGGCATTCCCATTGCATTATGTAAAAAAATTCTGAAAATGTATAGTCATTAGCTTCATCTCTGGAATCAATGCCAAAATTATTCCTCATTCACTTCAGCTTTAAAAAGGCTTCCACTCAAATCTACTGAAACTTCATTTTTAGCACAGTTTTTAAATTATAAAAATTATTGCCCCCAACACTTTGCCACACTGAACCAATTCCATCAGCTCATTCACCTCCATTGTGCCATTTCATCTATCCATAGAAATTTTCATTGGAAAATGTTTAACCAAAGAAATTAGAAACCAAAACAACAACTTACAGTCTTATGTAATCTTCCCTATTACGGCCTTATTGACTTTTACTGAACTAACAAAAACTCAAACACTATGTGCACATGACGTTTTAAAAACAGCAGGGCTATTTAAAACTTGAAAAAATGGAAGGCTTCAAGTCTTGTCAGAAACACAGGATGCAAGCGTTATGCTTTTCTCTTCAAATGAATGTGCAGATAGGATATAATTTCAAAGTGGGGAGATGACATTTAGCAATGTATTAAACAATGGAGTAGCAGCAGACTTAGGACCTCAGGTAAAATTACATTTCATCTGTCACAAGTGTGATGGGATACATTTTGGTCATAAAGAATGATCGATTTAAATCTAAATAAACAGTTACAACTTTAAAAGTTATGCAGGACAGAGACCTGGCAGGACAATTAAGGCAGTTGTTGAAAACTGTATATACAACTTTGATAGAAATAAGAGAATGCTAAGGCAGTGGTTTTGCTGAAAGAAACTTAAACACTGGTTAGACTGCAAGTGAGGTAATGTTCAATTCTGGACACCACACTTCAAACAATATTTCAGGTGTTAAAAAGTATGGATAAAAGTGACCATAACGATACCATACATGAAGAAATTCAGACAAGAGATTGAGAATAATTTGATAGATTCAAATTCATGAAGTGTTTTGATTAGAAACATCACCTTATTGTCTATCTCATGTCAGTAATCAGGGTACAATGATTTTAGATAACTTGCAAAGGAATCAGAGCAAATTGAACTTTTTTTGCTTAAAAATGGCTGAGAAGTGACCAAAAACTGCTAATTTAAGTTTCACTACCAACTTTGAAAAGGGAAAAAAGGGATAAACAGTTTAGGGCAAGAGAACAAAACAAGAGTGGAATTAGACAGTTCTCTTAAAAAGAATGGTATCCTTCTGTACTAGATCAAAATACAAGCTAAACTAGTCCTAGCTTAGCTAGAAAGTCCTTGCATTTCTTTGTGCCAGCCTAAGAGTACACAAGTTCTAACTTCTGTGCTTAATCACACAGAGGTCACAAATTCTTAGCCACAGGAAGAAGATACCAAGAGTAGGTCATTCACTTTGTGCTTGCTGCACCAATGAATAAAATCATAGCTGACCTGATCATAATGTCAAATCACATTCCCACCTAGACCAATAACCTTTCATTCCCTCACCTACTTCTGACTTAAATAATCAAAGCTATGCTGCCACCAACTTTTCAGAAAGACTGCTCCAAAGACTCAAAAAAATCTGCCTCATCTCTACTTTAAGAGCAGACCACCTCTTAATAGCAAATCCCAGAAGAACAAGCATCCTCACCATATCGGAGACGCTTCCTCAGGATTTTGTTTCAATTGAGTCACCTCTTACTCTAATTCACTAGATATAAACCTAGTTTGTCCAACTTTTCCTCTGATGGCAACCCACACATTCTACATATTAGTGTAGGAAATCTTGAGCTGCTGTTACAGAATTTACATCCTCCCTTAAATAAGGTGACCAATACTGCACAGTACTCTTGGTCCAGAGTTGCAAATGGTGTGCCAATTTGGTACCACAATAAGACAACTACACATGCCAGATAGATATGAACAGCAGTATGCAATGAAGTCAAACAATCCTGCAGACAACAGACCAGATCAAAGCTCAACATGGCTGTCATATCCAGTCACAAATGCCAGTGAACAACTACTCAAACAACTGTAGAAAGCTGCACACTGGTTGAGAAGACCAGCATGTCAGATATATAGCATGGAAACAGACCCTTCAGTCCAAATCATCCTTGTCAACCAGATATCCTTAATGAATCTAGTCCCATTTGCCAGCATTTGGCCCATATCCCTCTCAACCCTTCCTATTCATATACCCATCCAGATGCCTTTTAAATTTTGTAATTGTACCAGCCTCCATTTCTTCTGGCAGTTCATTTCATACAGGCACAACCCTCTGCGTGGAAAAATGTTGCCACTTAGATCCCTTTTAAGTCTTTCCCCTCACCTTAAACCCATGCCCTCTAGGTTTGCACTCCCCACCCAGGGGAAGTCCTTGTCTGTTTACCCTATCCATGCCCCTAAACCTCTATAAAGGTCACCTCAGCCTCTGATGCTCCAGGGAAAATAGCCCCAATCTATTCAGTCTCTTCCGACAGCTCAAACCCTCAAAACCTGGCAACATCCTTGTAAATCTTCTCAACCCTTTCAAATTTCACAACATCCCTCCTATAGCAGGGAGACTAAAATTGCATGCGATATTCCAATAGTGGCCTAACCAGTGTCCTGTACAGCCACAACATGACCTCCCAACTGCTATACTCAATGCACTGACCAATAAAGGCAAGCATACCTAATGCCTTCACTATCCTAGCCATCTGCAACTCCACTTTCAAGGAACTATGAATCTGCTCTCCAAGGTCTGTTCAGCAACGCTCCCCAGGATCTTACCATTATGTGTAAGAGTCCTGTCCCAATGCGCCTTTCCAAAATGCAGCACCTCAATTACCTAAATTAAACTCCATCTGCCACTCTGATCCACTGACTCATCCGATCAAGATCCTGTTGTATTGAGGTAACCTTCTTCACTGTCTACTACACCTCCAATGTTGGTGTCATCTGCAAACTTATACCTTCTATGTTCATATCCAAACAATTTTATATAAATTGCAAAAAGCAGTAGACCCAGCATCAATCCTTGTGGCACACTACTGGTCACAGGCCTCCAGTCTGAAAGCAACCCGACACCGCCACTACCCCGCCTTCTACTTTCGAGCCAGTTCTGTATCCAAATGCTAGTTCTCCCTCTATTTCATGTGAGCTATCCTTGCTAAACAGTCTACCATGAGGAACCTTGTTGAACACCTTACCGAAGTCCATAAAGGTCATTTGCTGCTCTGCCCTCAATCCTCTTTCTACCTCAAAAAAGGTAAGACAGTTTCCCACTCAGCCATGTTGGTTCTCTCATCAGTCCTTGCCCGTCCAAGTACATGAAAATCTTTCCTTCATTATTCCCTGCGACAACTTGCCCACCACCTATGTCAGTCTCACTGCTCTACAGTTCCCTGGCTTTTCTTTACCACCTTGCATAAATAAATAATGGCACAATGTTAGCCAACTTCCAGCACCTTGCTGGTGGCTATTGATGAATACAAATATATCAAAGGGCCCAACAATTACTTTTCTAGTTTCCTACAAAGATCTAGGGTACACCTGATCAAGTCCTGGGCATCTATCCACCTTTATGCATTTTAAGACATACAGCACCACCACCTTTGTAATATGGACACTTCAAGAGGCTGCTATTTCGTTCCCCATCTTTCATATCCTTCACAGTAAACAGATGCAAAATATTAGTTTACTGTTTCCCCCCACCTTCTGTGGTTCCACACATAAGTAGCCCTGCTGATCTTTAAGGGGCCCTGTTCTCACCCTAGTTACCCTTTCGTCCTTAAACATATTTGTAGAATCCCTTTGGATTCTCCTTAACCCTATTTGCCAAAGCTATTGTCCTTTGTGTTCTCGTGATTTCCCTCAAGTCTACACCTACTGCTTTTATACTCTAGGAATCATTCGATCTGTTGTCTATACTTGATATATGCTTCCTTATTGTTGACCGAAACTTCAATTTCTCTAATCACCCAACATTCTCTACATCTACCAGCCTTGACCTTCACTAACAGGAACATACTGTCTCTTGACTCTTCTCATTTTTGAAGGCTTCCCATTTTCTGGCCATCTCTTTACCTGCGAACATCCAGTCCCCAACTTTTGAAAGTTCTTGCTAAATACTGTTAAAATGACCTTCCTCAAAATTTAGAAACTTTTTAGGTACGTTAAAACTAATTGAATTATGGTCACTGGCCTCCAGAGTGCTCCCCCACTGACACCAGAGTTACCCACCCTGCCTTATTTCCCAAGGGCAGAGAAAGTTTTGCACCTTCTCTAATAGGGACATCCACATACTGAATCAATTTTTTTGTACACAAATTCCTCTCCATCTAAACCCTTAACACTAACTTTCCAAACACACTAAGAATGCCAAAAATCCCCCTATTATTCTTACAGATAGCAGGTCTCCTTACAAATTTGACTCAATTTCCCACTGACTATTGGGGAGGTAGGGTCTCTAGTAGTCAGTTCCACCCAAATAAATTCAAAGTATTCCCAGAAATATCTTCCCTAAAAAAGGAGCTCTAATGTTATCCCTAAATCAAAAATGCTACTCTCCCTCCTCTTGCCCCTTTTTGATCCCTCCTATAGAATCTATACCTTGGAACATTAAGCTCAATGTAAAAACAGTCAAGGCTAACACATCCACATCCATCTTCAGCCAGGACTGAAGAGTGGATGATGTATTTTGGCCTCCTCTTTAGAACACAGGCATCACAACTGCCACTTTTGCAAATTCAATTTTCTCTGGAACATCAAGAAACGGTTGGCACAATGTCACGGTCCATAATCTATGCTGTATCCAACGACTCAGTTGCTGTACTAAAATCTACCCAGATTGTTCTGCTGTAGCTACACCACTGGGAAATACCCGATGTGGAAGATTTCCCAGGTATGGAGTCGTCTGCTTTTTGGGCAGGACAAAATCAGCCAATATCATGGAGTTTACTCATCAGGAAATTCATGAAAGGCAATGACAGTACTCAATGTTCAGTTTGAGTTCCACTGGGGGGTCATTCTGTACAAACCTCATTGCAGCCTTCAACCAAACCTGGATTATACAGCTGAATTCAATAGGTGAGTGACTACCTCCTGATTTTCAGAGAACAGAGTATTATACAGTGCAACTTAAAATATTTATGCTTGACGACCAATCACCTCAACTACCATCAGACCACATGGACCCTAGATCTTCAGGTTTGATCTTTTCTAAGATAATCTGTTCAGAAGCAAGGGGGCATAGCTGCAAATTGAGGGGTGATAGATTTAAGACAGATGTCAGAGGCAGGTTCTTTACTCAGTGGTAAGGGCGTGGAATGCCCTGCCTGCCAATGTAGTTAACTCAGCCACGTTAGGGGCATTTAAACAGTCCTTGGATAAGCACATGGATGATGGGATAGTGTAGGGGGATGGGCTTAGATTAGTTCACAGGTCGGCACAACATCGAGGGCCGAAGGGCCTGTTCTGCGCTGTATTGTTCTATGAAATGTAATTACGGGCCTATTGAACAGGTGGAATGAATCCAGACCACTATTACACTTAGGACTCAGTCCAGTCAAACAAAATAGGTAAGTACATGGTTATGAAGAGGGAACTGGAGATCAGTGGGGCAATACCACTGCCACAAGTTCCCAAGGTCCTTAAAAGTAACATCCAAGGCCCAGTTTTAGGTCCTTCAAATGACCTTCCTCCATCATAAAAGTTTGTGGAACAATAGCTGACGATTACACTTTAATCCCAACTGCAACTCCTTAAATACTGAAGCCATTTGTGACAGTATGCAGCAAAACTGGGGTACATTCATGGCTTGGTCTATTAGGCAGAAGAAAAACATTAATGCCACACAGTTGCTGCCCAGCACTTATTTCGAACACAAGAATCTAAACTTCCAATCGACTTTTTTAAAAAAGTGGCAGCAGCAACATGGGCTATTTGATAGACCACTAACTTAGCTGTACTGGACCAGCTATTCAAATACAGAGACTACAAAAGCAAGTCAACTACAAGGCAGGAAGAAGGTGTGACTGAATAGTCTCCCCTTCAGTAGGGGATTGCAGCTCTGAAATAATTTGAAGCTTGATACCACTCAGGACAGAGCAGCACACTTCATTGATACTGCACCCACCACTGCCAAAACATGGTGGTTGCAGCAACTAATTCTCCTCCAGCACCACCCTACAAACCAAAACCTCTACTATACAGAAAAGGCAAGGGCAGTAGATACACAAGAATACCAATCACCTACATGTAGCCTTCCCATCATGGGAACATAGGTGTTAGGACCTGTTGAGGAAGGGCCACTCAAACCAAAACAATAACTGATTTCTGTCCACATATGCTGCCAGACCTGCCGAGTTTTTCCAGCAATTTTTTGTTAGGAGCAGGAACAGGTCACCTGGCTCTCAAAATGGCACAGCAAGCTCAATGTGATCTGTGGACAACTCAGTTTCCTGACTGCACCCCATAATTCTTAGTTCCCCATGTAATAATCTAAGTTAGCCTTGAATAATTCACTGATACAGCATCCAATGCTTTCTGGGGAAGCAAATTCCACAAACAAATGACCCTAAATAAAACTGTTATTCCTAAAGAGGACACCTCTTATTTTCACACTTTTCCCTGCTTTGTTCTAGTCTTCCCACCCCACCCACAAAGAGGAAACATTCTCCTAATACCTTCCTAGGATGATCTTTCAATAGAAGTCACATTTTATTCTTGACTGCAACTAGTATAGACCCAACTACCCCACCTTCATTCACAAGCCAAGTCTTTCATCACAGGAATTAAGCAAATAAACCTTGCTGCTTTGAGTGAAATTATATCTTCTTCCAATAAAGAGGCCAAAACTACATAGATGTGGACTCACCAAGGCCCTGCACAGCAGCAAAACATCCCTACTTTTAGATTCCATTTCTCTTTGCAATAGATGTCAACATTCCACTTTCCCAATAACTGGTGGTAACTACACATGTAGTGATTCATGTAACAGGACTCCCAAACCAGTCTGTATCAGAGCTCTCATCTCTCTCCATTGACATTGCATACTGTTTTTCAATTTTTCCTGTCAAAATTGAAAAGTTCACAAGTTCCAAAATTGTAGCACATGGGCCATGCTTAGCTCAGTTTGGCTGGATATCTGGTTTGAGATGCAGAGCGATGCTGATAGTGTAGGTTCAATTCCTGCACAAGCTGAAGTTACCACAAAGGACTCTTCTCCCCAACCTCTTGCATCTAGGTTAAAACCACCACCAGTCCTCTCTAACAGGACAGCAGCCCTATGGTCCAGGACTGGCAGCTTTACCTTGCCTTTGTATTTCTGCCAAATGTGTATGCTACTTCACTTACACATGCCCCTTTCAGAATCTTTACTTACTCTAGTCAACTTACTTTCCCATTTATCTTGGGATCAGCAAGTTTATATGCTCAGTCACTTCACCCAAGTCATTGATATAGGTTCTAAACAGTCAAGGACCTAGCACAGATCCCTGTAGCATTCCAACAGATACAAACTGGCCTTTTTGGGGAGCCAAGTTATTGCATACTGTTAATTAACCAATCTTTCATCCATGTTAATGTTACCCCTTCCACCATGTGCTGTTTTCTGGTGTAGAAACTTTTGACCTGGTACTTAGCATGTAAATCTTGAAAATCCAAGACTTCATCATACAGGTTCCCCTCTATCCATCTTGCTTTTATGACCCCTACTGGATGTTATATTGAACAAGTCAGAACCGAGAACTGAAATTCGACTTGTTACATTAAATAAAATAAAAATCAAGTGGCCTTTCACAGAAACACAAGCATGCAATGTTGTGGATCTGATTTTAAACAAGATTACATAAAATAAATTCAAGTAAACTAGAAGAGCAAATTTACATTGTTCAATTTGATAGATTGAGACATGGTAAAATATGATCCATCTATCTTAACCCTGTCACCTCAAACATCAGAAAAATTCTCTCTCCCATCTATAGGCATGGCTGAACAGTTACTTCAAATTGCTGATCCTGAGCTTGATTGTCTTTTCATTGATTACTCACCCAAGATTAGGCTTTCCCAGCTTTAAATAACCCCTTCAAAGTTTAACCAAACACTTCTATCCTGAAATTTTCAATCTAAAATTCTTATGTTGAGGTAACACACTTCCCTGTAGGAGATAATTTAGAACCATTCTTCAGGAGGAGACTGTCTTCACATCAACTCTTACCAGGACTTCTGCAAACTGAAACTAAAGACTCCCAAGCTATACCCCACCTCCCAGTAAATAAAAATTCTAACAAATGTTTACTCTATCCAATCAAAACTCAATGTAAACAAATTTCCATGATCAACCTCAGAACAATTCTCTAATACAGGCATTTAAAAAATGCTTCAGAAATACAGACTTGTCAATCATTAAACACTCAGCAAAATGCACATGCCAGTACTTCAAAATCCAAACTCTAAAATAAATGATTTGTGCACATAAATACATACTGATTGGATTATCTGTCCACCCACATGTGGCTCCCACACTCCCCTACCTGACTTGGAAGTAGATTGCTGCTTCACAGTCACTGATTAAGAGGACAAACTACCTTCCTAATAGCACTAAGCATACTTCCATCAATTGAACTGCAATGATTCAAGGTGAGGAGTCACCATCTTAAAGGGCAATTGTGTGTGGGCAATAACTTGTGTTGCTGGCAATATTTACACACCATTTGAACATTAAGAACTTTCATCACCTGTCACAGTCAATATAACAAAATCAAAAAATACTTTACAGTACCACACCTTTCAAATATCCTTTCTCCTGTAAAGCATATCTGCTTTTAAACCTTGTACTTATTAGCCTGATTTATCAGGTTCTTTTAAAATAAAGAATGCAAACTGGCCTGCTAATACTTAATGAAGGCTTGTTTATGTAGCTTCAGCTACATTGAGATTCCTAGTCATGTTAGGCTAATGAAGCACAATTACAACTTTAAAAAGGAATCCAAAGAAAATGTGTGCTTGAAACAAACTACACAAAGTCCTTACCTTTTGCAGACTGGTGGGATTCAGCTGTGTTTTATCAATAATTTTTATTGCAACCTAGAGAATAAGAGGTAATGAATTAAAAACTTGATTTTTAAATCCAATATCTTTGAATTATGTACCAAAGTTAGGAACCAAAGAATACAGTAGTAAGTCAGTAATAACTTCTCAATTTTGGTTTTAAAGTATATTGCGAACACGACAGATTTTAGTACTGGTCAAGTTCTTAAATTTTAACCAAGATAAAAATTGAACACAAGCTCCAAAACTGATTCATAGCTTTGTGATGCTTGGGTATTTCTGAATAGCTAGTGATGAGGTGATCAATTAAAAAATCTGTACAAACAGCATATTGAGGCTAGTACAAAGTCGTGTTAAGCGTCATAAAAACTTTCCCTAGATAAAGATATGAAAAATGAATGCAATTACTTATACACTTGGACAAAATGTAGCCAATAAGGTGAGCAGTTACATTGAAAGTATTACAACTGGATCAAATAATTTAAAAAACTGACATAATGAAAAGAGTGGTCATGGGAAGTAAATACCAAGAATAAAGGAAACACGTTTACTGAAGTTATTTCAAAGTTTTGCAATATACTGGTTAAACTCAAGTGTGTTTTGGTTAGAACATTGCAGAACAAAGTAACAATCAAAATGAAGTCTCAATTGAGAGGTGTTCTCTTGTCTCTTTGCTAAATCTTTGCCCCTGCACTCATTACCTACTAGAATAAGTCTACTACTTTCAATTCTATTAGATTTACAAACATTTCATCCTATAATCTCAGGCTTTTCTCATGAAAAAACAGAAGCCTTCTTTACATGGTCTCTGGGAAAATACCAGAGTTGTACTGAATTTTTAACAGAATGCTGGAGAACTCAACAGGGCTGGCAGCATTAGTGCAGAGAGAAACTAAGGATTTTGCCTCTTATGGAATCTGCTGTACTTTTAGAAGCATTAAATATTTTTCGTAAATCATGGAGTCCAATACTTATCCTAGGAAGAAAGTTCAGAAAAGGCTGCTGCAGTTAGTATATCAGCATTTATCACAATTCATTTTATGTAATTATGGAAGTTAAATACAATAAAGTAGTTATTTCATTTAAATTCTTGTATATTCTTCTGTAGTCACTTCTTACATATTAAGCATCAGTTTTTCCAAGGCATTGAAACACATGAATAAGATAATTACATTAGGATACATTATGTTTCTACCTCCTTACATCTGCACAAAATTTCTGCATCCAAACCTCTGGCCTATTGTCCCTTTTCAAACCCCATAAATCAACTACCAATCCAAATGAAAAAGAAGTTGACCAACAATGCAGAACCAGAGCTGGAGACCTTCCCTATCAGTAGAGGTCAATTATTTATTAGATTAACTCCAAGCCATCCAAGAACAAAAAACCCTAATTTTAAATAAACAATTCAATGTTCATAAAGTAGTATTTATTGCTGAAAGAGTGCTTTACTCCAGTTGTTTATCAGTGATAAATATTCTTCACACTGGAAAGATTTAACAGTAACATGCATCAATTTAAAATAATATCCATCACAACAGACTGGCAGTTACACAGCACTTTTCAAAAGATCTCCGTTACCTAAAGCACTTTACAGTCAATGAAGTACTTTTACAGTGTAACCACTTTGGTATTCCATTACATTAACACTTAAGAAATGGCACCTTCTGCCAGTGATCGAAACAGTGTTGTAATTTCCAAACAGGGAAGCAGATATTTCCCTGCTGCCGCCACCTCCCCACCCCCCCGGCCCCCACCGCCAACTCCACAAAAAACAAAACACAATGAAAGTGAATGGAACTTCTTTGGAGCTTTAAATGTAGCTTGTAGAGAGCCAGGACCATCCAATGGCTTCCTTACATACTGTTGAATATTATTATGCCAGAAAAGAAATAGTACAGGCAATAGAGTAAATTAAAATTCTGAAAAAACCAAACCATCATGACTATTCAAAATAATGCTAAAAATGAACAAGTTTGATATTGATTTCTCATTACTACAATAGAACAATTGGACTGTGCCCTGTTTCTATGCTGTAGATTTTAGCTAAAACCATTAAAACACTAATTAGGTGAGCCCCATGGGAAATGAACTGGGGAGAGTCATGGGGAATAAGGAAATGGCATGGGAGTTAAATAGATATTTGGCATCAGACTTTACAACAGAAGATACTTCTAACATCCCATTAATTCTAAAGATTATAGGGAGGAATTAATTACCATCATTAAAGAAGTGATGTGTCAAAGCAATGCACTAAACAAAAAGCTAGCATACAGATGCAGCAAGTCATCAAGACAGCTAATGGAATGTTAGCCCTCATTTCAAGAGGGTTGTACTACAGCAGTAGGGAAGTCTTGCTGCAACTGTACAAGGTGCTGCTGAAGCAATTGGGAGAAGGTTGACTAGGATTATCCTCAATATGGAGGGACTGCCTTATGAGATAAGGTTGAACAGATTGGAACTCTGCTCGTTGGAATTTAGAAGTGACAGATGATCTCAGATATCCAATATCCTTCAAAAAGCCTTGAAACACTAATGCTGTGATTATATTCCCCCACATGGGTGATTCTAGGAGTGCATGTGCATACATGCTGAGTGCCCTTTGAACTCTCTGCCACAGAGCTGGAGGTGGAGTCCTGGTGTATATTTAAAGATTGAGATATATAAATTCTTGATCAAACAAACAGGGAAAAAAACAGCAGGAAAGTGGACACGAAGAATATTGGATCAGCCATGAGCCTACTGAATGGCAGAGTAGGCTCAAGGGGCCAAATGGCCTGCTAGTGTTTCTATTTCTTATGGTCCTATGTTTCCAGAACATTAGCCTGGAATTTTAGATTTCGAGCTCAGTGACATTGTCACTGTGCCACTAAATAGTAAGAGGATCATGATAGACAACATAGAAAGAAGAATACAAGCAAACCTTAAGCAACAGATAGCATTAAGGAGGGAGGATATAGACACTGGAGTAGTTGCTTCTGCTAGAGAAAAATGGCAGCAAGGTTAGAGGTATTTCCAGACAGCATTTCTGGATTGCAGGCCAAGATAGCTAAAGGATCAGCAAATGGTGGTGATCCGAAGTGGGCAGAAACAGCAAGTGTAGAAAAGTAAAGCTTGTTAAGTGAGATGCAATATTGAAAGAACTTTCAGAAATTAGGTACAAGACTGCCAGATTGGCCAGGCTAGATAAGGATGGTAGATTTATTTCTCTAAATACTAAATAAACCAGAGAAATTTTGGTAACAATTCAGGAGTTTCATTTTACTATTATGGTTTTAACTTATCTCAGTTATTTAATATAATGCATTAAATACCCCACCTGCCAATGCAGGATTTAATTTCATCTCAAAAATCAATAGTCCAGTCACATAACCACTGTTCCTGCACACTGAACTCTAAACAGGTTTGATAATTTAAGATAATGTGTGGGGAGGTAAAAAGTAAAACAAGGATGAGGGCAGTAAGTGCTTAATGCAGGACAGTACAAGCAGTGGATATTTGATTAAAATTTGAGCTTTGACATTGAAGCTAACAAGCAACATTTGAGAAGTTAAACTTTAAGGTCGCAACAACCTTGACATGGGTTTCGTTGAGTCTGAGGAGAATTGGAAATGGTAAATGTTAGTGCTGTGAAAATATGCATTCTTGGTAATAGCCAGAATATGCAGGCTGTAGGTCAGCTGATGGTCCAGAAAGGATCCATTTTAGATTTTTCTTTCATTAAACTGTTTTATGGCAATGACTTATGGGGATAAGCTACCTATAACCCATGAAGATAGAAATATAGGGGTAACAAGGTGTGGAGCTGGATGAACACAGCAGGCCAAGCAGCATCATAGGAGCAGGAAAGCTTGACGTTTCGGGCCTAGACCCTTCATCAGAAGTGGGGGAGGGGAAGAGGGTTCTGAAATAGGGAGAGATGGATAGAGGAGAGGAGAGTTGGAGAGGAGGCAGACAAGTCAAAGAGGCGGGGATGGAGCCAGTAAAAGTGAGCGTAGGGAGGAGATAAGTCAGTCCAGGGAGGACGGACAGGTCAAGGCGGCGGGATGAGGTTAGTAGATAGATGGGGGTGGGGCTTGAGGTGGGAGGAGGGGATAGGTGAGAGGAAGGACAGGTTAGGGAGGCAGGGATGAGCTGGGCTAGTTTTGGGATGCGGTTGGGGGAGGGGAGATTTTGAAGCTTGTGAAATCCACATTGATACCATTGGGCTGCAGGGTTCCCAGGGTGAATATGATTTGCTGTTCCTGCAGCCTTCGGGTGGCATCACTGTGGCATTGCAGGAGGCCCAGGATGGACATGTCGTCTGAGGAATGGGAGGGGGAGTTGAAATGGTTCACAACTGGGAGGTGCAGTTGTTTGTTGCGAACTGAGCGCAGGTGTTCTGCAAAGCAGTCCCCAAGCCTCCGCTTGGTTTCCCCGATGTAGAGGAAGCCACAACGGGTACAGCAGATGCAGTATACCACATTGGCAGGTGAACATCTGCCTGATGTGGAAAGTCTTCTTGGGGCCTGGGATGGGGGTGAGGGAGGTGGTGTGGGGGCAGGTGTAGCACTTCCTGCTGCTGCGGGGGGGCTGGAGGGGAGTGCAGAGCGGACAAGGGAGTCGTCCCTCTGGAAAGCAGATAAGGGTGGGGAGGGGAAAATGTCTTTGGAGATGGCAGAAGTGTCAGAGGATGATGCGTTGGATCCAGAGGTTGGTGGGGTGGTACGTAAGGATGAGGGGGACTCTTTTTTGGTTATTATCGCGGGGATGGGGTGTGAGGGATGAGTTGCGGGAGACACGGTCGAGGGCGTTCTCAACCACTGTTTTTGGGGGGTGGGGGGGTGGAGTTGCGGTCCTTGAAGAATGAGGACATCTGAGATGCACAGGGGTGGAACGTCTCATCCTGGGAGCAGATGTGGCAGAGGCGAAGGAATTGGGAATAGGGGATGGCATTTTTGCAGGAAGGTGGGTGGGAGGAGGTATATTCCAGGTAGCTGTGGGAGTCAGTGGGCTTGAAGTGGACATCGGTTTCTAGGTGGTTACCCGAGATGGAGCCAGAGGTCCAAGAAGGAGAGAAGTATTAGAGATGGTCCAGGTGAACTTCAGGTTGGGGTGGAAGGTGGTGAAGTGGATGAACTGTTCGACCTCCTCGTGGGAGCACAAGGTGGCACTGATACAGTCAATGTAACGGAGGAAGAGGTGAAATATAATTGAGTGTTTACTTTTAAAAAACCAACAGGAAAATATTTCAGCTGGTTTACATACAATTTCACATGGCAAGCTTCCTAAGTGAATCATAATGGGAGGTTTCAAGTGAAAAGGCATGCTCTTCCTCAAAAGCAAGAGTAAATACAAAAAGGCATACCAGAGAGCTCATACAGATTTCCTAAAGACAGAATTAAGGCCAGAGGCTCACAAGTGTGTTACGGAGAGTCATAAAAAATGCAACAACACTAGAATGAGAAATTATAAATTGTAACAAGAAAATTTAGTATGCTGATCTCCACTGACTGAATAAAAAAGTCCATAAGACAATTACAGACCAACTTACCTCTCTTCCAGTAAGGATATGTCTAGCCAGCTTCACTTTAGCAAAGTTTCCTTTGCCAATAGTTTTCAGAAGTCTGTAGTTTCCTATGTGTGGCTGCTCATCAACGCAAGACGTAATTGAATTCCGGCATCGAGCACCTCCAGAACGGGTTGGCCGAGAAGAAACTTCCGAGCGGCCATCCACATGAGATGTGTGCTGATGTGAAGAAAACAAGGACATTAGTTTAAAACTTTGAGCTTTTAAGCTAAACTGTTAGAGTCAAAGTCAGAGATAGAGATAGAGGTTTCAAAAAAAAAAAACAAACACTAGCAGTTATTCTATTGACATGTACCTTGAAAGCAAGGCCTTCCTTTGGCCTGAAAGGCCAAAATACAATCCCCTCTAGTCAAGTCTTTGTTCTGCTCCTCATGCAACATTTGAAAGTTCCATTGAAAATTTGCAATAGTCCATTTTTAATTAACTCAAAGCATCAATATTCTAGGCCTCTAATAGCAAAATAGAAGAACAGGGATTCTGTTGAATAATACTGGACATGTTAGACCACACCTGGAGCTCATGCACAGTTCTGGGCACCACTCTTTAGGAAGGTGGCACATGTATTGTCATGGGTGCAGAAGATCTTTACAAAAGTGGTTCCAGGGATGACATACTTCAGTTAAGGGGGCAGATTGGGGAAGTTAGGACTGTTTCTCTTTCGAGAGAAGGCAAAGGGAGATTGGATAAAAGTTTGCAAATCATGGAATCTAAGAGTACATAGGAAGAAACTCTCTTCTCTCAGAGATTGAGAGCAGGGGGCAGGTTTAAAGTGTTTTACAAAAAATAAATCAGAAAAGGAGGTGAAATATGTAGCACACAGCAAAATTGTCCAGTTTGGATCATACTGCTAAGAAGTGGGGTGGACATGTTTAATTGAGACATTCAAAATTGCATGGTTCCTAGTTGAATAATAAAGGTGCATGGTTGTAGTGCCAAACTTCTGTCTTTTCCCCCCTTCATGTCGAAGTGTTCTGAGAACCACTGAAGACGTAGGATGAACAGCCTCCTTCTGCACGGCATAATTCAACGATTGTGATCTTTGCTCAAAATTAGAGACTGTTTTTTAAGCTTAGTCCTGAAGTTCATGTCCATGTCCTATCCCTAAATTCAATGTACAGATACTAAAATGCAATAAAACTGGTTGCAGTGCTGATGAGCATTAGTACTTACATTTTTATAGGAATCCTAGTATGAAGACATCTTCAAAACATTTTCTAGGATGGGAGATAAGTAAAGACTGAAGGAGCATATACTGAGAACAGTCTTAGCAGTATTAAGGGATGTGGTAGGACAGAGAGGCTGAGAGAAAGCTCCTGCATTCCTGTGGCTCAAGAAGCAGCTGTCAATGTGGAATGTGGAGTAGGCCGATGCTGGATTAGTTCACTGGAAAAAGTAGCATAAGTCAAAGCAATGGAGGATTTTTAAAAGGGAGAAAACGAGAGAATCTTTTAACAACTTGTTTGGACAGAAGAAGTGTGGCAAGTACATCATGCTTTGCAATAGTTATACTTTGTGCAAAGTGAAAATAGGCAGGAATGGCAAGAGTCTAGATGAAAGTTTCAACAAATAGAAAAAGATAGCATCAATGTAGATGATAATTTGGCAGCAAAAAGCCTTCCAAATCAGGCATTTCTACCACACCTACAACTTTTTCATGCTCACAGCTTTTATTCTTTATGGGATGTGGGTTCATTGGCAAGGCCAGCACTTGTAGCCTACCCTTTAAGTGACCATCTCAAAGGCCAGTCAAAATCCACCATATTAATGTAGGTCTGGAGCCATAGGTAGGCCAGATCAGATAAGGATGCAGATTTTCTTTGAAAAGAGGGACAGTGAACTAAAAGGATTTGTACAGTGATAGTAATAATGACTATGAAACAGGCTAACTTTCAATTTCATAAATACTGAAAAATTTTAAATTCCACTAGCATCTCAAATCATTAGCTGGGGCCTCTGGATTATTATGCACAAAAACAGAAGTTGCTGGAAAAGCTCAGTAGATCTAGCAGCACCTGTGAAGGAAAAGAGTTAACATTTCAGGTGTAGTGACCATTCCTCGGACTTGAAACATTAATTTTTTTCCTCCACAGGTGCTGCCAGACTTGCTGAGCTTTTCCAGCAACTTCTGTTTTTGTTCATGATTTACACCATCTGCAGTTTTCAGTTTTTCTCTGGATTATTAGCTTATTGGCATTACCATTTCATCCCATCTCTCCCATAAATTGACCAAATCTACAAGTCAAGAAAAAGTGCACATCTATATGTTCCAAGTGATGGTGAGCACAGCCTCACTCCCAACAGCAACTCAAAAATCAGCTAGTTTCTGGGTAACCCAAGACATTCTTCTGTTGTCTCAAGCAGAAAAATGTCACATAACTGAATGAACTGGTACAGCTAAAAACTACAATCCAGATTAAAATTTTTAAAATCTGACAAGATATTTTGGGTGCAACTGAGAAAGTGTACAACAGTTTAAAGGGGAGATCTTACCACCTCCTGGCTAAGATTTGCAATTCAACCACCATTACTGAAACAGACCAACATCTTTTACCTCTGTTGGTCGGATTTTGTGAAAAAAACCAAGCAGCACTTCCCAAGTGGCTATATTTTAAAAAAGGTGAGTACTTTGGAAAATGAGGATACCCCATACATGTACATGTAACATTGGAGTTTGTCCAGAACAAGACAAACTTCTTGCAAAATCCCAATTTCTCTCCCCTTACAAGGGAAGCTGAAGTCAAGTAATTGTCTTTTAAAGCCTACATAAAACTAGCATCAGTAAATGCATCAACTCATTATTGCTGCCACTACCAGCGATGGAATATAACCTTGTTACCTCAATTGCGCCTTACCTCTCATTCAGAGGTTCAGGGATTGACCCCACTGTTCAGAGTCTCCAAGGTCCTGGACAAGATTAATTCCACAAGTCACCAGGTCCCCTTGCTGCACACAAACTGGCTGTCACAAAACTAAGATAACAAGCATGGGGCTGGATGAACACAGCAGGTCAAGCAGCATCATAGGAGCAGGAAAACTTGA